>LR778259.1:33505756-33925576 GCA_902810595.1 Coregonus sp. 'balchen'
GTCACGTTGCTGTGTATTGGTGTGGTGTAGAATCAGGCGCAGGCAGCAGAGGATAAGTCCAACAAGACTTTACTTAAGCACAAAAATAGATCCAAAACAGCCCGGAGGCAAAAGGACGCCCACAGGCGTAAATGCGAGCGCACACACAGGTGCGTAAACTCTCCTAACACACAAGGAGGAAACTAAGGAAAATAGCGTACCGACACGGGTAGCGCAACCACGACACGAACAATTACACACAACACTAACCTAACAACAAGGAAACTAAATAGGGTGCTAAATGAGACCTAACACAAAACAGGTGTGACTAACAGACAAAACCAAACAAACAAGAAACATAGAGCGGTGGCAGCTAGAACTCCGGAGACGACGACCGGCGAAACCTGCCCGAACAAGGAGGAGGAGCCGCCTCGGCCGAAACCGTGACAGTACCCCCCCCCTTGACTCCGGCCTCGGGGACGACCAGGGGGACGCGGAGCAGGGCGCGCAGGATGACCACGATGGAATTCGGTCATCAGGGACGGATCCAGAATGTCCCTCCTTGGCACCCAGCACCGCTCCTCCGGACCGTACCCCTCCCACTCCACGAGATATTGGAGACCCCCCATCCGGCGTCTCGAATCCAGGATGGTCCGAACCGTGTACGCCGGAGCCCCCTCGATGTCCAACGGGGGCGGAGGAGTCTCCTCAATCTCAAAGTCCTGGAGTGGACCAGCTACCACCGGCCTGAGGAGAGACACATGGAACGAGGGGTTAATATTCTTATAATCAATAGGTAGTTCTAACCTGTAACTCACCTCGTTCAATCTCCTCAGGACTTTAAAAGGCCCCACAAACCGCCGACCCAGCTTCCGGCAGGGCAGGCGGAGGGGCAGGTTTCTGGTTGAGAGCCAGACTCGATCTCCAGGTGCGTACACTGGCCCCTCACTGCGGTGTAGGTCGGCGCTCGTCTTCTGTCGACGTATGGCACGCTGCAGATGGACGTGTGCAGCGTCCCACGTCTCCTCCGAGCGCCGCACCCACTCATCCACAGCAGGGGCCTCGATCTGGCTCTCATGCCACGGTGCCAGAACCGGCTGGTACCCTAATACACACTGGAAAGGGGTTAGTTGGGTGGAGGAGTGGCGGAGAGAGTTCTGTGCCATCTCGGCCCAGGGCACATATCTCGCCCACTCCTCCGGCCGGCCCTGACAATATGACCTCAGAAACCTACCCACATCCTGGTTGACTCGTTCAACCTGCCCATTACTCTCCGGGTGGTAACCCGAGGTAAGGCTCACCGAGACCCCCAAACGTTCCATAAATGCTCTCCAGACTCTGGAGGTAAACTGGGGGCCTCGATCGGACACTATATCCTCGGGCACCCCGTAATGCCGGAAGACGTGAGTAAATAGAGCCTCAGCGGTCTGTAGGGCCGTAGGAAGACCCGGCATGGGAAGGAGACGACAGGCCTTCGAGAACCGATCCACAACGACCAGGATGGTGGTATTCCCCTGTGAGGAGGGAAGATCGGTAACAAAATCCACCGAGAGGTGAGACCAGGGTCGTTGTGGAACGGGCAGGGGCTGTAATTTACCCCTGGGCAAGTGTCTGGGCGCCTTACACTGGGCACACACTGAGCAGGAGGAGACATAAACCCTCACATCCCTGGCTAACGTTGGCCACCAGTACTTCGTACTAAGGCAGTGCACTGTCCGGCCAATACCCGGATGTCCAGAGGAGGGGGACGTGTGAGCGCAATAAATCAGCCGATCCCGGACCTCGAGCGGGACGTACACCCGACCCACCGGACACTGTGGAGGACAAGGCTCGGTGCGCAACGCCCGCTCGATCTCCGCATCGACCTCCCACACCACCGGTGCCACCAGACAAGACTCCGGTAGTATGGGAATGGACTCCACGCACCTCTCCTCCGTGTCATACCGACGGGACAGAGCATCTGCCTTCCCGTTCTGGGACCCAGGGATGTAAGTGATCTTGAACACAAACCGGGCGAGAAACATAGTCCATCGAGCCTGGCGAGGATTCAGTCTCCTAGCTGCCCGAATGTATTCCAGGTTACGATGGTCGGTCAGAATGAGGAAAGGGTGCTGAGCCCCCTCAAGCCAATGCCTCCACACCTTTAGGGCCTGTACTACGGCTAACAGCTCCCTGTCCCCTACGTCATAATTCCGCTCCGCCGGACTGAGCTTCTTAGAATAAAAAGCACAGGGGCGGAGCTTAGGTGGTGTACCGGATCGTTGAGAAAGAACTGCCCCGATACCGGCCTCAGACGCGTCCACCTCAACTTGGAAGGGTAAAGTGGGATCCGGGTGCGCCAACACCGGCGCCGAGGTAAACAGGTCCTTCAGTCTCCCAAAGGCCCTGTCCGCCTCAGCTGACCACTGCAAGCGCACCGGACCCCCCTTCAGAAGAGACGTAATGGGAGCTGCCACCTGTCCAAAACCCCGGATAAACCTCCGGTAGTAATTCGCAAAACCCAAGAACCGCTGCACCTCTTTAACCGTAGTTGGGGTTTGCCAATTACGCACGGCGGACACTCGGTCCACCTCCATTCTCACCCCTGACGCAGACAACTGGTAACCCAAAAAGGAAACTGACTCCTGGAAGAACAGACATTTCTCCGCTTTGACATACAGGTCATGCTCCAACAGTCTCCTCAATACCCTGCGCACCAGGGCTACATGCTCGGCCCGAGTAGCACTGTACACAAGAATATCATCTATGTACACCACTACTCCCTGCGCCTGCATGTCCCGGAAAAGTTTGTCTACAAACGATTGGAAGACTGATGGAGCATTCATTAACCCATATGGCATGACAAGATACTCGTAATGGCCGGAGGTAGTACTAAATGCTTCCACTCATCGCCCTCCCTAATGCGCACCAAGCTATATGCGCTCCTGAGATCCAATTTTGTGAAGAACCTTGCCCCGTGTAAGGACTCCGTCATGGTCCCAATCAGAGGAAGTGGATAGCTGTACTTCACCGTCACCTGATTGAGACCGCGGTAATCAATACACGGACGCAAACCTCCATCCTTTTTCTTCACAAAAAAGAAGCTCGAGGACGCGGGAGAAGTGGAGGACCGTATGTATCCCTGTCTCAGAGACTCGGCAATGTAAGTCTCCATTGCCCTTTTCTCCTCCTGTGACAAAGGATACACATGGCTCCGCGGAAGCGCTGCTCCTGTCTGGAGGTCTATCGCACAATCCCCTTGTCTATGAGGTGGCAACTGTGCCGCTCTGGTCTTACTGAACACGAGCGCCAAATCCTCATACTCAGGATGAATGTGCAGTGCTGGCATCTGGTTCGGACTCTCCACCGAGGTCGCCCCTACGGAAACACCCAGACATAACCCCTCACACTGAGCAGACCACCCTTTAAGAGCCTTCTCTCGCCACGAAATAGTAGGATCATGGGTCATCAACCAGGGAAGCCCCAGTACCACCGGATACGCAGGAGAGTCGATCAGATAGAGTTGAATCGTCTCCTCATGACCCCCCTGCGTCATCATCCTAAGTGGCGCTGTGACCTCCCCAATCAACCCAGATCCTAACGGACGACTATCTAGGGCATGTACAGGAAAGGGTTTTTTCGACTGGAAGGAGGGGAATCCCTAACTTAACACAGAATCTCCGATCTACAAAATTCCCAGCTGCGCCTGAATCGACTAGCGCCTTATGCTGTGACCGAGGTGCAACCTGTGGGAAACAAACAGGTAAGGTAATGTGTACGACAGAAAGCTCTGGGTAAGTAGGGCGCCTACTCACCTGGGTGGACTCCCCACTGTATGACCTGCTCTCTCCCTCACCAGGGGACCCTCCCCAGCACCTAGCCGCGGTGTGCCCTCCGCGCCCACACTTGGTGCAGGAGACTGCCCCCCTCGGGCTCCTACCTCTTCTCCCTCTAGCGCCAGCACCTCCAAGCTCCATCGGACACTGCTCGGAGGCGCTGGAGGGTGGAATGGGGGGCCCCCACCTGGGACGTCCGCGGGTCGCCAGCAGGTTGTCCAGTCGAATGGCCATGTCCACCAGCTGGTCAAATGTTAGTGTAGTGTCCCTGCAGGCTAACTCCCTGCGGACGTCCTCCCGAAGGCTACATCTGAAGTGGTCTATGAGGGCCCTCTCATTCCACCCCGCATCAGCCGCTAGAGTCCGGAACTCCAGCGCAAACGCCTGAGCGCTCCTCATCCCCTGTCGGAGGTGGAATAGACGTTCCCCCGCCGCTCTCCCCTCTGGTGGATGGTTGAAGACCGCACGGAAGCGACGGGAGAACTCCGCATAGGTGACTGTGGCGGCGTCTATTCCCCTCCATTCGGCGTTGGCCCACTCCAACGCCTTGCCGGTGAGACAGGAGATGAGGGCGGAAACGCTCTCGTATCCCGAGGGCGCCGGGTGTATGGTGGCAATGTAGAGCTCCACTTGTAAGAGGAACCCCTGACACCCGGCAGCGGTGCCGTCGTACGCCCTCGGGAGCGAGAGCCGAATCCCACTGGGTTCCGGTCGATGGACGGGCTGGCTGTCCGGTGGTGATGGTGCGATAGGTGGGGCTGTGGGAACCCCGCTGGTCTCCCATCGACGAAGGGTGTCCATGACGCCCTCCAAGGCGTGCCCGATTCGGTTGATCCGGTGCTCTTGACCAAGGAGACGCTCCTCCATGGGGTCGACGGGTGCTCCTGCTGATTCCATGTCAAGGTGTGTAATTCTGTCACGTTGCTGTGTATTGGTGTGTGGTAAAAAATCCCCGGCCGTCCCCCGGCAAAAACGCCCCGGAAAAAAGTTTTCCAACCAAGGAGCTTTACTGAAAAACAAAAAAAAAATCCAAAACAAGGCCGGGAGGCAAAATGGAACGCCCACAGGCGTAAATGCGACCGCACCACCAGGGGAGCCCCCCTCGCCGAACCGTGACACAAGATGTAAAGAATTTCAGTGAAACTACGTGAATCAGCAATGTTTTTTCTAATTTCTTCTGCTCTCTTTTCTTCACTTTAATATCCACATCTAGCTCCAGTAATCAAGGGGTAGCAGCTACCAAACTAATATACAGTATGTCCCTGGTTAATGCCCATTAGCCACCCACACACCTGTAATACAAAGCTGAGAAGAAGTGAGTACCTTGTCCAGGCAGAAGGTCTTGGTGAGAGGAAAGCCCTGTGGATCATAGAGGGAGAAGGTCTCGTGAGAGGAAAGCCCTGTGGATCATAGAGGGAGAAGGTCTTGTGTGAGGAAAGCCCTGTGGATCTAGAGGGAGAGGTCTTGGTGAGAGGAAAGCCCTGTGGATCATAGAGGGAGAAGGTCTTGGTGAGAGAAAGCCCTGTGGATCATAGGGAGAAGGCCTTGGTAGAGGCAAGACCCTGTGGATCATAGAGGGAGAAGGTCTTGGTGAGAGGAAAGCCTGTGGATCATAGAGGGAGAAGGTCTTGGTGAGAGGAAAGCCCTGTGGATCATAGCGGGAGAAGGTCTTGGTGAGAGGAAAGCCCTGTGGATCATAGAGGGAGAAGGTCTTGGTGAGAGGAAAGCCCTGTGGATCATAGAGGGAGAAGGTATTGGTGAGAGGAAAGCCCTGTGGATCATAGAGGGAGAAGGTCTTGGTGAGAGGAAAGCCCTGTGGATCATAGAGGGAGAAGGTCTTGGTGAGAGGAAAGCCCTGTGGATCATAGAGGGAGAAGGTCTTGGTGAGAGGAAAGCCCTGTGGATCATAGAGGGAGAAGGTCTTGGTGAGAGGAAAGCCCTGTGGATCATAGAGGGAGAAGGTCTTGGTGAGAGGAAAGCCCTGTGGATCATAGAGGGAGAAGGTCTTGGTGAGAGGAAAGCCCTGTGGATCATAGAGGGAGAAGGTCTTGGTGAGAGGAAAGCCCTGTGGATCATAGAGGGAGAAGGTCTTGGTGAGAGGAAAGCCCTGTGGATCATAGCTGTGCTGGTGGTGAGGGGAGCGGAGGCCAGCCAAAGGGGTTGGGGAACCTGATTCCACATCTCCACACTGATGTCCACAGAGTCAATGGCACCATGGAAGGGAGCTGGGGGACGCTGGACATCGTCTGGACATGGAGAGACTTGTAGGACAGAACATACAGTTACAGACAGTACTGGGAGATAACCACGGGAATAAGGTTGCCAAAACTTTCCCAAACATCCTGGTTTGAGGATTCTAGATTTCCTGACCTTTCGGCTACTGGCCCAACACTCTTAACCGCCAGGCTGGGATACTGGGAGTCGTCGGCTGTCTCTGTTATTACATGAGGGAGCAGTAAAGCGTCCCCTCTAACCCTGCCTTATTACAGTGCACGTTGAGTTTACCACAGTAAGTGCTGTGTGCATCCTGAGTGTTTTAGTTCTAAGGGAATAGGTAATGATTATGATGTATCGTTTGGCTTCCTTCCTTTTTTTTTTTCTTTTTTTTTTGTCATTTAGCAGACGCTCTTATCCAGAGCGACTTACAGTTAAGTGAGTGCATACATTTTTTTCATACTGGCCCCCCCGTGGGAATCGAACCCACAACCCTGGCGTCGCAAACGCCGTGCTCTACCAACTTCCTTTTCAGACACACAGGAAATAACTCATATTGTATCCGACTACTTCAATAATTAATGGAGATATAGACATATTCTGCTAATTCAGAAGTCATATAATTGTCTTGGTTCGTTCGTGAATCTACATTGCAGGGATGCTGTTAAATAGGAAAAAGAAACAAATGAATGTCCAGCGAGAAAAAAAAAGAAAAGAGTATTCAATAGTGATACTGTGTAAATGTGTATAGCCTCTCTTAAAAACGTAGGTGATTGTTGATTGCCAATGAAACATTGGCCGTGTCCGAATGCCCATACCTGCGTTCTAAATAGTAGGCTTTTTGGAGTGTGTGAAAAAAACAAACAAAAAACAGTATGTGACATTTCTAAAATGTTATATGCTTTAAAGGCCAGGATGGCACATTGATTTAGTATTTTAATCTAGTAGAATTCCCTGCCCACTACTGAGAAAGAGAATTGTCTTTCCAGACCCATGTGTGTTTGACAACAGCCTATAATCAGCTGATAATTAGACAAGGGGGTTGTAGCAGAATTATTAAATGGCGCGACACAATGCAAGTGCGCTTTAGCCTAGCATGTTGATATTTGTTGCTTACTGCATACATTTTTGCTAAACAATATGTTCTAAATATGTCGTACGATAAGTTTCACTAAACAGTACGTACGTAGTACGATAAGTACACAGTATGTAGTTTTAGTAGGTAGCAGGCAAGACA
The DNA here is from genome assembly GCA_902810595.1 of Coregonus sp. 'balchen'. Taxonomy (NCBI): domain Eukaryota; kingdom Metazoa; phylum Chordata; class Actinopteri; order Salmoniformes; family Salmonidae; genus Coregonus; species Coregonus sp. 'balchen'. The sequence goes on from LR778259.1 coordinate 33,513,002, forward strand.
GGCAGGGATGTAGCTCAGTTGGTTGAGCATGGCGTTTGCAACGCCAGGGTTGTGGGTTCAATTCCCACGGGGGGCCAGTAAAAAAAAAATATATATATATATATAAAAATTAAAAAGAATGATGTATGCACTCACTAACTGTAAGTCGCTCTGGATAAGAGCGTCTGCTAAATGACTAAAATGTAAATGTAAGACAGATTTTGGACACGGCCATGCACTGTAAAAACTTTTCCCCTGTATATTTACAGCATTGTACTGGCACCACAGTTGATAGTAGATAAAACAATTTACGCACAAATTGCAATGTGTATGAAATAATTACAATTTACAATGTGTATGTAATACAGTCCTCACCAATGTTTTTTTAGCCACTGAGCAAATATCAGGTCTGCTGAGCACAAACTTGAACGTTGTGAAATTTCTGTGCAACTTCCAGCGCCGCGTTTCCTGTGAACACTGAGGCTGAACCCGCTTTATGTTACAGGCCTTTTGATCATAATGTAGGCCTACCAGAGTGGCCTACCATCAAAAAGAATGGAGAAAATGCCTCCCATAAAATGTGAACATGGAAATAGCTGTTCTATCATTCAGCCTACAGTAGCAGCCAATGTGTGGTGTTCAATGTAGGCCTACATTCCATGAGACTTTTGAAAAAAAACATGCAGGGCTTGACAATAACCTGTTTATCCACTTGTCCTTCAGACAAGGAGGTGACTGAACATTTTGTTGTGTTGTTTGATGCAAGAAACCACTTAACAAAATAAAAATGCATAATTATTCCCATATCATTATTACAGAGAATCAGACACATTTTGTTATCCTCTGCCTATTGGCAACTTAACTTATTCAAGCCTGTCTCAAAATACAACACTTCCCCTTTAAGACAAAATAATCTCTTAACCTTGACTGGCTTTTCAAAGATGTCTAGAAATGTACACGTTTTGTGCTCTTGTAGGACGCAAACACTCCCCTATTGCTGACTACAAATTATCTATAACTGGGCTAATAACTCACTAACGAGCAAAGGGTGTGTACACTTGGTTACATGCAGCTCTCTCTTTCATCTCTTAACAAACCCATCTACTCACAACCACAGCTGTAAACACAGTCCAGTTAAAAGTAAACGGCACAGATCCATATATGGTCTATTTGCGTTTTGTTTCGGTACGTTGCGTTGAAAGTGGCTAATATTGCGTTGATTCGATCACAATTGCCACAGTAAAGGAAAACGTTGATAAGTGTTGAACAGTGAAAAAGTCTAGAAGGTTGAGAGTGTTCAATCTCGTGCTTCTCTTTGCGGGCTGATATTTATTTTGCGCGGCAGTCCCAGGGAGCTGCACACGCATGCAGCTTAGAGGGAACATTGGTCCTCACCATTGGTCCTCACCATTGGTCCTCACCATTGGTCCTCACCATTGGTCCTCACCATTGGTCCTCACCATTGGTCCTCACCATTGGTCCTCACCATATGTATTAGAACAGTGAAGAGTAGAGCTCTATACTTCAGCATTTTTGTTTTGAGATCAGATGATGAATATGACGTGAAAGTACACGTTGCCTTTGTTTTTTAGGGTAAATATTAGATTGGTATGTTCCTACTCATTCACACATTGTTCAAAGGTAAGACACAATCGCCACAGCTGAAAATGCAGATGATTTACTTAGTCCTATTCAATTGTCAATGAAATATATTAGATAACAATGCACGGCAGGGCTCTACAGTGGGACCATTTCACTCACATATGCGCCTAGAAATGTTGCTATGCAACCTGCAATCTTAATTTAGGCGCCCCGGCGTGGCTAGAAAAATGTAAAGCATTCTAGATTCAACGCCTCATTTTTTCATTGTGCTCCTAAATGTCTTTGTGTGCGCCTAGATTTTTCAACTTAGGCTCACACGTACTCCTTGTAAAAAAAAAAGAGGTCAGCGTAGAGCCCTGCATGGCTGGTTACTGCTGCCTGCATTATTTCCAGAAACGGAAAGGTTTTCGATTGCCCCATATATTGTTTCACCTTCCGAGAGGAGTAAAACTGTTCTTCTCCTGACACTTATGTACAATCAAAATGAACTAATAATCTTTCTTCATTTTTTCGCCGGCTATGCATGTTTGTTGAGGGACAGATCGCTAGAAAATTTGTCTCCCGAGTGGTGCAGTGGTCTAAGGCACTGCATTGCAGTGCTAGCTGTGCCACTAGAGATCCTGGTTTGAATCCAGGCTCTGTCGTAGCCATGGGGTGGCGCACAATTTGTCCAGGGTAGGGGAGGGAATGGCCGGCAGGGATGTAGCTCAGTTGGTAGAGCATGGCGTTTGCGACGCCAGGGTTGTGGGTTCGATTCCCAGGGGGGGCCAGTATGAAAGAAAATAATGTCTGTCCCTTTTATTGCATATGCCTCGCTCCCTCATAGAATAAACTATTTATTTTGAGGGCGTACTATCTACAGAACCTTTTTAACCTTGTGTGTGTGTGAGAGACAGTCAGTGTACGCTTTTTGAAAAAAGGGTTCCGAAAGGGTTCTTTGGCTGTCCCCATAGGAGAACCCTTTTTGGTTCCATGTAGAACCCTCTGTGGAAAGGGTTCTATATGGAACCCAAAAGAGTTCTACCTGGAACCAAAAAGGGTTCTTCAAAGGGTTCTCCCTTCGGGACAGCCGAATAACCATTTTAGGTTCTACATAGCACCTTTTTTTCATAACAATTACATAAACATGTTACCTTTATCAATCAAGATCTCACCTCTTTGCTTGAAGGACTGAAGTAATTTCCGGCACTGCATTGGCGTCAAATGATATTTTATGTCCTCCGGCTGAACATATTCAAGGTCTCTAATATTCTCCACTCCAACATTTCCACTCAGATGCTCCGACAAAGATCTCAGCGTCTCGGTCTCCAACTCGGGCAATTGGTGTTTGATTGCATCTCGAAGACCCTCCTCCATGCATACACTGGAATACACTGAGTGATGCAGGGAAACAACAGAGAAACCCGACACTTTATAAACTTGTAGTGATAATCATATACAGTATATCATCAATAATCACTCAGACTATCTGCATTAACACACACATAATTAATCACATAATCTGGAATAAAATGAACACCAGTGACACAGACTGATACACCCCAGCAGTTAAATGGACCTGTGATTCTGTGACCAGAATCAGTGAGATCTTTCCAAATGTGTATTCGGCATAATTTTCTCCCATTACAACAACAAGGCCTTTAGTGTATGCTGTTCCTTTAGACACCTCTGCCATGCTTTGCTTTACGAACCCTTTTGACTGTGCAGCTACCTGAATGGCGTTGTTATACAATTGCTCCTCAAATGCATTCATGACACCGACAACTTCAACGCTACGTGGAAACAATTTGCCGCTGCATAAGTTAGATTGAAGTAACCGGTGCCTCTCTTAGACAATGTTTTTCACGGGTTTTCTAAAAGTTGTGACGTTTTCTGGCACACTCCTTGAAGTAGGAGTGCCTGCTCTCAAACCTCAGTGTCCACAAACAAATGAGTGGCCCAAAGTGCAGGATGACGTCGGGGTAGCGTAACAAGTAGAGATGCTTTGGTTTCAGTTTGGAGTCAGGGAACACAGTGCTTCTAAAAAATTCACATACTCTTCAATCAGAACCCTCAAGTATGCAATCTGATTGTGACTGATTTTGTTATGTTTGGCACAACTTAGCTCAAACATCTCCCTCAGTTTGAGACACAACTGCCAGACCTCACTGTCTAGTGTTATTTTTTATTTTTTTTATCCTATCGCCAACATACACTGCTGGTAGTAGTCGCAGAAAACACCAATTCTGGGCTGCATGGCCCTCAAGTTTCTCTCTGTTTGGTTTGATCTCAGATGGCTTGTTATGTGCTTCACTCCCTGTATGTCTGAGCTGTGACATGCATCTATTTAACTGGACATGCGTGAAATGTTTTTCTACAGTTACTAGATACTTAATGAAAAGGGCCAAGTCATATGACACTATTCCTTCAAATAAATCATGGCCTAGACAAGGAGGAAGCCCTTTACACACGTGGAAGTGGTTGAAAGTGTTGAACACAGAATCGAACTTGATCCCTTGAATTATGTCTTGGTCTGTGGTGGACAGCTCCTCAACACTGTCTTGATAGTTACTGATCATTCTCTTTGGGCCAAGCTTGTGAGGTGCTCTTTGAACGGTCTCTCTGTAAACTAAGCAGTATCGGCAGAAATACTTACTACAGCTAAAGTTTTATGTAAACCCACCAATACAGTGGGACCCAAGATTATCCCTAGCAATGGCGATCAATGACCCTTTAAGAGTTTCTCCCATCCCCCGTCTCAAAGCCTGAATCCTCAGTATCCTTAAGATCTGCAATCAGATTGGAAAATAATAATTAATAGGTCATTTAGCAGACGCTCTTATCCAGAGCGACTTACAGGAGCAAATAGGGTTAAGTGCCTTGCTCAAGGGCACATCGACAGATTTTTCACCTAGTCGGCTCGGGGATTAGAACCAGCGACCTTTCGGTTACTGGCACAATGCCTCTAACCACTAAGCTACCTGCCGCCCACTTTCTCATGCCCAAAACGTTTAAAATCATCCTCCCTACAGAGCAATACCAATTGCATGGGATCGATTGATCGATTGTGGGGCAGAATCTCATCCAGTGTCATGTACACCGCCAATATTATTATTATTATATTATTTTATTTTTTACCTGAGCCTAGATTTGCCACTTCAAATGCATCCTGGTAGACAATGATGAGGGGGACTCTTGGAACAGTACCTTTTCCTTTACATTGGTCTTTCATAGTTGACTGTCCCAGGAGAGATTTCAGTGTCTCTTTGATAGGGATGTATTGACAGAAACATTCCTTGCCACTAGCATCAGAACCAAGGTAAATCTAAGTGGGCTCAACATAGCTAAAGTTATGTTTGAAAAATGACTAGTGTTTTGTCCGACCTTAAGACTCCTTCATTATGTACTGCAAGCAGATCTTCTTGTGACACTTCATCAATGATTTGCTCTATCTCACTTTCCTGCAAGTGAAGCATAGACAACCTTTCGTGGAGTTTTGAAAACACACCTTTCATTCCACAGTTGTGGACTTCCTGGAACTCTTCTATTATGGGCTGTATTGTGCTGGCTGGCAACAGCATTTTTTTGTTTGCATCTTTCATTAAAAGTTACTCAAGATTGCCCCTTGGTCAAGGTCATCAACTACATCATCTTTATCGACATGTGCATCTGCGAGTGTGACCGTCTCCTCATCTACTGGGTTTTTTCTGCATTTTGTCTGACATGACTGTGATCTGCAACCGGCTCCTTATGTTTTCTGCTCAGATGGGAGTTAAAAGGTGACTTGACCCGGAAATATCTGGAGCAGCCTCTATAGGGACAAGACACCTTTCCCCCCCCATCTCTGATATGCATGTCCAAATGTAGCACAGTAACAGGACAAAAAAAAAAGATGTCCACAGCCAGCCAACCCACAAGTCAGCATGGGGACGCTGTTGTTCTGACACTGTGTGGACCCCGTCACCCAGAACACACATCCCACCCCTCATGTCTTCATGTCAGTATGAAAAATTTATGCACTCACTAACTGTAAGTCGCTCTGGATAAGAGCGTCTGCTAAATGACTAAAATGTAAATGTAAATGTATGCAATCCCAAATGAGCACACAGAACTGAAAAGAATAGGGTTCTGAAATGAGCATCCCTGAACCTGACAGGAATTCCCCTTGTTGAGTCGCCTCATTCTGAGGTTTTGTCTTTTTATGACGCCTATATATACACATGGGATTTAAAAGCAGAGAAGTTCTTAAAAATGCAAGGGCACTCCTCTACCCCACAATCAAAACTGTAGTTCGCCACATTTCTATGTTGTTGTTTTTTTGCATGAGTAATGAATGCTTTGATATTTAGGCAACAGAATTTGCAGGATTTACACCTGTTCAATAACAATAAAGCTACTTCCAGCTACCAGCCAGTCTGCAACATAGAAATGACACTCAGTCACCCAATTGAAGCCACACGCCTGTACAGCTGTCTAGCTATACCATGCAACTCATGCCAACATCACAATATCAACAACAAAAAATATGTAATAGACTACAAGGCAAAATTATGTTTCAGATATAATTAATTTAACGTTAATGGATAACTTCTTAAAGATTAGCAAAAGCACGAGGGAAAATTCAACTCACGTGGGAAAATGCCACGACCATCGCCCTGAATAATGTTAGCTAGCTAACCACACAATCTGAAGACAATGAAAATAAAAGATAACTTTTAATATCCTGCTGGGCAAAATATCAGTCTGTGCATGTCGTTGCTGAATTAATTTAATTTAATGGATTAATAAGGATAACAAAAACTTCTGCTAAATCACATGCACCCCAGACTGAATAGAGCTGTACAGTAACCAGATATTTGAGAAAGGTGTCCAATGGAGCATCTCTGAGCTATAACGCAAGCTAACGTTAGCAAGCACCATTCCCCTTTCATCTGAGATGCCTATCATTCCAAATACAGAATCCCCCCAAAATTATAAATCCCAAGAAAAATGTCAGTCTGTGCCTGCTGTGGGGATCTATTTTCTTATAATTAGATGTGAATGCCTAGCTTAAAAAATAATACATTAATGATTAAACATAATAGGTTTGTGCTGTACTGATATAGATTGTTTAACGTAACAAGCTGTGATTAATGTGGGGACCTGTTAGGAGGTAGGATGAGATAAGACTTGTGTCTCACATACACACACTGCCTCTTTGTTAGACCGCTCAAGGACATGTGTACTGCAAAAGTGCCGACTCTCTGGACAAGTTGCAAAACAACTAACACCTGGCAACAGTGAAGCGCGAAGGGGCTGGGACCAGCCTGTGCGCCAACGATAGGCTGGGTAAGTTTAAACCACGCCCAGTCTCTACTCTGATAGGCCTGCTTGGAGCAGGAACTATCTCTGTCAGAGTATTTAAAGAAGAACTTATAACAATGGCTCAGTCCTCTGACTGCCCTGCGTGGTTTTTCAGTGGGCCCGTATATACGAACATCATATTTACCATTCAAGTGTCTGCATTCATTAAAATACTAGTCTATTTTAGAAGACGTGTATTGACCTCTTTTTGTTCCTATACCAGATTTGATTTGACGCAACTTAACACTGCTTAAAAACTAAAGGTGCATTGGACCTAGCTAATCTCACACTCCCTCCCTAGATGGACAGTCCTTTGGACCTAGCTAATCTCACACTCCCTCCCTAGACGGACAGTCCTTTGGACCTAGCTAATCTCACACTCCCTCCCTAGACGGACAGTCCTTTGGACCTAGCTATTCTCACACTCCCTCCCTAGACGGACAGTCCTTTGGACCTAGCTAATCTCACACTCCCTCCCTAGACGGACAGTCCTTTGGACCTAGCTATTCTCACACTCCCTCCCTAGACGGACAGTCCTTTGGACCTAGCTATTCTCACACTCCCTCCCTAGACGGACAGTCCTTTGGACCTAGCTATTCTCACACTCCCTCCCTAGACGGACAGTCCTTTGGACCTAGCTATTCTCACACTCCCTCCCTAGACGGACAGTCCTTTGGACCTAGCTATTCTCACACTCCCTCCCTAGACGGACAGTCCTTTGGACCTAGCTATTCTCACACTCCCTCCCTAGACGGACAGTCCTTTGGACCTAGCTAATCTCACACTCCCTCCCTAGATGGACAGTCCTTTTGTCCCGTGTAGCCTACGACCACTTTTGCCGCTAGCTTGTTTGGATTGTGTTAGCTAGCCAAATTGACATGTCGGTCTGTTGCGTTGCTCTTTCTTGCCACTAATACCATAACTTTAGCACCATGCCACCCATGTCATGCACCCACCGGTTAAGTAGCCTATCCAACGAAAAACACATGGATTTCTGCACGCTGTTAATACTAAAATGATTTGGTCTATAGCTACAATATCACTGATTACCAGCAAGAAAGATCAACGCAACAGACCGACATGTCAATTTGGCTAGCTAACACAATCCAAACAAGCTAGTTAGCTAACGTAGCTAGCTAGCTAGTAGCTTAGTTAAGAAAACCTGCAGCAGGTATATGGAAGTATATATTAAATGGAATTAGCACATACCTAGAAGCTGTTCAAAAATATTTAGACGACTTTTCCTCGAAAATTTAAATAGCTTGAGTAGAACAGAAAGCTTATTTTCTCATGTGTCTCCCTTCACACTCACAGACCGTTTGGCGCGGAGCATCACATTAGTGGAAACCAAGACTGTTCTCAGGGCAAGCCTGGTTGTAGATACACCACCGTTCAAAAGTTTGGGTCACTTAGAAATGTCCTTGTTTTTGAAAGAAAAGCACTTTTTTTGTCCATTAAGACTCCGGGATGCTGCCTAGAGTCGCCTCTTCACTGTTCAAGTTGAGACTGGTATTCCATAAAAAAAATCAGCCGTTTCCAGCTACAATAGCCATTGCTTTTCTTTAGAAAAAAATGACATTTCTAAGTGACTCCAAACTTTTGAACGGTAGTGTAGGTTCGAGTCGCGTCGGGGACAATTTTAGCATTTTAGTTTTCCCTAACCTTTCCCTAATTATCCTAACCTGCCACGTTAATTATCCTGACATGCTGCGTTAATTCTCGTAACCGGCAGACCTGCCCTGAGAACAGTCTTGGTTTCAACTATGCGATACAGCTCTCTTTCTCCCACACACACACCGTTTGGGCACCGCCAACTACAGCAGTGTTCGGGTACTACTGTAAAGAAATACAGTATGTTAGAGTAATTTTTACAGGAGGCTTACAATTACAGTTAATAACTGTATTTTTCAGCATTTTACCCATAATGCAGTGCAATCTGCAGCATTAATGCTGTAAAACACATTCAAGGTATTTAACAGAAAAGTCTTAGTGTGAGCTTTCACTAAAGCCTCCATCTGTCATGCCTGCTCCCGCTCCCCCTCCCCTGGCGCTCGAGGGCGCCAGGCTGCCCATCATTACACACACCTGTCACCATCATTACACACACCTGTCACCATCGTTACGCGCATCATTGGACTCTCCTGGACTCCTACATTTTGTTGATTGCCCCTTCTATATCTGTCTGTTCCCCAGTTTGATCCCTGCATTGATGTTGTTTTGTTTCCCCTGTCCAGACACTGTCCGTGTTTTGTTCCATGTCTTTTATTTATTAAATCGTCACCCTGTACTTACTTCCCGTCTCCCAGCGTCTGTCGAACCGAGATCGTTACAGAATGCAGACACCAATATTGGAAGCATCAGGACGTTTTTTTTTTTTTTTTTTTTTTTGGTGATGCCGGGTCCGGGTGCCGGGGGTGCCTCAGCCGGCTCGTCGGGCTTCCAAGCCTTAGCTGGCTCGAGAGGTTCCCTTGCCCCGGTTGGCTCGGCAGGCTGCCATCCCACATCATGCTTCCACGCCTCGGCCGGCCCGTTAGGCTCGACAGGCTCCCACGCCTCAGCCGGCTCGTCAGGCTCCCACGCCTCAGCCGGCTCGTCAGGCTCCCACGCCTCAGCCGGCTCGTCAGGCTCCCACGCCTCAGCCGGCTCGTCAGGCTCCCACGCCTCGGCCGGTCCGTCAGGCTCGCCCAGGCTCGCCCAGGTCGGGGGGGGTACTGTCACGCCTGCCCCTGCTCCCCCTCCCTGGAGTTCGAGGGCCAGGGATAATTCTAGCTTTAGCCATGCTTTCTCTCCACCCCTTGCCTTCCTCCCAGAACATTTTCAAAATCTCTCTCTCTTTTACTCTCTTCTGCTGGATTTTCTCCCCTTTATCTCCTGCTTTATTGTTTTTTATTACTGTATCCATTTCCTCACACACTGCCACATCAAACGTCCCTTCTTTTGGCCATTTTGTTGCCTTTTTTCTGGTTATTCTTCTCCCATTTTCCAATCTCTTCTTTATTCAATGACAACCTTTTTCATTGTTACTTATACTGGTGTTCCTGCCATTTCTACTCCTTGTGTTCTTGGTCTTCCTGTTGCTAGCCTCACGTTTGGTTCAGTGTCTCTGTTAGGATGTAGGGTCAGTAATATTTTCCTTACTGTTTTTCTCGTGCCTATTTGTTCCCTTAGTATTGTTACTCGTTTTGGAATAAAACCACTTCTCTTAAAATTACAGACACTTCTATTTGTGGTTCTGTCCTTTTCCTCTCTCAAAACCCTGTCCTTCTCCTGTTCTTCTGTGTTGTCGAAAAATCATCCTTATCCTCATTAAAAAATAAAGCACTTTCAGATTTTTGTAGAATCAAGATAGACTTTATTACACAAGCAATAGAGCCGAGGTGGTCTGCAGAGCAACTCCTTTCCAGTTCTCGGTTCTCATCCTTTATACAGTTTTCATTTTTACTCATAATCCACGCCTTCTAGCTTAATCCCGCACTGGTCAGTTCACTCCACCATTGTTTCCCAACTTTGACCGTTCCGCCCAATTCTTCTTCTTGAGTCACTTTGTTTGTTTTTAATGGTGGCGTAATCTGACTTCTCCTCCTGTTATTACTCAGTTTTTGGAAACAATAGTGGCGTGACCAAACCCTCTTTAGTAAAAACCACAGAGCCATTTCAGCATGCATGATTCATATAATTGGTTTGTTATGTTGTCTGCCCTTACGTGAGACAGAGTAGTTAACTAAAACTCTCCAATAGGTTCAACTTGTTTATCTATTGGTATTACTAGAACATATAACCTTTTTTTCATCTACTAGTTCTTCAAGAGTTTTTCCAATTTTCTGTACTGTCCAATTCCTTCCTGCTATCCCGGCCCAATCCACATATGGCCACTCTTCTCTTGTTTCTGCTAAATTCTTTATTTCCGTTAGCGATCTCAGCTGAAAGTTTTTATATTCCTCAGTCAACGGTATCTTTCTCCCTAATATATCTTCATACTCTGTTTCTTTCCAAAAATGCGTTCTTATCCCTTGTGTCTCTCTTAATATAATTATTTTATTCTTTGTGCCCTTGTTTCATCTACATTTAAGGAACCACTCTTGCTCTCCTGTGCTTAGATATTTTCCCAGTGGTCCGTTTAGCCTTGGCTTACTGGACCACATCCTGTTCTCCCCTATCAGTATCCACGTTACTTCCCTCTTCAATATCCCTCCAGTTATATTGCAGTGTTTCCCGTATCTACATTTTTGTATCTATTTTCTCTTTCTATGTATATGTATACCTCTAATGTTATTACTTTTATGTTTTCTGTCGCTGTGTATTCTACTGTTTCACACCCCCTTATCTGATATTTAAATTCGCTTGGTTCTCGCTGTAGTCAACGTTTTGGCATTTATTTTCTATTTTCCCATCCGTTCAGACCTCTAGTTTTTACACCAGAGCGGTATTTACAGTTCTATTTTTCCTGTCCGTTCAGATCTCTAGTTTTTACACCAGAGCGGTATCCACGGTTCTATTTATTCTGCCCGTTCAGACCCTTAGTAATATATTTAATGTCCTAGGGCGGAATCCACAGAATCTACCCTGCACGTTCAGTCTTATGAAGTTCTACTTTCTTAGTTCTCCAAAGCAGTATCCGCAGGTACCTGACCGTTCAGTCCTCTAGTGTTATATTCCCTTAACACACCTATCTTATCCACAGGATTTTTCTTATGTTAACATTCATGAATGCTTTTTGTCTTTTTCCTACATTTAATTCTGGAGAGACCTCCGTTACCTGATCCGAACCACACAAACTTCCATCCTAATAGTAAGAACTCTACATACCTCTTTTTCAGTGGCCACTGTGTTTGTGTAGTTCGTTCAGCCTCCTCCGGTGGCTCAGTATCCTTCTGATCCCTTTTTCCCAGTCCCTTCGTGGTCGCCAATTATGTTGTGGAAAATCATCCTTATCCTCATAAAAAAAATAAAGCACTTTTCAGAGTCTTGTAGAATCAAGATAGACTTTATTACACAAGCAATAGAGCCGAGGTGGTCTGCAGAGCAACTCCTTTCCAGTTCTCGGTTCTCATCCTTTATACAGTTTAATTTTTACTCATAATCCACGCCTTCTAGCTTAATCCCGCACTGGTCAGTTCACTCCACCATTGTTTCCCAACTTTGACCGTTCCGCCCAATTCTTCATCTTGAGTCACTTTGTTTGTTTTTAATGGTGGCGTAATCTGACTTCTCCTCCTGTTATTACTCAGTTTTTGGAAACAATAGTGGCGTGACCAAACCCTATTTAGTAAAAACAACAGTGCCATTTCAGCATGCATGATTCATATAATTGGTTTGTTATGTTGTCCGCCCTTACGTGAGACAGAGTAGTTAACTCGAGAGGTTCCCTATACTTGCTTCCTGTCTCCAAGCGTCTGTCGATCCGAGATCGTTACGGCATCTTTATTTTGCTTTCTTTCTCCCTCTCCCTCTCCCTCTCTGTTTCTCTCTCCCTCCCTCTCTCTCTCTCTCCCTCTCCCTCTCGTTTTTCTCTCCCCCTCTCCTCCCCCCTCTCACTTCTTCATACCCTCCCTCTCTTTCTCCTTCCTCCGTCTCTCTTTCTCTCTCCTCCTCCTCGCTCTGCTCTCTCCTCCTCTCCCTCATTCTCCTTCCTCTCCTCTCGTTTTTGTCTCTCCCTCTCCCTCCTTCCCCTCTCCCTCCTCATCTCTCTCTCTCTTCTCTCCTCTCCTCTCTCCCTCTCACCTCCCTCTCTTTCCACCCTCCTGTCTTTTTCTCCTCCTCCTCTTGTCTCTCTTTCTCTACTCCTCTCTTCCTCCTCCCTCTCTCCTCTCCTCTCCCTCTCTCTCCCTCTCTTTTTCTCTCTCTCTACCCCTCTCTCTCTCCCTCTCCCTCGCTCTCCCTCTCTTTCCTCTTCCCTCTCTTTCCTCCTCCCTTTCCCCCTCTCTCTCTCTCTCTCTCTCTCTCTCTTTCCTACTCTATTTTACCCTCTCTCTTTCTCCCTCTCTTTCTCCCAGGTATCTTCTATTGGAAATTAAATTATTTTGAGCACATTTCTGTTGGTAATGCCTTGGAGACGAGCTACACCAGTCAGCAGCACAGTGAAGGTGCTGTGTGTTTATGTAGCATTACAATACACTATAATGCAGCTAAAACAACCATTGCAAATAACTCAGACAGTATACCAGTGTAGGTTGTATTGTATTGTGACCATCATTTCATTACATTGACTAATCCACTCAGTGGTGATCAACAGATTTACATAACATTATTAACATGATATTCTACTGTACACATCTATCGCCATATTCTGTTGACACATAACGTTCATCTTGGTAGAAATTAATTAGTCGTCCAAATCTCCCCTCTACCATAGAGTTTAATACCAGTGACATTGACTGGTTGACTCCACACGGTGTTGGCCTGTCCTGATGACTTTCTCCATGGTGAGGTTGACATGTCCTGTTGACTGTCTCCATGGTGAAGTTGACATGTCCTGTTGACTGTCTCCATGGTGAAGTTGACATGTCCTGTTGACTGTCTCCATGGTGAAGTTGACATGTCCTGTTGACTGTCTCCATGGTGAAGTTGACATGTCCTGTTGACTTTCTCCATGGTGAAGTTGACATGTCCTGTTGACTTTCTCTATGGTGAAGTTGACATGTCCTGTTGACTGTCTCCATGGTGGTGTTGGCCTGTCCTGTTGACTGTCTCCATGGTGAAGTTGACATGTCCTCTTGACTGTCTCCATGGTGAAGTTGACATGTCCTCTTGACTGTCTCCATGGTGAAGTTGACATGTCCTGTTGACTGTCTCCATGGTGGTGTTGGCCTGTCCTCTTGACTGTCTCCATGGTGGTGTTGGCCTGTCCTGTTGACTATCTCCATGGAGGTGTTGGCCTGTCCTGTTGACTGTCTCCATGGTGAAGTTGACATGTCCTGTTGACTGTCTCCATGGTGAAATTGACATGTCCTGTTGACTGTCTCCATGGTGGTGTTGTCCTGCATCTAACAGCAGGGACGATGGCCTGCCTGAATTCAAAATGTATTACATTGTTGTTGTTTTTTCATCCATCTACACACAATACCCCATAATGACAAAGTGAAAACATGTTTTTATATTATTTTTGCACACTTGGATTTTACAATATTTCCAATTTAGTCTTTTTAAAATTCTTCAAGCTCAGTCCAGTTGGTTGTTGATCATTGCTACACAGCCATTTTGCAAGTCTTGCCATAGATTTTCAAGCCGATTTAAGTCAGAACTTTAACTAGGCTACTCAGGAACATTCCTTGTCGTCTTGGTAAGCAACTCCAGAGTATATTTGGCCTTGTGTTTTAGGTTATTGTCCTTCTGAAAGGTGAATGTGTCTCCCAGTGTCTGGTGGAAAGCAGACTGAACCAGGTTTTCCCTCTGCCTCTATTACGTTTGTTTTTATCCTTGTTTTGCACCTGCAACAAAGATAGCTAAAATATGCGAGTGCCTTTTGAATTTTGTTTATCTAAAACATACACACGCATACACACGCACACACACGCACACACACACACACAAAACACAGAAAACACACACTCACACAAGCATGCCAAGGCACTGTTAAAGTTAGCCTAAATATGCAGGCAATCAGGTTTAGCAGAAATATCATCATATCAAATTAAACTAGTTGCTCGCAGTCATGCACCCCATTTCTTTCAAGCTCTTATCTGTAATTCCTCATGTTTTGATTAACCTTGGTGACTAATTGCTAATCATAACAATAGTCTCCTTAACTCCCCATGACACCTTTGGGTCGTGAAGAGGGCACAACAAAGCCTATTCCCCAAAACCTAAGGAGACTGAAAGATTTGGCATGGGTCCTCAGATCCTCAAAAAGTTTTACAGCTGCACCAACGAGAGCATCCTGACTGGTTGCATCACTGCCTGGCATGGCAACTGCTCAGCCTCCGACCGCAAGGCACTACAAAGTGTAGTGCATACCGCCCAGTACATCACTGGGGCCAAGCTTCCTGCCATCCAGGACCTCTATACCAGGTGGTGTCAGAGGAAGGCCCTACAAATTGTGAAAGACTCCAGCCACCCTAGTCATAGACTGATCTCTCTGCTACCGCACGGCAAGCGGTACCGGAGCGCCAAGTCTAGGTCCAAGAGGCTTCTAAACAGCTTCTACCCCCAAGCCATAATATTCCTGATCTGCTAATCAAATGGCTACCCAGACAATGTTCATTGCCCCCCCCCCCCCCCCTCTTTTACGCTGCTGCTACTCTCTGTTTATTATCTATGCATGGTCACTTTAATAACTCTACCTACATGTACATATTACCTCAATTACCTTGACTAACCGGTGCCCCTGCACATTGACTCTGTACCGGTACACAGAGTATATAAACTCGCTACTGTTATTTTTCCTGCTGCTCTTTAATTATTTGTTACTTATATTTTTTTGGTGTGTTTTTTTTATTATATTCTTTCTTAAAACTGCATTGTTGGCTAAGGGCTTGTAAGTAAGCATTTCACTGTAAGGTCTACAACTGTTGTATTCGGCGCATGTGACAAATACAATTTGATTTGATTTTAACAACAGGTTCTACGAATGTTTCTTTAACAACAGGTTCTACAAATGTTTCTTTAACAACAGGTTCTAAGAATGTTTCTTTAACTACAGGTTATAATAATGTTTTTTAAACAACAGGTTCTAAGAATGTTTTTTAAACAACAGGTTTTAAGAATGTTTCTTTAACAACAGGTTCTAAGAATGTTTCTTTAACAACAGGTTCTAAGAATGTGTCTTTAACAACAGGTTCTAAGAATGTTTCTTTAACAACAGGTTCTAAGAATGTGTCTTTAACAACAGGTTCTAAGAATGTGTCTTTAACAACAGGTTCTAAGAATGTTTCATTAACAACAGGTTCTAAGAATGTTTCTTTAACAACAGGTTCTAAGAATGTGTCTAACAACAGGTTCTAAGAATGTGTCTTTAACAACAGGTTCTAAGAATGTGTCTTTAACAACAGGTTCTAAGAATGTTTCTTTAACAACAGGTTCTAAGAATGTGTCTTTAACAACAGGTTCTAAGAATGTGTCTTTAACAACAGGTTCTAAGAATGTGTCTTTAACAACAGGTTCTAAGAATGTTTCTTTAACAACAGGTTCTAAGAATGTGTCTTTAACAACAGGTTCTAAGAATGTGTCTTTAACAACAGGTTCTAAGAATGTTTCTTTAACAACAGGTTAAAAGTAGTACCAGGGGGGAGGAAAAAAAGAGTGGCTCTGCGTCCCAAATGAATTACTTTTCACCAGAGCTCTTTGGGTCCTGGTCAAAAGTAGTACACTATAAAGAGAATATGGTGCCATATGACAAGACAAAATAGTAACAAAATGGTTCTAAACATTCCTTTGAGCTGTGAAGAGGAGGAAGTGGGTAAACCAGATTAGTAGAGCAGATTACCATAACGATCAGTCAATCAAACTTTTACCATAAAATCAATAATACACAGCCAGATAGACACGGCCAGATAGACACAGCCAGATAGACACAGTCAGATAGACACAGCCAGATAGACACAGTCAGATAGACACAGCCAGATAGACACAGCCAGATAGACACAGCCAGATAGACACAGCCAGATAGACACAGCCAGATAGACACAGCCAGATAGACACGGCCAGATAGACACAGCCAGATAGACACAGCCAGATAGACACAGCCAGATAGACACTGCCAGATAGACACAGTCAGATAGACACAGCCAGATAGACACTCCAGATAGACACAGCCAGATAGACACAGCCAGATAGACACAGCCAGATAGACACAGCCAGATAGACACAGCCAGATAGACACAGCCAGGCTAGAACACTGATGGACAAACGGCTGGATTGTCTCAGTCTACACTGAGTTGCGTTTGCACAGTCTCACAGACTCTCACTCTGTCTTAACTGACTTGGTTGAGTAGATGTGGATTTCATCGTCAAGGCATGTAAAACATGTTCCCTTTCTGCCTGCTCCGGTAGCCCTAACTATACATTAGTTCATCTGCGCTTCCTCGCCAGGTTGGCTAATGGCTGCACTAGCTTGGTAACCAGTTGTAAAGCTCTGTCGCCGAGCAGTGTGTGTGTGTGTGTGTGTGTGTGTGTGTGTTTTTGTGTGTATGGTCGCCGGACGGTGGTCTGTACCATTAAAATCGTTACATTGATTCCATGTGATCGTTGGGTGATACTGGACAGTCTGTGATAACCACCTCTGTTTATTCAATAGCAGCCTAATTGAAAATCATTGCAGGTATGACCTTTTCTCAATGCAATCTAATTACCTGGCCTGGCTACAGTGTCACAGACAAAGACAGGTGTTGTCTTGTCAGCAAGAGTTTTGATGTCATCCTGTGTAGGAGAATGCAGGTCATTATGATGGGATTACTGAGACGGGGTGCTGTAACCACGCACACACACATCAGGGGTTAAGGGTGAGAGGTCATCGACAGGTCAAATTACCACTAGGTAGTAAAATTGTGGCTTAAATTGTGTTGAAATATTTGAAGTAAAGTATCAGAGAGTACGCATTTTTATCACTTTTTTTTTTCTTCATGAAATGCAAAGTACATTTAATATGAAACTGGAATAAAACATGTCTAATTATCAAGCCCTAGGGAAAACTTAATTTGGTTGGTCAAAACTGGAAAATATATTTTGTCTCACGCATCACATTACAACAAAATAGAAGACAATAGGACGTTTTCCTGCTATGTTGGAATATCTTCATTTTCATACGAATTAATTAAGAAAAAAAAAAGTCATTCAAATTACGTTTCCAATCCTGGGGGGGTAGCTTCTATAAAAGCATCCTTTTCTCCCACAGTTTCCTGAAATTGTCTCAGTTGACATCAAGCTCACGCTTCACACAATATTTAGCTTTTCTTTCCATGTGATGTGACGATTACTTATGACTACAAGAGGACTTAACTTAATATACCTCATAAAGAAAACTTTATTGGTGAGATGCGATGCTAGCAGCTTAACTGTCAGTTTCTGCGGGAAAAAGCAAACAGCTTATTTTTCTCATTTGCTACAGGTTATTTTTGCCGTTGCTATGGGAGCGCGAGGTGAGCTCTGACACGACGGGTGACTAAGGTTGGCATTGGACAATGATTCTAGAACGTGCTGTGCTGTCAAGCTCAACTGTCAACTAGAATAGCATCGACAGACATACATTTTTAACTTTTAATCACACACACAATCATAACTAATATACAGCAGTTGAATAATGTATCTTAACTCCAAGTGCTACTTCCAAGTGCTACATCTAAAGTTGATGGAATTCAAGACTGAAGGGAGTATACGAGTCAATGTCATGCTTCAAATGCAGGGATGTCTTTTAAAGGAACAGTCAAAACAGAAACAGTGCTGTCCATAATATCCTTCCTCTCAGTGAGGGTGTCTGTCTGGTCTCTGGGCAGCATGTGTGTGTGTGTGTGTGTGTGTGTGTGTGGGGTGAAGACCTTTGACCCAAAGACAAGCCAAAAACAGAAAAGAGGAAAAGAGAGAGAGGACGCTCTCCTCTTCTCCCTAACACTATCTCTCTGTCTTTCTCTCTACTGCTCTCTCTTTCTCAAACAGGTTGAACATCTGGTGCACTGGTAACATCATCTCTCTCTTTCAACACCTTCTGTTTTCTTTTCTTTCCTTTCTTGTTGTTTGTCTCTACTTCCTCTACACCCTGATATTAGTCCTTCCTGAAAACATGGTAGACCCGCTTGGCACCGCAGCACCTTGTCTCCTGCAATCAGCACGCTAACCGCGATGAAGACATGGTAGACCCGATTGGCACCGCAGCACCTTGTCTCCTGCAACCAGCACGATCACCGCGATGAAGGCATGGTAGACCCGCTTGGCACCGCAGCACCTTCTCTCCTGCAACCAGCACGATCACCACGATGAAGACATGGTAGACCCGATTGGCACCGCAGCACCTTGTCTCCTGCAACCAGCACGATCACCACGATGAAGACATGGTAGACCCACTTGGCACCGCAGCACCTTGTCTCCTGCAACCAGCGCGATCACTGCGATGAAGACATGGTAGACCCGCTTGGCACTGCAGCACCTTGTCTCCTGCAACCAGCACGATCACCACGATGAAGACATTGTAGACCCGCTTGGCACCGCAGCACCTTGTCTCCTGCAATTGTGGTATAAATATTTGACTAATAGATAATCAACTCAAAAATATCTCTCAAGACACCGGAGCTTGTGAATTCAAGAATTAGACTTTATTGCATAACAAAGCTGAGCTTGCCCCATGGAACAACTGTCTCTCTCTGGCTTAGAGATCTCTTATATAAACACAAATGAAAAAAACATGCGTACATTCCTAACTTATTTTAGTTCTGCACCACCCTTTTTTTTTCAACGTCCAGCTGTCACACAATGTCCACTCCAAAAGGTCATGAATGCTTTTTTCTATATGAAGCCTCTCATTCTATCATTCTATTGGCTGCGTGGATTAGGCCCCTTTTTAAAAAAGAACTAATGTAATGCATACAATGTGTCTATAACAAGCCCATGGGCCACAGTTTGAAAGCCCCTGTGAAAGAACACATGCATTCATTTAAAACACAGCATATACTACATGTCTATATTCCTTATTTAAGCATGTATCTGGATTATAAAATATCAAACATGTTTATTATATTTTACCTTTGGCATCTCCCTACATGTGCCTTAATGATACATAAAATAATACCATACAATCAGCACGCTAACCGCGATGAAGGCATGGTAGACCCGCTTGGCACCGCAGCACCTTGTCTCCTGCAACCAGCATGCTAACCGCGATGAAGGCATGGTAGACCCGCTTGGCACCGCAGCACCTTGTCTCCTGCAACCAGCACGATCACCACGATGAAGACATGGTAGACCCGCTTGGCACCGCAGCACCTTGTCTCCTGCAACCAGCACGATCACCACGATGAAGGCATTTTAGACCCGCTTGGCACCGCAGCATCTTGTCTCCTGCAATCAGCACACTCCCCGCGATGAAGACATGGTAGACCCGCTTGGCACCGCAGCACCTTGTCTCCTGCAATCAGCACACTCACCGCGATGAAAACATGGTAGACCCGATTGGCACCGCAGCACCTTGTCTCCTGCAACCAGCACGATCACCGCAGCACCTTGTCTCCTGCAACCAGCACGATCACCGCGATGAAGGCATGGTAGACCCGTTTGGCACCGCAGCACCTTGTCTCCTGCAATCAGCACACTCACCGCGATGAAGACATGGTAGACCCGCTTGGCACCGCAGCACCTTGTCTCCTGCAATCAGCACGCTAACCGCGATGAAGACATGTTAGACCCGCTTGGCACCGCAGCACCTTGTCTCCTGCAACCAGCACGATCACTGCGATGAAGACATGGTAGACCCGCTTGGCACCGCAGCACCTTGTCTCCTGCAACCAGCACGATCACCGCGATGAAGACATGGTAGACCCGCTTGGCACCGCAGCACCTTGTCTCCTGCAACCAGCACGTTGCCGCTCGTTCTATTGGCTGCATTGTTTACCTGTTTAGCTACCCTTGGCAACCAATGGCAGGAAATCATTGGAGGTGTGAAAGCCTTGGTAGATCCTCAGCCCCTCAAATATTGTATGTTTGTTAGCCTGTGGAAGACCTTGTGACAAAACCACACAAGTCTGTTAGCCTATGGAGACCTGGTGACAAAACCACACAAATGTAAAGCAACAGAGGTGAGAATGGTTTTACAGCAAAAAGTACATGTACAAACAGAAATAATTATGTCAATTCCTCCTAAAATTGAAAGTCAGATGTTTCTCTGTACCTTCCCTTTGTTCCTCCATCTTCCCAACTTCCTTTTCTCTCCTCCTGTCTCCTGTCTCCTGCCTCCTGCTTCCTGCCGTTTGTCTCCTGTCTCCTGTCTCCTGCCTCCTGACCTACAATTATTACAGTGATTTATTTTACAGGGACAATACTTTAATCTGTGCCTTTGAAATACCTGACAAAGCCTCTATTTTATCACAACCTGTCATTGTCACTTACATGACAAAGACACGTCACATTGATAGGAACAGGGCTCAGATCAGATCTAACACAATGGAACAAGGCTCAGATCAGATCTAACACAATGGAACAGGGCTCAGATCAGATCTAACACAATGTAACAAGGCTCAGATCAGATCTAACACAATGGAACAGGGCTCAGATCAGATCTAACACAATGGAACAGGGCTCAGATCAGATCTATCACAATGGAACACGGCTCAGATCAGATCTAACACAATGGAAAAGAGCTCAGATCAGATTTAACACAAAGACAGTGCACATTGATACGAACAGGGCTCAGATCAGATCTAGTACAATGGAAAAGGCTAAGATCAGATCTAACACAAAGTCAGGGCACATTGATACAAACAAGGCTCAGATTTAACACAATAGTACAAATTGAGACTTGTTGGCTGCGTTTAAACAAGTATTTTTTTTACACTAATT
Source organism: Coregonus sp. 'balchen' (assembly GCA_902810595.1). Taxonomy (NCBI): domain Eukaryota; kingdom Metazoa; phylum Chordata; class Actinopteri; order Salmoniformes; family Salmonidae; genus Coregonus; species Coregonus sp. 'balchen'. The sequence continues at coordinate 33,534,380 of LR778259.1, forward strand.
GGTATCTTATTTTATTTGTTTTATTTTTCCAGGCAAGAGACAAAAGGCCCCCCTCCTGTGGGAGAGGGGGTGGGGATTATTGAGCAATCAGAGCAGGTCTTTTGAACATAATTGGGCAAAATATCAGAATTGAGCTGCCTGTGTAAACACAGCCACTGAGAAGAATGTGAAAGTGACACAATTTGACATCATATAGCAATAACATTTTTGGAGCAATATTGTAACATTTATTTTGTTGTATATTAACCCACTTGTTATAATGCATAGTTAATACTGTAGTCCAGTTTATACTAGTGTTATCATTGCTTTATAAAATGTCTCATTTTGAGCCATGAAATCTCCTGCTTTTAAATAGGTATTATACTCCTGTGTAAATGGTAACGCCACCGGTATGCTCCTAATGGGGATATTACAGTATATCACGGCTAAGAGCTCATTACAAATGGATATGAATTGCTAAGTAATGGCGACTGGGAGGTTAAATTGTGACACAGAGCAGAGCAGCTTTCTAACAGTGTTTAAAAATGCAGGGATTATATGACATAATGGGTACATTTAACTACGACACCGTGAGACGTGGCCGTCGTTACTAGGAGAAGGATTTTATGTTAAAACATATTGGTCACTACAGCAGTAGTAATCCAAAGAAATTAGACTCTGGGAACTGCTCTAATACTGAAAACATGCAGTATTAGACTCTGGGAACTGCTCTAATACTGAAAACATGCAGTATTAGACTCTGGGAACTGCTCTAATACTGAAAACATGCAGTATTAGACTCTGGGAACTGCTCTAATACTGAAAACATGCAGTATTAGACTCTGGGAACTGCTCTAATACTGAAAACATGCAGTATTAGACTCTGGGAACTGCTCTAATACTGAAAACATGCAGTATTAGACTCTGGGAACTGCTCTAATACTGAAAACATGCAGTATTAGACTCTGGGAACTGCTCTAATACTGAAAACATACAGTATTAGACTCTGGGAACTGCTCTAATACTGAAAACATGCAATATTAGACTCTGGGAACTGCTCTAATACTGAAAACATGCATTATTAGACTATGGGAACTGCTCTAATACTGAAAACATGCAGTATTAGACTCTGGGAACTGCTCTAATACTGAAAACATACAGTATTAGACTCTGGGAACTGCTCTAATACTGAAAACATGCAGTATTAGACTCTGGGAACTGCTCTAATACTGAAAACATGCAGTATTAGACTCTGGGAACTGCTCTAATACTGAAAACATACAGTATTAGACTCTGGGAACTGCTCTAATACTGAAAACATGCAGTATTAGACTCTGGGAACTGCTCTAATACTGAAAACATGCAGTATTAGACTATGGGAACTGCTCTAATACTGAAAACATGCAGTATTAGACTCTGGGAACTGCTCTAATACTGAAAACATACAGTATTAGACTCTGGGAACTGCTCTAATACTGAAAACATACAGTATTAGACTCTGGGAACTGCTCTAATACTGAAAACATGCAGTATTAGACTCTGGGAACTGCTCTAATACTGAAAACATACAGTATTAGACTCTGGGAACTGCTCTAATACTGAAAACATACAGTATTAGACTCTGGGAACTGCTCTAATACTGAAAACATGCAGTATTAGACTCTGGGAACTGCTCTAATACTGAAAACATGCAGTATTAGACTCTGGGAACTGCTCTAATACTGAAAACATGCAGTATTAGACTCTGGGAACTGCTCTAATACTGAAAACATGCAATATTAGACTCTGGGAACTGCTCTAATACTGAAAACATGCATTATTAGACTATGGGAACTGCTCTAATACTGAAAACATGCAGTATTAGACTCTGGGAACTGCTCTAATACTGAAAACATGCAGTATTAGACTCTGGGAACTGCTCTAATACTGAAAACATGCAGTATTAGACTCTGGGAACTGCTCTAATACTGAAAAACATACAGTATTAGACTCTGGGAACTGCTCTAATACTGAAAACATGCAGTATTAGACTCTGGGAACTGCTCTAATACTGAAAACATACAGTATTAGACTCTGGGAACTGCTCTAATACTAAAAAAATACAGTATTAGACTCTGGGAACTGCTCTAATACTGAAACATGCAGTATTAGACTCTGGGAACTGCTCTAATACTGAAAACATGCAGTATTAGACTCTGGGAACTGCTCTAATACTGAAAACATGCAGTATTAGACTCTGGGAACTGCTCTAATACTGAAAACATGCAGTATTAGACTCTGGGAACTGCTCTAATACTGAAAACATGCAGTATTAGACTCTGGGAACTGCTCTAATACTGAAAACATGCAGTATTAGACTCTGGGAACTGCTCTAATACTGAAAACATGCAGTATTAGACTCTGGGAACTGCTCTAATACTGAAAACATACAGTATTAGACTCTGGGAACTGCTCTAATACTGAAAACATGCAGTATTAGACTCTGGGAACTGCTCTAATACTGAAAACATACAGTATTAGACTCTGGGAACTGCTCTAATACTGAAAAACATGCAGTATTAGACTCTGGGAACTGCTCTAATACTGAAAACATGCAGTATTAGACTCTGGGAACTGCTCTAATACTGAAAACATGCAGTATTAGACTCTGGGAACTGCTCTATACTGAAAACATGCAGTATTAGACTCTGGGAACTGCTCTAATACTGAAAACATGCAGTATTAGACTCTGGGAACTGCTCTAATACTGAAAACATGCAGTATTAGACTCTGGAACTGCTCTAATACTGAAAACATGCAGTATTAGACTCTGGGAACTGCTCTAATACTGAAAACATGGCAGTATTAGACTCTGGGAACTGCTCTAATACTGAAAACATGCAGTATTAGACTCTGGGAACTGCTCTAATACTGAAAACATGCAGTATTAGACTCTGGGAACTGCTCTAATACTGAAAACATGCAGTATTAGACTCTGGAACTGCTCTAATACTGAAAACATGCAGTATTAGACTCTGGGAACTGCTCTAATACTGAAAAACATGCAGTATTAGACTCTGGGAACTGCTCTAATACTGAAAACATGCAGTATTAGACTCTGGGAACTGCTCTAATACTGAAAACATGCAGTATTAGACTCTGGGAACTGCTCTAATACTGAAAACATGCAGTATTAGACTATGGGAACTGCTCTAATACTGAAAACATGCAGTATTAGACTCTGGGAACTGCTCTAATACTGAAAACATACAGTATTAGACTCTGGGAACTGCTCTAATACTGAAAACATACAGTATTAGACTCTGGGAACTGCTCTAATACTGAAAACATGCAGTATTAGACTCTGGGAACTGCTCTAATACTGAAAACATACAGTATTAGACTCTGGGAACTGCTCTAATACTGAAAACATACAGTATTAGACTCTGGGAACTGCTCTAATACTGAAAACATGCAGTATTAGACTCTGGGAACTGCTCTAATACTGAAAACATACAGTATTAGACTCTGGGAACTGCTCTAATACTGAAAACATGCAGTATTAGACTCTGGGAACTGCTCTAATACTGAAAACATACAGTATTATACTCTGGGAACTGCTCTAATACTAAAAGAATACAGTATTAGACTCTGGGAACTGCTCTAATACTGAAAACATGCAGTATTAGACTCTGGGAACTGCTCTAATACTGAAAACATGCAGTATTAGACTCTGGGAACTGCTCTAATACTGAAAACATGCAGTATTAGACTCTGGGAACTGCTCTAATACTGAAAACATGCAGTATTAGACTCTGGGAACTGCTCTAATACTGAAAACATGCAGTATTAGACTCTGGGAACTGCTCTAATACTGAAAACATGCAGTATTAGACTCTGGGAACTGCTCTAATACTGAAAACATGCAGTATTAGACTCTGGGAACTGCTCTAATACTGAAAACATACAGTATTAGACTCTGGGAACTGCTCTAATACTGAAAACATGCAGTATTAGACTCTGGGAAACTGCTCTAATACTGAAACATACAGTATTAGACTCTGGGAACTGCTCTAATACTGAAAACATGCAGTATTAGACTCTGGGAACTGCTCTAATACTGAAAACATGCAGTATTAGACTCTGGGAACTGCTCTAATACTGAAAACATGCAGTATTAGACTCTGGAACTGCTCTAATACTGAAAACATGCAGTATTAGACTCTGGGAACTGCTCTAATACTGAAAACATGCAGTATTAGACTATGGGAACTGCTCTAATACTGAAAACATGCAGTATTAGACTCTGGGAACTGCTCTAATACTGAAAACATACAGTATTAGACTCTGGGAACTGCTCTAATACTGAAAACATACAGTATTAGACTCTGGGAACTGCTCTAATACTGAAAACATGCAGTATTAGACTCTGGGAACTGCTCTAATACTGAAAACATACAGTATTAGACTCTGGGAACTGCTCTAATACTGAAAACATACAGTATTAGACTCTGGGAACTGCTCTAATACTGAAAACATGCAGTATTAGACTCTGGGAACTGCTCTAATACTGAAAACATGCAGTATTAGACTATGGGAACTGCTCTAATACTGAAAACATGCAGTATTAGACTCTGGGAACTGCTCTAATACTGAAAACATACAGTATTAGACTCTGGGAACTGCTCTAATACTGAAAACATACAGTATTAGACTCTGGGAACTGCTCTAATACTGAAAAACATGCAGTATTAGACTCTGGGAACTGCTCTAATACTGAAAACATACAGTATTAGACTCTGGGAACTGCTCTAATACTGAAAACATACAGTATTAGACTCTGGGAACTGCTCTAATACTGAAAACATGCAGTATTAGACTCTGGGAACTGCTCTAATACTGAAAACATGCAGTATTAGACTCTGGGAACTGCTCTAATACTGAAAGCATGCAGTATTAGACTCTGGGAACTGCTCTAATACTGAAAACATGCATATTAGACTCTGGGAACTGCTCTAATACTGAAAACATGCATTATTAGACTATGGGAACTGCTCTAATACTGAAAACATGCAGTATTAGACTCTGGGAACTGCTCTAATACTGAAAACATACAGTATTAGACTCTGGGAACTGCTCTAATACTGAAAACATGCAGTATTAGACTCTGGGAACTGCTCTAATACTGAAAACATGCAGTATTAGACTCTGGGAACTGCTCTAATACTGAAACATACAGTATTAGACTCTGGGAACTGCTCTAATACTGAAAACATGCAGTATTAGACTCTGGGAACTGCTCTAATACTGAAAACATGCAGTATTAGACTATGGGAACTGCTCTAATACTGAAAACATGCAGTATTAGACTCTTGGGAACTGCTCTAATACTGAAAACATACAGTATTAGAACTCTGGGAACTGCTCTAATACTGAAAACATACAGTATTAGAACTCTGGGAACTGCTCTAATACTGAAAACATGCAGTATTAGACTCTGGGAACTGCTCTAATACTGAAAACATACAGTATTAGACTCTGGGAACTGCTCTAATACTGAAAACATACAGTATTAGACTCTGGGAACTGCTCTAATACTGAAACATACAGTATTAGACTCTGGGAACTGCTCTAATACTGAAACATACAGTATTAGACTCTGGGAACTGCTCAGTATTAGACTCTGGGGAACTTGCTAATACTGAAAACACAGTATTAGATCTCTGGGGGGAGGAACTGCTCTAATACTGAAAAATGCAGTATTAGACATCTGGGAACGCTCTAAGACTGAAAACATGCAGTATTAGACTCTGGGAACTTGCTCTAATACTGACAACAGCATATAGACTCTGGGAACTGCTTAATACTGAAAACAGGCGTATTAGACTCTGCGGAACTGCCTCTAATACTGAAACATGCGTATGAGACTCTGGGAAACTGCTCTTAATACTGAAAACATGCAGTATTAGACTCTGGGAACTGCTTAGAATTACTGAATGAAAACATGCAGTATTAGACTCTGGGAAACTGCTCTAATACTGACAACATGCAGTTATAGACTCTGGGAACTGCTCAATACTGAAAAACATGCAGTATTAGGACTTGGGAACTGCCTAATACTGAAAAAATGACCGTATTGACTCTGGGAACTGCTTTAATACTGAAAACATGCATTATAGACTCTGGGAACTGCTCTCTCTAATACTGAAAACATGCAGTATAGACTTGGGAAACTGCTCTAATACTGGACAACATGCGTATTTAGACTCTGGGGAACAAGCTCGAATACTGAAAAACATGCGTATTAGACTCTGGGGAACTGCTCGAATACTGAAAACATGCAGTTATTAGACTTTGGAAACTGCTCTAATACTGAAAACATGCAGTTATTGACTATGGGAACTGCTTAATACTGAAAACATTGCAGTATTAGACTCTGGGAACTTGATCTAATACTGACCAACATGCAGTATTAGACTATGGGAAATGCTCTAATACTGAAAACATGCGTATTAGCTCTGGGAATGGCTCTAATTACTGAAAACATGCCAGTATTAGACTCTGGGAACTGCTGTCTAATATGAAAACATGCCAGTATTAGACTCTGGGAAACTGCTCTAAACTGAAAACATGCAGATATTAACTCTGGGAACTGTCTAATTACTGAAAAACATGCAGTATTAGACTGGGAAAACTGCTCTAATCATGAAAACATGCAGTATAGACTCTGGGAAATGCTCTATACTGACAACAGCAGTATTCAGACTCTGGAATGCTCTAAACTACAAAACATTGCAGTATAGACTCTGGGAACTGCCTCTAATACTGAAAACATTGCAGTATTAGACTCGGGAACTGCTCTAATTACTGAAAACATTGCAGTTATTAGACTCTGGGAAGCTCTAATTACGAAAACATACAGTATAGACCTGGAATGTTTTTTTTTGTAATATGAAAACCATTGCAGTATTAGACTCTGGGAAACTGCTCCTAATACTGAAAAATGCAGTATTAGACTCTGGGAACTGCTCTAATACTGACAACATGCAGTTATTAGACTCTGGGAACTGCTCTAATAACTGAAAACATTGGGGCAGTAATTAGACCTGGGAACTGCTCTAATACTGAAAACATGCAGGTATTAGACTCTGGGAAACTGCTATAATATGAAAACATGCAGTATTAGATCTGGGGAATGCTCTATCTGGAAAAAAAACATGCAGTATTAGACTCTGGGAACTGCTCTTTAATTTACTGAAAAACATGCAGTCCGTAGTAGCTCTGGGAACTGCTTCTAATAATGAAAACATGCAGTATTTAGGAAATCTGGGAAACTGCTCTAATACTGAAAACATGCAGTATAGACTATGGGAAAATGCTCAATACTAAAACATGCAAGATTAGACTTGAGGAACTGCTCTAATTACTGAAAACATGCAGTATTAGACTCTGGGACTGCTCTAATACTGAAAACATGCAGTATAAGACTCTGGGAAAGCTGCTCTAATACTGCAAAAAACATGCAGTATTAGCTCTGGGAACTGCTTTAATCTGAAAAACATGCAGTATTAGACTCTGGGAAAACTGCTCTAATTACTGACAAAAAGCAGTATTAGACTCGTGAACTGCTCTTAATACTGACAACTGCAGTATTAGGACTCTGGGAACTGCCTAATACTGAAAACATGCAGATTAGGACTTTGGGAATGCTCTAATAATGAAAAACATGCAGTATTAGATATGGGAACGGCTCTAATACTGAAAAATGCAGTATTAGACTCTGGGAACTGCTCTAATACTGACAACATGCAGTATTAGACCTGGGAACGGATTCTAATACTGAAAAACATGCAGTATTAGACTCTGGAACTCCCTCTAATACTTAAAAATGCAGTATTAGCTATGGGAAATCTGCTCTAATACTGAAAACTATGCAGTATAGACTCTGGGACTGCTCTAATTACTGAAAACATGCAGTATTAGACTCTGGGAAAAAATGCTCTAATTACGAAAACATGCAGTATTCGACTATGGGGGGGAAACTGCGCTATACTGAAAACATGCAGTTATTAGATCTGGGACAACTCTTAATACTGAAAATACAGTATAGGACTCTGGGAATGCTCTAAACTGAAAAACATACAGTATTAGACTCTGCGGAACTGGTCTAATTATGAAAACATGCAGTATAGACTCTGGGAATGCTCTAATACTGAAAAACATGCAATATTAGACTCGGAACTGCTCAATACTGAAAACATGCAGTATTAGACTTGGGAATGCTCTTATAATACTGAAAACATGCAGTATTTAGGACTTGGGGAACTGCCTCTAATACTGGAAACATGGCAGTATTAGACTCTGGGAACTGCTCTAATACTGAAAACTCAGTATTAGACTCTGGGAAATGCTCTAATACTGGACAACATGCAGTATTAGGACTGGGAACTGCCCTAATACTGACAACATGCAGTAGTAGACGCTGGGACTGGCTCTAATACTGAAAACATGCAGTATTATTAGACTCTGGGAAACTGCTCTAAATGATGGAAAAACATGCGTATTAGACTCTGGGAAACTGCTTCTAATATGGAAAACATACCAGTATTAGATCTGGGAACTGGTTTTTTTTTTTTTGTTTGTTCTTGTTGTTGTAATACTGAAAACATGCAGTATTAGACTCTGGGAACTGCCCGCTAATAACTGAAAACATTGCAGTATTAGACTCTGGGAACTGCTCAAGAACAAATAGAAACCCTGACAACATGCAGTATTAGGACTCTGGGAAACTGACTTTCTTAATACTGAAAACATGCAGTATTAGACTCTGGGAACTGCTCTAATACTGAAAACATGCATATTTAAGACTCTGGGAACGATCTAATACTGAAAACAATTTGAGTATTAGACTCTGCGGGGAACGCTCTAATACTGAAAAAAACATGCGTTCGACTTGGGAACTGCTCTAATACTGAAAACATGCAGTATTAGCCATGGGAACTGCTCTATACTGAAAACCATGCAGTATTAGACTATGGGAATGCTCTTACTGAAAACATGCAGTATTAGACTCTGGGGGAAACTGCTCTAAATACTGGAAAAACATGCGCAAGTATTAGACTCTGGGACATGATCTTAATACGAAAAACACATGCAGTATTTAGACTCGGGACTGCTCTAATATGAAAAACATCCAGTATTAGACTCTTGGAACTGCTCTAATACTGAAAACATGCAGTATTAGACTCTGGGAACTGCTCAATACTGAAAAACATGCAGAGTAGACTCTGGGAACCTGCTATAAATACGGACAACAGTTGCATAGTAGACTCTGGGAAACTGCTTCTAATACTGGAAACATGCAGTATTAGACCCAGGGGAACTGCTCTAATACTGAAAACATGCAGTTATTAGACTTTGGGAACTGCTTAATACTGAAAACATGCAGTATTAGACTCGGGAAACTGCTTAATACTGAAAATACCAGTATTATACTCTGGGAAAACTGGTGTGTGTGTTATACTGAAAACATGAGTATTAGACTCTGGAACTGCTCTAATACTGAAAACAGCAGTATTAGGACTCTGGAGGGAACTGCTCTAATACTGACAACATGCAGTATTAGACTCTGGAACTGCTCTAATAATGAAAACATTGCAGTAGTATTTAGACTCTGGGAACTGCTCTAATCTGAAAAACATGCAGTATTTAGACTCTGGGAAACTGCTTCTAATACTGAAAAAACATGGCAGTATTAGACTCTGGGGGAACTGTCGAATACTGAAACATGCAGTATTAGACTCTGGGAACTGCTCTCTCTAATACTGAAAACATGCAGTATTAGACTCTGGGAAATGGGAAACTGCTCTAATACTGAAAAAACATGCAGTATTAGACTCTGGGAACTGCCTAATATGAACCAACATGCCGTTTAGACTCTGGAACTGCTTCTAATACTGAAAACATGCAGTATTAGAATCGGGGAACTTGCATCTACTACTAAAACATTGCCGTATTAGACTCGGGAAAATGCTCTAATACTGAAAACATGCATTATTAGACTCTGGGACTGCTTCTCATACTGAAACATACAGTTATTAGACTCTGGGAAAACTGGTTGTAATACTTAAAACTGCAGATTAGACTCTGGGAACTGCTCTTAATACTGAAAACATGCAGTATAGGACTCTGGGAACTGCTCTAAATACTGAAAACATGCAGTAATTAGACTCTGGGCACTGCTCTAATACTGAAAAACATACAGTATTAGGACTCTGGGGAACTGCCTAATACTGAAAAACATGCCGTATTAGACTCTGGGAACTGGCTCGAATACTGAAAACATGCAGTAATTAGACTTGGGAACTGCTCTAATATGAAAAACATGCAGTATTAGACTCTGGGAAACTGCTCTAATACTGAAAACATGCGTATTAGACTCTGGGAAACTGCTCAATACTGAAACATGCAGTATTAGACTCGGGAATGCTCTAATACTGAAAACATGCAGTATTAGACTCTGGGAACTGCTCTAATACTGAAACATGAAGTATTAGACTCTGGGAACTGCTCTAATACTGAACAAACATGCAGTAGTAGAATATGGGGAACTGCTTCTTCTAATTACTGACAAACATGCAGTATTAGACTTGGGAAGGAACTGCCTAAACTGAAAAACAGCAGTATTAGACTCTGGGAAACTGCTCTAATACGAAAACATGCCCAGTATTAGACTCTGGGAAATGCTCTAATACTTGGAAAACATGCAGTATCAGACTCTGGAAGCTCTATACGAAAAACAGTTGCAGTATTAGACTCTGGGAACTGCTTCAATACTGAAAACATTGCAGTATTAGACTCTGGGAACTGCTCTTAATACTGAAAACATACGTATAGACTCTGGAAAATGCTTCTATCTGAAAATACAGTAGAGACTCTGGGAAACTGGTCTAAGACTGGAAAACATGCAGTTTAGAATCTGGGAAAAATGCTCTAATAATGAAAACATGGCAATATTTTAGACCTCTGGGGAACTGCTTCTAATTACTGAAAACATGCAGTATTAGACTCTGGGATGCTCTAATACTGAAAAACATGCAGTATGAGACCTGGGAACTGCTCTAATACTGAAAACATGCAGTATTAGACTCTGGGAACTGCTCTAATACTTGAAAACATGCAGTATTAGACTCTGGGAAGGAAATGCTCTAATACTGAAAACATGCAGTATTAGACTCTGGGAACTGCCTAATTACTGAAAACAGGCAGTATTAGCCTCTGGAAAGACTTCTAATACTGAAAACATGCAGTATAGATCTGGGCGAGGAACCTGCTCTAATACTGAAAACATGCAGTATTAGACTCTGGGAAACTGCTCTAATATGAAACATGAGTATTAGACTCTGGGAAAGCTCAATACTGAAAACATGCGGTATTAGACTTGGGAACTGCTCTAATTACTGAAACATGCAGTATTAGCCTCTGGGAATCTGCTCATAATGAAACATTTGCAGTATAGACACTCTGGGAACTGCTCTATACTGGAAAACAGCAGTAGTTTAGGACTCTGGGAACTTCTCTCATACTGAACAACATCGCAGTATTAGACTCTGGGAACTGCTCAATAACTGAAAACATGCAGTATTAGACTCTGGGGGGGGGGGGGAAATGCTCTAATACTGAAAACAGGCACGTATTAGGACTCTTGGGAACTGCTCTAATACTGCAAACATTACAGTATTCGGACTCTGGGAACTGCTTCTAATACTGAAAAACATGCAGTATTAGACTCTTGGGAACTGCTCTAATACTGACAACATGCAGGTATTAGACTCTGGAAACTGCTCTAACTAAAGCATATAGTATTAGACTCTGGAACTTAATATAAAACATCCTAGTATTAGACTCTGGGAACATTGTCTCTCGTCCTCCTTTTCTTCACTGCCTTAATACTGAAAACATGCAGACCAGTATCCTGTATAAGGAGTTTAACTACAGCAAACATAATGCATCTCTGGTTTAACTCCAATTTGTAGCCATTCCTACATGTGCCAAACAAACGAAATAGCATTTGTTATCAAAAGATCTAGAAAAAAAAAATACTATAACACCATTATTCACACCTTTCTGACTGTATGCAGCTAAACAGCAACAACAACTGGGATGTGTTTTTAAAGTGAAGTTACGGAACATTACCTTAAAACCCATTCCTCTGGATTTAGACTGCCATCTCCCTACACCTTTCTGCAGTGGTACCCTACCAGACTGTATAGTCAGCATTAGCATTCAACACCAAATCAAAGCTTGTGAACAAAAAAAAACCTCAGTACCCTCAGTAGATGATCATGACAAAGTGAATTTTAACAAGACACCCTCTACCCTCTCACTACATTGTAAGTAGTAATGCGGCTCCATTTTTCAGGTATATCATCTAATTCTACTCTATCTCTCTATCTCTTCTCTCTCTCTCTCTCTCTCTCTCTCTCTCTTCTTCTCCTTCTTCTCTCTCTCTCCTCTCTCTTCTCTATCTCTCTCTCTCTCTCTCTCTCTCTCTCTCTCTCTCAGCCGTCCATGTACATTGAGTGAACCCTTTACAATAAAAAATAATGTAATATGATATACTGTATAATAAATCATCTGTTGCAGATGTTTTCATTCTCTGCCAGGCCTTCCTCTCATTTATCATATAATATCAGTTACCATCAGATGAGATAGAGAGGGAAAGAGAGCGAGAGAGAGGGAAAGAGAGCGAGAGAGCGAGAGAGCGAGAGAGGGAGAAAAGGAAGGAAGAAGGAGAAGGTGGAGGAGGGGAGCGCTTGGTCTGTTCTCTCTCATTCTTTCTCTCACAGTGATGTTCATTCATTGTGCAGTCAGTCCCTGACCTTTAACCCTTATGAATTGTGTATAGATGAACACGCACCATGGGCAGAGCATTAAATAATGCAGCAGCACACTAAGTACATTAAGATTTAACATAAAGGAAGACCTCTGAAGCCATAACTGCCCTCTGTACTGGGATCCATTAACCTTGTCACTGGGAGAAAGGGACACGCCCAGTGAGAGAAAATGGCCGCTTCTGCCCCGCCTTATGGATGCCACCAGTACATATGCCTTATGCCCAACAGAAATAATGATTCACACCCAGTAAATAAATAGCCTACCACTTCAAACGATAAAGTGGTAGTAATAAATATATTAAATATACACTACCAGTCAAAAGTTTGGACACACCTGCTGATCCTAGGGTTTTTCTTTATTTTAAATTTCTTTTTACATTGTAGAAACATTCTACAAACCTGTTTATGCATTGTCATTATGGGGTATTGTGTGTAGATTTATGAGGGAAAAAAACAATTTAATCAATTTCAGAATAAGGCTGTAACGTCACGAAAAATGGAAAATGTCAAGAGGTCTGAATACTTTCTGAATGCACTGTAATATATATATACAGTGGGGAGAACAATTATTTGATACACCGCCGATTTTTGCAGGTTTTCCTACTTACAAAGCATGTAGAGGTCTGTAATTTTTATCATAGGTACACTTCAACTGTGAGAGACAGAATCTAAAACAAAAATCCAGAAAATCACATTGTATGATTTTTAAGTAATTAATTTGCATTTTACTGCATGACATAAGTATTTGATCACCTACCAACCAGTAAGAATTCCGGCTCTCACAGACCTGTTAGTTTTTCTTTAAGAAGCCCTCCTGTTTGAACTCGTTACCTGTATAAAAGACACCTGTCCACACACTCAATCAAACAGACTCCAACCTCTCCACAATGGCCAAGACCAGAGAGCTGTGTAAGGACATCAGGGATAAAATTGTGGACCTGCACAAGGCTGGGATGGACAATAGGCAAGCAGCTTGGTGAGAAGGCAACAACTGTTGGCGCAATTATTAGAAAATGGAAGAAGTTCAAGATGACGGTCAATCACCCTCGGTCTGGGGCTCCATGCAAGAACTCACCTCGTGGGGCATCAATTATCATGAGGAAGGTGAGGGAACAGCCCAGAACTACACGGCAGGACCTGGTCAATGACCTGAAGAGAGCTGGGACGACAGTCTCAAAGAAAACCATTAGTAACACACTACGCCGTCATGGATTAAAATCCTGCAGCGCACGCAAGGTCCCCCTGCTCAAGCCAGCGCATGTCCAGGCCCGTCTGACGTTTGCCAATGACCATCTGGATGATCCAGAGGAGGAATCGGAGAAGGTCATGTGGTCTGATGAGACAAAAATATAGCTTTTTGGGCTAAACTCCACTCGCCGTGTTTGGAGGAAGAAGAAGGATGAGTACAACCCCAAGAACACCATCCCAACCGTGAAGCGGTGAGGTGGAAATATCATTCTTTGGGGATGCTTTTCTGCAAAGGGGACAGGACGACTGCACCGTATTGAGGAGAAGATGGATGGGGCCATGCATCGCGAGATCTTCCCTCAGTAAGAGCATTGAAGATGGGTCGTGGCTGGGTCTTCCAGCATGACAACGACCCGAAACACACAGCCAGGGCAACTAAGGAGTGGCTCCGTAAGAAGCATCTCAAGGTCCTGGGTGGCCTAGCCAGTCTCCAGACCTGAACCCAATAGAAAATCTTTGGAGGGAGCTGAAAGTCCATATTGCCCAGCGACAGCCCCGAAACCTGAAGGATCTGGAGAAGGTCTGTATGGAGGAGTGGGCCAAAATCCCTGCTTCAGTGTGTGCAAACCTGGTCAAGACCTACAGGAAACGTATGATCTCTGTAATTGCAAACAAAGGTTTCTGTACCAAATATTAAGTTCTGCTTTTCTGATGTATCAAATACTTTTGTCATGCAATAAAATGCAAATTAATTACTTAAAAATCATACAATGTGATTTTCTGGATTTTTGTTTTAGAATATGTCTCTCACAGTTGAAGTGTACCTATGATAACAATTACAGACCTCTACATGCTTTGTAAGTAGGAAAACCTGCAAAATCGGCAGTGTATCAAATACTTGTTCTCCCCACTGTATATATATATATTGTATACACTACAGGTCAAAAGTTTTAGAACACCTACTCATTGAAGGGTTTTTATTTATTTTTACATTGTAGAATAATAGTGAAGACATCAAAACTATGAAATACAGTGCTTTGCAAAAGTATTCATCCCCATCCCCTATTTTGTAGCATTACAACCTGTAATTTAAATGGATTTTTATTTGGATTTCATGTAATGGACATACACAAAATAGTCCAAATTGGTGAAGTGAAATGAAAAAAATTACTTGTTTCAAAATATTCTACAGAATAAATAACGGAAAAGTGGTGCGTGCATATGTATTCACTCCCTTTGCTATGAAGCCCCTAAATAAGATCTGGTGCAACCAATTACCTTCAGAAGTCACATAATTAGTTAAATAAAGTCCACCTGTGTGCAATCTAAGTGTCACATGATCTCAGTATATATACATGTTCTGAAAGAACCCAGAGTCTACAACAAGGGGCACCACCAAGCAAGCGGCACCATGAAGACCAAGGAGCTCTCAAAACAGGTCAGGGACAAAGTTGTGGAGAAGTACAGATCAGGGTTGGGTTATAAAAAAATATCTGAAACTTTGAACATCCCACAGAGCACCATTAAATCCATAATTAAAAAATGGAAAGAATATGGCACCACAAAAAACCTGCCAAGAGAGGGCCGCCCACCAAAACTCACAGACCAGGAAAGGAGGGCATTAATCAGAGAGGCAACAAAGAGACCAAAGATAATCCTGAAGGAGCTGCAAAGCTCCACAGCGGAGATTGGAGCATCTGTCCATAGGATCACTTTAAGCCGTACACTCCACAGAGCTGGGCTTTACGGTAGAGTGCCCAGAAAAAAGCGATCGCTTAAAGAAAAAAATAAGCAAAGACGTTTGGTGTTCGCCAAAAGGCATGTGGGAGACTCCCCAAACATATGGAAGAAGGTACTCTGGTCAGATGAGACTAAAATTGAGCTTTTTGGCCATCAAGGAAAACAAACCCAACACCTCTCATCACCCCGAGAACACCATCCCCACAGTGAAGCATGGTGGTGGCAGCATCATGCTGTGGGGATGTTTTTCATCAGCAGGGACTGGGAAACTGGTCAGAATTAAAGGAATGATGGATGGCGCTAAATACAGGGAAATTCTTGAGGGAAACCTGTTTCAGTCTTCCAGAGATTTGAGACTGGGACCCTAAGGATACTGCTAAAGCAACACTTGAGTGGTTTAAGGGGAAACATTTAAATGTCTTGGAATGGCTTAGTCAAAGCCCAGACCTCAATCAAATTGAAAATATGTGGTATGACTTAAAGATTGCTGTACACCAGCGGAACCCATCCAACTTGAAGGAGCAGGGGGGGGGGGGGGGGGGGGGGTGAACAGTAATGCACGCTCAAATGTTCTGTTTTTTTGTCTTATTTCTTGTTTGTTTCACACAAAAAAATATGTTGCATCTGCAAAGTTGTAGGCATGTTGTGTAAATCAAATGATACAAACCCCAAAAAAAGCCATTTTAATTCCAGGTTGTAATGTAACAAAATCGGAAAAATGCATAGGGGGGTGAATACTTTCGCAAGCCACTGTAGCACATATGGAATCATGTAGAAACCAACAAAGTGTTCAACAAATACAAATATATATTTGAGATTTTAGATTCTTCAAAGTAGCCACCCTTTGTCTTGATGAGAGCTTTGCACACTCTTGGCATCGTCGTAATAAGTGGACCAAGGCGCAGCGTGATATGCGTACATACTTTTAATAGTACTTAATACACGATACAACAAAACAACAAAACGAAACGTGAAGTCCTCGGTTAACAAACACAAACCTACACGGAACAAGATCCCACAATAAACTAGTGCCAACCGGCTGCCTAAGTATGGTTCCCAATCAGAGACAACGAGAATCAGCTGCCTCTGATTGGGAACCACCCTGGCCAACATAGAAAACACGAACTAGAACGAAACATAGAAAATACAACATAGACACTACACACCCTGGCTCAACATAAAAGAGTCCCCAGAGCCAGGGCGTGACACACACTCTTGGCATTCTTTCAATCAGCTTCATGAGGTAGTCACCTGGGATGCATTTTAATTAACAGGTGTGCCTTCTTAAAAGTTAATTTTTGGAATTTATTTCCTTCTTAATGCATTTAAGCCAATCAGTTGTGTTGTGACAAGGTAGGGGTGGTATACAGAAGATAGCCCTATTTGGTAAAAGACCAAATTCATATTATGGCAAGAACAGTTCAAATAAGCAAAGAGAAACAACAGTCCATCATTACTTTAAGACATGAAGGTCAGTCAATCCGGAACATTTCAAGAAAGTTTCTTGAAGTGCAGTCGCAAAAATCAATTATGAATCAATTATGAAACTGGCTCTCATGAGGACCGCCACAGGAAAGGAAGACCCAGAGTTACCTCTGTTGCAGAAGAAAAGTTAATTTGAGTAACAAGCCTCAGAAATTGCAGCCCAAATAAATGCTTAGGTAGGGGGTGGTGTAAGGGTTGGTGTGAGGTGTGACCCAGGTGGGGTGCAGGATAGACAGTAGGCAGTAGGCAGAGATGGTGAAACAAGGATCTTTACTGGTGGTCCAAAAGCCAGGATACAAAACAACGGACTATTCACGAAAACAAATGAGGAGCACATAGGTCTCCAAAAAAACAGGCTGACAGCAAACAATACGAAATACTAACTCTGACTGCAAAAACACAATGACACAGGGTGAACACTTCTCGAGTACCTGTAACTCCGTCACGTGATCCGACACTGATACGTTCGGCTTGACATCAAGGAACTAGCAGAGATAACTGAGCAAGGGAACACGGTGAAGTGAGGGCATAAATACACAGGTGAATCAGATAGCCACAGGTGACACCGATAGGCAGATCATTAGTTCCAACTGTGAGTGAGGAGGTGCCTAAGGATGTCGGAGGATGACACCTAGTGGGTTGCTCCGGAACTGCGACCCACTCCTGTAACAGTGCCCCCCCCCCCCCCCCCCACAACAAAGGCGCTCGTATCACCCTCAGCAGATGGCCACCAGAACCTCCTACGCACAAACTCCAACATCCTGGCGTCCCCCCCCAATGGCTGGTGAGGTCGGATGTGTGCGCCCACTGAAGCAGTCGTGAGAGCGCAGCCTTGGGTACGTACATCCTACCCGATGGACCTCCGCCTGGATCGGGCTCCCGCCTTAGCTCTGACCAGCCTATCAATTCCCCATGAAACTGGGGCAGCCATCAGGGTGTTGGGGACAATGGGGTCGTCCCTCATGGCCAGCGTCTCCGGCCGGGACAAGGAAAGCCATCGCTCTCGTGTGGGCATGGCGCCCGGCAGGAGATCGATAGGCAGTCATAAGGCCTGTGAGGAGGTAGGCTCTTGGCATGCCTCTTACTAAACCCCTCCCCAAGATCCCAATACTCCTTGGGAAGAGGTGAGGACTGGTAGGTGGTCTGGGACGGTGGTTTGGGCCGGTGGCGACCGGAACAGGATGGGAGCGGAGCCTCCCTCCAGGATGAGCCGCCCCGTGGACCAGTCTATCTGGGGGTTGTGGGCGGCCAGCCAGGCGTGAGTCCACAATGAAAAACTGGATATACTCCCATAGCCCCCCCACGCCACCCGGACACGCAAGGGGACAGTGCGCCGGGTGATGCAGCCCGACCCCAACGGCCGGCAGTCCAGGCCCATGACCACCTAGTGGGTCGCTCCGGAACTGCAACCCACTCCTGTAACAGGGGGGTATATAGAAGATAGCCCTATTTGGTAAAAGACCAAGTCCATATAATGTCAAGAACAGCTCAAATAAGCAAAGAGAAACGACAGTCCATCATTACTTTACGACATGAAGGTCAGTCAATACGGAAAATTTCAAGAACTTTGAAAGTTTCTTCAAGTGCAGTCACAAAAAAACCATCAAGCGCTATGATGAAACAGGCTCTCATGAGGACCGCCACAGGAATGGAAGACCGAGAGTTACCTCTGCTGCAGAGGATAAGTTCATTAGAGTTACCAGCCTAAGAAATTGCAGCCCAAATAAATGCTTCACAGAGTTCAAGTCACAGACACATCTCAACATCAACTGTTCAGAAGGAACTGTGTGAATCAGGCCTTCATGGTCAATTTGCTACAAAGGAACCACTACTAAAGGACACCAATAAGAAGAAGAGACCTGCTTCGGCCAAGAAACACGAGCAATGGACATTAGACCGGTGGAAATATGTCCGTTGGTCTGGAATCCAAATTTGAGATTTTTGGTTCAAACCGCCGTGTCTTTGTGAGACGCGGTGTGGGTGAACGGATGATCTCTGCATGTGTAGTTCCCACCGTAAAGCATGGAGGAGGAGGTGTTATGGTGTGGTGGTGCTTTGCTGGTGACAGTGTCTGTGATTTATTTATAATACGCCATCCCATCTGGTTTGGGCTTAGTTGGACTATCATTTGTTTTTCAACAGGACAATGACCCAACACACCTCCAGGCTGATTAAAGGCTATTTTACCAAGGAGAGTGATGGAGTGCTGCATCAGATGACCTGGCCTCCACAGTCCCCCGACCTCAACCCAATTGAGATGGTTTGGGATGAGTCGGACGGCAGAGTGAAGGAAAAGCAGCCAACAAGTGCTCAGTATATGTGGGAACTCCTTCAAGACTGTTGGAAAAGCATTCCAGGTGAAGCTGGTTGAGAGAATGCCAAGAGTGTGCAAAGCTGTCATCAAGGCAAAGGGTGGCTATTTGAAGAATCTCAAATATAACATATATTTTGATTTGTTTAACACTGTTTGGTTTCTACATGATTCCATATATGTTATTTCATAGTTTTGATGTCTTCACTATTATTCTAAAATGTAGAAAATAGTAAAATAAAGAAAAACCCTGTAATGAGTAAGTGTGTCCAAACCTTTGACTGGTACTGTATATATACATCAATATATATATATTAATTAAATCAATTGTTATTAATTATGATGAAATGTATGTCAAGTTTTTCTTTTGATGTGAATTGATTGACACAACCTGATGTTGACTTTCTGCTGGAAAGGTACTTCTGATCTGTACCGTCCAGTCTACTAATCCAACAACCTGACGTTGACATCCCTGATCTGTACCGTCCAGTCTACTAATCCAACAACCTGGCGTTGACATCCCTGATCTGTACCGTCCAGTCTACTAATCCAACAACCTGACGTTGACATCCCTGATCTGTACCGTCCAGTCTACTAATCCAACAACCTGACGTTCACATCCCTGATCTGTACCGTCCAGTCTACTAAAACAACAACCTGACGTTGACATCCCTGAATTTACAGAACCCTTGTTAAACATTCAAAAGAAGTCCACTTCTATCTCTTTTCCTGCTTGTGTTTTTTCTTAACATCAACATATTTCTTCCACCCCTCCTTTCAAGATGTGCCTAGCCAACCAATGGACCGCTCATTCATCCGTCCTTCGAGACGTTCAGCAATACTCAGAACATCTGTTGTCTCTCCTACGTACACTTTAAAAACACCAAAACATTTTTGTAAACCAGAGAAATCAAAGAACCAAGACAATTGAGCCTCACCACCACAGATCACATTGTAGAGTGCAGCTGAGAGGGTTAATCCACTGTTTAAACCACTGATCACATTGTAGAGTGGAGCTGAGAGGGTTAATCCACTGTTTAAACCACTGATCACATTGTAGAGTGGAGCTGAGAGGGTTAATCCACTGTTTAAACCACTGATCACATTGTAGAGCGGAGCTGAGAGGGTTAATCCACTGTTTAAACCACTGATCACATTGTAGAGTGGAGCTGAGAGGGTTAATCCACTGTTTAAACCACTGATCACATGTAGAGCGGAGCTGAGAGGGTAATCCACTGTTTAAACCACTGATTACATTGTAGAGCGGAGCTGAGTTGGTTATCCTGTTTAAAACCCAACTGATCACATTGTAGAGCGGAGCTGAGAGGGTTAATCCACTGTTTAAACCACTGATCACATTGTAGAGCGGAGCTGAGAGGGTTAAACCACTGATCACATTGTAGAGCGGAGCTGAGAGGGTTAATCCACTGTTTAAACCACTGATCACATTGTAGAGCGGAGCAGAGAGGGTTAATCCACTGTTTAAACCACTGAACACATTGTAGAGCGGAGCAGAGAGGGTTAATCCACTGTTTAAACCACTGATCACATTGTAGAGCGGAGCTGAGAGGGTTAATCCACTGTTTAAACCACTGATCACATTGTAGAGCGGAGCAGAGAGGGTTAATCCACTGTTTAAACCACTGATCACATTGTAGAGCGGAGCAGAGAGGGTTAATCCACTGTTTAAACCACTGATCACATTGTAGAGCGGAGCAGAGAGGGTTAATCCACTGTTTAAACCACTGATCACATTGTAGAGTGGAGCTGAGAGGGTTAATCCACTGTTTATACCCAATGAACCTTTGAGCTGGTTTCCTAAACCTATAGCTCAGAAACAATGCCCTTATCTGTCTCGCTCAACCTGCCCACAATTAGCAGACTGCCAAGGAAACATTAGCATGTCAGTCATGTTGGAGGATGACATTTTAAAAGCCTGTAAAGGACTGGTATGAAATCACAGAAATGAATTGCAAACACACTGCCGCTTTAATTTTTCATAGGGAATTGAAATCCTTTTACGTCCCTTTGTGAGAAAAAGGAGAAAAAAATTCCCCAAATGGTTTTAATTAAACAAGTTTCCGCAATTAATTGATTTCAGAGCGTTTTGAAACAATGAATTATAGGAGTTTTTTTTTTTTTTTATTTTGGCATAAAGTATATATATAAAGTATATATGTTTCTGCAAAAGAACAAGTCTTCATTTGATGCAGATCATCAGTATGTAATGGAGTGCTTCTTTGATTCTAATGGAAAATGTATGTGTGCGTGTGGTTGTGCGTTTGTGTTTGTGTCTCACTCTGCGTGCATGCGTGCGTGTGTGCGTGCGTGCATGTGCGTGCGTGCAGTGTGCGTGCGTGAGTGTGTGTGTGTTGCGTGAGTGTGTGTGTGTGTGTGTGTGTGTGTGTGTGTGTGTGTGGTTGTGTGTGTGTGAGTTGTGTGTGTGTGTGTGTGTGTGTGTGTGTGTGTGTGTGTGTGTGTGTGTGTGGGTATAACATGGGACACGGTATCATACACAGGAATGACACATGAGAAGTAAATAGGGCTGATGCCGTGAGGCGGATCAGAGCAGGACCTCTGAGAGGACAGCCAGCTGGCGTTCTCAGGACTTTCATTTTGCTAGTTCTTTGGATGTCATGTGATGGTCCCAAGGGAACGTTCTCTGGGGGACATTTTCTATTTCCAGGTTTTGTCCCGGGGACATCCCCAAAGGCGTTTTTAGGAAATTATTGGGATGTTGTGTCATGGTC
Source organism: Coregonus sp. 'balchen' (assembly GCA_902810595.1). Taxonomy (NCBI): domain Eukaryota; kingdom Metazoa; phylum Chordata; class Actinopteri; order Salmoniformes; family Salmonidae; genus Coregonus; species Coregonus sp. 'balchen'. Next base: position 33,556,708 of record LR778259.1, read on the forward strand.
CCCTGGAGGTTTTGTCTACATCCCGGTTCGTCCCGGGAATATCCAAGAATACATTTTTAGGACGTTCTTGGGACGTTGTGTCACGGTCAACTGGAGGTAATTCAGAGTTCCCAGTTTATTTTATACTCCAGATTGTCCTGGGTTTTCTGCACGTTAACACTAGAAAGTGTATTCCCTGAAATGGATCAGTTGAAAGTGTGGGTTCATAGATCCACTCCAGATGTGTTAATCATTACAGAGACATCCAGGTTTGTCCCGGGGATGTCCCCGAGGATGTTTTTAGGACACTCCCCTGATTGTCCGATGTGTCCAAATATCTTTATTGGATTTATTTTATATTATTTTTATTGGTTGATTGCCACTCCACCACCTTTGGAAGATCTGTCTTGCTGAAAAAGGTTATAACCAGAAAGGTTAACATCAGTGTTCAAAACACTCTTTCTTAACCATGTCTCAGTAATGATTAACACATCTGGAGTGGATCTATGAACCCACACTTTCAACTGATCCATTTCAGGGAATACACTTTCTAGTGTTAACGTGCAGAAAACCCAGGACAATCTGGAGTATAAAATAAACTGGGAACTCTGAATTACCTCCAGTTGACCGTGACACAACGTCCCAAGAACGTCCTAAAAATGTATCCTTGGATATCCTCCGGGACGAACCGGGAACTAGACAAAACCTCCAGGGGACCGTGACACAACGTCCCAAGAACGTCCTAAAAAACGTCTTTGCGGACAAAACCCAGGCTTTTACGAGAGCAGAAATTAATGAAGCAGAAATCAGAGCACACAAGTCAGAATTTGGGGCTAGCAACAGTAGACAGGGCCAGGGTGTACATGCCCATGTCCAGATGCCATCAGCAGTAATACAATCAGGGCAAGGCAGAGGACAGGGATTTTTTTAAAATGACATTTGAATGTCCATTAAAGATGGCAACAAGATCATATTGTATAGCAATAGGGTTAGAATTGGAGTAGTTCAAATTCCATGTACAGTGGGTGGCTTGGGTCTAAAAGGGTTTTGTGAGACTTGCTGAGGGCCCTGACCGTAAAGATCTCATCCAAGCCTCCAAGTACAGTACCTTGCTTGCTGTGGTGATAATCCTTCTTAGCATATTTTTCTGTCTGACAGTGGCATTACCAAACCAACAAACAATACAAAAAGTTTAAAATACTCTCAATGAAACTCTTTTGTAAAAACAGAGTCAGTATAAGACAGTCAACATGAAAAGATCCCAGATTGTTGAGAAAGTACAGTCTCTGTTGACTCTTGTTGTAGATCAGGTCTGTACATTTACTCCACTGAAGCTTTTTGTCCAAAAGAACACCCAGCTATTTATATTCCTCTACAATCTCTTTGTTCTGACCTCTGATAGATGTTGAAGAGGTGGGTGTTGTTCGCTTCCAGAAGTCTATGCACATCGCTATTAGCAAAAACGCTTTATCAAAAACACAAAGTTCTAACATTTTGGTTAGCGTTCTGGTTGGATGAGAAACTCTGTTAAAGAGGTTTACCAATAACCAAAAAGACACAACTCGGGACCCTATTTACTCCTTATGTGATTATAATTCTTTATCAAATGATTCATTTCCACTACTTACGTTTTCACAGAACAGAACAGAGCAGAAGGAAGCACCTCTAACTCCTCCCCTCAACTCCCACCTCCCACCTCTCCCTCTATTCTTTTTAGCAACCAAATCTGTTTCTGGCCTAAAATGAATCGTGAGCAGGTGTGGTCTGGTCTGGTCTGGTCTGGTCTGCAGTGGCTGGCTGGCTAGCTGGCCGAGGCGTGCACTATCGATTGCCCTTTCTCACCACTCTGGCATTCAGACAACAGACAGACAGACAAGCGAGAGCAGCGCCCTGAGTTGCAGCCGGAACCAGAGCCTGGAGCCTGCCAGCCTGCCAGCCTGCCCGACTGCCTACCTGATTCAGCTTTTAATTGTCCTTTGTTAATGCGCCTGACATTTGGGCTGGTGATCTTCTCCCAGACCTGTCGCTTGCCTTGCCTACGCTAACCTCTGATGTGACAGAGGGAGAGGACGGGGGAGGGAGGGAGGGAGGGAGGGAGGGAGGGAGGGAGGGAGGGAGGGAGGGAGGGAGGGAGGGGAGGGAGGGGAGGGGAGAGGACTCATTACCTTTACGCCCAAATCTGTAATCAGCTCCACCTCGAAGTTCACTACCTCGAATGGCAGCCTGAACTGAGGGATCTCCGCAGAGCTGCGAGAGAGGAAAGATTAATGTGACTGGAAGATGGAGGAGGAGGAGGAGGAGGAGGAGGAGGAGGGGGGGAGGAGGAGGAGGACGAGGGGGAGGAGGAGGAGACAGAAAGGACTCTTGGAGAAATATGAAAAGTTAATAAATAGCCCCTTAGATTCTATTGCACCGGTGCGTCAATAGACTCTAATAGAATCTAAGTAACATAATACAAAAAATCCCCATTAAAATCCGTCAGTTTAAACTAGCGATGTGTCTGCGAGCAGGAGTTGTGACAGAGAGAGCTTTCAATTTTGTTTGATATACATTTAAAAATAAATTATAAAAACAGTTTATTTATGTATTGTCCTATCATATGAATGGTCCCCGACCCTACACCCTAGACACCCAGCTGAGCGAACCCACACACTAAGGAGAAGTCCTTATCTGTTTTATGGGCCTACTGCAAGTAACCAATACGCAGCCGAGACAGAAAGATAAACGTGGTCAGAGACCCACTAAAGCAGCACCGCCCCCTCAAGAGTCTGAGCCTGCCTGGCAGGGTTGGGTCCAACAAAGCCAAAGACCCCGGGTGGGTGAGCATAATATACAATGAATTTCTCAAAGCTGCCAATGAGGACCTTGATGACCTTGTACCTAGCCGGTGCGCATTTCGGTGGGGTTCCCCCACCCAGCTAGCGGCAGTGCTGGCAACACTGGCTGCAGTAACCCATGGGGAGGGGGTCACACTGGGACAATCAGAGGGAGGGGGCAAAATTATTGTGGCCCTGGTGGCACAAAATAATCAAACAGTCTGACTGCTCAGAGATGCTTGGGAAAATGGTCACAACGGGGGACCAGCGCGTGTGTGTTTCAGGGCAGGGGGGGTGTATCTGAGCTCCATCAGCTAGGACTTAATGTTGCTTAATCAAAAATCTCCCCATTCTCAATTTTGCATGCCTTTTCAAACAGCTACAACTATATATGCATTCGCACATCAAGTCTTCTCTTGAGTTTGGGATGGAACAATGTTGAACATCTGAACTTGTGGAAGTTTGTGGGGGAAGGGAGGGCAGTGTGTGTGTGTGTGTGTGTGTGTGTGTGTGTGTGTGTGTGTGTGTGTGTGTGTGTGTGTGTGTGTGTGTGTGTGTGTGTGTGTGTGTGTGTGTGTGTGTGTGTGTGTGTGTGTGTGTGTGTGTGTGTGTGTGTGTGTGTGTGTGTGTGTGTGTGTGTGTGTGTGTGTGTGTGTGTGTGTGTGTGTGTGTGTGTGTGCGTGTGTGCGTGCATGCGTGTGTGCGTGCATGCGTGTGCGTGCGTGTGTGTGTGTGATTGTCTCCCACATCTGTTGCTATGGGATAATGATGTTAGGGACAATACAGGATGAATCACAATAATTGTTTGCCAAAATAATAATTGCTTGCCAACAATGTAATTGTTTTCATGCCCATCCTGGTTATAGGTAACAATCCTTCGTATGAACTGCCTACATTATTATGGATTATTAAAGGATGGGTCCCAATCTCTCAAAGGCTCTAGGATACAGGTGGACAGGGGTGGTCTGGCAGTAACTGGGATGACAATCCAACTTGGGATGGGGGGGAGGTTTTAGCAGCTGGAATAGTGGAGAACAATTGGAGGTTTACTCAGTAGCAGTGCAAATATCATGGTAAAGCTATATGGACACTCAATCTTTATGGTACTTTTTAATAGTAAGTTTACAAACATATATTATGATCAATAGAATTGAAACTTGTATCTCATTATGGTAAATTTTGAAATAAGTATAGCCAGTTATAATTGTAATGGTTTAGCAGATAATAAGAAAAGACGATCAGTATTTACCTGCTCAAAGAGAAGGAATATAATATCTATTGTTTACAGGAAACTCATTCATGAAGTTGTGTGGAAAAAGAACTGGGGGGGCAAAATATACTTCTTCCATGGGCAAAGAAACTCAAAACGGGTGATGATGTTAATTACCAATTTTGATCCGAATGTGCAAATTGTTCAAACAGATCCATTGGACCATAAGCAGATTTGGCTCATTAATCTATACTATATATATAATAATTTATCAAGCCTACAAGCAATACAAGACTATATTATTATTGTTGGACATTATAATACGGTTTTAAATACCTCAATGGACCGTGAAGGAAATCACACTACAAACTATCCACCCTTATGCACTTAAGGAAATCACGAATATCATAGATATTTTGCATCTAGTGGATATATGGAGGCTTAAATATCCTGACCTGGTGAGATATACACGGCGGAGGCTCAGTCAAGCTCGTCATCTTGACTACTTTCTCGCTGGCACCAAAAGTTTAAAAAGTGTTGATAGGGGACAGAATGCAGTCAGACCATCAAAATAATTGGCATATACACTCTTACAGAATTTCCACGTGGGCGAGGATATTGGAATAAAATAATAATAATAATAATAATAATAATAATAATAATAAACAATAATAATAAATATAATAATAATAATAACAATAATAATAATAACAATAACAATAACAATAACAATAACAATAACAATAATAATAATAATAATAATAATAATAATAATAAATAAAAGCCTATTGGATGAGAAGTTGTTTTTAACCAAGACAGAATAATATACAACTGACTTTTTCCGACATAACATAGGTACAGCAGATCCCCTTATTATATTGGACACTTTTAAATGTGCCTTTAGAGGCCATGCAATTCAATACTCATCTTTAAAACAAAAGCAATATAGGTCAAAAATAATTCATATTAACAAAGGAAATAGAGGGACTAACAGCACAGATAGATAGCAATACAAACTGTACCATAGAGGCTCAGAATACGTTAAAAAAAAATAAAATAAATGATGGAACTTATTCAAGAAAGATCAAGAGCAATATATTATAACAATAAAGCAAACCGGATGAGATATGGGGAAAAATGCATCAAATTATTTACTGAAACTTGTTACAAATGATGGAGTCACACATGATTCACCAAACTATATTTTGAAAGAGGAAGCAAAGAACTTTAAGCATATGTTTTCGTTTCAGTCTCCACTAACCAAAGTTAATTGTAAAGATGTTTTTTTTTTTCCATTAATAATATAAAATGACCAGCTGTACAGAAAGACTCATGAGAAGGCCAAATTACAGAGGAGGAACTTCTGGATGCAATTAAAGCCTTTAAGTCCTGGAAAACTCCAGGGCTGGATGGCATGCCAGTTGAGGTATACCAAACCTTTTTTGATTTACTCAGAAGACCGTTATTAGCATGTTTTAACCACTCCTATAAAAATTGTAGATTATCAGATACTCAAAAAGAATGTCTGATTTCATTATTTTACATTTTAGTCATTTAGCAGACACTCTTATCCAGAGCGACTTACAGTTAGTGAGTGCATACCATTTCATACTGGCCCCCCTGTGAGAAACGTGGGAAACGAACCCACAACCCTGGCGTTGCAAGCACCATGCTCTACCAACTGAGCTACAGGGGACGACCATTACTGAAACCAGACTCAAGTTGTAAATATAAAGATCCAGTCCATTAAAAAAATTTGAGGCACACTTCAGTGTTGTGATGCAAAAATGGATAGCGCATAGAATGAAAAAGGTATTGTCGGATAATATTCATCCTAATCAGACGATACATTGGAGTCAATATAAGACATGCACTGGAAACAATAGAACGTTATGGTATTCATAGTTGACTTTGAAAAGGCTTTTAATAAAGTACGACTGGAATTTATATATAATTGCCTGGAATATTTCAATTTTGATGGGTTAAAGTTATGTATAGTAACCCCAGGTGTAAAATAGTAAATCATGGCTATTTCTCAGAAAGTATTAAACTGACAAGAGGAGTAAAACAAGGTTGTCCACTATCGACATATCTATTTATTTTGGCCATCAAAATGTTAGCTATTAAAATCAGATCCAACAATAATATATAGGGGCTAGAAATCATGGGCTTAAAAACAAAGGTGTCATTGTACGCTGATGATTCATGTTTTCTTTTAAATCCACAATTTGGATCCCTCCACAGCCTCATAGAGGATCTAGATACTTTTTCTAACATCTCTGTACACAACCAAATTATGATAAGTGTACTAAATTACAATACATTTTAACTGAAAGTTAGCAAAAATAGATAAGATCTCGCTACCATGGAAAGGCAAATACCTCTCTATTTATGAAAAAATCACCCTGATTAACTCTTTAATCATATCCCAGTTCAACTATTTGCTTATGGCCCTGCCTACACCTAGCGACTTGTTTTGTAAATTATATGAGCAAATAATATGCAGTTTTATTTGGAACGGCAAGCCAGACAAAATTATACGGGCCTATTTATATAATGAATATGAATTCAGAGGGCAGAAATGATTAAGTATCAAAATATTAGACCTCTCACTAAAGGCTTCAGTCATACAAAACTTCTACATTAATCGGAACTGGTTCTCTAGCAGATTAGTAAGATTGTCTCACCACATGTTCAAGAATGGCCTTTTTCCCTTTATTCAGATTACAAACTCTCACTTTCGGTTATTTGAAAATGAAATAATCTCCAAAATATCACTATTTTTTTTAACAAGACATAGAAAGTTGGTTGCAATTCCAGTTTAATCCACCAGAAAAGACATAACAAATATTTCAACAAAGATTATTTTTAACTCAATTATACTAATTGATTAAAAAAAATTGGGGAGGAAAGAATGTTTTAAAACTGTATAATCTTTCTAAATAATATCATGAATAGGACTGGTGGCGTTATGTCACACATGCAGCTAACAAAAATATATATAAATGTCCAAAAATGGAAGAGGCAGGTGGAAGGGGGAGAAAGTAAGGAACTTGTCTGTCAGTCCTGCATTAAAGACCAACAATGGTTAAAGAAAATTGTGATAGGGGCCTCCCGAGTGATCTAAGGCACTGCATCGCAGTGCTGTGGCGTCACTACAGCCTGGGGTTCGATCCGGCCGTTACCGGGATTCCCATAGGGCGGTACACAATTGGCCCAGCGTCGTCCGGGTTAGGGGAGGGTTTGACCGGGGGGGCTTTACTTGGCTCATCATGCTCTAGCGACTCTTTGTGGCGTGCCGGGTGTCTTGAGGCTGACTTCTGTCATCAGTTGAACAGTGTTTCCTCCGACACATTGGTGCAGCTGGCTTCCGGGTTAAGCGAGCGGGTGTTAAGAGGCGCGGTTTGGTGGGCCATGTTTCGGAGAACGCATGACTTGACCTTCGCCTCTCCCGAGCCATTGGGGAGTTGCAGCGATGAGACAAGATCGCAATCATGAAATTGGGGGTAAAAAAAAAAGTATACCAGTTTAAGGACCAAAAAATGGACAACTGTAAAATAGTTCAGAAGAGATTTTCGATGTACCGATTCCATGGCACATGGTTTATGAACTGATACACAAAACGACGTGGATTCAAAACTTTGAGTTTTTCAATTTAAATTATTATACATAATTATTGCAACCAATACAACCATCCCAGCTCTGCAGATTTTGCTGGGAAGAGACAGAATCATTAGATCATTGGTTTTGGTACAGTCCATATTGTAGCTTGTTTTTGGTCGCAGGTTCAGGAATGGCTGAAGAATTGCAACATTTACCTGGAGCTAACTCTGCAAATTAAACTGCTGGGTGATTTAAAAAGTCATAGACAATATATCAACAATATGATAATACTCTTAGCAAAAATGTTTATCTTTAATTTACAATCTGTAGAAACTATGAGAATAGAAAGGTTCAGAACTTTTGTGAAACGTCACAGCACAATAAAAAAATATATGGCAAATAGAAATGAAAACTGGATGGTGTTCAGAGATAGATGGGAGGAGTTAAGTGGAGCTGAAGGGTGGGACAAAAAATAACAAGATAACTAATGGAAAATATACTGTGTCCGTAAAATGTATATAGGTTCAGAACAGTTGAAAAATATATGGCAAATGGAATTTGAAACTGGATGGTCTTCAGAAATTGATGGGAGGAGTTAAGGGTAGCTGATGGATGGGACTAAAAACAAACAAATGATAACTATTGTAAAATATACTGTGTCCGTAAAATGTATATAGTATGTATAAGCTGGAAGTAGAAGCCTAAGTGTTGTTGTCCATTAGTTTACTCTAATTAGGGGAGGGGTGGTAAGATTAGGGGAACATAATAAAGGAAAATATACATATTTTATATACATATTTTATACAGTGCATTCGGAAAGTATTCAGACCCTTTGACTTTTTCCACATTTTGTTATGTTACAGCCTTATTCTAAAATTGATAAAATTGTGTTTTTTTCCTCATCAATGTACACACAATACCATATAATGTAATTCTTGCAAATGTATTACAAATAAAAAACTAAAATATTACATTTACATAAGTATTCAGAACCTTTACTCAGAACTTTATTGAAGCACCTTTGGCAGCTTCGAGTCTTCTTGGGTATGACGCTACAAGCTTGGCACACCTGTATTTGGGGAGTTTCTCTCATTTTTCTCTGCAGATCCTCTCAAGCTCTGTCAGGTTGGATGGGGAGCCACTCCTGCATTGTCTAGGCTGTGTGCTTAGGGTCATTGTCCTGTTGGAAGGTGAACCTTTGCCCCAGTCTGATGTCCTGAGAGCTCTGGATTAAGTTTTCATCAAGGATCTCTCTGTACATTTACATTTTAGTCATTTAGCAGACGCTCTTATCCAGAGCGACTTACAGTTAGCGAATACATCTTTTTTTTAATACTGGCCCCCCGTGGGAATCGAACCCACAACCCTGGCGTTGCAAACCCCATGCTCTATCAACTGAGCTACATCCCTGCCGGCCATTCCCTCCCCTACCCTGGACGACTTGTGCGCCGCCCATGAGTCTCCCGGTCGCGGCCGGCGGCGACAGAGCCTGGATTCGAACCAGGATCTCTAGTGGCACAGTTAGCACTGCGATGCTGTGCCTTAGACCACTGCGCCACTCAGGAGTATATACTTGTACTCTGTACTTTGCTCCGTTGATCTTTCCCTCGAACCTGACTAGTCTCCCAGTCCCTGCCACTGAAAAACATCCCCACAGCATAATGCTGCCACCAGCATGATTCACCGTAGGGATGGTGCCAGGTTTCCTCCAGACGTGATGCTTGGCGTTCAGGCCAAAGAGTTCAATCTTGGCTTCATCAGACCCGAAAATCTTGTTTCTCATGGTCTGAGTCCTTTAGGTGCCTTTTGGTAAACTCCAAGTGGTCTGTCATGTTCCTTTTACTGAGGAGGGGCTTACGTCTGGCCACTCTACCTTAAAGGCCTCATAGGTGGAGTGCTGCAGAGATTAATTCCTTCTGGAAGGTTCTCCCATCTCCACAAAGGAGCTCTGGAGCTATGTCAGAGTGACCATCGGGTTCTTGGTAACCTCCCTGACCAAGGCACTTCTCCCCCGATTGCTCAGTTTTGCCAGGCGGCCAGCTCCAGGAAGAGTCTTGGTGCTTCTGAAATTCTTCCATTTAAGAATGATGGAGGCCACTGTGTTCTTGGGGATCTTCAATGCTGCAGAACATTTTTGGTAGCCTTCCCCAGATCTGTGCCTCGACACAATCCTGTCTCGGAGCTCCACGGACAATTCTTTCGACCTCATGGCTTGGTTTTTGCTTTGACATTAATTGTGGGACCTTATATAGACATATGCCTTTCCATATCATGTCCAATCAATTGAATTTACCACAGGTGGACTCCAATCAAGTTGTAGAAACATCTCAAGAATGGGTAATGGAAACAGGATGCACCTGAGCTCAATTTAGAGTCTCATAGCAAAGGGTCTGTATACTTATGTAAATAAGGTATTTCAGTTTCTTATTTTTAATAAATTAGCAAACAATTCTAAAAACCTGTTTTTGCTTTGTCATTATGGGGTATTGTGTGTAGATTTATGAGGAAAAAAACAATTTAATCAATTTTAGAATAAGGCTGTAAATTCACAAAAAATGAAAAAATTGAAGGGTTTTTCTTTATTTTTACTATTTACATTGTATAATAATAGTGAAGACATCAAAACTATGAAATAACACATATGGAATCATGTAGTAACCAAAAAAGTGTTAAACAAATCAAAATATATGTTATATTTGAGATTCTTCAAATAGCCACCCTTTGCCTTGATGACAGCTTTGCACACCCTTGGCATTCTCTCAACCAGCTTCACCTGGAATGCTTTTCCAACAGTCTTGAAGGAGTTCCCACATATGCTGAGCACTTGTTGGCTGCTTTTCCTTCACTCTGCAGTGTGACTCATCCCAAAACCATCTCAATTTGGTTGAGGTCGGGGGATTGTGGAGGCCAGGTCATCTGATGCAGCACTCCATCACTCTCCTTCTTGGTAAAATAGCCCTTACACAGCCTGGAGGTGTATTGGGTCATTGTCCCATTGAAAAAAAAAAAAGATAGCCAAAACCAGATGGGATGGCGTATAGCTGCAGAATGCTGTGGTAGCCATGCTGGTAAAGTGTGCCTTGAATTCTAAATAAATCACAGTGAGTGTCACCAGCAAAGAACCATCACCACACCATAACTCCTCCTCCTCCATGCTTTACGGTGGGAACTATACATGCAGAGATCATCTGTTCACCCACACCGCGTCTCACAAAGAGACGTCTGTTGGATCCAAAAATCTCCAATTTGGTCTTGTTCTTTGCCCAAGCAAGTCTCTTCTTATTATTGGTGTCATTTAGTAGTGGTTTCTTTGCAGTAATTCAACCATGAAGGCCTGATTCACACAGTCTCCTCTGAACTGTTGATGTTGAGATGTGTCTGAGAACCAGTTTCATCATAGCGCTTGATGGTTTTTGCGACTGCAATTGGAAAAAAATTTGAAGTTCTTGAAATGTTCGTATTGACTGACTTTCATGTCTTAAAGTAATGATGGACTGTCGTTTCTCTTTGCTTATTTGATCTGTTCTTGCCAAATACAGTGAGGAAATTAAGTATTTGATCCCCTGCTGATTTTGTATGTTTGCCCACTGACAAAGACATGATCAGTCTATAATTTTAATGGCAGGTTTATTTGAACAGTGAGAGACAGAAAAACAACAACAAAAATCCAGAAAAACACATGTCAAAAATGTTATGAATTGATTTTCATTTTAATGAGGGAAATAAGTATTTGACCCCTCTGCAAAACATGACGTTGGGCGGCAGGTAGCTTAGTGGGTAAGAGCGTTGTGCCAGTAACCGAAAGGTCGCTGGTTCTAATCCCAGAGCCGACTAGGTGAAATATCTGTCGATGTGCCCTTGAGCAAGGCACTTAACCCTAATTGCTCCTGTAAGTCGCTCTGGATAAGAGCGTCTGCTAAATGACAAAAGAAATAACACAAAAATACAAATAAAAATGACAACAAAAAAAATGACTTAGTACTTGGTGGCAAAACCCTTGTAGGCAATCACAGAGGTCAGACGTTTCGTGTAGTTGGCCACCAGGTTTGCACACATTTCAGGAGGGATTTTGTCACACTCCTCTTTGCAGATCTTCTCCAAGTCATTAAGGTTTCGAGGCTGATGTTTGGCAACTCGAACCTTCAGCTCCCTCCACAGATGTTCTATGGGATTAAGGTCTGGAGACTGGCTATGCCACTCCAGGACCTTAATGTGCTTCTTCTTGAGCCACTCCTTTGTTGCCTTGGCCGTGTGTTTTTGGTCATTGTCATGCTGGAATACCCATCCACGACCCATTTTCAATGCCCTGGCTGAGGGAAGGAGGTTCTCACCCAAGATTTGACAGTACATGGCCCCGTCAATCGTCTCTTTGATGCAGTGAAGTTGTCCTGTCCCCTTAGCAGAAAAACACCCCCAAAACATAATGTTTCCACCTCCATGTTTGACGGTGGGTATGGTGTTCTTGGGGTCATAGGCAGCATTCCGCCTCCTCCAAACATGGCGAGTTGAGTTGATGCCAAAGAGCTCGATTTTGGTCTCATCTGACCACAACACTTTCACCCAGTTCTCCTCTGAATCATTCAGATGTCCATTGGAAAACTTCAGACGGGCCTGTATATGTGCTTCTTGAGAAGGGGGACGTTGCGGGCGCTGCAGGATTTCAGTCCTTCACGGCGTAGTGTGTTACCAATTGTTTTCTTGGTGACTATGGTCCCAGCTGCCTTGAGATCATTGACAAGATCCTCCCGTGTAGTTCTGGGCTGATTCCTCACCGTTCTCATGATCATTGCAACTCTACGAGGTGAGATCTTGCATGGAGCCCCAGGCCGAGGGAGATTGACAGTTATATTGTGTTTCTTCCATTTGCGAATAATCGCACCAACTGTTGTCACCTTCTCACCAAGCTGCTTGGCGATGGTCTTGTAGCCCATTCCAGGCTTATGTAGGTCTACAATCTTGTCCCTTAACCAAGCTCTCCCTGAACCAGCCACTCCCCTGAACCAACCTCAAATTCATACTTTTATTCCCTGTGTTCGATCTGTCGACTGCAAGTTCACACTGTGGACATTCACAGGACTCCCCTGAGCGACCAACATTTTCCTGAATCATTCCGAAAGTGGAAGGCCTGGGGTAGGTAATTGATAACCCAGTCCAAACCGAGGCATTTGAAAGATGATTATTTGCAAATACCGAGCCTCTCATTAGCAACGGTGACCTTATACAATGTTCCCTAACCCTAACCCAGGATAAAAAATTACTAACTAACTAACCCTGTCCCTAACCCTAACCCATGATCAACAATGTTCTCCATATTAATCCAGCAAACCCATGATCAACAATGCCCTTTAGTGGTAAACGCCCAACACAAAAGGAAATGAATTTAGATGAGTTGCAATAGAGCCACAGATCGCTATAAGTTTACACCATTGACTAATTGCTGCCCAGGAAGCAAATGAATTATTCAATTGCACTTGGTGAATAGTTTGTCCTGGTCAAAGAGCCAGGTTGGGGTCAAAGAATTGTCCTTGTCCTATTAAACAGTTCGGGAGCATTATTGGGGTTACTTTTTGTTATTTTGTATTATTACACCAGACTTAAACGTACCTGCTGCAACACAAATTAGTTTCTTGTATTCTATTTGAATTCACTGTCTCTACTTTATATGCCTCAACATCATTATGCCTCCATGTCCAACCTCTCCCTGAACCAACCTCTCTCTCTGAACCAACCTCTCTCCCTAAACCAACCACTCTCCCTGAACCAACCTCTCTCCCTGAACCAACCTCTCTCTCTGAACCAACCTCTCTCCCTAAACCAACCTCTCTCCCTGAACCAACCTCTCTCCCTAATAATATTACACCAGACTTAAACATACCTTTCTCGTAGATGAATAAAATACATGTTACAATGTCAACTCTAAAAGAGGTCTAGGTGTGACAAGAAACACTGGTGGGATTGGAAAGGTTTACCTCAGTCCGCCGATCCACATCTGTTTTTGTTTTTTTAATGGTGATGTCATTGTAGCCCAGACAAGCCAGGAAGGAAGCACAGCTGATGCTGGCCGGACCACATCAAATCAGAATTATCTGGAAGCTGTCATGAATCTGGTCCAGAGGAGAGAGAGATGGGTTCCTCACCTGGGGGATCCCCATCTTACTGAAGATCTGGAGGGAGAAATGACACACAAGGTTTACTTACTTGCTTCCTCACGTAGACCGTTGAAAATTCCCTGTGAAATATAGCTAGGCCATCAATGAACCATCAACCGCATCCAACCCCGTTTGTCCTGTTTCATTCGTTCCATTGAATGTATGCTACCAGCGATGCCTGTTTAGATTGACCGACTGTATCCTCATGTTCATTTGTCCTTGACACGCTAAACCCAGACTAAGTGTTTCATTGCACATATAAAAACATTTCAAAACTCTAATTAGAACATGGACTGCCCAACTAAAAGCTATTACCGAGAATACACCAGACTGGCTGTTAAAGAACTAGCCAGTGATTTGTATACTAGAACAATACGGAAAGAAAACAACATTAATCTGCAACACAAACAGTTGAAAGAGAACGCTGTAGCAGCAACATAACCAGAAGTGAAATACAAAAAAAAATACTAAATTAAATAAAAGCCTTTCGTAAACTAACTGACTTTGCTGATAGCTACTTTATTTAGGACAATTTTACTTACTATGACTGTGACATGTGGTTGTCCCAGCTAGCTATTTTAAGATGAATGCACTGACATTAACTCGCTCTGGATAAGAGTGTCTGCTTAATGACTAAAATGTCAATGTAGATGTGAAAATGTAAATGAGAGTGAGGAAGCTTTGTCTCCTTAATACGATTTTATAGATCCATACATGAAGGCTCTGATTGTTACTACAATATTACGCTTGAGCGGGCAACATTACACGTGATATTAATTTAGCTATTCATGAGTTTCATGAACTGTGAAGCCCAAATTGCTGCATGACTGTCACGTCTCCTCCCATTGCTCCCCTCCGGGCGCTCTGAGTCGCCGGTCTACTGAGCCACCGGTCAGAGCGCACCACCTCGGCAAACACCGGAATGGAAAACCCAATGCACCCTAATCACCTCCAGCGCACCTGCACCTCATCATCTCATCACCACCCCTATTTAGCCCTGGACTGTTCCGGAAGATGTTGTGTGGGATTGTTAAGCTCTGTGTTGTTTACTACATCTTTGTTATTTATCTTGCTCATTGTTTAAGTCAACCTTGACCTTGTTAATTCCTGCGTCTGCGTCCTGCCTCTTCGTATACTCAGTACTCGTCACAATGACAATTCATTTAATTGTCCCTAAGAGCTGTTCTGAGGCCTCCTTATTATCCCTGCTGCCACGGAAACCAAACAACGCATCAATTTAAAACACCATCTCTGTTTTTCTAATTCCTCTCATACTTTAATTGAAACAATGAACACCAAACTACTTGATTTATGTGTGGGTAACACTGGGGTACAAGAAGCACGCAGAACATGCATACAGAAGCATCAATCAAAAGCAGGGCTGCAAAATTCCAGGAACTTTCAATAAATTCCCTGGTTTTCCCAATAAAATCCTGGTTGGATGATTCCCGGAATCAGGAGGGAATCAGCAGGAAATCCAGAATCCTCCAACCAGGTTAATCTGGAAAACCAGGAAATGTATTGAAAAGTTCACAGAATTTTGCAACCCTAATCAAAAGTGGAAGACAGAAAGAGAGCAGTGCAAATGTACTTAGACTTGAGAACATTTACATTTTATTCATTTAGCAGACGCTCTTATCCAGAGCGACTTACAGGAGCATTTAGGGTTAAGTGCCTTGCTTAAGGGCACATCGACAGATTTTTCACCTAGTCAGCTCGGGGATTAGAACCAGCGACCTTTCAGTTACTGGCACAACGCTCTTACCCACTAAGCTACCTATTTCAACAACTCGTCTCTTCCAACTTGTTAGGCAATCATATGTACCTACGGGGGAAGGATGGCCAGCCACACAGGAGTAGGATTTTTACTAAGGAGGAGAAGGAGGCCGTGCTGATTGAGAT
This sequence comes from Coregonus sp. 'balchen', assembly GCA_902810595.1. NCBI lineage: Eukaryota > Metazoa > Chordata > Actinopteri > Salmoniformes > Salmonidae > Coregonus > Coregonus sp. 'balchen'. Next base: position 33,572,367 of record LR778259.1, read on the forward strand.
GCATGCTGACCATTTCGGAGTGAAGCGCACGATTGCCAAAATCAACCTACCCTTCTTCTGACATGGATTTGTCAAGGAGGTGGACAGCTGGGCAAGTGAAAAAAACCTTTTGTTTATCAATCACATTCTATTACATCTGAAATGATTATGATTTCAATGAATGTCGTATCAGAGAGAGAACACAATGTTTCAATGTATCACTCTGTGCTTAAAAGGTCAGTACCCTGTCTAGCTTGACAGAAGTTTGAGAGGGTGAAGACTGTGGCGCCGGAGTTGAAGCCCATCAAAGTTGTTTCATCATGGCACATGGTCGGTGAGGGTCTCAATTCAGATTTTGCCCTCATCAGTTGTTTTGTGATGGTTGCTTTATTTGACCTCAGCAGAGTTCAATATTATAGAGTGTGTGTGTGTGTGTGTGTGTGTGTGTGTGTGTGTGTGTGTGTGTGTGTGTGTCAGTATGCTTATAAAGATGAAAATCTGCATACTGTATGACTATAAGAATAAAGTCCTCTTCTCTCTAACACTTTAAATGTTAGGGGTGGACCTCATCGGACCCTTCACGAAATCCGGGAAAGGCAACAGCTGGTGTCTGACGGCGACCGATCACTTTACCAAGTGGGTGGAGGCAAAACCCATTAACGTCAGTAAAGGAATAGTACGTGCTTAACTCTAAATTCCCTTCTGCAAACCATTAAAAAAGGGTGCTTGGAAACAAACATTGATTTTCGTTAAGTACGATACCCATCAAGGACGAGACTGGCGAGGCCACCTCCAAGGCGATGATGGACATCTTCAACACCCACGGTTCTCCTCCTGAGGTCATCTTGAGTGACTGAGGTCATGAATGCTGGAACAAGGTACGGATGTTATAGGTTATATTCTGTCACCAATGGTTTGTTTTATTTATTTTTTACAATTTGTTATTCCATGGTACATAATTAGACATATTTCAATATCTTACATAGCTTTCCTACCCACTCCTACAGGTTTGGTGATTTTCAAGCACATTTAAGTCAAAACTGTAACTTAACAAAAAGTTAATTTTCTGCAGTATTATTGCAAACAGGATGCAGGTTTTGGAATATTTTTGTTCTGTACAGGCTTTGTTCTTTTCACTCTGTCATTTAGGTTAGTATTGTGGAGTAACTACAATGTTGTTAATCCATCCTCAGTTTTCTCCTATGACCGCCATTAAACTCTGTAACTGTTTTAAAGTCACCATTGGCCTCAGGGTGAAATCCCTGAGTGGTTTCCATCCTCTCCGGCAACTGAGTTAGGAAGGACGCCTGTATCTTTGTAGTGACTGGGTGTATTGATATACCATCCAACGTGTAATTAATGACTTCACCATGCTCAAAGGGATATTCAATGTCTGCTTTTATTTATTTTTTTACCCATCTATAGGTTCATTATTTTTGAGGCATTGGAAAACCTCTCTGGTCTTTGTGGTTGGATCTGTGTTCACTGCTCGACTGAGGGACCTTACAGATAATTGTATGTGTGGTACAGAGATGAAGTAGTCACCCAAAAATCATGTTAAACACTATTATTGCACAGAGTGAGTCCATGCAACTTATTGTGTGACTTGTTAAGTACATTTGTACTCCTGAACATATTTAGGCTTGCCATAACAAAGGGGTTGAATACTTATTGACTCAAGAAATTTCAGCGTTTAATTTTGAATTCATTTGTCAAAATTTCGAAAACATAATTCCACTTTGACATTATGGGGAATTGTGTGTAGGCCAGTGACAAATCTCAATTTAATTAATTTAAAATTCAGGCTGTAACACAACAAAATGTAGAAAAAGTTTAGAGAGTGAATACGTTCTGAAGGCACTGTATGCCATGTTAGTATGATATCTGAGTGCGAGTGACAAACAAAATCAATAGCTGATCTAAAAAATTTGAGCTGACATAGCTAGTTGAGTGGCTGTCATAAAAAAAGAGAGACTGCTGATGCAACAACTAAATTTCAAAATTGCACCTTTTTTGTATTCTACTATTTTAACTCTAAACAGTACACAGAGTTCCACCAAAAATCGGAGGCCTAGTGGCCAGGCCCCCCTAATCATATGTAACTTATTCGAAGGGCCGGCCCTTGTCTGTCTGAACTCCTGAGACTAACAGTAACACCTTCACTCAGGCCATATGACACACCTCAGTTCCTGGCTGTAGATAGACACTAATACTCTTACTATGGGATTATGAGAATAAAGAATAAAGAAAATAAAAAAAAGAAACCCTGCTGCTGTGGGGTTTTGACTACAGCTAGGAGCATGGAGCTGAGAGGAGCTGAGAGGAGCTGAGAGGAGCTGAGAGGAGCTGAGAGGAGCTGAATGGAGCTGAGAGGAGCTGAATGGAGCTGAGAGGAGCTGAGAGGAGCTGAATGGAGCTGAGAGGAGCTGAGAGGAGCTGAGAGGAGCTGAGAGGAGCTGAGAGGAGCTGAGAGGAGCTGAATGGAGCTGAGAGGCAGATGAATGGAGCTGAGAGGAGCTGAGCGGAGCCTGAATGGGAGCTGAAAGGAGCTGAGACGGACGACTGAATGGAGCTGAGAGGAGCTGAGAGAGCCTGGAGAGGAGCTGAATGGAGATGAGCAGCGAGCTGAGAGGACTGAATGGAGCTGAGAGAGCTGAGAGGAGCTGAATGGAGCGACCAACTGAGAGGAGCTGAGAGGAGCGGAGAGGAGCGAATGGAGCTGAGAGGAGCTGAGCAGGAGCTGAGAGGAGCGAATGGAGCTGACGAAGGGCTGAATGGAGCTGAGGAGGAGAGGAGAGGAGAGGAAGGGAGAGGAGAGAGAGGAGGGAGATGGAGAGGAGATGAAGGAGAGAGAGAGGGATGGAGAGGAGATAGAGGAGGAGAGAGAGTGGAGAGGAGGGAGAGGAGGAGCTGAGAGGAGCTGAGAGGAGCTGAGATGGAGCTGAGAGGAGCTGAGAGGAGCTGAAGGAGCTGAGAGGAGCTGAGAGGAGCTGATGGAGCTGAGAGGAGCTGAGAGGAGCTGAGAGGAGCTGAGAGGAGCTGAGAGGAGCTGAGAGGAGCTGAGAGGAGCTGAGGAGCTGGAGGAGCTGAGAGGACTGAGAGGAGCTGAGAGGAGCTGAGATGGAGCTGAGAGGAGCTGAGAGGAGCTGAATGGAGCTGAGAGGAGCTGAGAGGAGCTGAGAGGAGCTGAAGGAGCTGAGAGTGAGCTGAGAGGAGCTGAGAGGAGCTGAATGGAGCTGAATGGAGCTGAGAGGAGCTGAGCAGCGATATCCCGTTATCTTCTTCTTCTTGAGGTTATCTGCTAGATAACCACCCTGACCTTACACATTTAACGAGAGAGGACAGGAGAGCTGCCACCCTCATAGAGATGTATAATATGTCACAGCAGAGGTGGTCGGTGGTGAGAGAGAAGAGGAGAGGAGAAAACTTTTGTAATTTTGCCTTTTATCCTTTAGGAAGTAATGAAACTTCACATTGAGCTTCTCTTTCTTTCTGAGGGGTGTTAGCAGATTAGACTTGATAGGGAGAATTTTTACAGTTGGTTACAGTTACATAGCACTGACTTACGTAAAGTGTATATACTGATCCAATGTATACTGATCCTAAAGTGCCTTCGGAAAGTATACAGACCCCTTGACTTTTTCCACATTTTGTTAGTGTACAGCCTTATTCTAAAATGTATTTAAATTGTTTTTTTCACCTCATCACTCTACACACAATACCCCATAATGATAAAGCAAAAACAGGTTTTTAGAATTTAATGGGTATGACACTACAAACTTGGCACACTTGGGGAGTTTCTCCCATTCTTCTCTGCAGATCCTCTCAAGCTCTGTCAGGTTGGATGGGGAGCATTGCTGCACAGCTATTTTCAGGTCTCTCCAGAGATGTTCGATCGGGTTCAAGTCCGGGCTCTGGCTGGGCCACTCAAGGACATTCAGAGACTTGTCCTGAAGCCACTCCTGCGTTGTCTTGACTGTGTGCTTAGGGTCGTTGTCCAGTTGGAAGGTGAACCTTCGCTCCAGTCTGAGGTCCTGAGCGCTCTGGAGCAGGTTTTCATCAAGGATCTCTCTGTACTTTGCTCCGTTCATCTTTGCCTCGATCCTGACTAGTCTTCCAGTCCCTGCCACTGAAAAACATCCCCACAGCATGATGCTGTCCACCACCATGCTTCACAGTAGGGATGGTGCAAGGTTTCCTCCAGACGTGACACTTGGCATTCAGGCCAAAGAGTTCAATCTTGGTTTCATCAGACCAGAGAATCTTGTTTGTCGTGGTCTAAGAGTCTTTAGGTGCCTTTTGGCAAACTCCAAGCCGGCTGTCATGTGCCTTTTTACTGAGGAGTGGCTTCCTTCTGGCCACTTTACCATAAAGGCCTGATTGGTAAAGTGCTGCAGTGATGGTTGTCCTTCTGGAAGGTTCTCCCATCTCCACAGAGGAACTCTAGAGCTCTGTCAGAGTGACCATCGGGATTGCTCAGTTTGGCCGGGCGGCCAGCTCTAGGAAGAGTCTTGGTGGTTCCGAACTTCTTCCATTTAAGAATGATGGAGGCCACTGTGTTCTTGGGGACCAATGATGCAGACATTTTTTGGTACCCTTCCCCAGATCTGTGCCTCGACACAATCCTGTCTCGGAGCTCTACGGACAATTTCTTCGACCTCATGGCTTGGTTTTTGCTCTGACATGCACTGTCAACTGCGGGACCTTCTATGGACAGGTGTGTGCCTTTGCAAATCATGTCCAATCAATTGAATTTACCACAGGTGGACTCCAATCAAGTTGTATAAACATCTCAAGGATGATCAATGTAAACAGGATGCACCTGAGCTCAATTTCGAGTCACATAGCAAAGCGTCTGAATACTTATGTAAATAAGGTATTTCTGATTTTAATTTGTAATACTTTTGCAAAAAAATCTCAAATCCTGTTTTCGCTTTGTCATTATGGGTTATTGTGTGTAGATTGCTGAGGAAAATGTTTTATTTAATCCATTTTAGAATAAGGCTGTAACATAACAAAATGTGGAAAAAGTCAAGGGGTCTCAATATTTTCCGAAGGCTCTGATCCTATACAGATTGTATTTATTTTTTACATTACAGCCTTATTCTAAAATGGATAGAATGTTTTTTTCCCATCATCAATCTACACACAATACCTTATAACGACAAAGCGAAAACAGTGTTTTAGATTTTTATGCAAATGTATTAAAAATAAAAAACTGAAATACCTTATTTACATTATTGGTTCTGTGTGGTAGTACCTTGGTAAAGTGACATGGACATAGTTATTTTTCTCTAAGTTACCTTGTAGAACCAAAACCAGATACATCGGTTTAAAAACCATAATGACCCTTTTAGTCAAATTGTGGATGAGTTCTTGGATGTGTAGGATTGTGTCCATATGCGTCAGAATAATGATCCATTAGTCATTTTGTTAGAATAACGTAGAATAAGTAAGAACGTTTACACCCATTCCTCAGAATGTAGTCATTTTGTTGCACTCTCTCCAGAATGAAAGCATTAATTAGTGTAGGAAATGCGTCCTTAGCAGCAGGCAGCCCTACAAGGTGGTGTGTGTGGGTTAAAGCAGCAAGCCCACACACTATCTCTGACGTTTTACTTTAATTAGCTGTTACCATGGGACTAAATAAAACTCAGCCTTACAATGACAGGAACAGATACCCTGATTATCTCTGAGCTACACCATGACAACATACAAGAACCCACACATACACACAGGCAGGCAAGCACGTACACACGTACATACACACACACCACACACACACACACACACGTACATACACACGGTCCAACTCTCGCTTTCTCACACACAGTACATAGGCACGCGCACACACACACACGTACATACACACCGCACACACACACACACACACACACGCGCACACACACATACATACACACGCGCACACACACACACACGTACATACACACAGCACACACACACACCACACAACGCACACACACGCGCACACACACATAAACACACGCGCAACAACACAAGACGTACATACACACCGCACACACACAACGACACCACACGGCACACACAATCTACACACACACATCACACACGTACCGTACACCCACACATCTGATTTCTAATCATAATTCAACATGAGGAAGAAGCATGGGGAAAAGATTATCTAAATGAATGTAGCATGTAGCATGTAGCATGTAGCAGTTCAAAAACAAGTGGCTTTAAATGCTCTTATTCTATTGTTTCCCTTTTTTTTTTTGTCCGTCTCCTTTAGAACATCAAATGAATTTCAGTTGACGTTGACTCCTGCTCGTGTTTCAGACAAGAAAGACAGATTATCCCATTCAAAATATCTCTTTAACAATGCATCTTAAGTGAGTCATCTGTGTTGACTTTGACGTCTCTGTTCTTTTGTCTTTTCCATGGTTTTTTTACCTCGGTTTTCTCCTCCCATCCCTCTTCCCCGTTTTCTCATGTTGAATCTGATGTGTATCGTAAGCAGAAGCCTTGGGTAATAAACTAGGGGAAAATTATGACTTTAATGGCAGAGGGTGACAGACGCATTGCACCTGGGCCCGTACCGATGCCATAACAAAGGATTGAGAGACGCCATTAATACTGAGCTTGATGCTGCAGCCCACCACTAAATCACCCATTATGGGGACTTAGAGACAGGAGAATGTAATGTACAGTCAGAGGCAAGCGCAGCACAGAACAGTACAGCACAGTAGAGTGCAGTACAGTAGAGTAGATTACAGTACAGTGCAGTACAGTAGAGTATAGTAACATATAGTACAGTAGAGTGCAGTACATTAGAGTAGATTACAGTACAGTGTAGTACAGTGTAGTAGAGTAACATATAGTACAGTAGAGAGCAGTAGAGTATAGTAGAGTAATAGGCAGTACAGTGTAGTCCTTGAGATGTAAGAAGTCAGTATAGTAAAGACAGTACCGTAAAAGGTCGCTGGTTCTAATCCCCGAGCGGACTAGTGAAATTCTGTCGTGTGCCCTTAGCAAGCAAACTTAACCCTAAAAAAAAAATGCCTCTTAAGTCGCTCTGATACGACGCGTCTCATACAATTGCACACCTCAAAAAAATGATTTATATATTGATTATATAGTCACAGTATGTGTAGAGAGCAGTGATTACAGTTTAATATATGCCAATTAGGGGCAGTAAAGGATTAATTAAAGTGAGTATAGTAAAAGGGTCGTATATAAAGAGCTTTAGAGTACATGTAAATTGTTTTTTTTTGTTACATACAAAACAACACACATGTAACGTCGATCACAAAAACAATTCAGAGAAAATCTACATGCCAGACTCACAGCTCAAACACCCCCGTCTTCCACATCCAATTGCACACTTTCAAACTTTCATGGCTCTGTGGCATTGTGTTGTGACATAACTGCACATTTTAGAGTGGCCTTTTATTGTCCCCAACACAAGGTGCACCTGTGTAATGATCATGCTGTTTAATCAGCTTATTGATATGCCAAACCTGTCAGGTGGATGGATTATCTTGGCAAAGGAGAAATGCTCACTAACAGGGATGTAAACACATTGAGAGCTTTGTGTGTATATTGAACATTTATGGGATCTTTAATTTCAGCTCATGAAAAATGGGACCAACACTTTACATGTATTTTTGTTCAGTATAAAACTTTTAAGTTGCATGTATTTGAATATATCTACATTGGTCAATCAAACATTGCTTTTTAATGCTGTCATGCAAATTCTATTTCCAAGTCATTTATGGTTTCTGTGTCTTTAGTTTTCTATGTGGACCAATTTATGGGTGAATTCTGAAAACCTATCCAAGGCTTGTTCCATAGAGTTATGTTTTTAGTGAGTGATTCTTGTATAATAATAATAATAATAATAATAATATGCCATTTAGCAGACGCTTTTATCCAAAGCGACTTACAGTCATGCGTGCATACATTTTCTTTTTTGTGTATGGGTGGTCCCGGGGATTGAACCCACTACCTTGGCGTTACAAGCGCCGTGCTCTACCAGCTGAGCTACAGAGGACCATACGTTTCAATTTCTTCCATGTTGTCATAGTGTTCTTAACTATGTGAATTGCTATATGTTGCAAGTAAAAGTATTGGGTAGAGAGTTGAAAATGACCCTCAGATTTAGGAAGATGTAAAACCTTCCTTTTTATTCTATGGGCTTTATTAGCCCATATAAAGGCTGTTATGACCGACAATACCTTTTTTTAAAGAATGTCTTCGGTGTGGTAATTGGTATTACCGAGAATAAGTATAAAATATTTTGGGAGCATTCTGAAGAGGTTTATTCTACCTGTTAGATCTTTTTGAAAATTGCTCCATTTTGTTGAGTAATGGGATAAAGTTATCTCTATATATATATATATATATATATATATATTTGTTGTTTCTTGTCACTTATTACGCATCCTAAGTATTTTATATTTGTTTGTGGTCCACTTAAAGGCTGTAGATCACAATTTTTTGTCTTTTTCCTATCACCATTATTTTGTTTTTACCACGTTCATTTAATATCAGGAGATGGGGGGGGGGGGGGGGTTCAGGTCTGGAGACTGGCTAGGCCACTCCAGGACCTTGATATGCTTCTTACGGAGCCACTCCTTAGTTGCCCTGGCTGTGTATTTCGGGTCGTTGTCATGCTGGAAGACCCAGCCACGACCCATCTTCAATGCTCTTACTGAGGGAAGGAGGTTGTTGGCCAAGATCTCGCGATACATGGCCCCATCCATCCTCCCCTCAATACCGTGCAGTCATCCTGTCCCCTTTGCAGAAAAGCATCCCCAAAGAATGATGTTTCCACCTCCATGCTTCACGGTTGGGATGGTGTTCTTGGGGTTGTACTCATCCTTCTTCTTCCTCCAAACACGGCGAGTGGAGTTTAGACCAAAAAGCTATATTTTTGTCTCATCAGACCACATGACCATCTACCATTCCTCCTCTGGATCATCCAGATGGTCATTGGCAAACTTCAGACGGGCCTGGACATGCGCTGGCTTGATCAGGGGGACCTTGCGTGCGCTGCAGGATATTAATCCATGACGGCGTAGTGTGTTACTAATGGTTTTCTTTGAGACTGTGGTCCCAGCTCTCTTCAGGTCATTGACCAGGTCCTGCCGTGTAGTTCTGGGCTGATCCCTCACCTTCCTCATGATCATTGATGCCCTACGAGGTGAGATCTTGCATGGAGCCCCAGACCGAGGGTGATTGACAGTCATCTTGAACATCTTCCATTTTCTAATAATTGCACCAACAGTTGTTGCCTTCTCACCAAGCTGCTTGCCTATTGTCCTGTAGCCCATCCCAGCCTTGTGCAGGTCTACAATTTTATCCCTGATGTCCTTACACAGCTCTCTGGTCTTGGCCATTGTGGAGAGGTTGGAGTCTGTTTGATTGAGTGTGTGGACAGGTGTCTTTTATACAGGTAACGAGTTCAAAAAGGTGCAGTTAATACAGGTAATGAGTTGAGAACAGGAGGGCTTCTTAAAGAAAAACGAACAGGTCTGTGAGAGACGGAATTCTTACTGGTTGGTAGGTGATCAAATACTTATGTCATGCAATAAAATGCAAATTAATTACTTAAAAATCATACAATGTGATTTTCTGGATTTTTGTTTTAGATTCCGTCTCTCACAGTTGAAGTGTACCTATGATAAAAAATTACAAACCTCTACATGCTTTGTAAGTAGGAACACCTGCAAAATCGGCAGTGTATCAAATACTTGTTCTCCCCACATGTATGTAAATATGTATTTATATGTATGTATATGTATGTTTTTTGTCATACTTCCTGTACAGTGCACATAGTAAAGAGCATAATGGCCGGCTGGACCAAATTGGAGAGATAGGTAGGAGCAAGCCCATGTAATGCTTTGTATGTTAGCAGTAAAACCTTGAAATCAGAAGGATCCAATTTTTTGGTTCTAGTCAAGATTCTAGCAGCCGTGTTTATCACTAACTGAAGTTTTTTTGTGCTTTATCCGGGTAGCCGGAGAGTAGAGCATTGTATTAGTCTAATCTAGAAGTGACAAAGCATGGATTAGCTTTTCTGCATCATTTTTGGACAAAACGTTTCTGATTTTTGCAATGTTACGAAGATGGAAAAAAGCTATCCTTGAAATATTCTTAATATGTTCGTCAAAAGAGAGATCAGGGTCCAGAGTAATGCCGAGGTCCTTCAGAGTTTTTTTTGAGACGGCTGTACAACCATCAAGATTAATTGTCAGATCCAACAGAAGATCTCTTTGTTTCTTGGGACCTAGAACTAGCGTCTCTGTTTTGTCCAAGTTTAAAAGTAAAACATTCACCGCCATCCACTTCCTAATGTCTGAAACACATGCTTCCAGGGTAGGCAATTGTGGGGCTTCACCATGTTTCATCGAAATGTAGAGCTGTGTGTCGTCCGTATAGCAATGAAAGTTAACATTGTGTTTCCGAATGACATCAACAGGAGGTCAAATATATAGTGAAAACAATAGTGGTCCTAAAACGGAACCTTGAGGAACACCGAAACTTACAAATGATTTGTCAGAGGACAAACCATCCACAGAGACGAACTGATAACTTTCCTACAGATAAGATCTAAACCAGGCAAGAACTTGTCTGTGTAGACCAATTAGGGATTCCAATCTCTCCAAAAGAATGTGGTGATCGATGGTGTCAAAAGCAGCACTAAGGTCTAGGAGCACGAGGACAGATGCAGAGCCTTGTTCTGACACCATTAAAAGGTCATTTACCACCTTCACGAGTGCAGTCTCAGTGCTATGATGGGGTCTAAAACCAGACTGAAGCATTTCATATATATTATTTCTCTTCAGGAAGGCAGTGAGTTGCTGCACAACAGCTTTTACCTACAATGTTTGAGAGGAAATGGGAGATTATATATAGGCCGATAGTTTTTTTTTACATTTTCTGGGTCAAGGTTTGGCTTTTTCAAGAGAGGCTTCATTACTGCCACTTTTAGTGAGTTTGGTACACATCCAGTGGATAGGGAGCCATTTATTATGTTCAACATAGGAGGGTCAAGCACAGGAAGTAGCTCTTTCAGTAGTTTAGTTGGAATAGGGTCCAGTACGCAGCTTGAATGTTTAGAGGCCATGACTATTTCCATGAATGTGTCAAGAGATATAGAATTAAAAAACTTGAGTGTCTCCATTGATCCTAGGTCCTGGCAGTTTTGTGCAGACTCAGGACAGCTGAGCTTTGGAGAAATATGCAGATTCAAAGAGGAGTCCGAAATTTGCTTTCTAATGATCATGATCTTTTCGTCGAAGAAGTTCATGAATTCATCACTGCTGAAGTGAAAGGCATCCTCTCTTGGGGAATGCTGCTCTTTAGTTAGCTTTGCGATAGTATCAAATAGAAATGTTGGATTGTTCTTATTCTCCTCAATTAGGTTGGAAAAATAGGTTGATCGAGCAGCAGTGAGGGCTCTTCGATATTGCTCTGTACTTTCTTTCCAAGCTAGTAGGAAGACTTCCAGTTTGGTGAAGCTTGCTTCAGGGCTCGGGTATTTTCTGTATACCAGGGAGCTAGTTTCTTGTGACAAATGTTTTTTTGTTTTTAGGGGTGCGACTGCATCTAGGGTATTACGCAAGGTTACATTTAGATCCTCAGTTAGGTCGTTAACTGATTTCTGCACTCCGAAGTCCTTGAGTAGCGGGACAAAACTAGATCGAGGGTATGACTGGGGCAATGAGTAGGTCCGGAGACATGTTGGACAAAACCCACTGAGTCGATGATGGCTCCGAAATCCTTTTGGTGTGGGTCTGTGGACTTTTCCATGTGAATATTAAAGTCACCAAAAATGTGAATATTATCTGCCATGACTACAAGGTCTGATAGGAATTCAGGGAACTCAGTGAGGAACTCTGTATACGGCCCAGGAGGCCTGTAAACAGTAGCTATAAAAAGTGATTGAGTAGGCTGCATAGATTTCATGACTAGAAGCTCAAAAGACGATAACGCAGTCATTTTTTGGGGGGGTAAATTGACATTTGCTATCGTAAATGTTAGCAACACCTCTGCCTTTGCGGGATGCGTGGGGGATATGGCCACTAGTGTAACCAGGAGGAGAGGCCTCATTTAACACAGTAAATTCATCTGGCTTAAGCCATGTTTCAGTCAGGCCAATCACATCAAGATTATGATCAGTGATTAGTTCATTGACCGTAACTGCCTTGGAAGTGAGGTATCTAACATTAAGTAGCCCTATTTTGAGATGTGAGATATCACAATCGCTTTCAATAATGACAGGAATGGAGGAGGTCTTTATTCCAGTGAGATTGCTAAGGCAAACACTGCCATGTTTAGTTTTGCTCAACCTAGATCGAGGCACAGACACGGTCTCAATGGGGATAGCTGAGCTGACTACACTGACTGTGCTAGTGGCAGACTCCAATAAGCTGGCAGGCTGGCTAAAATCCTGCTGCCTGGCCTGCACCCTGTCTCATTGTGGAGCTAGAGGATTTAGATCCCTGTCTATGTTGGTAGATAAGATGAGAGCACCCCTCCAGCTTGGATGGAGTCCGTCACTCCTCAGCAGGCCAGGCTTGGTGGGTGAGTCCCAGAAAGAGGGCCAATTATCTACAAATTCTATCTTTTGGGAGAGGCAGAAAACATTTTTCAACCAGCGATTGAGTTGTGAGACTCTGCTGTAGAGCTCATCACTTGCCCTAACTGGGAGGGGGCCAGAGACAATTACTTGATGCTGACACATCTTTCTAGCTAATTTACACGCTGAAGCTATGTTGCTCTTGGTGGTATCGTATGTATCGTTTTTTGTGTGCTCTAGGGCAACGGTGTCTAGATGGAATTTGTATTTGTGGTCCTGGCAACTGGACCTTTTTTGGAACACCATTATTTTTGTCTTGCTGAGATGGTGATTTGGTAAAAAGCCAATTTGACATTTGCTCAGTACATTGTTTTCACTGAAGAAATGAACTGGTCTACTGTTAATGATAATGCAGAGGATTTTCCCAAGATTGCTGTTGACGCATATCCCACGGTAGTTATTGGGGTCACATTTTTCTCCACTTTTGTGGATTGGGGTGATCAGTTCTTGGTTCCAGATATTGGGAAAGATACCAGAGTTAAGGATGATGTTAAAGAGTTTAAGTATAGACAATTGGAATTTGTGGTCCGTTTTATTTTATCATTTCATTGAGGATACCAGCAACACCACAGGCCTTTTTGGGTTGGAGGGTTTGTATTCTGTCCTGTAGTTCATTCAATATAATTGGAGAATACAGTAATTGGAGAATCCTCTGTCTGTCTCTCTCTCTCTCTCTCTCTCTCTCTCTCTCTCTCTCTCTCTCTCTCTCTCTCTCTCTCTCTCTCTCTCTCTCTCTCTCTCTCTCTCTCTCTCTCTCTCTCTCAGAAAATAAATGGTAGACCTCCACAAGTCCTTGGGAGCAATTTCCAAACCTGAAGGTACAACGTTCATCTGTACAAACAATAGTACGCAAGTATAAACACCATGGGACCATGCAGCCGTCATACCGCTCAGGGAGGAGACGCGTTCTATCTCCTAGAGATGAACGTACTTTGGTGCAAAAAGTGTAAATCAATCCCAGAACAACAGCAAAGGACCTTGTGAAGATGCTGGAGGAAACAGCAGGTCAACATTCACAAGGCTGCAGGGCCAGACGGATTACCAGGACGTGTACTCCAAGCATGTGCTGACCAACTGGCAAGTGTCTTCACTGACATTTTCAACATGTCCCTGACTGAGTCTGTAATACCAACATGTTTCAAGCAGACCACCATAGTCCCCGTGCCCAAGGACTCTAAGATAACCTGCCTAAATGACTACCGACCCGTAGCACTGACGTCTGTAGCCATGAAGTGCTTTGAAAGGCTGGCCATGGCTCACATCAACAGCATTATCCCAGAAACCCTACACCCACTCCAATTTGCATACCGCCCCAACAGATCCACAGATGATGCAATCTCTATTGCACTCCACACTGCCCTTTCCCACCTGGACAAGAGGAACACCTACGTGAGAATGCTATTCATTGACTACAGCTCAGCATTCAACACCACAGTGCCCTCTAAGCTCATCACTAAGCTAAGGATCCTGGGACTAAACACCTCCCTCTGCAACTGGATCCTGGACTTCTTGACGGGCCGCCCCCAGGTGGTAAGGGTAGGTAACAACACATCTGCCACACTGATCCTCAACACGGGGGCCCCTCAGGGGTTCGTGCTCAGTCCCCTATTGTACTCCCTGTTCACCCACGACTGCATGGCCAGGCACGACTCCAACACCATCATTAAGTTTGCCGATGACACAACAGTGGTAGGCCTGATCTCCGACAACGATGAGACAGCCTATAGGGAGGAGGTCAGAGACCTGGCCGTGTGGTGCCAGGACAACAACCTCTCCCTCAACGTGACCAAGACAAAGGAGATGATTGTGGACTACAGGAAAAAAAAGAGGACTGAGCACGCCCCCATTCTCATCGACGGGGCTGTAGTGGAACAGGTTGAGAGCTTCAAGTTCCTTGGTGTCCACATCACCAACGAACTATCATGGTCCAAACACACCAAGACAGTCGTGTGGCTCCCGAGTGGCGCAGTGGTCTAAGGCACTGCATCGCAGTTCTAGCTGTGCCACTAGAGATCCTGGTTCGAATCCAGGCTCTGTCGTAGCCGGCCACGACTGGGAGACCCATGGGGCGGCGCACAATTTGCCCAGCGTCGTCCAGGGTAGGGGAGGGAATGGCCGGCAGGGATGTAGCTCAGTTGGTAGAGCATGGCGTTTGCAACGCCAGGGTTGTGGGTTTGATTCCCACGGGGGGCCAGTATAAAAAATTAAATGTATGCACTCACTAACTGTAAGTCGCTCTGGATAAGAGTGTCTGCTAAATGACTAAAATGTGAAGAGGGCACGACAAAGCCTATTCCCCCTCAGGAGACTGAAAAGATTTGGCATGGGTCCTCAGATCCTCAAAAAATTATACAGCTGCACCATTGAGAGCATCCTGACTGGTTGCATCACCGCCTGGTATGGCAACTGCTTGGCCTCCGACCGCAAGGCACTACAGAGGGTAGTGCGTACGGCCCAGTACATCACTGGGGCCAAGCTTCCTGCCATCCAGGACCTCTATACCAGGCGGTGTCAGAGGAAGGCCCTCAAAATTGTCAAAGACTCCAGCCACCCTAGTCATAGACTGTTCTCTCTGCTACCGCACGGCAAGCGGTACCGGAGTGCCAAGTCTAGGTCCAAAAGACTTCTCAACAGCTTCTACCCCCAAGCCATAAGACTCCTGAACAGCTAATCATGGCTACCCGGACTATTTGCACTGCCCCCCCATCCTTTTTACGCTGCTGCTACTCTGTTAATTATTTATGCATAGTCACTTTAACTCTACCCACATGTAGATATTACCTCAACTACCTCAACTAGCCGGTGCCCCCGCACATTGACTCTGCACCGGTACCCCCCTGTATATATAGCCTCCCTACTGTTATTTTATTTTACTTCTGCTCTTTTTTTTCTCAACACTTTTTTTTGTTGTTGTTTTATTTTTACTTTTTTTGTTAAAAATAAATGCACTGTTGGTTAAGGGCTGTAAGTAAGCATTTCACTGTAATGTCTGCACCTGTTGTATTCGGCGCATGTGACCAATAACATTTTATTTGATTTGATTTGATTTATATCGACATAACCTGAAAGGCCGCTCAGCAAGGAAGAAGCCACTGCTCCAAAACCGCCATAAAAAAGCCAGACTACGGTTTGCAACTGCACATTGGGACAAAGATCTTACTTTTTTGAGAAATTTCCTTTGGTCTAATGAAACAAAAATAGAACTTTTTGGCCATAATGACCATCGTTATGTTTTGAGGAAAAAGGGGGATGCTTGCAACACCATCCCAACCGTGAAGCAAGGGGTGTGGCAGCATCATGATGTGAGGGTGCTTTGCTGCAGGAGGGACTGGTGCACTTTATGTGGAAAAATATGTGGATATATTGAAGCAACATCTCAAGACATCAGTAAGGAAGTTAAAGCTTGGTCGCAATTGAGTCTTCCAAATGGTTAATGACCCCAAGCATACTTCCAAAGTTGTGGCAAAATGGCTTAAGGACAACACAGTCAAGGTATTGGAGTGGCCATCACAAAGCTCTGACCTCAATCCTATAGAAAATGTGTGCGAGCAAGGAGGCCTACAATCCTGACTCAGTTACACCAGCTCTGTCAGGAGGAATGGGCCAAAATTCACACAACTTATTGTGGGAAGCTTGTGGAAGGCTACCCAAAATGTTTGACCCAAGTTAAACAATTTAAAGGCAATGCTACCAAATACTAATTGAGTGTATGTAAACTTCTGACCCACTGGGAATGTGATGAAATAAATAAAAGCTGAAATAAATCATTCTCTCTACTATTATTCTGACATTTCACATTCTTAAAATAAAGTGGTGATCCTAACTGACCTAAGACAGGGATTTTTTACTAGGATTAAATGTCAGGAATTGTGAAAAACTGAGTTTAAATTTATTTGGCTTAAGGTTTATGTAAACTTCCGACTTCAACTGTACCTAATCTCCTAATTCATTGTTATATTATTATGTGGCCTAATGATCTAGCAACAGAAATGTGCAATTCAATAAAGCCCCACACACCTTTTGAGGGGTTTGCAATAGAAATGATTGCTTTTCCCTCGAATAATCATTTTATCACTTACACAGAGCTGTTTACTATTGTCTTTGTGAAATGAGTCATTTGCATTAATTTACACAATGAGGAAGAAATAAGCAAAATAATGCCTTCCAGTCTTATCACGCCACTGATTGGAGGATGTCTATCACAATCAGGAAGATATTTGATTATGTCTATCACGATCAGGAAGAGATTTGATGATGTCTATCACAATCAGGAAGAGATTTGATGATGTCTTTCACAATCAGGAAGAGAAATGTCAACTGACTAGTAGGTGGACAATCGAAGCATTTCGTAGATTACACAGAACTGAACTGAACTATCATTTGACATTTTTTTTTAGATATACTGTATCTAAAGTGAACCATGGTTCAAAGTGTTAGATAAAACCACTTGAAAATACACACACTAATCTAAGGAAGGATATTCTGAGGCTGGAATAACGTTGGTTTCATAACATTCAGACCACACTATCAGCAACGTGGAAAGGCTAGGTCTGCCCTTCACCCCCCCACTTCTGTTCTGTCACCTCCATCAAGAGTGGTAGGAAGGGGTGTATGGAGAGAGAGAAATGGAGTGTGTAAGAGAGGGAGAGAGAGAGCGAAAGAGAGAGAGAGAGATGCCATCAACTGTAACATACAGCTATTAGACAGAGATGCCCTAATTAAATGTAGCCTTAAATGTTTTTCTCTGTCCACCATTTATTATGTCAAAATAGAACTACTCCATTCATTCACATTACACTGAATAATATAGAAATTGTTACATGTCTGCATTCATTAATATCATTCTAGACAATATTCCGTCCACATATTCAATATGTTCATCTAATGCATCAGCTCAATCAGCATCTGGCCTTCCTAAAAGTCCTCAGCAATAACTACTGTTCTGATAGCTGTACTTCTCTACAAAGTATTATATTGCCCTATGTTGTCATCTAGAGGCGAATTTGGGTACTGTAGCTTTTAATTTGCTAACTTTCGGTTCAGCGCTATTTCCTGTCCGAACAATCCTAGCGACAACTACAGACAGACAAGCTCTATTTTTTCCATCTTACTAGGCCTTGGTTAGTAAATAGTTTTGAGTTATTAAAACATGCTTTTTGTAATTAAAATTGTGTTTCTAGAATATTTACGTTTTTTTACATGTTTATTCTAGTTTTCTAAGTTCCGATGATGCTTAGCTAATTGCGCTAACTATCGCCCATTCACTTAACATTGTGTGTTAGCATGCTAGATATCGTTTCGTGATAGAATTTAGACAGCGGTGCAGCGCAGAGAGTGCGACAGTGATAGACATCTGTCTGCGTTGCATCCATCCGGGGCCAGCCCCATGGAGAACAGAGAACTCCGCAGCCAAGGAAGACCATGGCTGGGGAGAAAAGGGAAAGGGCAACACCTGCAGTAACCTCGAAGTGCACTGAGATCTGTGGAGAGGCAGTCAGCTCTAGATCATGTACCAAGACATGCTTAGTCAAAGTGTATCCCGCAGGTCACAGAGAGAAGGCAGTCAGAATGTATGCCGTGTTAGATGAACGGAGCAACAAGTCGTTAGCCAGAACTGAGTTCTTCGACCTCTTGGCTGTCAGAGGAAGTTCAGCTCCCTACACTCTGAAGGAGTTATGGAGACATCTGGGAGAAGAGCAAGCAACTACATTGTGGAGTCATTGGAAGAAAAAACACAGCTTACTCTTCCCACTCTCATAGAATGTGACATGATGCAAAGTGTTTGAAAGAACACGAAAATGGCGACAAACCAGCCCCATCGATTGAAGATAGCATCTTCCTTGAGATCATGGACAGAGAAGTCTTCATGGACAAGTCTAAAAGCTGGGTAGCTCCACAACGGCGTCAACTCCCTAACAACAGAGGACAGGCACTAAAACGACTCACTTCTCTGCGACGTACTCTGGAGAGAAAGCTGGACATTGAAGAACACTTCGACAATGGCCAAGCTGAAAAATATCCATAGTTGAAGGGAAAACAAACACTACTCATATCTGACCTGGTGTTTGGGGATGATTCACACTAAAGATGGGTAAGTACCAACATTCTTGACTCCAGTGCTAAGCATGAAGGTGTCTCCCTCAACGATGTCCTCCTCAGTGGACCAGACCTCATCCGATTCCGAAAAAAGAACGTATTGCAGAGTGTCAGTTTATGTGCAGAACAGATGTTCTACTGCTTCTTTGTCAGAGAAGACCACCTAGATTACCTGAGGTTCCTAGGGTATGAAGACAACGACCTTAGCAAAAGATATCACAGAATACAGGACGAAAGTACATGTGTTCGGCAACAGCCCCTCTCCAGCGGGAAGCCCAGAAGGGCGAAGAAGAGCACGGCACAAGATATTGTCATGACAAAACTTCTATGTGGACGATGGATTTACCTCATTCTCCAGCGACGAAGAAGCAATTGACATCCTGAAAAAGAACAAGATAAATGTTAGCCGGGTCAAGCGTGAGGTTGCACAAGATGGCCTCCGACAGCAGCAAAATCATGGAAGCATTTCTTCCAGAAGGATCGCGCAAAATATCTCAAATATCTGGATTTAGGGGGTAGATCCCACTACCTTTTCAGTGAAGCTTCGGTATCAATTGGAATCTGGAAACAGACAGCTTCACCTTTCGCGTATCCCGAGAAGAGAAGCCGTTCACAAGAAGATGTGTCCTGTCCACGGTCAACAGCCTCCTGGGGTTTGTAGAACCTATTGCTATGCAAGGCAAGGCTCTAATGACAGAAATCTCAACTGAACATGAACGATGTCAATGGGACACCCCGTTGGGAAAGAGATGCAGTGGAAACTGTGGAAAGATTCACTGATGGAACTCGAAACAGCTCACTGTCCGAAGGCCCTGTGTCCCTGTCTCCTTGTCCTACGCGCAGCGAAGAGAACTATCATTATAGATTTATATCAATTAACAAACATTACCCAATCACAATAAACAACAGAAACTTGGTCAAACAAATCACATAGAAAACCTTAGCTTTTTCAAGGTAATGTAATATTTTTTATTTATTTAATCTTTATTTAACTAGGCAACTCAATTAAGAACAAATTCTTATTTACAATGAAGGCTTATAAAGAGGCAAACGGCCTCCTGCGGGGACGGGGGCTGGGATAAAAAAAAAAAAAAGTAGGACAAAACACATTCCGCTGCCCTGAATACAACGATCCAGGAAGCTTAGGGCATTGTTTAAACTTCCTGACACAGAATGGCAGACCGACGTGGGTTCCATTGACACATTTTCCCTCCTAAATGGTTGAAACTGGGAGTCCAATGAAATGAAAGGAGCCGCAGTGGAGGCATGGTAGGAGCAGGAGTAATCTAAGGAGCTGTCAGGACAGGTATGGGGTTATGATGAACATCCTGCTTTTATTACACTCACCTGTCACCTTAAGCGCTTTAACTGTCAAAGTTCTTAACCAATTAAAATCTTGCTTTTTTTTTTTTGCTGGGGCTAGGGGAGTGGTTTAGTCAATTAGGATCCCCATTAGCTACTGCACATGCAGCAGCTAACAATTATTATAGGGTCCTACTGGTGGGGAAATGAGAGAAATGTACTTAATATTCAAATCAACAATTTAAATGTATATTTAAAAAGTACATTCATTATCTAAATGTAATGCTCTAGTAATGCAATGTTCGTGAGGATAAAACAGAAACACTAAATCCACCAAGTCACACAATCATCAAGTCACCATTCAACACAATCACACAATCCACATCCCATTATATATTAGTTCAACTCATTGCTTCACTGACTTCCTGATGCACAACGTGGTTGGAACTGTTGAGATTGTTGTTCTTGAACGTACTGTCCTCTCTACCAGTCCCAGGTGTGCCTTGTTGTAATTAAGTGCACGGGCCGAGATATAAATGCTTCATTCATTCAGGGGATCCCTTCACTATGTGCAGGCTGGCGTGCCTTGGGAGGACGTTCATTCAGGGGATCCCTTCACTATGTGCAGGCTGGCGTGCCTTGGGAGGACGTTCATTCAGGGGATCCCTTCACTATGTGCAGGCTGGCGTGCCTTGGGAGGACGTTCATTCAGGGGATCCCTTCACTATGTGCAGGCTGGCGTGCCTTGGGAGGACGTTCATTCAGGGGATCCCTTCACTATGTGCAGGCTGGCGTGCCTTGGGAGGACGTTCATTCAGGGGATCCCTTCACTATGTGCAGGCTGGCGTGCCTTGGGAGGACGGGTGTGGCGACCGTTGGCCAGACCAAAGTGATGACAATGGATTGTGATTGTTCATGGAAAGGTTTGCCCGTAGGCACCGGTAGCCATTCCCCTTCTCCCATGGTGCGCCTCCCTGGGTATGTATTTTGTGTGTTGGCCAGAAATAATCGGAATATGGATTGATATGTTAGCCATTCAATCATCAATCAGTGTGTATGTGCTGATGAAACTATGAGGATGACATTTAACCCTGTTGTGCTTGTCAGCGGTGATTGTACGGAGTGCTAGGCACTGAAGATTGGTGTCCATGAGAAACGTTCATTGAGTTGCTTGAGTAATTGCGATTTGTGAGTAAAACGTATATTTCTGGTTAATGATTCCTGCCCCTAGGTCAGACCACAGGCAGAGAGACCGTGGGAGCTGCGATAGAACAGAGCGGCATGGCAGTGGAGCGCAACATGAGACATTTTTTTCTTTTTTTCTTCTATTTAGTCTCTTTAAAGCTGGGATCTGTGAAAAACCCGCATTTTGTTTTTACTTCGTTTTTTTTTTTTAAACTGAAGAGATGAGCTTTCAGCATCGTGGTCAAAATAATTCTTAGTACATACTCTGCTGTGCTATTGCATGTGCAATGATGTCAGTGGGAAAAACAGTATTCGTTGTTTTTGAAGTAACATCTTTGTTGTTGTAATATTGCAAACGGATGTGGCAGTTTCACCGCTAAAGGCTGGTTTACAGTTGGTCTATTAACATGTCTGTAGACAGTTGTGGAAGTGACATGAACATTCTATTGTTGTCCGACATCAAACTTGTCGTTGCAGTTATGAAGAAGTATAAAACACAAGAGCTTCAGACAGTCTCTACATGACATCATCAGCCCGGTGCTCCAGACAGTCTCCACATGACATCATCAGCCCGGTGCTCCAGACAGTCTCTACATGACATCATCAGCCCGGTGCTCCAGACAGTCTCCACATGACATCATCAGCCCGGTGCTCCAGACAGTCTCTACATGACATCATCAGCCCGGTGCTCCAGACAGTCTCTACATGACATCATCAGCCCGGTGCTCCAGACAGTCTCTACATGACATCATCAGCCCGGTGCTCCAGACAGTCTCTACATGACATCATCAGCCCGGTGCTCCAGACAGTCTCTACATGACATCATCAGCCCGGTGCTCCAGACAGTCTCTACATGACATCATCAGCCCGGTGCTCCAGACAGTCTCTACATGACATCATCAGCCCGGTGCTCCAGACAGTCTCTATATGACATCATCAGCCCGGTGCTCCAGACAGTCTCTACATGACATCATCAGCCCGGTGCTCCAGACAGTCTCTACATGACATCATCAGCCCGGTGCTCCAGACAGTCTCTACATGACATCATCAGCCCGGTGCTCCAGACAGTCTCTACATGACATCATCAGCCCGGTGCTCCAGACAGTCTCTACATGACATCATCAGCCCGGTGCTCCAGACAGTCTCTACATGACATCATCAGCCCGGTGCTCCAGACAGTCTCTACATGACATCATCAGCCCGGTGCTCCAGACAGTCTCTACATGACATCATCAGCCCGGTGCTCCAGACAGTCTCTACATGACATCCTCAGCCCGGTGCTCCAGACAGTCTCTACATGACATCATCAGCCCGGTGCTCCAGACAGTCTCTACATGACATCATCAGCCCGGTGCTCCAGACAGTTTCTACATGACATCATCAGCCCGGTGCTCCAGACAGCATTCTTGCTCCATTTTAACCCCAATAAACCCATCTGTTTTAAAAATGAATTTAGTAAATGGCAACCTAGCAAGCCAGGCAACAAAAAGCAACTTTCTAAACAGTGTGTTGGTTCATTGCTAGCTTTTTAGCTAGCTAGCTGGCTAGCCAGTTCAAATAACGACCAGAGTATAGCTGACGACGTCTTAACTTTATTCATTACTAAATAAACCCCCCAACAACATCATTATTTACAAGCTTACAGAAAATAACACAGTTGTGAGGGTGATGAAATAAATGTAGGTCATTCTATCGTCACAGATGGAGTTGGTCTTGTTGCTGTGGCAGCCAAGGAATCCAACACTCGCGGCGACGGTCTACAGACATTCCACCGGAGTATAAATGAAACGTCGTTTTGACCAGCTACACTTGGCGCATTCTAATTGTCTACAGACATGTCTTTGGTAGGATCAAATGTAAACCGGCCTTCAAGATTCCAGCTTTAACAGTTCACTTTTTTTTATAAGTTGCTTAACTAAGATGAGTCACTGAGAGAGAGATTCCCTAGGCTCCAACACTTTTCAAGAATGTGATTACAGACCCAGGAGTGAATGGAGAGGAAGTGTGGCATGAAGTGTATGTTTTTAATGTGAAAATGTTTTAAGGTTTATAAGTGCGTAGATACCAGTGGGTGAAATGGGAGTGTGGCAATAACACCAGATGGCAAAGTAAACATTTTAATATGAAGAGTTTTATAGCTGAAATACAGAGTCAAAGCCGAGACAACTTTCATCTTAGAGAGTCATTTGACAAGATAATGGTTGTGACCATACGACTGAGAAGGCCTTTCAGATACCATCCAAATATTCCCAACGGGGATGGATACAGGAATTAAATCAATTGAAAAATACAATAATGAATGATCTCAATTTAAAATGTTTTTTTTTTTTGTAACAAAATAAATATATATATACATTATTCTTAATGATACAAATGTCGTTCTATTCTGTCATTGTTTGAAAATGAGAAACATTAAAAGATTCATCTATTTACTTCTCTAAGGTTTCAGCCTTGATTTCCATGTTTCTAACAATGAAGTAAATAAATACCCATCATCATCTCCTGACAAGGGTCATTCAAAATCCTCCCACGGTCTCTGTGTTTTCATGAACTGCAATTGAAATTCATATAGCTATTCAACAAGGCCCGGGCTGCATCCACAGCAGTATTCAATGACAAGTTCATCACTCATAACACAGTACAGCTGTGCACTGGCAGAGGCAGAGAGAGACAGAGAGACAGACAGACAAAAGGATAAGTAGAATAAGAGCCAATCAAAAGGAAGGTGTCATGATTTACGGGATATGAACCCAAATGCAGACAACTACACCGAGCCAGAGAAAGTTTAACAGGTTTATTGCAAAGTAAAATTGTCCAGGTTTCCAAAAAGGGGGAAGAGCAAGTCCAGGTCTACAGGGAGGGTAACAGATCCAGGTTCTGAGCAGGAGTGGTACCGTAACGTCCTAGTGTCCGGGGTGAGTCCAAAAGGGAGGTCCGGTAGTGGTAAACGGGATGGTGGTGGCAGGAGTGAAGCGGAGGCAGGAGTCAGGTTCCAATAATCTGTGGCACAGGAAAAAATGTAAATAGAACAGGCCAAAAACACAAAGAGCGAAAACAAGCAGGTTGAATCAGCAGCGAGACTAACATGGTTGTCTTGACTATGATCTGACGATGAGTGGCAAGTTTGACCGGGTCTTAAGGCTGAGGTGATTATGGTGAATGAGCTGCAGCTGGAACCCTGACTCCCGCACACCAGACTTCACTCCTGCAATCAAGGACAGACAGAGGGGAGGGGAAGAGCAGAGAGAGAGCTACCTAGCAGCAGTAGGCCTAACAGAAGGAGAGGAGGTGCTTGCGTTTAGAGAGAGAGCTACCTAGCAGCAGTAGGCCTAACAGAAGGAGAGGAGGTGCTTGCGTTTAGGGTTAGGCAGTACACACACTCATTGTTCAGTGTAGGAACACTACATGATACTGCCCTCCCCTCCTCCACCCTGACCGAGTGTGTCCCTTTACACTGATCTGAGAGAATTGTGTTTGAGGGGTGTGTCATGAAAATATGCCACATCTCTCTAATTCAAGTGTAGGCCCTGCTACATTCTCCACTACCAGCGAACAACCTATCCTTGTCACCCCCTTGCCACACACACACACACACACAAACACAAACACACAAACCCTCTGACCCCCCCCCCCCCTCCCATTCTATCCCACAATCCCAGGTGTCAGCAGGAGCTCTGTGGAGGAGGCAGGGGCTATGTGGAGGAGGCAGGAGCTCTGTGGAGGAGGCAAGGGCTCTGTGGAGGAGGCAGGGGCTCTGTGGAGGAGGCAGGAGCTCTGTGGAGGAGGCAGTGGCTCTGTGGAGGAGGCAGGGGCTCTGTGGAGGAGGCAGGAGCTCTGTGGAGGAGGCAAGGGCTCTGTAGAGGAGGCAAGGACTCTGTGGAGGAGGCAAGAGCTCTGTGGAGGAGGCAGTAGCTCTGTGGAGGAGGCAATAGCTCTGTGGAGGAGGCAGGGGCTCTGTGGAGGAGGCAAGAGCTCTGTGGAGGAGGCAGTAGCTCTGTGGAGGAGGCAAGGGCTCTGTGGAGGAGGCAAGGGCTCTGTGGAGGAGGCAGGGGCTCTGTGGAGGAGGCAAGGGCTCTGTGGAGGAGGCAGGGGCTCTGTGGAGGAGGCAGGGGCTCTGTCGAGGAGGCAGGGGCTCTGTGGAGGAGGCAGGAGCTCTGTGGAGGAGGCAGTGGCTCTGTGGAGGAGGCAGGGGCTCTGTGGAGGAGGCAGGAGCTCTGTGGAGGAGGCAAGGGCTATGTAGAGGAGGCAAGGGCTCTGTGGAGGAGGCAAGAGCTCTGTGGAGGAGGCAGTAGCTCTGTGGAGGAGGCAATAGCTCTGTGGAGGAGGCAGGGGCTCTGTGGAGGAGGCAAGAGCTCTGTGGAGGAGGCAGTAGCTCTGTGGAGGAGGCAAGGGCTCTGTGGAGGAGGCAAGGGCTCTGTGGAGGAGGCAAGAGCTCTGTGGAGGAGGCAGGGGCTCTGTGGAGGAGGCAGGGGCTCTGTGGAGGAGGCAGGGGCTCTGTGGAGGAGGCAGGGGCTCTGTGGAGGAGGCAGGGGCTCTGTGGAGGACGCAAAGGCTCTGTGGAGGAGGCAGGAGCTCTGTGGAGGAGGCAGTGGCTCTGTGGAGGAGGCAGGGGCTCTGTGGAGGAGGCAAGGGCTCTGTGGAGGAGGCAAGGGCTCTGTGGAGGAGGCAGTAGCTCTTTGGAGGAGGCAATAGCTCTGTGGAGGAGGCAGGGGCTCTGTGGAGGAGGCAAGAGCTCTTTGGAGGAGGCAGTAGCTCTGTGGAGGAGGCAAGGGCTCTATGGAGGAGGCGAGGGCTCTGTGGAGGAGGCAAGGGCTCTGTGGAGGAGGCAGGGGCTCTGTGGAGGAGGCAAGGGCTCTGTGGAGGAGGCAGGAGCTCTGTGGAGGATGCAGTGGCTCTGTGGAGGAGGCAGGGGCTCTGTGGAGGAGGCAGGAGCTCTGTCGAGGAGGCAGGAGCTCTGTGGAGGAGGCAAGGGCTCTCTGGAGGAGGCAGGAGCTCTGTGGAGGAGGCAGTGGCTCTGTGGAGGAGGCAGGGGCTCTGTGGAGGAGGCAGGAGCTCTGTGGAGGAGGCAAGGGCTCTGTGGAGGAGGCAAGGGCTCTGTGGAGGAGGCAAGAGCTCTGTTGAGGAGGCAGTAGCTATGTGGAGGAGGCAAGAGCTCTGTGGAGGAGGCAGGGGCTCTGTGGAGGAGGCAAGAGCTCTGTGGAGGAGGCAGTAGCTCTGTGGAGGAGGCAGGGGCTCTGTGGAGGAGGCAGGGGCTCTGTCGAAGATGGAGAGGTGGTTTACCTCAACACTGACTTCTGCATTCTATTACTGTAGGCTTGCCAGTGAGGGGTTGGAATGGAATGAACAAAATAGACTATGAACACAGCTAACGTGGAATCTCTTGTGGAATGTGGAACAACAAGTAGAAAAGAGCCAGTGTTGTGATCAGTGTAGAGAGTCAACCTTCAACCTTTAAAGGGACTACTAGATAGGGATATTACACTGCTGCTGCCTGCCACTGAGTTACCCCTAACAACTACGACTATGTGTTTCATTATACACACATAAATACACACTGACCATGGTCTACCGGCCAAAATGTTTGTTTTTTGCTCGTGTTGCCTATAAATGAATAAATCGCATAAATTAATTGTCCGAATGTATGTTTTGAGTGTGGACATTCTACATATTAATGGAGTATAGTTCAACTGTCACCTGC
Source organism: Coregonus sp. 'balchen' (assembly GCA_902810595.1). Classification (NCBI taxonomy): domain Eukaryota; kingdom Metazoa; phylum Chordata; class Actinopteri; order Salmoniformes; family Salmonidae; genus Coregonus; species Coregonus sp. 'balchen'. The sequence goes on from LR778259.1 coordinate 33,599,252, forward strand.
TCCTGATTATTCTGTATATCCAACACACAATATGAATCAACATTTTACAACTGTCACCTGCTCCTGGATATGCTGTATGTCCATCGCACAATATTTAGCTTGAACATTCCTCTATTGGTTATCACCGCCAGGCTGCAATACAGGTGATGAGATATCTATCTCCTCTCACAATCTGGGATGAATTGTATCGTAATCCATTAGTCCTACACTTCCTTCCTTCTCTCTGACATTTCAGGGGGAAATACACTATTTGAAGAGCGGGGTCTGCCGAGCCCAATGAAGTCCCTCAGCACACCGAAATAACATCATTTTGAGGATTTACAATGTATATCCACCCAATATTGCTTTTTATTGCCCAGATTTTTACCTTGGCACTAGCATTTGAGGTTTTATGGGGATAGGTGTTGAATATCCCGGCTCTGATTTGTTTCGGCGTAAAGGTGGTGGAGTGGAGCGAACCTTGTTAACTCAAGCAATTAAAGTAATGTCATATTACTCGTATTCAGGCTATTACCGCTGGAACAACCTGGAACAAACACACATGGGGGAAGAACAGAACCTCCGCCATTTTGTAATGATCGACTTGTCAGCTGCTGGTTGGCTCTACACTACTCAACATCTCTATGTCGTTCATTGACATTGAGAGACAAGAATCTAAAATAGTATAAGGACAGTTGCTTAAATATTAAAATATATTCTAAAAATATAATTGAACTGGATGCAGTCCCATGAAAACAAAAGCTATAACGGATTGTGAAAAAAAAAATATATATATATATACAGTGGGGAGAACAAGTATTTGATACACTGCCGATTTTGCAGGTTTTCCTACTTACAAAGCATGTAGAGGTCTGTAATTTTTATCATACTTCAACTGTGAGAGACGGAATCTAAAACAAAAATCCAGAAAATCACATTGTATGATTTTTAAGTAATTAATTTGCATTTTATTGCATGACATAAGTATTTGATCACCTACCAACCAGTAAGAATTCCGGCTCTCACAGACCTGTTCATTTTTCTTTAAGAAGCCCTCCTGTTCTCCACTCATTACCTGTATTAACTGCATATATATATATATATATATATATATATATATATATATATATATATATATGTATATATGTATCAAGGTATCACAGAACTTATTTGCCATCTCTCTAAAGGAAATAGAAAAGTAGGCATTGTGTTATGCCAATATGTACTGCGCAGATAGCTGAGTAGTAACCATTTTACATTTAAGTCATTTAGCAGACACTCTTATCCAGAGCGATTTACAGGAGCAATTAGAGTTAAGTGCCTTGCTCAAGGGCACATCGACAGATTTTTCACCTAGTCGGCTCGGGGATTAGAACCAGCGACCTTTCGGTTACTGGCACAACGCTCTTAACCACTAAGCTACCTGCCGTAACTGGCAATTAGCCTGCCATGTTCTTATTGCGCTTGTATAAATCCTCTTAGATGTTAAGTCCCCTATATAGGGTACTTTGGGCGGTTCTGGACCGGTTCCGACTGACAGTTTGGTGTACAAAGTGCTCTGTGAACGTGCCTAATAGTGTCAGAAAGCCCCGTCTGTCTGCTGTGCTCTACCACTGTGTCAGGGTTTCAGACCCCGCAAATGCGTAGGGAGTGAGATATCACATTTTCTGGCCTATCCAGACAAATAATCAATTTGCTCCTCTCTGAGTGACGGAGTCCAGCCTGGGAGACAACATATTAAAGGGGACAGTCTGGTGGATCCAGCCAATGTACTTTCATCTCACTGTGATACATTCGGCTAGATTTAGAGCTATAAACATGAAACAATACTAAATCATTTCAAAGAATTGAAACACGACCACTTTCTCTTGGTCACAGACAGACAAAATCACTTTGTGCTTAAAGCCGACATTTGAATGGTGTCTGCGCGCTTAGTGGACATTAAGGAGGAATGTCTCTGTCGTCAGTTATGTGAAATTGTGCCCAATATTGTCCCATCACTATAAATATGATCATATTTATTTTAGAGTTATAAGGCGAAATCTTATAATAAGTTGTTTATAATTTGATTGTTACTATATTATATAGCATTTCAGTAATTTCAAGCCCTATTGCCACACTTTTGTTGAATAGGAAAAAATCATATATTTCATAATATTTACTGTTTAAGTACTATGTACTTGAGTTTGTGTCCTCAAAAGTGAGTACACCTCAGCAATGTATAACTGTGTTTACCTGAAAGGTGGGTTCCAGACTAACTAACTAATCAAACATGTTTATGGCCATCTCATGAAAAATAATTATGTTTGGGTATGTCTATTTAGGCAAAATGTTGCCCCGTCATTTTAAGAGGAAACCGTAATTAATCTCCAGGTGTCATTGTAGCCATGCCGTCATTGTAAATAAGAATGTGTTCTTAATTGACTTGCCTGGTTAAATGTTAAATAACAAGCAGCATTAGTTCAGTTTATTAGGTTTTCGTCCAATGGTTATTTGGACGCGTCATGATTGGGCGAAGGCGGAGCTTCACCTCCAGTGCTTTGCGCTTTGCCCACGCGGATCGCGGCTGACAGTTTCCATTTCAATTTTCTAACACATATGAACACCGAAGTTAATCACGCAGCTGACCAAATTACGCACGTTTCTTTTTTTCACTTCTGGGTTAACAGAGATTAAAACATAAAATGCAGTTAGTGTATTACTATCCTGGGCCTGTATACATCACTACAAGCTGGGGATTCTGGTATACACGTAACGTGACGATAGAAGTTGGCCTATCTATTTCACATGTGAGCATACGAAGCCATATCACTGTGTAGTTGTATTTATAGCATCCCTGTTTGTTGGAAGAGGGGAAGGCGTTCTCTCTGCCAAGTCTAACGAAGGCCTAGAGGAAGTAAATAAAGAGCCTTATTGCCAACATCCCGACAACATCCCTTTACTTTCAGGAAAACCCTGAATCTTCCATCAACATGTATTGCCCCCGTCTAAGGAGGTATCACAATCAGCTGAACGCAAAACAGGAGGACAGCTGTGCCTGACTGAAATGACTGCTCAGCTTTGTGATAAAGAGGAAGAGGGAGAGAGAGAGAGAGAGAGAGAGAGAGAGGTCATGCTCAACATGAGCTCCTGATTTATTTCAGTTTTTTTGTTTTTAGAATGAGATAAACACTCGAATCTAAAAAGAATTTAAGGCAAGAAGTGATGAACAACAACTCTATTAAATCAGAATAGAAAAAAAAGTAACTTTGCGCCTCAAATTAAGAAGTTTTGACTCTCACTAGCTAGCTACACAACAAAAACCTAGCCAGCAGGCTAACAAGCCAGCCAGAAAATTGATCTTGGACAAACCTAGCAAGGGGAGTTAATACAACTACATCAAACGACCAAACTGAGTGAGTATATCAAAAAGAAGCACGGACTCCAACTTTAAACATATCTTCTGTTTTTGTGTGTGAAGATCTTTCACTCTTTTTGCTGGTTTTTGAGCTAAACAGGAGCTAGCTAGCAACAGCAGCAGACAAACAAAACTGGTTGCCATAGCAACAGTGCAGCAGAACAGAGCAGCAGCAGCAGTAGTAGCAGAGCCCACAGGCACCATGTCCCCACTCCCCCTCAGCGCTGAGTCCATTCTCTACCCCCCAGAGGCCAAAAATGACACAACAAGGAAAGCTTTTAAACAGAATCTACTAAAGGGGAGGCCAGAAACCCTTTTCACAGACCTCTACAAAAACGGTGATGTGAGTAATCTCATCTTTCTCACTGACCAGCCAAATGCATGGCGCTCAGCAGTCTGCTCTCACTACCCATCCGTAAAGAAAGAGGGAATCTGTAATGGGTGGAAGCTGAAAGTGAAAGAGACAGATGACCCTGACAGCACCATGATAACAATCAACCTCTACAAGACTGGGACTGTCATGGTGCAAGGTAACCTTAGGCTGTTTGAAACAGACTTTCAGACCATTAAGGAGAGAGCAGAGAGAGAGAAGGACACCACCAGTGACCACATGCCCTCCCACAAGACAAACTCCACCAGCACCACCCTCACCCTCACTATCCCCACCCAAAAAGGCACATCCAGCACCTCTCTTCCCACCATAGTGGAGGACATGCCACAGGAGGAGAGCGACCCCCTCAGTGCAGAGCAGGCTCAGGCCCTCCTCACCACCATGGCTGCCATGAGGGATCAGTTCACCACACTGGAGGGAGAGGTGGTCCTGCTCAGGGAGAGTGTGAGCAAACAGTAACCAGACATCCACACCTTAGAGGAGCTCCTAACCAAGGTGCGGACAGAGCAGGACAGCAGCCTTGCAACACAGCTGAAAGAAGTTCCGCAAGAGAGAGATGGACTCAAGAGAGAGCTGGCTGATCTAACAAAGGATGTGAGAGAGCTCCAAAAAGACAGGCAGAGCAGTAATAACGAGCTGACCTCACTAAGAGAGGAGCTGCAGGAGAGAAAGAGAACAGAGGACAGACTGCAGGAGCAGCTAGATCACCACTCTATGACCTGCCATCACACAGCAGAGGAGCCCACCTCAACCAGCCAGGCCTCCCCGGCCCTGCCGGCTGCATGCCTCCCCCCCAGCCCCCAGAACAGCCTCCCACTGACAGCGGCACCGGCACAGACCAGCCACACCCCAGCTCCAACACCCACCAGCCCCAACTCTACCCCCTCCAGTCCAGAAGAAACACTGGCTGAGATTGTCCTGTTGATGGACTCAAATGGGAAGTTTGTTCAGGAGAAGAAACTTTTCCCTAGACACAAAACGAGAAAGGTGTGGTGCCCAACAACGTAGAGTGCCATGGCGCTGCTTGATAAGGCCCAGCTTGGGTCGCCAAGCCACATAATCATACACACCGGAAGCAACGACCTGCGTGCTCAGCAGGAGAGGGTGGCGACTTCACTACAGGGAGTGATTGAGAAGGCCTCTGCAATCTTCCCCAACTCAAGGATCGTGGTGTCAACCCTTCTACAGAGGAAGGACTTCCACCCTGCCACAATCCAAAGAATAAACGCCAGCCTTTCCCAGGACTGTGCCCTGCGACCCAATGTACACCTGGCCCACCATCCCACCCTCGATCTGGACTGTCTCTATGACCATGTTCACCTGTACAGGGAGACAGTCCCCATCCTTGCTAAGACTCTCAAGGACGTCGCTTTAAATCGCATCCCGACCTCTCCACCCAGGAACAGCGGAGCAATCTCCACCCCCCCGAGATCACCGAGACAACACCCCGGACCAGTACCCTGGACCCCCCAGCCACGGCCACAGCACCACCAACCTCAATGCCCATCACATCCAGCGCAGCACAGACCACCCCAGCCCAGCTTCAGACCCACCCAGACGAGGCCTAACACCCCCCCTCCCCCCCACCACAGACCCACACCTGGAGGAGCCACAGCCCGGCAGACAGAGCTATGCACAAGCTGTGAGAGGAGCAACTGGTCCAGCTCCCACCAACGAAATGAGTGACATCAAACAAATGCTGAATCTACTATGCTCACATGTGATAGGCCGAGGGTCATGGTAAGATGAGCACAAGAACTCCACCATCCTCACACTACATCCACCCAAGTGGCATGACACAAATACTATCTTAAATGATAAACAAATCACATTTGCATAATAAGAGTTTACCTTAATTGAAAAATCCTATTTTAATAGTTCTTGTTGGATTGTGAGAGTTTATCTCATTTTGAATGTAAAGAAAAAACAGTTATGAAGTCTTTTTACATTGCATGTTGGAATTTACAAGGCTTGAAGTCCTCTGCTTTTGGGCTAAAGAGCAGAAACCCAGACTTCCTTAAAGAAATTGATGATGTTGATATTGTAGTACTACAGGAAACATGGTGCAGAGGTGATGTTTCCACTGGCTGTCCACTAGGTTATAGGGAGATAATCGTACCATCCACCAAATTAAAAGGAATCACACAGGGCAGAGACTCAGGGGGAATGCTAATATGGTATAAATCTGAACTAACTAATTCAATCGAATTGATCAAAACAGGAGAATTCTTTATCTGGCTAAAAATCAACAGAGGCTATCTTAACAGATAACAACGTCTTCCTCTGTGCCACATACATTCCCCCCTCAGAGTCACCCTACTTCAATGAAGAGAGTTTCTCCAATCTAGGGGGGAGATTAGTCACTTTCAGGCCCAGGCAATGTGATGGTCTGTGGAGACCTGAATGCTAGAACAGCAGAAGAACTAGACACTATTAACAGTCATGGGGACAAACACCTACTGGGAAGCAACAACCTTTCCCTCCCCACATACCCGCCTAGAAACAACTATGACAAAGTGAAAAACAAAAATGGAGTACAGCTCCTGAGCTCTGTTGAACACTGGGTCTGTACATAGTCAATGGTAGGTTAAGAGGGGACTCTTTTGGTAGGTACACCTACAGCTCATCCCTTGGCAGCAGTACTGTAGACTACTTCATCACAGACCTTAACCCAGAGTCTCTCTGAGCCTTCACAGTCAGCCCACTAACACCAAAAACATTAGAAGAATCGGCAACACCTGGTCTCACCCTACACAACACTGAAATCAAGTGTCTGCTGTACGCAGATGACCTGGTGCTACTGTCTCCCACTAAGGAGGGGTTACAGCAGCATCTAGATCATCAGCACAGATTCTGTCAGACCTGGGCCCTGACCGTTAATCTAAAAAAAACGAATATAATGATATTCCAAAAAAGGTCCGGAAATCAGGATGACAAATATAAATTCTATTTGGACACAGTTCTATTAGAACACACCAAAAATTACACATATCTAGGACGAAATATCAGCAACACAGGTAGCTTTCATACGGCTGTGAATGAGCTAAGAGACAAAGCAAGAAGAGCATTCTATGCCATTAAAAGGAATATTAAAATCGAAATTCCAATTAGAATCTGGCTCAAAATGTTCCAATCAGTTATAGAACCAATTGCTCTATATGGCAGCGAAGTATGGGGTCCGCTCTCTAATATTGAATTCACCAAATGGGACAAACATCCAATCGAAATACTGCATGCAGAGTTTTGCAAGACTGTATTCTAATAGAAAAAAGAGCCATCAAATTTTACAACCATCTAAAAACAAGTGACCCCAAAACATTCCATCACACAGCTCTACTATGTCAAGAGATGAAACAAGAGAAGAGTCCCCTCAGCCAGCTGGTTCTGAGGCTCAGTTCACTAACCAAAACCAACCTCATAGAGCCTCAGGACAGCACTCAGAAAATCTGGCCCAACCAAATCATCACAAAGCAAAAAGTAAAATATATCACCTATTGGAAAGACACCACAAAAAATCAAAGTAAACTTCAATGATATTTGGCTCTAAACAGACAGTACATGGTGGCAGACTATCTGACCACTGTGACTGATAGAAAACTGAGAAAAACACTGACTAGGTACAGACTCAGTGAGCACAGTCTGGCTATAGAGACCGGTCGTCACAGGCAAACCTGGCTGCCCAGAGAGGACAGGCTGTGCTCACTCTGCCCCCGGGGAGAGGTAGAGACAGAGCTACATTTCCTATTACACTGTGACAAATACTCAGACCTAAGAGAATCTTTCTTTCCCAAAATTATCATTCAGTACAAAGAATTTGAAACTATAAAAGAGGAAGAAAAAATCTAATATTTATTGGGTGAAAAACCCAAATGTGCAATTTTGGCAGCCAAATATGTGTCCTCCTGCCACAACCTGAGGGACAGCCAGTGAAAAGTGTAATGTAATGTCAATAATATTTCCTGTTTTGTTTTGTCTTTCATAGCATGTAATGTGTCTTCTCAGTCATGTTGAGATTGGTCGACTACTATTGCTTTAATGTATTGTTAATTTTCATTAATATTGTTGTTGTAGTTGCTGTTAATGGTAATCCCATTTCCACTACTACTATTATTATTGCTGTTGGTCCCACCATTTTTTGTTATATGTATACTTTGACAATGTAAGTAATTTTACTTGCCATGTCAATAAAGTCTATTGAATTGAATTGAATTGAGAGAGAGAGAGAGAGAGAGAGAGAGAGAGAGAGAGAGAGGAGAGAGAGAGAGAGAAAGAAAGAGGAGAGGAGGAGAGAGAACGTAGAACCGACCAGAGGAAGAAGAGATAGGACATGGGACAGCCAGGAGTGTAAGAGCGAGAGACGAGAGAAGAGAGGAGAGAGAGAGAGAGAGAAAGAAAGCGAGAGAGGACGTACGACAGACAGATGGAGAGAGAGAGAAGAGAGAGCCGTAGACAGACAGAGGAGAGAGAGCGAGAGAGAGAGATAGAATACGACCAGAGAAGAGAGGAGAGAGCGAGAGAGGAGAGAGAGAGAGAGAGGAGAGAAGAGAGGGACGTAGACAGAGAGAGAGAGGAGGAGAGATGCGAGAGAGTGAGAGAGGAGAGAGAGAGAGAGAGGAGAAGAGGGAGAGAATGACGTGAGCAAGAGAGAAGAGGACGAGGAGAGGAGCAGAGGCGAGAGAGAGAGAGAGCGATGAGGACAGAGCGAGAGTGACAGAGAGAGAGTGAGAGAGAGAGATTGTAATCCCAACTATTGGTTCAGCCAATTGGTACATTCTAGTTCAGTTGTAATTCCTGCTAATAACAGACTGTTCTTTACAAAGGGAAATCAATTTATGTCTATGTCGATTACGTTTGTGACTCCCTGAAGATGTATTTATCTCTGAGCTGTTTCAATTTCTCCAGGAATTGTGTTCATTTCCATGCAGTTCTAATCCTATTCTATCTGTTTTTAATGAAGGTAAGGAGATTAACTAAGATGTTCAACTCCCGAAGCAATGCTTTGTATTTCTATGTAATCTCACCATGGTGAGCGAGCCCATGGAGTATCTCATGCTGCATAGATCAGTGGAAACCATGGACTGCAAATTAAATCAAAATGCATGGATCATTCAGGAAATAGAAACATTATCCTCAGACTCTATTGATTAACTGGGTCATGGAAAACAGACTCTATTGGTTAACTGGATCATGGAAAACAGACTCTATTGGTTAACTGGATCATGGAAAACAGACTCTATTGGTTAACTGGATCATGGAAAACAGACTCTATTGGGTTAACTGGATCATGGAAAACAGACTCTATTGGTTAACTGGATCATGGAAAACAGACTCTATTGGTTAACTGGATCATGGAAAACAGACTCTATTGGTTAACTGGATCATGGAAAACAGACTCTATTGGTTAACTGGATCATGGAAAACAGACTCTATTGGTTAACTGGATCATGGAAAACAGACTCTATTGGTTAACTGGATCATGGAAAACAGACTCTATTGGTTAACTGGATCATGGAAACAGACTCTATTGGTTAACTGGATCATGGAAAACAGACCTCTATTGGTTAACTGGATCATGGAAAACAGACTCTATTGGTTAATTGGATCATGGAAAACAGACTATATTGGTTAATTGGATCATGGAAAACAGACTCTATTGGTTAATTGGATCATGGAAAACAGACTCTATTGGTTAATTGGATCATGGAAAACAGACTATATTGGTTAACTGGATCATGGAAAACACACTCTATTGGTTAACTGGATCATGGAAAACAGACTCTATTGGTTAACTGGATCATGGAAAAGACACTCTATTGGTTAACTGGATCATGGAAAACAGACTCTATTGGTTATAATAATGATATGAAGTGCTTTTACAACAGAACATATATGGTTAAACTTGTTAAATTGTCTAACAATGACAAATATATCTTTAAACGTGTTAAATTGTCTAACATGATTGCAGCTAAAAATACATATCTAAGGTGATCTAATGAAGACATAAAAATACATATTCATCCAATCACACATGGTGCATGCAATTATTACATGCCCCCATTTTCATGTGCAGTTTAAATAAAACATACATTGATGGAACTCATTGCTGTATTCAAGCTCACTTCCAACAACCCTGAGCTAAAACAACAGCCAAACCATGTTACACATCTTTAATTGTTTTTAATATCTTCACAGGACACCCATAAGCAGTATGGAGGGACAAATTAAACATTGACTATGTGTTATTGGTGTGTGTGTGTGTATTTTGAATATAACTACCGGGGACTAGTTTAGCTTGTGGGGGTGGATGTTTCTTGACGAGTACAAAGCTGAATGGTGGCAATTAACTAATTTGTTTGTCCAATAATTAATAATTACTTTTTAATCCATTCATCCTCTTCCTCCGCCTCCCCCACCTCCTCCTCCTCTCCCTCCTCCTCCTCCCCCCCCTCCTCCCCCTACTAGCCCACCCCCTCCTCCTCCTCCTTCCCCCCCTCCTTCTAGGCCTCCTCCCCCTCCCCCCTCCTCCTCCTTCCCCCCCCCCCCCCCCCCCCCTCCTCCTAGGCTTCCTCGCCCTCCTCCCCTCCTCCCCCTCCTCCTCCTCTCCCCTCCTCCCCGTCCTCCACCCCCCCCATGCTTCGTTGCCACATCTGTGACTGTTGCCATGGTGACCCCGTGGGTGAAGCCTTACCTCACGCTTCCCAAAGTGCTCGGCACTCGCTCATAGTTGTGTGTTTGATGTCATCAAAGTTGTTCTCCAGCTTCACGCAGCTCTGACGTTAAAAGGAGAGACAGATAGAGAAAGAGAGAAATAAAGAGAGAAAAGAGAGGAAGAGAGAGAGAGAGAGAAGAGAGCAGAGAGAGAGAGAGAGAGAGATAGAGAAGAGAGAGAGAGAGAGAGAAGAAGAGCAGAGAGAGGAGAGAGAAGAGAGAGCTGCAGAGAGAGAGAGAGAGAAGAGAGAGAAGAGAGAGAGAGAAGAAGAGAGAGAGCAGAGAGAGAGAGGCAGAATATAGAGAAAGTAGATTATATAGTAAATCAATATAGAGTGTCCTAAGTAGAATATGATATAAAATCTGACTACCGAAGAGAATAAGATACGAGATATAAAATCATATAAGATTTTCTGATAATGCTGCTATTAGAGTATAGCTGAGAGCCGAATAGCTCTTATGAAGATGCAGAAGAAACCGGATATATAATAAGATGATAATTTAGAGAGATAGATAGTATGAGATAGTCTAGAAAGAGTCAGAATAGTATATATGATAGCTAGAGAATAAGTATCAGATAGGAAGGACTAGTATAGTCTATCGATGGAGCACACTAATCGCGTTAATCTCTATCCTCCTCGATAGACTACTCTCGACAGATCCCCTATTAAGGCCCCCTAGATCAGACCCTTTGGCCCCTCTCATACCTCTCCCCCTACCCCCCCCACCCCCCACTCCCACAAAGAGGGGGCCTCAACATAAAGTCACACATACGCCCAGGCCGTGAGCAGGCAAACAGGCCCAACACCCACTCTTACACTAGCCCAAGCCAATGGCATGTACCAGATGCTCAGCAGGCTCTGCTCACAATTACTGGCCTGAGGCCAACCACACAACCAACAACATTAGACACTTTATGGAACACAAAGCCTTCACTATTTCATCCTGGAATATCCAAGGCCTGAGGTCATCTGCCTTTGGCCTAAAGAGCAGGAATCTGGACTTCACCAAAGAAATCGGAAATACAGACATTGTCATCCTACAAGAAACATGGTATAGAGGAGACGGACCCACTGGTTGCCCTCTAGGTTACAGAGAGCTGGTAGTCCCATCCACCAAACTACCAGGTGTGAAACAGGGAAGGGACTCAGGGGGTATGCTAATTTGGTATAGAGCAGACCTGACTCACTCTATTAAATTAATCAAAACAGAAACATTTTACATTTGGTTAGAAATTCAAAAGGAAATTATCTCAACTGAGAAAAATGTCCTCCTGTGTGCTACCTATATCCCCCCACTAGAATCCCCATACTTTAATGAAGACAGTTTCTCCATCCTGGAGGGGGAAATCAATCATTTCCAGACCCAGGGACATATACTAGTCTGTGGCGACCTAAATACCAGAACTGGACAAGAACCTGACACCCTCAGCACACAGGGGGACAAACACACACCTGGAGGTGACAGCATTCCCTCCCCCATATGCCCCCCTAGGCACAACTACGACAACATAACCAAAAAAAACGGGTCACGACTCCTGCAGCTCTGTCGCACACTGGGTATGTACATAGTCAATGGTAGGCTTCGAGGGGACTCCTATGGTAGGTACACCTATAGCTCATCTCTTGGCAGTAGTACTGTAGACTACTTTATCACTGACCTCAACCAAGATTCTCTCAGAGCGTTCACAGTCAGCCCACTGACACCCCTATCAGACCACAGTAAAATCACAGTCTACTTGAACAGAGCAATACTCAATCATGAGGCATCGAAGCCAAAAGAACTGAATAATATTAAGAAATGCTATATATGGAAGGAAAGTAGTGTTGAAACCTACCAAAAAACAATTAGGAAACAACAAATTCAATCCATTCTAGACAACTTCCTGGACAAAACGTTCCACTGTAATAGTGAAGGTGTAAACTTGGCAGTAGAAAACCTAAACAGTATATTTGACCTCTCAGCTTCCCTATCAAATCTAAAATCTCTAACAGAAAACCAAAGAAAAGTAATAACAGTGATAAATGGTTTGATGAAGAAGGCAAAAACCTAAGAAAGAAATTGAGAAACCTATCCAACCAAAAACATAGAGACCCAGAAAACCTGAGCCTACGCCTTCACTATGGTGAATCACTAAAACAATACAGAAATACACTACGGAAAAAGAAGGAACAGCATGTCAGAAATCAGCTCAATGTAATTGAAGAATCCATAGACTCTAACCACTTCTGGGAAAATTGGAAAACACTAAACAAACAACAACACGAAGAGCTATCTATCCAAAACAGAGATGTATGGGTAAACCACTTCTCCAATCTTTTTGGCCCTATAACAGAGAACAAACAGCAAAAAGATATACATGATCAAATGCAAATCTTGGAAACAACTATTAAAGACTACCAGAACCCACTGGATTTTCCAATTACATTGAATGAACTACAGGACAAAATACAAACCCTCCAACCCAAAAAGTCCTGTGGTGTTGATGGTATCCTCAATGAAATGATAAAATATACAGACCACAAATTTCAATTAGCTATACTTAAACTCTTTGACATCATCCTTAGCTCTGGCATCTTCCCCAATATTTGGAACCAAGGACTGATCACCCCAATCCACAAAAGTGGAGACAAATTTGACCCCAATAACTACCGTGGGATATGCGTCAACAGCAACCTTGGGAAAATCCTCTGCATTATCATTAACAGCAGACTAGTTCATTTCCTCAGTGAAAACAATGTACTGAGCAAATGTCAAATTGGCTTTTTACCAAATTACTGTACGACAGACCACGTATTCACCCTGCACACCCTAATTGACAAACAAACAAACCAAAACAAAGGCAAAGTCTTCTCATGCTTTGTTGAATTCAAAAAAGCTTTTGACTCAATTTGGCATGAGGGTCTGCTACACAAATTGATGGAAAGTGGGGTTGGGGGAGAAACATACGACATTATAAAATCCATGTACACAAACAACAAGTGTGCGGTTAAAATTGGCAAAAAACACACACATTTCTTTCCACATGGCCGTGGGGGTGAGACAGGGATGCAGTTTAAAGCCCCCACCCTCTTCAACATATATATCAACGAATTGGCGAGGGCACTAGAACATTCTGCAGCACCCGGCCTCACCCTACTAGAATCTGAAGTCAAATGTCTTCTGTTTGCTGATGATCTGGTGCTTCTGTCACCAACCAAGGAGGGCCTACAGCAGCACCTAGATCTTCTGCACAGATTCTGTCAGACCTGGGCCCTGACAGTAAATCTCAGTAAGACAAAAATAATGGTGTTCCAAAAAAGGTCCAGTTGCCAGGACCACAAATACAAATTCCATCTAGACACCGTTGCCCTAGAGCACACAAAAAACTATACATACCTCGGCCTAAACATCAGCGCCACAGGTAACTTCCACAAAGCTGTGGGCCTTCTATGCCATCAAAAGGAACATAAAATTTGACATACCAATTAGGATCTGGCTAAAAATACTTGAATCAGTTATAGAACCCATTGCCCTTTATGGTTCTGAGGTCTGGGGTCCGCTCACCAACCAAAAATTCACAAAAATGGGACAAACACAAAATTGAGACTCTGCATGCAGAATTCTGCAAAAATATCCTCAGTGTACAACAAAAAACACAAAAGAATTTATGCAGAGCAGAATTAGGACGATACCAGCTAATCATCAAAATCCAGAAAAGAGCCGATAAATTCTATAACCACTTAAAAGGAAGCGATTCCCAAACCTTCCATAACAAAGCCATCACCTACAGAGAGATGAACTTGGAGAAGAGTCCCCTAAGTAAGCTGGTCCTGGGGCGCTGTTCAAACACAAACAGACCCCACAGAGCCCCAGGACAACAACAACAACACAATTAGACCCAACCAAATCATGAGAAAACAAAAAGAGAATTACTTGACACATTGGAAAGAATTAACAAAAAAACTGAGCAAACTAGAATTATATTTGGCCCTAAACAGAGAGTACACAGTGGCAGAATACCTGACCACTGTGACTGACCCAAACTTAAGGAAAGCTTTGACCATGTACAGACTCAGTGAGCATAGCCTTGCTATTGAGAAATGCCGCCGTAGGCAGACCTGGCTCTCAGAGAAGACAGGCTATGTGCACACTGCCCACAAAATGAGGTGGAAACTGAGCTGCACTTCCTAACCTCCTGCCAAATGTATGACCATATTAGAGACCACATATTTTCCCTCAGATTACAGCGATCCACAAAGAATTCGAAAAACAAACCCAATTTTGATAAACTCCCTTATCTACTGGGTGAAAAACCACAGTGTGCCATCACAGCTGCAAGATTTGTGACCTGTTGCCACAAGAAAAGGGCAACCAGTGAAGAACAGACACCATTGTAAATACAACCCATATTTATGTTTTATTTATTTTCCCATTTGTACTTTAACTATTTGCACATTGTTACAAACACTCTATATATACATATATGACATTTGAAATGTCTTTATTCTTTTGAAAACTTCTGAGTGTAATGTTTACTGTTAATATTTATTGTTTATTTCATTTTTGTTTACTATCTAATTCACTTGCTTTGGCAATGTTAACATACGTTTCCCATGCTAATAAGTCCTTGATTGATTGAAATTGAATTGAATTGATGAGAGAGATAGAGAAGGAGTCATTATTATATATATATATATATATATAGATATGCATATATATATATATAATATATATATATAGGAATAGGATAGATATATATATCTATATATAGATAGATATATATATATAGATATAGATATATGCATATATATATTATATATAAAATATATATAGAATAGATATACTTATATATATATATATATATCATATATATAGATATATATATATAATTATATATATATATATATAGGATATATCTATAATATGTATGATGAGTATATAATATATAGTCTCCTCTCTACTCTCTCTTCTCTCTTCTCTCTCTATCTCTTTAGGCTTCGCTCGAGCCCTGTTTCTTCTTCTGCTCGTTTGGTTTTTTCTCTTATCTCCTCTGTTTGTGGTTTGGGGTGTCTGATGTGCCATTGATTGTGGGTTTATTCCCCCTGGCTTTCTGTCTTAATCCACTCAATACCATCACAAGAAGAGAATCATCCTTCTCAAACTGCCGCTTAAGCTCGCAAAACCCAGGCTGGCTGTGAATGAATCCTCAAATACTACCATTGCAAAGTTATTGGTCCGAGCATTATTTATACCACCGGACCAACGGGCCGAGCCGTTGTCATGGCGATGCCCCAGCAAATCCCCAAGACCCCTCCTGAGTGGAGGAGCCTGGAGTTAGGGGATGGAATGAGCCGGAGAGAGAGAGAAGAGAGGAGCATGGAACAATTTTGATCACTGACGTTAGCGAGGAAGGAACGCTCCGCCTCGCCCCCCCGCCAGATTTTGTGTTTTTGTTTTTTGTTTTGTGTGGGGGTTTTTTTTTTTTTTGGGGTGTTTTATTTGTTCTTTTGGGGTGTGTGTTTTTTTGTTGTGTCGTTTTGTGCGGGGTTTTGGGGTTTTTTTTTGGGGTTTTGGTTTTTTATCTGTCTTGTGGGTTTTTTTTGTGTTTTTTTTTTTTGTTTTTTTTTGTGTTTTGGGGGTTTTGTCGTTTTTTTTCTTTTTTCCTCCAGACCCCCAAAGTCTTCCTACTTTATACTCCAAACCAGATCTACCCCTTTATGTCTAAATCTTTTAATAAAACGCTAACAACCATAAAAAAGCAAAAAAATCAGGGAGCCCAGCCTCCGGAAAGTCCTCTTAGGCTCTTTCAATCCTATACAATTCAAAACTTACAAAACGTGATTTGAAATTTAAAAAGGGAATTTCCCTTTCTGGCGGGGACTGCATTCACGGTTAAAAAGCTCATATGTCCTCAAAAAAATACCTTTACATTTCTAGCGCGCCTCTTTACCTTCAAAAGGGAAAATTTTTGAATAGGTTCCATTAACATCACACATTTACGCCCAGTTTTTGTTTTTTAGGGCCTTTTCACCATCCTGTTAACATCACAGCATATCACACTGTATAAAAACAGCATATCATCCCCTGATAACATCACAGCATATCATCACTGTATAACATCACAGCATATCATCACTGTATAACATCACAGCATATCATCACTGTATAACATCACAGCATATCATCACTGTCAATACATCACAGCATATCATCACGTATCACAGCACAGCATCATCACTGTATACCTCACAGCATATCATCACTGTATAACATCACAGCATCACAACACTGTATACCTCACAGCAATATATCACTGTATAACATCACAGCATATCATCACTGTATAACATCACAGCATATCACACTGTATAACTCACAGCATATCATCACTTTATAACATCACAGCATATCATCACTGTATAACATCACAGCATATCATCACTGTATAACATCACAGCATATCATCACTGTATAAACCTCACAGCATATCATCACTGTTAACATCACAGCAATCATCACTGTATAACATCACAGCATATCATCACTGTATACATCAACAGCATATCATCACTGTAGAACATCACAGCATATCATCACTGTATAAACATCACAGCATATCATCACTGTATAACATCACAGCATATCATCACCGTATAACATCCAGCATATCATCACCGTATAACATCACAGCATATCATCACCGTATAACATAAAAGCATTATCACCGTAAAAAATCACAGCATATCATCACCGTATAACTCACAGCATATCATCACTGTATAACATCACAGATATCATCACGTATAACATCACAGCATATCATCACTGTATAACATCACAGCATATCATCACTGTATAACATCCACAGCATATCTCACTGTATAAACATCACAGCATATCATCACTGTATTAAAATCACAGCAATATCATCAAACCGTATAACATCACAGCATATCATCACCGTATAACATCACAGAATATCATCACCGTATAACATCACAGCATATTCCCTCAAACCCTATAACATCACAGCATATCATCACTGTAAAAACATCACAGCATATCATCACTGTATAAAATCACAGCAATCATCAAACCCTATAACATCACAGCATATCATCACCGTATAACATCACAGCATATCATCACCGTATAACATCACAGCATATCATCACTGTATAACATCACAGCATATCATCACTGTATAACATCACAGCATATCATCACTGTATAACATCACAGCATATCATCACCGTATAACATCACAGCAATATCATCACCGTATAACATCACAGCATATCATCACTGTATAACATCACAGCATATCATCACTGTATAACATCACAGCATATCATCACTGTATAACATCACAGCATATCATCACTGTATAACATCACAGCATATCATCACTGTATAACATCACAGCATATCATCACTGTATAACATCACAGCATATCATCACTGTATAACATCACAGCATATCATCACTGTATAACATCACAGCATATCATCACTGATATAACATCACAAGCACATCATCACCTGTGATAACATCACAGAATATCATCACTGTATAACATCACAGCATATCATCACTGTATAACATCACAGCATATCATCACTGTATAACATCACAGCAAATCATCACTGTATAACATCACAGTATACAGTGGGGGGAAAAAATTATTAGTCAGCCACCAATTGTGCAAGTTCTCCCTCTTAAAAAGATGAGAGAGGCCTGTAATCTTCATCATAGGTACACGTCAACTATGACAGACAAATTTAGAAAAAAAAATCCAGAAAATCACATTATAGGACTTTTAATGAATTTATTTGCAAATTATGGTGGAAAATAAGTATTTGGTCACCTACAAAACAAGCAAGATTTCTGGCTCTTCACAGACCTGGTAACTTCTTCCATTAGATGCCTCCTCTGTCCTCCACTCGTTACCTGTATTAATGGCACCTGTTTGAACTTGTTATCAGTATAAAAGACACCTGTCCACAACCTCAAATAGTCACACTCCAAACTCCACTATGGCCAAGACCAAAGAGCTGTCAAAGGACACCAGAAACAAATTGTAGACCTGCACCAGGCTGGGAAGACTGAATTTGCAATAGGTAAGCAGCTTGGTTTGAAGAAAATCAACTGTGGGAGCAATTATTAGGAAATGGAAGACATACAAGACCACTGATAATCTCCCTCGATCTGGGGCTCCATGCAAGATCTCACCCATGGGTTCAAAATGATCACAAGAACGGTGAGCAAAAATCCCAGAACCACACGGGGGGACCTAGTGAATGACCTGCAGAGAGCTGGGACCAAAGTAACAAAGCCTACCATCAGTAACACACTACGCCGCCAGGGACTCAAATCCTGCAGTGCCAGACGTGTCCCCCTGCTTAAGCCAGTACATGTCCAGGCCCGTCTGAAGTTTGCTAGAGTGCATTTGGATGATCCAGAAGAGGATTGGGAGAATGTCATATGGTCAGATGAAACCAAAATATAACTTTTTGGTAAAAACTCAACTCGTCGTGTTTGGAGGACAAAGAATGCTGAGTTGCATCCAAAGAACACCATACATTACATTTGAGTCATTTAGCAGACGCTCTTATCCAGAGCGACTTACAGTTAGCGCAAACATTATTTTTATCGAACCCACAACCCTGGCGTTGCAAACACCATGCTCTACCAACTGAGCTACATCCCCTGCCGGCCATTCTCTCCCCTACCCTGGACCAATTGTGCGCCGCCCCATGGGTCTCCCGGTCGCGGCCGGCTATGACAGAGCCTGGATTCGAACCAGGATCTCTAGTGGCACTGCGCCACTCGGGAGACCATACCTACTGTGAAGCATGGGGGTGGAAACATCATGCTTTGGGGCTGTTTTTCTGCAAAGGGACCAGGACGACTGATCCGTGTAAAGGAAAGAATGAATGGGGCCATGTATCATGAGATTTTGAGTGAAAACCTCCTTCCATCAGCAAGGGCATTGAAGATGAAACGTGGCTGGGTCTTTCAGCATGACAATGATCCCAAACACACCGCCCGGGCAACGAAGGAGTGGCTTCGTAAGAAGCATTTCAAGGTCCTGGAGTGGCCTAGCCAGTCTCCAGATCTCAACCCCATAGAAAATCTTTGGAGGGAGTTGAAAGTCTGTGTTGCCCAGCGACAGCCCCAAAACATCACTGCTCTAGAGGAGATCTGCATGGAGGAATGGGCCAAAATACCAGCAACAGTGTGTGAAAACCTTGTGAAGACTTACAGAAAACGTTTGACCTGTGTCATTGCCAACAAAGGGTATATAACAAAGTATTGAGAAACTTTTGTTATTGACCAAATACTTATTTTCCACCATAATTTGCAAATAAATTCATTAAAAATTCTACAATGTGATTTTCTGGATTTTTTTCTTCTCATTTTGTCTGTCATAGTTGACGTGTACCTATGATGAAACTTACAGGCCTCTCTCATCTTTTTAAGTGGGAGAATTTGCACAATTGGTGGCTGACTAAATACTTTTTTCCCCCACTGTATCATCACTGTATAACATCACAGCATATCATCACTGTATAACATCACAGCATATCATCACTGTATCTCATAACTGTATCTCATCAATGTATAATATCATTGTATACCAGTATAAAATCCCTGTAAAACATCACTGTACAGTGAGGGAAAAAAAGTATTTGATCCCCTGCTGATTTTGTATGTTTGCCCACTGACAAAGAACTGATCAGTCTATAATTTTAATGGTAGGTTTATTTGAACAGTGAGAGACAGAATAACAACAAAAAAATCCAGGAAAATGCATGTCAAAAATGTCATAAATTGATTTGTTATTTTAATGAGGGAAATAAGTATTTTACCCCCTCTCAATCAGAAAGATTTCTGGCTCCCAGGTGTCTTTTATACAGGTAATGAGCTGAGATTAGTAGCACACTCTTAAAGGGAGTGGTCCTAATCTCAGCTTGTTACCTGTATAAAAGACACCTGTCCACAGAAACAATCAATCATTTAGATTCCAAACTCTCCACCATGGCCAAGACCAAAGAGCTCTCCAAGGATGTCAGGGACAAGATTGTAGACCTACACAAGGCTGGAATGGGCTACAAGACCATCGCCAAGCAGCTTGGTGAAAAGGTGACAACAGTTGGTGCGATTATTCGCAAATGGAAGAAACACAAAATAATAGTCAATCTCCCTCGGCCTGGGGCTCCATGCAAGATCTCACCTCGTGGAGTTGCAATGATCATGAGAACGGTGAGGAATCAGCCCAGAACTACACGGGAGGATCTTGTCAATGATCTTAAGGCAGCTGGGACCATAGTCACCAAGAAAACAATTGGTAACACACTATGCCGTGAAGGACTGAAATCCTGCAGGGGGCTGATCACGCAACCATGTGGGGCCCCTGTGTTGAGGATCAGCATGGCAGAGGTGTTGTTGCCTTTCTTCACCACCTGGGGGCAGGATGTCCAGGACCCAGTTGCACAGGGAGGGGTCAGGCCTAGGGCCCTGAGCTTAGTGATGAGCTTGGAGGGTACTATGGTGTTGAAAGTTGAGCTGTAGTCAATTAACAACATTCTTACACAGGTATTTCTCTTGTCCAGGTGGGATAGGGCAGTGTGCAGTGCAATGGCAATTGCATCGTCCGTGGAGTCTTTAAAACATTTTTAGGGGGACTCAGTCGTGGTCTCAACTTACTGTTGCGAGTTAAAGTAGTAAAATACACAAGGTGCAATTTTGAAATATAGTTGTGCATCAGGAGTTTTTCTCTCCTTATGTCAGTCACTGATAGTCAGTCAATTAGCCTATGTCAGCTAACATTTTTTAGATTGCTAAGTTATTTTAGCGGCCAGCTATCTAAACTGTTATCATGGTGAATTAATGGCCGGTAATTTTTGTTAGTCAGTCTCACTCAGATATCATATTAAAAACTGCTAAAATGTCTCTCCACCCTCTGGCAAAATGTGTAGAATTGCAGTAAACTTGCTTTAAAACTGCAACATTTTCTCTACACTCTACAAAAAATGTGTACAATTGCACGAAAATAACTGTGATCAAGTGTAATATATTATAAAAATAAAGCAAACTGGATGGAATATGGGGAAAAATGCACCAAATATTTTTTTTATCTTCAACATAGAAATAATACCAAAAATTATTTACTGAAACTGGTTACAAATGATAGAGTCACCCAAGATTCACCAAATTATATTTTGAAGGAGGAAGCAAAGTAATTTAAGCATATGTTTTCGTTTCAGTCGCCTCCATCTCCTCTAACTGAAGCTAATTGTAGAGATTTTTCTTCTATTGATAATGTCAAATTAACAGCCACACAGAACGACTCATGTGGAGGTGAAATTACAAAGGAGGAACTTCTGGATGCAATTAAAGACTTTAAGTCTGGGAAAACTCCAGGGTTGGATGGCATACCAGTCGAGGTATACCAAACCTTTTTTGATATACTCAGAGGACCGTTATTAGCATGTTTTAACCACTCCTATGTAAATGGTAGATTATCAGACACTCTAGAAGATGGTCTGATTTCATTATTACTGAAACAGGATACAAGTGGGAAATATAAAGATCCAGTCCATTTAAGAAATTGGAGGCCCCTTACACTTCAGTGTTGTGATGCAAAAATTCTAGCAAAATGTATAGCGCATAGAATTAAAAAGGTATTGTCAGATATTATTCATTCTAATCAGACAGGTTTTTTACATGGAAGATACATTGGAGATAATATAAGGCAAGTACTGTAAACATTAGAACACTATGAAAAATCTCGGAAACCAGGCCTGCTATTCATAGCAGACTTTGAAAAGGCATTTGAAAAAGTACGACTGGAGTTTATACAGTATATAAATGCCTGGAGCATTTCATTTTGGAGAATCTCTTATAAAATGGGTTAAAATCCTGTAAAGTAACCCTAGGTGTAAAATAGTAAATAATGGCTATTTCTAAGAAAGTTTTAAACTGTCAAGAGGAGTAAAACAAGGCTGTCTACTATCGGCATATATATCTATTATATATATAAATATATATAAAATACTTTCTGAATGCACTGTTATATATATATACAGATGGGCTACAGGACAATAGGCAAGCAGCAATAGGCAAGCAGCAGAATATTCAATTGAATTTGGAACGGCAAGACAGACAAAATTAAACGGGCCTATTTATATAATGAATATGAATTCGGAGGACAGAAATTAGTAAATATTAAAGCATTAGACCTATCACTAAAAGCTTCAGTCATACAAAAGTTATACTTAAATCCGAACTGGTTCTCTAGCAAATTAGTAAGATTATCTCACCCCATGTTCAAGAATGACCTTTTTCCCTTTATTCAGATTACAACGTCTTACTTTCAGTTATTTGAAAAGGAAATCATCTCCCAAATATCACTATTTCTAAAACAAGCCATAGAAAGTTGGTTGCAATTTCAACTTAATCCTCCAGAAACGACAGAACAAATAATGCAACAAAGCCAGTATTTTTTGAAAAAAATGTTTTTTAAAAAAAAGGTATAATCTTCATAAATGATATCATAGGTAGGACTGGTGGAGTTATGTCGCACATCAAAAAACATATTGAAATGTCTGCTCTACCCAAAATTACAACCAAATAATTGCAGAATTACTGCAAAAATGGAAGAGGAAAGTGGAAGGGGGAAAAGGTAAAGAACTTGCCTGTCGGCCTTGCATTAAAGAACATAATTATTTGAGGAAAAATTGTGATAAATAAAAAAGTATACCAGTTTCATTTCAGGACCAAAGGATTGACAGCCATCCCATATAGATTGCAAAATAGTTGGGAAGAGATGTTTGACGTACCGATTCCATGGCATACTGTTTATGAACTGATACGCAAAACGACACTGGATTCAAAAAGTATAATTTTTCAATTTAGATTATTATACAAAATTCTTGCTACCAATAGAATGTTATTTATATGGGGGATACAATCTTCCCAGCTCTGCAGATTTTGCTGTGAAGAGACAGAATCATTAGATCATTTGTTTTGGTACTGTCCATTTGTGGCTTGGTTTTGGTCACAGGTCCATGAATGGCTGAAGGATTACAATATTTGCATGGAGCTGACCCTGCAGATAGCCACTACTGGGTGATCTGAAAAGTCATAGTCAATCGATAAATAATGTAATAATACTTTTAGAAAAAAAAATTATTTTCAATTTACAATCTGTAGAAACAATGAGAATAGAATGGTTCAGAACTTTTGTGAAACATCAAAGTACAGTTGAAAAATATATGGCAAATAGAAATCCAATATGGATGGTGTTAAGAGATAGATGGGAGGTGTTGAATGGAGCGGAAAGATGGGACTAATTACAACTAACAACATCTAATAACAACAAGATAACTAATGTAAAGCATACTGTGTCCATAATAAGTATATAGGTTACAGGTTGAGAGCTTTTGTGAAGGAACACAGTTGGAGAGATATGGCATATAGAAGCAAACCGGATGGACATCATGAAAATGATCGGAGAGGTTGAGGGTAGAGGAAGTTCAGGAGTAAAAACAAACAAAATATAATTATTGTAAAATTGACTGTGTCCATAAAATGTAAAATGTATATAGTATGTATAAGCTGGAAGTAGAGGCCTAAGCGTTGTTGTTCACTAGTTTACTCCAATTAAGGGAGGGGTGGTGGGGTTGGAAAGTAATAAAGGGAAATATATTTTTTTAAAGGATATGTACAGTCGTGGTCAAAGGTTTTGAGAATGACACAAATACACATTTTCACAAAGTCTGCTGCCTCAGTTTTGATGATGGCAATTTGCATATACTCCAGAATGTCATGAAGAGTGATCAGATGAATTGCAATTAATTGCAAAGTCCCTCTTTGCCATGAAAATGAACTTAATCCCCAAAAAACTTTTCCACTGCATTTCAGCCCTACCACAAAAGGACCAGCTGCCATCATGTCAGTGATTCTCTCGTTAACACGGGTGAGAGTGTTGACGAGGACAAGGCTGGAGATCACTCTGTCATGCTGATTGAGTTAGAATAACAGACTGGAAGCTTTAAAAGGAGGTTGTTGCTTGAAATCATTGTTCTTCCTCTGTTAACCATGGTTACCTGCAAGGAAACACGTGCCGTCATCATTGCTTTGCACAAAAAGGGCTTCACAGGCAAGGATATTGCTGCTAGCAAGATTGCACCTAAATCAACCATTTATCGGAACATCAAGAACTTCAAGGAGAGAGGTTCAATTGTTGTGAAGAAGGCGTCAGGGCGCCCAAGAAAGTCCAGCAAGCGCCAGGACCGTCTCCTAAAGTTGATTCAGCTGTGGGATCGGGGCACCACCAGTGCAGAGCTTGCTCAGGAATGGCAGCAGGCAGGTGCGAGTGCATCTGCACGCACAGTGAGGCGAAGACTTTTGGAGGATGGCCTGGTGTCAAGAAGGGCAGCAAAGAAGCCACTTCTCTCCAGGAAAAACATCAGGGACAGACTGATATTCTGCAAAAGGTACAGGGATTGGACTGCTGAGGACTGGGGTAAAGTCATTTTCTCTGATGAATCCCCTTTCAGATTGTTTGGGGCAGCCGGAAAACACCTTGTCCGGAGAAGACAAGGTGAGCGCTACCATCAGTCCTGTGTCATTCCAACAGTAAAGCATCCTGAGACCATTCATGTGTGGGGTTGCTTCTCAGCCAAGGGAGTGGGTTCACTCACAATTTTGCCTAAGAACACAGCCATGAATAAAGAATGGTACCAACACATCCTCCGAGAGCAACTTCTCCCAACCATTCAAGAACAGTTTGGTGACGAACAATGCCTTTTCCAGCATGATGGAGCACCTTGCCATAAGGCAAAAGTGATAACTAAGTGGCTCGGGGAACAAAACATCGACATTTTGGGTCCATGGCCAGGAAACTCCCCAGACCTTAATCCCATTGAAAACTTGTGGTCGATCCTCAAGAGGCGGGTGGACAAACAAAACCCCACAAATTCGGACAAACTCCAAGAATTGATTATGCAAGGGCTGCCATCAGTCAGGATGTGGCCCAGAAGTTAATTGACAGCATGCCAGGGCGGATTGCAGAGGTCTTGAAAAAGAAGGGTCAACACTGCAAATATTGACTATTTGCATTAACTTAATGTAATTGTCAATAAAAGCCTTTGACACTTATGGAATGCTTGTAATTATACTTCAGTATACCATAGTAACATCTGACAAAAATATCTCATAACACTGAAGCAGCAAACTTTGTGAAAACCAATACTTGTGTCATTCTCAAAACTTTTGACCATGACTGTATATATATAATAATAATATGCCATTTGGCAGACGCTTTTATCCAAAGCGACTTACAGTCATGCGTGCATACATTTTTGTGTATGGGTGGTCCCGGGGATCGAACCCACTACCTTGGCATTACAAGCGCCGTGCTCTACCAGCTGAGCTACAGAGGACCACCATATATGTATGTATATGTATTTATATGTATGTATGTGTATGTGTATGTGTGTATATATATACACACATTCATTGAACACGCTTAAATGACTTTCTCATGTCGGCCATGAAGAATGAGAGCACACAGTCCTCGTGAGCTACGTCTTTGGCTCGATGTTGTTCTCCTCGAAGCGGCCGAAGAAGTGAAGTGGCTGGTTTTCCCTTTATTTTCCATGATTGTCTGGAGTCCCTGCCACATACGTCTGGTGTCTGAGCCGTTGAATTGCCCCTCCATTTTGTCCCTGTGCTGTTGTTTAGCCTCTTTGATTGTCTTACGGAGGTCATAGCTGGTCTGTTCGTACACGTCCACCTTGCCATGGTTAAATGCCGTGTTTCGCACTTTCAGCTTTGCACGAATTCGGCCATCTATCCACAATTTCTGGTTTGGTTTTGTCCTAATCATCACAGTGGGAACAACATCCCCTGTGCACTTCCTGATGAACCCAGTCAGTGTATACGCCAATGCTATTCTCAGAGGCGACCTGGAATGTTTCCCAGTCCGTGTGATGAAAACAATCTTGAAGCATTGATTCCGATTGGTCAGACCAACGTTGAACAGTCCATGGGTGCTTCCTGTTTACGTTTCTACCTATAGGTGGGGAGGAGCAGAATGGAGGCGCGATATGATTTGCCGAAGGGAGGGCAGTGGAGGGCATTGTAGCCGTCCCAGAAGGAAGAGTAGCAATGATGACGAGTTCATGATGCACGTGTAGCACAGGAGATGTGTTGATAGAATTTCGGTAGCGTTTTCCTCAGATTTCCTGTATTAAAGTCCCCAGCTACAATGATTGAGGCCTCAGAATATGCGGTTTCCAATTTGCACATAGTCCAGTGTAGTTTCTTGAGAGCCATCGCGGTGTTGGCTTGGGGGGGGGGGAATATACACAAAAGTGAAGATGACCGAAGAAGATTCTCTTAGGAGGTAATGCAGTCAGCATTTGATGGTGAGGTATTCCAGATCGGGAGAACAAAAGGACTTGACTTCCTGTACGTTACCACAATCACACCATGAGTTGTTAATCATGAAACAAACCCCTCCTCCTTTCTTTTCCCCAGAGAGTTCTTTCTTCCTGTCCGCGCGATGGACGGAGAATCCCGCTGGACCAAAACATCATCCCTCGAGAAGTTCAAACAAAGGATCCAGGTCAGGGAAGTCACATTTCTGCTCGAATTTCCGGTGAGTGACCGTCGATCTAATGCCCAAAAGTTATTCGACAAACTATTTGCAAAACAAAAGCCTGAGGCTATCCAATTCAAACATCCCTTGGCTTGTAGCTCAGTTTGTTAATTAAAACCATTGCTGCATTACAACATCTATATTATCTTAGAGCTCCATAAAATATGTAAAACTAATACACATATACTGGGAGGGAAGGAAGGGATGTTATCCATATAGATTATGTCCCTAAAGGAAGGAAGGGATGTTATCCATATAGATAATGTCCCTAAAGGAAGGAAGGGATGTTATCCATATAGATAATGTCCCTAAAGGAAGGAAGGGATGTTATCCATGTAGATAATGTCCCTAAAGGAAGGAAGGGATGTTATCCATATAGATAATGTCCCTAAAGGAAGGAAGGGATTTTATCCATATAGATAATGTCCCTAAAGGAAGGAAGGGATGTTATCCATGTAGATAATGTCCCTAAAGGAAGGAAGGGATGTTATCCATGTAGATAATGTCCCTAAAGGAAGGAAGGGATGTTATCCATGTAGATAACGTCCCTATAGGAAGGAAGGGATTTTATCCATATAGATAATGTCCCTAAAGGAAGGAAGGGATGTTATCCATATAGATAATGTCCCTACAGGAAGGAAGGGATGTTATCCATGTAGATAACGTCCCTGAAGGAAGGAAGGGATGTTATCCATGTAGATAATGTCCCTAAAGGAAGGAAGGGATGTTATCCATGTAGATAACGTCCCTAAAGGAAGGAAGGGATGTTATCCATATAGATAATGTCCCTAAAGGAAGGAAGGGATGTTATTCATATAGATAATGTCCCTAAAGTGTTTCACTGGCATTGATTAGAACATGAGCGTGTTAATATTCACAAGCGCTAACTCACGTTTTCCGCAAAAAACAAATAAAGTATGCTTGAACTTTACACCTAATAATAAGGGAAACTCGACAATTCTTATTGACATCTAATTTACATGATTGAAAACCCAAGTGCAAGTCAGTGATTTTCCAAATTGAATTCTCATAATGTCTTTACTGAAGTACGTCTCTAATTCGAAGTGATTGGTGTCACCTCGTTAGTCAGTATGTGTTACACCTGTGCTGGTTACCATCTCATTAGTGGGAAGGTGTTTCACCACTGCTGGTTACCATCTCATTAGTGGGAAGGCGTTTCACCTGTGCTGGTTGCCATCTCATTAGTGGGAAGGTGTTTCACCTGTGCTGGTTACCATCTCATTAGTGGGAAGGTGTTTCACCTGTGCTGGTTGCCATCTCATTAGTGGGAAGGTGTTTCACCTAGTGCTGGTTGCCATCTCATTAGTGGGAAGGTGTTTCACCTGTGCTGGTTGCCATCTCATTAGTGGGAAGGCGTTTCACCTGTGCTGGTTACCATCTCATTAGTGGGAAGGCGTTTCACCTGTGCTGGTTGCCATCTCATTAGTGGGAAGGTGTTTCACCTGTGCTGGTTGCCATCTCATTAGTGGGAAGGTGTTTCACCTGTGCTGGTTGCCATCTCATTAGTGGGAAGGTGTTTCACCTGTGCTGGTTGCCATCTCATTAGTGGGAAGGTGTTTCACCACTGCTGGTTACCATCTCATTAGTGGGAAGGCGTTTCACCTGTGCTGGTTGCCATCTCATTAGTGGGAAGGTGTTTCACCTGTGCTGGTTACCATCTCATTAGTGGGAAGGCGTTTCACCTGTGCTGGTTGCCATCTCATTAGTGGGAAGGTGTTTCACCTGTGCTGGTTGCCATCTCATTAGTGGGAAGGTGTTTCACCTGTGCTGGTTGCCATCTCATTAGTGGGAAGGTGTTTCACCTGTGCTGGTTGCCATCTCATTAGTGGAAGGTGTTTCACCTGTGCTGGTTGCCATCTCATTAGTGGGAAGGTGTTTCACCTGTGCTGGTTGTCATCTCGTTAGTGGGAAGGTGTTTCACCTGTGCTGGTTGCCATCTCATTAGTGGGAAGGCGTTTCACCTGTGCTGGTTGCCATCTCATTAGTGGGAAGGTGTTTCACCTGTGCTGGTTGCCATCTCATTAGTGGGAAGGTGTTTCACCTGTGCTGGTTGTCATCTCATTAGTGGGAAGGTGTTTCACCTGTGCTGGTTGCCATCTCATTAGTGGGAAGGTGTTTCACCTGTGCTGGTTGCCATCTCATTAGTGGGAAGGTCTTTCACCTGTGCTGGTTACCATCTCATTAGTGGGAAGGTGTTTCACCTGTGCTGGTTGCCATCTCATTAGTGGGAAGGTGTTTCACCTGTGCTGGTTGCCATCTCATTAGTGGGAAGGTGTTTCACCTGTGCTGGTTGCCATCTCATTAGTGGGAAGGTGTTTCACCTGTGCTGGTTGCCATCTCATTAGTGGGAAGGTGTTTCACCTGTGCTGGTTGCCATCTCATTAGTGGGAAGGTGTTTCACCACTGCTGGTTGCCATCTCATTAGTGGGAAGGTGTTTCACCTGTGCTGGTTGCCATCTCATTAGTGGGAAGGCGTTTCACCTGTGCTGGTTACCATCTCATTAGTGGGAAGGTGTTTCACCTGTGCTGGTTGCCATCTCATTAGTGGGAAGGCGTTTCACCTGTGCTGGTTGCCATCTCATTAGTGGGAAGGTGTTTCACCTGTGCTGGTTGCCATCTCGTTAGTGGGAAGGTGTTTCACCTGTGCTGGTTGCCATCTAATTAGTGGGAAGGCATTTCACCTGTGCTGGTTGCCATCTCATTAGTGGGAAGGTGTTTCACCAGTGCTGGTTACCATCTCATTAGTGGGAAGGTGTTTCACCTGTGCTGGTTGCCATCTCATTAGTGGGAAGGTGTTTCACCTGTGCTGGTTGCCATCTCATTATTGGGAAGGCGTTTCACCTGTGCTGGTTGCCATCTCATTAGTGGGAAGGTGTTTCACCTGTGCTGGTTGCCATCTCATTAGTTGGAAGGCGTTTCACCTGTGCTGGTTGCCATCTCATTAGTGGGAAGGCGTTTCACCTGTGCTGGTTGCCATCTCATTAGTGGGAAGGCGTTTCACCTGTGCTGGTTGCCATCTCATTAGTGGGAAGGTGTTTCACCTGTGCTGGTTACCATCTCATTAGTGGGAAGGCGTTTCACCTGTGCTGGTTGCCATCTCATTAGTGGGAAGGTGTTTCACCTGTGCTGGTTGCCATCTCATTAGTGGGAAGTGGCCCAGGGGCTATTTAAGAGTGGCTGGCCCAGTGCACCTTGGCAGCAGCTAATAGGGATCCTAATAAATACTAAATACAGTAGCTAGCCTAGTATATCCTACACAGTTCTTTGGTGTCTGCTACTGCGGTGGGTTAACTATTCTGCATCTCCATCGGCCTGCCTCCCTTCCTGGTTCATCTCCTCACCTGCCTCCCTTCCTGGTTCATCTCCTCACCTGCCTCCCTTCCTGGTTCATCTCCTCACCTGCCTCCCTTCCTGGTTCATCTCCTCACCTGCCTCCCTTCCTGGTTCATCTCCTCACCTGCCTCCCTTCCTGGTTCATCTCCTCACCTGCCTCCCTTCCTGGTTCATCTCCTCACCTGCCTCCATTCCTGGTTCATCTCCTCACCTGCCTCCCTTCCTGGTTCATCTCCTCACCTGGCTCCCTTCCTTGTTCATCTCCTCACCTGCCTCCCTTCCTGGTTCATCTCCTCACCTGGCTCCCTTCCTGGTTCATCTCCTCACCTGCCTCCCTTCCTGCCTCATCTCCTTTGAGGGCTCTGCCTGCATTGGCATACCACTGGCCTCTCTCTGCCTGGCCCAGGCACTTATTGATCTTCCCATCAGTGTAGAGTGAGAAAGCCAGACACACAGAGGCAGGCCAGGCAGCACTCCCTCCCTCTCCCTCTCCCAGCAGGCACAGAGCCAACACTCACAGATGGGCCTTGGTTCTTGGTTTAGACAAGGCCTTCTGTGCGAAGTGGGGAGAGCGCGGGAACAGGTCCCGTGTAATGGTATATTTGGTCAAACAGGAAACTAAAATGGTAACCTAATGGTACATTTGATTTGTAACTACCCTGCAGTGAGAAAGGTCAGACAAACAGTAGAGGTGTTGTCTTGTGATGTTTAGATACAACAGCTGTTTTTGATGACTCTCACCACGCATGTGTGCAAACATTCTCACGTGAATGCATGTACATATAACAAACACATGTATGCACACACACACAACCACACACGCACACACACACACACACACACCTCTTACGTGATCATGAATAATTTAGGATGCAATATTAATGGATACAAGTTATGAGCAGTTTTAGCCCTGTAGTCAACTCACTTTTGTGACATCTGCTGATGTAAAAAGGGCTTTATAAATACATTTGATTGATTGACAACAAAGGACATGGTCAGCGTTGTCAGTTTACTGTAAACAGTAATGCTGTGTCAGACTGCTTGTTACTTAGATGTAGAACCACTGTGAATAGGAGGATTTGTAAAATCACTGGATAGCGTAGCGGCCTAGCCGTGGAGGAGATATTGATGCAAGCGTAAAGTAAGGATGAACGCCTCATCGTCTTGTGAGCATTATTGATCCTTTGGCCCAGATGCATTTTTTGACTTCACAGGGAAAATCCTATAGCAGCGTACCAATAGCATGAACAGCGTATGTATGGTGGAATTATACATCTGTTAAACCCTGCTGCTGATCCATTTATTGGGATGTAAAGGATCATTGCTCTCAGTCCATGACGCATGTTGTTCACCTCGTTGTTGCTACAGCCAGCAATACAATAACTGTAATGGGGGAAAAAATCACTCACACCATGGCAATAATTATGGACATTCTTTTTCTATGGAAATGACAAAGACTCTGTGCATCTATATAGTCCAGACCAGGGTATCACTATAGTCCAGACCAGGGTATCTCTATAGTCCAGACCAGGGTATCACTATAGTCCAGACCAGGGTATCTCTATAGTCCAGACCAGGGTATCTCTATAGTCCAGACCAGGGCATCTCTATAGTCCAGACCAGGGTATCTATATAGTCCAGACCAGGGTATCTCTATAGTCCAGATCAGGGTATCTCTATAGTCCAGATCAGGGTATCTATATAGTCCAGACCAGGGTATCTCTATAGTCCAGATCAGGGTATCTCTATAGTCCAGATCAGGGTATCTCTATAGTCCAGACCAGGGTATCTATATAGTCCAGACCAGGGTATCTATATAATCCAGACCAGGGTATCTATATAGTCCAGACCAGGGTATCTCTATAGTCCAGACCAGGGTATCTCCATAGTCCAGACCAGGGTATCTCTATAGTCCAGACCAGGGTATCTCTATAGTCCAGACCAGGGTATCTATATAGTCCAGACCAGGGTATCTATATAATCCAGACCAGGGTATCTCTATAGTCCAGACCAGGGTATCTCTATAGTCCAGACCAGGGTATCTCCATAGTCCAGACCAGGGTATCTATATAGTCCAGACCAGGGTATCTCTATAGTCCAGACCAGGGTATCTCTATAGTCCAGACCAGGGTATCTATATAGTCCAGACCAGGGTATCTATATAGTCCAGACCAGGGTATCTGGGTTGTGTTCATTAGGGAAGAAAACATTTGAAACAGGGAGGTAGGCCTACTAACCAATAAAAACACATATTTTTATTTTACGTTGCAAAACATTTTGCTATGGTTTACCCTATTGAACAAAACCCTGATTTATTCTCACTAAACATCGATTTAAACACTATAGGATTAACTCTGCCTGGTGTCCCTGTTAATTTTCTTCATTTAACCATTTTGTAACCACAGTAGATTAGCCAGTGTCAAACATAGTTAGTGTTTCCTGCAGCCTTGCTTGGCTCTGACCACCATCTATCTGTTTCTCTGCAGGAGATACAGGGCTGTAAGTGGTACTCTCTGCAGGAGATACAGGGCTGTAAGTGGTGCTCTCTGCAGGAGACACAGGGCTGTAAGTGGTGCTCTCTGCAGGAGATACAGGGCTGTAAGTGGTACTCTCTGCAGGAGATACAGGGCTGTAAATGGTGCTCTCTGCAGGAGATACAGGGCTGTAAGTGGTGCTCTCTGCAGGAGATACAGGGCTGTAAGTAGTGCTCTCTGCAGGAGATACAGGGCTGTAAGTGGTGCTCTCTGCAGGAGATACAGGGCTGTAAGTGGTACTCTCTGCAGGAGATACAGGGCTGTAAATGGTGCTCTCTGCAGGAGATACAGGGCTGTAAGTGGTGCTCTCTGCAGGAGATACAGGGCTGTAAGTGGTGCTCTCTGCAGGAGATACAGGGCTGTAAGTGGTGCTCTCTGCAGGAGATACAGGGCTGTAAGTGGTGCTCTCTGCAAGAGATACAGGGCTGTAAGTGGTACTCTCTGCAGGAGATACAGGGCTGTAAGTGGTGCTCTCTGCAGGAGATACAGGGCTGTAAGTGGTGCTCTCTGCAGGAGATACAGGGCTGTAAGTGGTGCTCTCTGCAGGAGATACAGGGCTGTAAATAGGTTCTCTGCAGGAGATACAGGGTTGTAAGTGGGGCTGTCTGCAGGAGATACAGGGCTGTAAGTGGGGCTGTCTGCAGGAGATACAGGGCTGTAAATGGTGCTCTCTGCAGGAGATACAGGGCTGTAAGTGGTGCTCTCTGCAGGAGACACAGGGCTGTAAGTGGTGCTCTCTGCAGGAGATACAGGGCTGTAAGTGGTGCTCTCTGCAGGAGATACAGGGCTGTAAGTGGTGCTCTCTGCAGGAGACACAGGGCTGTAAGTGGTGCTCTCTGCAGGAGATACAGGGATGTAAGTGGTGCTCTCTGCAGGAGATACAGTGCTGTAAGTGGTGCTCTCTGCAGGAGACACAGGGCTGTAAGTGGTGCTCTCTGCAGGAGATACAGGGCTGTAAGTGGTGCTCTCTGCAGGAGATACAGGGCTGTAAGTGGTGCTCTCTGCAGGAGACACAGGTTCAACATTTGTGGTGATAATGTTAGCTTTTTTGTTCATCCTGATGTTTCCTTTTTATCAGTCTGTGTAATACATCATGTTGGAGACTTAAGCAATGAGAGCATGCAAACGTTTCTGGTGATATGACAGTGGTGAAACTAGTATCTTGTGTTTCCATGCTGAAGCATCATCAGGATTTCTCAATGTTTCACATTGACCTTTTACCTAGAAATACCCAAAACACGTTTTCTCTCACTTTTTAAAGTTGAATCCTATTCTCTCTAATGCGTGTTTGGTACTACCGTTACTGTGTTTCTTGCTAATCAGATTCTTGCTAATCTGGTTATTTTATTGTTTAGAAGAATGTTTGTTAATTAACTCTATGGCTGTTACTTTCCTACCTTTTCTCCAGCTTCTCCTCTGGGTGTTAACTCGGTTTGTTTTGTTTTTTAGAACCACCTCAAACCAACTGCCGCACATTCTAATTAATAGCCAATGTAATGTTTCTAGTTCAAAGCAGCCCCTGCAGTTCTGACACATTATAGTTGTAAAGGGTGGATATAATATCAACATAACTATTTGAATAAGATACAGACAGATACAGTGAGGGGAAAAAAGTATTTGATCCCCTGCTGATTTTGTACGTTTGCCCACTGACAAAGAAACGATCAGTCTATAATTCTATATGGTAGGTTTATTTGAACAGTGAGAGACAGAATAACAACAAAAAAAATCCAGGAAAAACGCATGTCAAAAATGTTATGTTATGTTGCATTTTAATGAGGGAAATAAGTATTTGACCCCCTCTCAATCAGAAAGATTTCTGGCTCCCAGGTGTCTTTTTTACAGGTAACGAGCTGAGATTAGGAGCACACTCTTAAAGGGAGTGCTCCTAATCTCAGTTTGTTACCTGTATAAAAGAGACCTGTCCACAGAAGCAATCACTCAATCAGATTCCAAACTCTCCACCATGGCCAAGACCAAAGAGCTCTCCAAGGATGTCAGGGACAAGATTGTAGACCTACACAAGGCTGGAATGGGCTACAAGACCATCGCCAAGCAGCTTAGTGAGAAGGTGACAACAGTTGGTGCGATTATTCGCAAATGGAAGAAACACAAAATAACTGTCAGTCTCCCTCGGCCTGGGGCTCCATGCAAGATCTCACCTCGTGGAGTTGCAATGATCATGAGAACGGTGAAGAATCAGCCCAGAACTACACGGAAGGATCTTGTCAATGATCTCAAGGCAGCTGGGACCATAGTCACCAAGAAAACAATTGGTAACAAACTACGCCGTGAAGGACTGAAATCCTGCAGCGTCCGCAAGGTCCCCCTGCTCAAGAAAGCACATATACAGGGCCGTCTGAAGTTTGCCAATGAACATCTGAATGATTCAGAGGAGGACTGGGTGAAAGTGTTGTGGTCAGATGAGACCAAAATTGAGCTCTTTGGCATCAACTCAACTCACCATGTTTGGAGGACAAGGAATGCTGCCTATGACCCCAAGAACACCATCCCCACCGTCAAACATGGAGGTGGAAACATTATGCTTTGGGGGTGTTTTTCTGCTAAGGGGACAGGACAACTTCACCGCATCAAAGGGACGATGGACGGGGCCATGTACCGTCAAATCTTGGGTGAGAACCTCCTTCCCTCAGCCAGGGCATTGAAAATTGGTCGTGGATGCGTATTCCAGCATGACAATGACCCAAAACACACGGCCAAGGCAACAAAGGAGTGGCTCAAGAAGAGGCACATTAAGGTCCTGGAGTGGCCTAGCCAGTCTCCAGACCTTATTCCCATAGAAAATCTGTGGAGGGAGCTGAAGGTTCGAGTTGCCAAACGTCAGCCTCGAAACCTTAATGACTTGGAGAAGATCTGCAAAGAGGAGTGGGACAAAATCCCTCCTGAGATGTGTGCAAACCTGGTGGCCAACTACAAGAAACATCTGACCTCTGTGTTCGCCAACAAGGGTTTTGCCACCAAGTACTAAGTCATGTTTTGCAGAGGGGTCAAATACTTATTTCCCCCATTAAAATGCAAATCAATTTATAACATTTTTTACATGTGTTTTTCTGGATTTTTTTGTTGTTATTCTGTCTCTCACTGTTCACATAAACCTACCATTCAAATTATAGACTGATCATGTCTTTGTCAGTGGGCAGATTAACGAATTAAAACGAACTAAGTTATATGTTAGGCCCAGGCCTAGCCTTTTACAAAAATACCCCCATACCTCCACATGAAACAGTCTTCTCCCCTCTGCCTACTGTGAAAACATGAAGAGAAGAAGCTTGTCACATGTTGAGGTGGGCGGCAGCCGCTGCTGTTATTAAAAAGGGGGGAAATTCTCTAAATGAATCCATGGTGGATGAGATATACAGAAAAATGCCACTCAAAGATGTTTTATGCTCTGCATTTGCATCTGTGCTGTAGGGAAATACTTTTTGAAATTATGAGAGAGAGAGAGAGAGATATTATTATTATTATTATTATTATTATATTATTATTATATTATTATTATTATATTATAGAGAGAGAGAGAGAGAGAGAGAGATAGAGAGAGAGACAGAGACAGAGAGAGCGGGGAGAGAGAGAGAGAGAGAGAGAAGAGAGAGAGAGAGAGAGCGATCGATGAGAGATAGAGAGAGAGGGAGAGAGAGAGAGAGAGATAAGAGAGATAGAGAGAGAGAGGAGATATATAGAAAGCTTCGGGAAGACGAGAGCTGCTCTCGCGAGATCATTCGATATCCAGCTCATCGCACCCCTTGCCGTCTCGTCTCGGCTATTATGCAGATCTGACTTGAAAGACTATCCAGAAGAGCATCAAGCTGATGGATACTCATTAACTATGGCAGTAGAGATCATGCTATCGTCGATTATGTGCGTATCGCA
The DNA here is from genome assembly GCA_902810595.1 of Coregonus sp. 'balchen'. Lineage (NCBI taxonomy): Eukaryota > Metazoa > Chordata > Actinopteri > Salmoniformes > Salmonidae > Coregonus > Coregonus sp. 'balchen'. The sequence continues at coordinate 33,636,161 of LR778259.1, forward strand.
GCTCATCTCTCTACATAGCCTACCTCCCTAGTCTCGCTACTTCTCGCTCTTCTATCCCCCTCTCTACTCTCATTCTCTAGCTCTCTTCTCTCGTCGTACCTCCCTCTCTCTCTCTCTCGCTCGTCTTCTTCTCCTCTCCTCTCTCTCCTCTTCTCCTCAGATAACTGATACATCGATCTCGCATCATCTGAGATACTATATCATACTATCATCTATCATTATCTATACTTAGTCATATACAGATACTATCGAATACAACTATGCATCAAGATTACATCATATATATAGTATATAGATAGATATAAGTAATAAAATCTATATAGTATAGCTAACATATAGTATCTACGATATGATATATAATATATGATATACCATAGAGATAGAATTGATAGTATATATATAAATATAACGATCGAGATCATATATCGTATAGAGAGAGAATATAAGTTCTTATATAGATATAGATACTCAGGTGCTTATGGCCAAGCGTATGTCCCTCAGGTATTTAGGAGCGACATAAAAAGTATTATTCAGATGGTCTTTAGAAGGTAAATTTTTTCATTGGCTTAAGCCTCTTATCTTCTCGGCTGGTGTCAAGGATCGGTAATACTGCCGCGGCTTTCCGTTGAGTGTTATTCAATAATTTTTTCATAACGCTTGATTTGCTAGCACAACATACCTGGACAACTGCTGCACTGAATGTAGAGCGATTTAGCATCCTTACCCAATGTATACAATGCACAAGATTGATTTGTTTTAGAAGATGCTCATGTTCAGGGAAAATTATATTGTCCTTCTTTGTGAATTAATTGGTATTTATTGCTACTGGAAAAAGGTAGTTCCTGGATATTTTTTTTTTCTCCGTTAGAACGTAACCATAAGGACTATTTTAACCTCCAACTGGGATGTTAACCTCTAACTGGGATGTTAACCTCTAACTGAGATGTTAACCTCCAACTGGGATGTTAACCTCCAACTGGGATGTTAACCTCTAACTGAGATTTTAACCTCCAACTGGGATGCTAACCTCTAACTGGGATGTTAACCTCTAACTGAGATGTTAACCTCTAACTGGGATGTTAACCTCTAACTGAGATTTTAACCTCCAACTGGGATGCTAACCTCTAACTGGGATGTTAACCTCTAACTGAGATGTTAACCTCTAACTGAGATGTTAGCCTCTAACTGGGATGTTAACCTCTAACTGAGATGTTAACCTCCAACTGGGATGTTAGCCTCTAACTGAGATGTTAGCTAACCATTAAAAAAAAAAAAACATCTGTGTTTTTAGAGTTTCTGAGAATATGTTTTACTTTTTTGTTATAAATAAAAAATGTCCCTGCTCTATTCTAGTGTGAAACTAAGATTCTCTCTCGCTGCCCCCACTTCCCTCTCACCCTCCATCCCTCCCTCTCTTTCTCTCTCTCTCCCTGCTTCCCTCCCTCCTCAGAGTATCCTGGCCCTGAACCCCCAGGTGAAGAGGCATGCTGCTCAAAAAAGTATTTGATCCCCTGCTGATTTTGTACGTTTGCCCACTGACAAAGACATGATCAGTCTATAATTTGAATGGTAAGTTTATTTGAACAGTGAGAGACAGAATAACAACAAAAAAATCCAGGAAAAAGCATTTAAAAAATGTTATAAATTGATTTGCATTTTAATGGGGGAAATAAGTATTTGACCCCTCTGCAAAACATGACTTAGTACTTGGTGGCATTCACAGAGGTCAGACGTTTCTTGTAGTTGGCCACCAGGTTTGCACACATCTCAGGAGGGATTTTGTCCCACTCCTCTTTGCAGATCTTCTCCAAGTCATTAAGGTTTCGAGGCTGACGTTTGGCAACTCGAACCTTCAGCTCCCTCCACAGATTTTCTATGGGATAAGGTCTGGAGACTGGCTAGGCCACTCCAGGACCTTAATGTGCCTCTTCTTGAGCCACTCCTTTGTTGCCTTGGCCGTGTGTTTTGGGTCATTGTCATGCTGGAATACCCATCCACGACCCATTTTCAATGCCCTGGCTGAGGGAATGAGGTTCTCCTAATTCTTACTGGTTGGTAGGTGATCAAATACTTATGTCATGAAATAAAATGCAAATGAATTACTTAAAAATCATACAATATGATTTTCTGGATTTTTGTTTTAGATTCCGTCTCTCACAGTTGAAGTGTACCTATGATAAAACTTACAGACCTCTACATGCTTTGTAAGTATCAAATACTTGTTCTCTCCACTGTATATGCGAGAGAAAAAAAGGGAAAAAAACATATGGGGGATTGGAAGTAATGCAGACAATTACATTGATGGAAGTTACAATATATCTGCAATATTAAAGCTGATCTACCCCCTAAAAAAAAAAGACAAATAAAAAATAAAAAAACAATCGGGAAAACTAGGCCTGGTATTCATAGCTGACTTTGAAAAGGCCTTTGATAAAGTACGACTGGAGGTTATATATAAATAGGGTTGAATATTTTCCTAGTATTTTACAAATATTCCATCCCAAGAATAAATCACTTTTCTCCCACGTATACCTCAGTGCTAATTGAAGTTGCAGCCGGATCTGTTCTTTCCTGGCATGCTTGGTAGCCTTTTAACATAGCATTCAGTCTTTATAATGTAAAAAAATCTAGAGATTATAATTGTATGTTTCTTCTAGTCTTTAGATGTTTACTCCGTTTTTCAGGATGATATTTTTCGGGTTTCTGTTGTGCTTCTTCTGCTTGTTGTTAGCTTGTCAGAAAGTTCCCTCCTCAAAAAACTATGTCCCTTCCATCTTCAAGAAAGTGAGAGTTGCACCCCTCCTCAAAAAACCTGGCTATGTCCCTTCCATCTTCAAAAAAGGGAGAGTTACACCCCTCCTCAAAAAACCTGGCTATGTCCCTTCCATCTTCAAGAAAGCGAGAGTTGCACCCCTCCTCAAAAAACCTGGCTATGTCCCTTCCATCTTCAAGAACGCGAGAGTTGCACCCCTCCTCAAAAAACCTGGCTATGTCCCTTCCATCTTCAAGAAAGCGAGAGTTGCACCCCTCCTCAAAAAACCTACACTCGATCCCTCCGATGTCAACAACTACAGACCAGTATCCCTTCTTTCTTTTCTCTCCAAAACTCTTGAGAGTGCCGTCTCTAGCCAAACTCTCCTGCTATCTCTCTCATATTTACCTACTTCTTGATCCAAACCAGTCAGGTTTCAAGACTGGTCATTCAACTTAGACCGCTCTTCTCTGTGTCACGGAGGCTCTGCGCACTGCTAAAGCTAACTCTCTCTCCTCTGCTCTTATCCTTCTAGACCTATCTGCTGCCTTTGATACTGTAAACCATCAGATCCTCCTCTCCACCCTCTCCGAGTTGGGCATCTCCGGTGCTGCTCACTCTTGGATTGCGTCCTACCTGACAGGTCTCTCCTACCAGGTGGCGTGGCGAAAATCTGTCTCCGCACCACGTGCTCTCACCACTGGTGTCCCCCAGGGCTCAGTTCTAGGCCCTTTCCTATTCTCTCTATACACCAAGTCACTTGGCTCTGTCATATCCTCACATGGTCTCTCCTATCATTGCTACGCAGACGACACACAATACATTTTCTCCTTTCCCCCTTCAGATAACCAGGTGGCGAATCGCATCTCTGCATGTCTGGCAGACATATCAGTGTGGATGTCGGATCACCACCTCAAGCTGAACCTTGGCAAGACGGAGCTGCTCTTCCTCCCAGGGAAGGACTGCCCGCTCCATGATCTCGCCATCACGGTTGACAACTCCATTGTGTCCTCCTCCCAGAGTGCAAAGAACCTTGGCGTGACCCTGGACAACACCCTGTCGTTCTCCGCTAACATCAAAGCGGTGACCCGATCCTGCAGGTTCATGCTCTACAACATTTGTAGAGTTCGACCCTACCTTACACAGAAAGCGGAACAGGTCCTAATCCAGGCACTTGTCATCTCCCGTCTGGATTACTGCAACTCGCTGCTGGCTGGGCTCCCTGCCTGTGCCATTAAACCCCTACAATTTATCCAGAATGCTGCCGCCCGTCTGGTGTTAAACCTTCCCAAGTTCTCAATGTCACCCCGCTCCTCCGCACACTCCAATGACTTCCAGTTGAAGCTCGCATCTACTACAAAACCATGGTGCTTGCCTACGGAGCTGTGAGGGGAACGGCACCTCCTTACCTTCAGGCTCTGATCAGACCCTACACCCAAACGAGGGCACTACATTCATCCACCTCTGGCCTGCTAGCCCCCCTACCTCTACGGAAGCACAGTTACCGCTCAGCCCAGTCAAAACTATTCACTGCTCTGGCACCCCAATGGTGAAACAAGCTCCCCCACGACGCCAGAACAGCGGACTCACTGACCACCTTCCGGAGACATTTGAAACTCTACCTCTTTAAGGAATGCCTGGAATAGTAAAAAAGTAATCCTTCTACACCCCCCCCCCCCCACCCCACTTCTACCCCCCCATCAAAAAATAAAAATAAAAATAAATAAATAGTGTTTGTCCCACTGGCTATCATAAGTTGATTGCACCAATATGTAAGTCGCTCTGGTTAAGAGCGTCTGCTAAATTACATAAATGTAAATGTAAGTTTGCTGGATAGTGAAGGTTATGTTGTGGAGGGTAGTATCCTGTATAGCTTTATCCAACACTAAATCTATATTTTTGTAGAAAAATAATGAAAGATTCAGGAGCACATCTGCTCATCTCTCTCTCTCTCTCATTTAGTTTTTAAGAAGGCCTCTCTCTCTCTCATTTAGTTTTTAAGAAGGCCTCTCTCTCATTTAGTTTTTAAAAAGGCCTCTATCTCTCTCTCATTTAGATTTCAAGAAGGCCTCTATCTCTCTCTCATTTAGTTTTTAAGAAGGCCTCACTCTCATTTAGTTTTTAAGAGTGAGCTAAATGAGAGAGAGAGAGGCCTTCTTAAAAACTAAATGAGAGGAGAGAGATGAGCAGATGTGCTCCTGAATCTTTCAGAATTTTTCTACAAAAACATTGATTTAGTGTTGGGCTCCCCCCCCCCTCTCTCTCTCTCTCTCGCTCTCACTCTCTCTGTGTTGGGCTCCCCCCCCCCCCTCTCTCGCTCTCTCTCGCTCTCACTCTCTCTGTGTTGGGCTCTCCCCCCCACCCCCCCCCCCCCCCCCCCCCCCCCCCCCCCCCCCCCCCCACCCTCATACTCTCTTTGTGCTTCTAGGTGGTTTATTAGGCATCTGAAGGCTTTAATGAGATACGATGAAAGCAAAGAGGGCAAAACAGCTGTCTGGATAATCATCAATCAGCACCGGGTCACAGTCAAGGTCCAATATAAATGAAGAAAGGCAAAAAATGACAAATTAATGTATATATTTTTTAATAGCATATATTTTTTTTTACAATACTTTTCATTCTGATTGCAATCAAAATCTTAAGGAAAGAAATATGCACAAATTAAAGGTGACAGTTTCTCTTGGCTCTCAGACCTTTTTTCCTAATTGATAATTAAGGTTTTCAGACACAGGAATAGCGTTTTACAGTTAAATGAAGGTTCTTCTCAATCTGAAAGTTAACCTGTATTCATGTACAACATCAACAACAACAACAACAACAACAACAACAACAAAATAAAAGAACACTTAAAGGTACTGTGAATGTTTTGCAGAGCCTTCAGAAAGTATTCATACCCCTTGATGTATTCCACATTTTGTTGTGTTACAGCCTGGATTCAAAGTGGATTACATAGATTTTTTCTCTCTCACCCATCTACACACAATGCCCCATAATGACAAAGTGAAAATTTATTATAAATGAAATACAGAAATATCTAATTTATATAAGTATTCACACCCATGAGTCAATACTTTGTAGTAGCACCTTTGGCAGTGATTGCAGCTGTGAGGCTTTCTGGGTAAGTCTCTAAGAGCTTTCCACACCTGGATTGTGCAAAATTTGCCCATTATTCGTTTCAAAATTCTTCAAGCTCTGTCAAATTGGTTGTTGATCATTTTCAGGTTTTGCCATAGATTTTCAAGTAGAATTTAAGTCAAAACTGCATCTCGGACACTCGGGAACATTCACTGTCTTCTTGGTAAGCAACTCCAGTGCAGATTTGGCCTTATGTTTTAGCTTATTGTCCTGCTGAAAGATTTTATCCCATCACAACCATTAAACTCTGTAACTGTTTTAAAGTCACCGTCCCTAGGGAGGACGCCTGTATCTTTGTAGTGACTGGGTGTATTGATACACCATCGAAAGTGTAATTAATAACTTCACCATGCTCAAAGGGATAATCAATGTATACTCTTTTCTTTACCCATCTACCAATCGGTGCCCTTCTTTGCGAGTCATTGGAAAACCTCCCTGGTCTTTGTGGTTGAATCTGTGTTTGAAATTCACTGCTCAACTGAGGGACCTTACAGATAATTGTATGTGTGGAGTACAGAGATGAGGTAGTCAATAAATCATGTTAAGCACTATTATTGCACACAGAGTGAGTCCATGCAACTTATTATGTGACTTGTTAAGCAAATCTTTACTCCTGAACTTATTGACGCTTGCCATAACAAAGGGGTTGAATACTTATTGACTCAAGACATTTCAGCTTTTCATTTTTATTATTTTTTTTTACATTTTGAAAAACATCATTCCACTTTGACATTATGGGTTATTGTGTTTAGGCCAGTGACAAAAAAAAAATCTCAATTTAAATCCATTTTAAATTCAGACTGTAACACAAACAAAATCTGGAAAAAGTCAAGGGGTGTGAATACTTTCTGAAGGCGCTTTTAGACGACACGTGAGGCTTGTCGAACATTGAGGTGTTGATATTGCATTGGGACGCTGTCTGTACCATATCAGATCTGAAAATTAAGTTTTATACATTTTTAATGAGTCCATATAATATACAGCAACATTGGTTCTGTATATAAGAATGGCATTCAACCATTTAACTTAAGGTTCTGGCTGAAATTGGAAACACATCTCTGTTTTTAGTGATAACGATATCCAAACGTCTTACCTCTTCAGGGCTAAAGCATCCTAATCAGTGGTCTTTTGGACTTGGTGTCGTCTACAACAGCAGGTCCTGTCCTCTGCCAGATGCATTTTTATTCTAATATTTTCATGTGAAATATTTCTACTCACACCGTATTATGGATGAGACCACATTAGCGCCTTTTGCCAGGTTTGTGTAACTGTTGAAGGGATATAAATTGAGTAAAATGAGGAACGAATGGTCTGTTCCATCACGTTGAGTTAAATGGATTATGGCTCTAGCAGTTTTGCTGTGAGAAGACAGATTGCTCATTAAATAATTTGCATGTCGGAAAAAAAGAGAAGATTAATTTATATTCAGAAATATATGAAGATATCAAAACAAAAAAAAGGACTCCAAAATGTTTTATCATGCTGTCTTACCAATTGTTCAGATAATTACTAGAGACAACTGCGTCGTTATTTTGTCAGTTTAGTTAAAAAGAGGTGACATGTTTTAGTTTGAGAGAACAGAAGTGTTCTTCAGAGTGGGAGGATTCCACATGGTGATGTCCTAATGTTGATTTTGGTGTCAGTGAGATGAGATTTAAACATGATATCTTTCTACTTTTTTAGAGTGGAAATTCATCATTCATTATTATTATTATTATTACTATTATTATTATTATTATTATTATTATTATTATTATTATGTGTATATATATTTTTATCCAGTTGGATAAACACTCCAAACAGCCTACCCGACCGCTCGGAGGCTTCCGCATGGTCCTAAAGCAGGTCATTTTGTTGTCTTGGCTGGGTTAAAGCAGGTCATTTTGTTGTCTTGGCTGGGTTAAACCAGGTCATTTTGTTGTCTTGGCTGGGTTAAAGCAGGTAAATCTGTTGTCTTGGCTGGGTTAAAGCAGGTCATTTTGTTGTCTTGGCTGGGTTAAAGCAGGTCATTTTGTTGTCTTGGCTGGGTTAAAGCAGGTCATTTTGTTGTCTTGGCTGGGTTAAAGCAGGTCATTTTGTTGTCTTGGCTGGGTTAAAGCAGGTGCATGTTGTTGTCTTGGCTGGGTTAAACCAGGTAATTTTGTTGTGAACAGAGCATGTGAGTCAGATAAGGCTGGTTAGTTATCTCGGACTACCTCAATATAATTACATGACACTGATCAACCTAGACATTGATTCTCCCTGCCTGATCAAATGTCAGCAGGCTCCAGCACCTCACTAGGAGGAGTACACTGTATGAGGTGTGTGTGTGTGTGTGTGTGTGTGAGAAAGCGAGAGAGAGAGCGTGAGAGAGAGAGAGAGAGCGTGTGAGAGAGAGAGAGAGAGAGAGAGAGAGAGAGAGAGAGAGAGAGAGCATGTGTGAGAGAGAGAGAGAGAGAGAGAGAGAGAGAGAGAGAGAGAGAGAGAGAGAGAGAGAGAGAGGAGATAGAGGGAGAAAACACAAGAGAGGTGTGTGTGTGCACGTGCATGTGTGTGTTAGTCAGGGGGCCATAGAGGGGTAGGTATGGGGGTGGTTGTGATCGATGGGCGTTACCCCTGGTAATCACACCAGTGACCCTCCCTCCCCAAGTGGCCCTCTCTCCCTCCCCACTTCCATCACAGGATTAACCAAGAGATGCATGCATTATTACAACACAAGCACTTCTCTTCCTAAGCCTCTCCTACCAAGGAGTGGGGGAGATTAAATGAATTGTGTTAAGATTTGATGTTGATAGAAACTCTTCCCTCCAAGCACATTTCAGGCGTCTTAATTCACAATAGAACACACAACCATGTGTCTTAATGAACAATAGAACACACAACCATGTGTCTTAATGAACTATAGAACACACAACCATGTGTCTTAATGAACTATAGAACACACAACCATGTGTCTTAATGAACAATAGAACACACAACCATGTGTCTTAATGAACTATAGAACACACAACCATGTGTCTTAATGAACTATAGAACACACAACCATGTGTCTTAATGAACTATAGAACACACAACCATGTGTCTTAATGAACTATAGAAAACACAACCATGTGTCTTAATGAACTATAGAACACACAACCATGTGTCTTAATGAACAATAGAACACACAACCATGTGTCTTAATGAACTATAGAACACACAACCATGTGTCTTAATGAACAATAGAACACACAACCATGTGTCTTAATGAACTATAGAAACACACAACCATGTGTCTTAATGAACTATAGAAAACACAACCATGTGTCTTAATGAACTATAGAACACACAACCATGTGTCTTAATGAACAATAGAACACACAACCATGTGTCTTAATGAACTATAGAACACACAACCATGTGTCTTAATGAACAATAGAACACACAACCATGTGTCTTAATGAACTATAGAACACACAACCATGTGTCTTAATGAACTATAGAACACACAACCATGTGTCTTAATGAACAATAGAACACACAACCATGTGTCTTAATGAACTATAGAACACACAACCATGTGTCTTAATGAACTATAGAACACACAACCATGTGTCTTAATAAACTATAGAACACACAAACCATGTGTCTTAATGAACAATAGAACACACAACCATGTGTCTTAATGAACTATAGAACACACAACCATGTGTCTTAATGAACAATAGAACACACAACCATGTGTCTTAATGAACTATAGAACACACAACCATGTGTCTTAATGAACAATAGAACACACAACCATGTGTCTTAATGAACTATAGAACACACAACCATGTGTCTTAATGAACTATAGAACACACAACCATGTGTCTTAATGAACTATAGAACACACAACCATGTGTCTTAATGAACAATAGAACACACAACCATGTGTCTTAATGAATTATAGAACACACAACCATGTGTCTTAATGAACTATAGAACACACAACCATGTGTCTTAATGAACTATAGAACACACAACCATGTGTCTTAATGAACTATAGAACACACAACCATGTGTCTTAATGAACTATAGAACACACAACCATGTGTCTTAATGAACTATAGAACACACAACCATGTGTCTTAATGAACAATAGAACACACAACCATGTGTCTTAATGAACTATAGAACACACAACCATGTGTCTTAATGAACAATAGAACACACAACCATGTGTCTTAATGAACTATAGAACACACAACCATGTGTCTTAATGAACTATAGAACACACAACCATGTGTCTTAATGAACAATAGAACACACAACCACGTGTCTTAATGAACTATAGAACACACAACCATGTGTCTTAATGAACTATAGAACACACAACCATGTGTCTTAATAAACTATAGAACACACAACCATGTGTCTTAATGAACAATAGAACACACAACCATGTGTCTTAATGAACTATAGAACACACAACCATGTGTCTTAATGAACTATAGAACACACAACCATGTGTCTTAATGAACAATAGAAACACACAACCACTTGTCTTAATGAACTATAGAACACACAACCATGTGTCTTAATGAACTATAGAACACACAACCATGTGTCTTAATAAACTATAGAACACACAACCATGTGTCCTAATGAACTATAGAACACACAACCATGTGTCTTAATGAACAATAGAACACACAACCATGTGTCTTAATGAACTATAGAACACACAACCATGTGTCTTAATGAACTATAGAACACACAACCATGTGTCTTAATGAACTATAGAACACACAACCATGTGTCTTAATGAACTATAGAACACACAACCATGTGTCCTTAATGAACTATAGAACACACAACCATGTGTCTTAATGAACTATAGAACACACAACCATGTGTCTTAATGAACAATAGAACACACAACCATGTGTCTTAATGAACTATAGAACACACAACCATGTGTCTTAATGAACAATAGAACACACAACCATGTGTCTTAATGAACTATAGAACACACAACCATGTGTCTTAATGAACTATAGAACACACAACCATGTGTCTTAATGAACAATAGAAACACACAACCACGTGTCTTAATGAACTATAGAACACACAACCATGTGTCTTAATGAACTATAGAACACACAACCATGTGTCTTAATAAACTATAGAACACACAACCATGTGTCTTAATGAACAATAGAACACACAACCATGTGTCTTAATGAACTATAGAACACACAACCATGTGTCTTAATGAACTATAGAACACACAACCATGTGTCTTAATGAACTATAGAACACACAACCATGTGTCTTAATGAACAATAGAACACACAACCATGTGTCTTAATGAACTATAGAACACACAACCATGTGTCTTAATGAACTATAGAACACACAACCATGTGTCTTAATGAACAATAGAACACACAACCATTGGTTCAGGAAGAGACCAGAGGTGGCAGAACTGAGTGCTCGGGTTGGTGTGTAGGATTTGAGCATAGCCTGAAGGTAGGGAGGGGCAGTTCCTCTTGCTCCTCCGTAGGCAAATACCATGGACTTGTAGTGGATGCGAGCCTCGACTAGAAGCCAGTGGAGTGTGCGGAGGAGCGGGGTGACATGGGAAAACTTGGGAAAGTTGAAAACCAGGTGGGCTGCGGCGTTCTGAATAAATTGCGGGGGTTTGATGGCACAAGCAGGGAGCCCAGCCAACAGCGAGTTGCAGTAGTCCAGACGGGAGATGACAAGTGCCTGGATTAGGACCTGTGCCGTTTCCTGTGTGAGATAGGGTCGTACTCTACGGATGTTGTAGAGCATGAACCTGCAAGAGCGAGTCACTGCTTTGATGTTTGCAGAGAACAACAGGGTGTTGTCCAGGGTCACGCCAATGTTCTTTGTACTCTGGGAGGGTGACACCGTGGAGTTGTCAACCGTGATGGAGAGGTCTTTGAGCGGGCAGGCCTTCCCCGGGAGGAAGACCAGCTCCGTCTTATCGAGGTTGAGCTGAGATATCTGCCAGGTATGCAGAGATGGTGTCAGAAGGGGGTGAAGGAGAAAAGTAGTTGAGTGTCATCGTCATAGCAATGATAGAAGAGACCATGTGACGATGTGACGAAGCCGAGTGACTTGGTGTACGGAGACAAGAGGAGAGGGCCTAGAACCGAGCCCTGGGGGACACCAGTAGTGAGAGTACGTGTGTGCAGACACAGATCCTCTCCACGTCACCTGGTAGGAGTGGCCTGCCAGGTAGGATGCAATCCAAGAGTGTGCAGAGCCTGAGACGCCCAGCCCTGAGAGGGTGGAGAGGAGGATCTGATGGTTCACGGTGTTGAAGGCAGCAGATAGATTTAGGAGGATGAGAACAGAGGAGAGAGAGTCAGCTTTGGCAGGGCGGAGAGCCTCCGTGACACATCGAAGAGCAGTCTCGGTTGAGTGACCTGTCTTGAAGCCTGACTGGTTAGGTTCAAGAAGGTCGTTCTGAGAGAGATAACGAGAGAGTTGATCAGAGACAGCACGCTCAAGTGTTTTGGAAAGAAAATAAAGGGATATAGGTCTATAGATTTTGACGTCAGATGAGTCAAGTGTTGATTTGAGGAGGGGAGCGACTGGACCCATTTTGAAGTTAAAGGGGACGCAAACAGTGGTCAGGGATGAGTTGAACACACAATCAGTTAACTGAAATGCATTCCAGGTGACTACCTCATGAAGCTGGTTGAGAGTCAATGTACAATAGAACACAAAAGGCTTCTTTAAGGCCTCTTCAGGTTATGGCGTAAGACGTGGCCGTGACATAATGGAATACGATATCTCCCCCTCCTAACGTGACAAAACATTTTGTCATGTTTTATTAGGTATATAATGGTAGGCAGGCATGTCTAACATTACAATTGACTATTTGTTGTTTAGCTCTGCCAGGCTGTCTGTCCCATCTGTTTTAGTACAACTTTGAGGGGGTTGGGAGGTAGGTAGGGTGTTAAAATATTATATTAGACAAAGAGAGGCAGGCTATATCTCTCCAGGCCGTAATAGCTCAGATTAATCACAGTTATTTGATAAGAAAATTCATAAATCTCACAAGACAAGCTAATATCTGTGTTCCGCTCCGTATGGGAATCCCCGGAGGTCTGATTGCTAACTGGCAGCTGCTCCAGTGGAATGAAAATCTGACAGAGTTGAGGTGTCAAGTGTGCCATATGCCAGATTCAATGTCCTTTATGTAATCCACTATTTTGCCTTTACATATAGCTGTGATTGTTGCTTTTTTTTTGCGGTGGTTTCATCTTGCATCAAAATGACCCCAGTTGTTAATCTGTAAAATATGAAGGTGGCGTTGTACTACCCTTAAAAATCATTTAATACAAAAATAAAGTGATTTACAGTCATGTGTGCATACATTTTTACGTATGGGTGGTCCCGGGGATCGAACCCACTACCCTGGCGTTACAAGCGCCATGCTCTACCAATTGAGCTACAGAGGACCACATCACGAATACATGTGGATATACATTTTGACCTAAATCCTAACATGCACACTCACTCGTTACCCAGTGCAAGACCATTCACACACATGCACACTGGCCTATTCACAGCTTAAAACTATTAATTTAACAGGCATACATAGCTAGAAACACAGTGCAATGCATTCACTAAACCTCCCTGAGTGACAATGAGCAGCCATCTTCCACTTCAAAATAACCCCCGCCAGCACCATGAGGCTGACCTTACAACCAACACTGTGAGAAATAAATACAAATCTAACATCCAAACAATAAAAAAAAAAATATTGCACCTGATGAAATTGAACCACAGAGATATGAAATAAGTAACAGGAGCTATAAAACGGCACCCAAAAAGTCAGTGAATTCCCCCTATTCTGCTATAATGGTATGGGTAATGAATAAATTACTGGTTTTCTATTCTGCTATAATGGTATGGGGAACGGCACCTCCTTATCTTCAGGCTCTGATCAGACCCTACACCCAAACGAGGGCACTGCGTTCATCCACCTCTGGCCTGCTAGCTCCCCTACCTCTACGGAAGCACAGTTCCCGCTCAGCCCAGTCAAAGCTATTTGCTGCTCTGGCACCCCAATGGTGGAACAAGCTCCCCCACGACGCCAGGACAGCGGAATCACTGACCACCTTCCGGAGACTCTTGAAACCCTACCTCTTTAAGGAATACCTGGAATAGTATAAAGTAATCCTTCTACCCACCCCCCACCCCCCCCACCCCTCCCCCACTCCTCCAGAAAATAAATAAATAGTGGTTGTCCCACTGGCTATTCTAAGTTGAATGCACCAATTTGTAAGTCGCTCTGGATAAGAGCGTCTGTTAAATGATGTAAATGTAAAATGTAAATGTAATGAATAAAATGAGTGGTTTTATATTCTGCTTGGTGGAAAGATCATGAGAAGACATTCATATGGGCTATTATTAGATCAGTTGCGCCTGCCCTTTCCTTCTCTAATCAATAGCTGTTCCATATTGTGCAACAAATTACCTTCCTGTTGTTGACATAACAGACCTCAGAGGACTTGGCATGTAGGACGGACGCCTGTGCTGGAGCTGTTCGCCATGCAAAGCAGAAAGCAGTGTGTGTGTGTGTGTGTGTGTGTGTGTGTGTGTGTGTGTGTGTGTGTGTGTGTGTGTGTGTGTGTGTGTGTGTGTGTGTGTGTGTGTGTGTACGTAAGTGTGTATGTGAGTGTGACTGTGTGGTACAAAACTAAACTCCTTCCCACGTTAATCTTGATCATAAACAGGGTTAGGGTTATGTAATTAATCTTGATCATAAACAGGGTTAGGGTTATGTAATTAATCTTGATCATGAACAGGGTTAGGGTTATGTAATTAATCTTGATCATAAACAGGGTTAGGGTTATGTAATTAATATTGATCATAAACAGGGTTAGGGTTATGTAATTAATCTTTATCATAAATAGGGTTAGGGTTATGTAATTAATCTTGATCATAAACAGGGTTAGGGTTATGTAGGTGCTGAGGGGTGAATGGTTAAATGTGAGAATGCACTACCATTACTCTTCTGCTTGAATCAATAGAGGAATTTCCACATATTGATCTGCCGTTAGAGAGAGAGAGAGCAATGTTAAATATATTAAATATAGGCCCAGGATATCATTTGTTCTCCTGAAATAGGAGAAACAGTGCACTGAACAGAAATCTGAATACTCTCGGCTCTGGATACATACTGTCTGTATTGCAGGAGATATAGACCTGGTGAACGCACTAACTTAACATGCAGTCCTAGTGAATACACTTAACATATAGTCCTAGTGAATACACTTAACATATAGTCCTAGTGAATACACTTAACATACCGTTCTAGTGAACACACTTAACATGCAGTCCTAGTGAATACACTTAACCAATAGTCCTAGTGAACACACTTAACATGCAGTCCTAGTGAACACACTTAACATATAGTCCTAGTGAATACACTTAACATACCGTTCTAGTGAACACACTTAACATGCAGTCTTAGTGAATACACTTAACATATAGTCCTAGTGAATACACTTAACATACCGTTCTAGTGAACACACTTAACATGCAGTCTTAGTGAATACACTTAACATATACTCCGAGTGAATACACTTAACATGCAGTCCTAGTGAACACACTTAACATATAGTCCTAGTGAATACACTTAACATACAGTGCTAGTGAACACACTTAACATATAGTCCTAGTGAATACACTTAACATGCAGTCCTAGTGAATACACTTAACATGCAGTCCTAGTGAACACACTTAACATGCAGTCCTAGTGAACACACTTAACATACAGTCCTAGTGAATACACTTTAACATGCAGTCCTAGTGAATACACTTAACATACAGTCCTAGTGAATACACTTAACATGCAGTCCTAGTGAACACACTTAACATACAGTCCTAGTGAATACACTTAACATACAGTCCTAGTGAACACACTTAACATACAGTCCTAGTGAATACACTTAACATGCAGTCCTAGTGAACACACTTAACATACAGTCCTAGTGAATACACTTAACATACAGTCCTAGTGAATACACTTAACATGAAGTCTAGTGAAATAAACTTAACATACAGTCCTAGTGAACAACTAACTAACATGCAGGTCTAGTGACTACATTAACATACAGCCCTAGTGAATACACTAAATGCAGTCTAGTGAATTAACTTAACATACAGTCCTAGTGAACACACTAACTTAAATGCAGTCTAGTGAACCCCCCAAAAACACTTAACATACAGTTCCCTTAGTGAACACACTTAAAACTACAGTCCTAGTGAACACACTTAAAATAAGAGCCTAGTGAACCACACTTAACATATAGATCCTAGTGGGAAAACAATTAACCATGAGCATAGTGGAACCACACTTAACATACAGTCCTAGTGAAACACACCAACATTACAGTCTAGTGACACACTTAACATATAGTCCTAGTGAACACACTTAGCATATAGTCCTAGTGAACACACTTAACATGCAGTCCTAGTGAACACACTTAACATATAGTCCTAGTGAACACACTAACTTAACATGCAGTTCTAGTGAACACACTTAACATATAGTCCTAGTGAACACACTTAACATATAGTCCTAGTGAACACAC
The DNA here is from genome assembly GCA_902810595.1 of Coregonus sp. 'balchen'. Taxonomy (NCBI): domain Eukaryota; kingdom Metazoa; phylum Chordata; class Actinopteri; order Salmoniformes; family Salmonidae; genus Coregonus; species Coregonus sp. 'balchen'. The sequence continues at coordinate 33,652,631 of LR778259.1, forward strand.
TTAACATATAGTCCTAGTGAACACACTAACTTAACATGCAGTCCTAGTGAACACACTTAACATATAGTCCTAGTGAACACACTTAACATATAGTCCTAGTGAATACACTTAACATACAGTGCTAGTGAATACACTTAACATGCAGTCCTCGTGAATACACTTAACATACAGTCCTAGTGAACACACTTAACATATAGTCCTAGTGAACACACTTAACATATAGTCCTAGTGAACACACTTAACATATAGTCCTAGTGAACACACTTAACACGCAGTCTTAGTGAATACACTTAACATATACTCCTAGTGAATACACTTAACATGCAGTCCTAGTGAACACACTTAACATGCAGTCCTAGTGAACGCACTTAACATATAGTCCTAGTGAATACACTTAACATGCAGTCCTAGTGAACGCACTTAACATATAGTCCTAGTGAATACACTTAACATACAGTCTAGTAACCACTCAACCTTAACATGCGTCCTAGTGATACACAACAACAGTCCTAGTGAATACACTTACATGCAGTTGGGAAACCTGACGCAGTTGTTTCAGAGAGTGAGAAGAACGTGAGAGCGGAAAAGCCGGTTAGAGTGTCAAACAGAGTGGGAGGGCGCGTCTTTTGGGTGCTCTTGTTGCACGAACCAGACTGATATTTTATATCCTAACATACAGTCCTACGACTGAACACACTTAACCATACAGTCCTAGTGAACACATTAACATAAGTCCTAGTGAATACACTTAAAACATTAGTCTAGTGAATACACTTCACCTACAGGCCTAGTGAACACACTTAACATACAGTCAGAGTTGAACCCTTAAACAAACACGGCATAGTGAAGCAAATAACATTGCCGTCCAGTGAACACACTTTAATGCCGTCCCTAGTGAAAACAACAAATACTTAACATGCAGTCCTAGTGAATACACTTAAATATAGTCCTAGTGAACACACTTAAATCCCAGTCCTAGTGAACACACTTAACATACAGTCCTAGTGATACACTTAACATACAGTCCTAGTGAAACACACTTAACATTGCAGTCCTAGTGAACACACTTAACAAAGTCCTTAGGCTGAACACACTTAACTGCCGTCTAAGTGAACACATTTAACATGCCGTCCTAGTGAAACACACTAACTTAAAAATGCAGGTGTCCTCGTGAATACATAACTTCACACTAGTCCTAGTAACAACTTAAATACAGTCCTAGGACACACTTAACATACAGTCCTAGTGAATACACCTTAACATTATAGTTCATATGGAACACACAACATACAGTCCGAGTGAATACACTTAACATGCAGTCCTAGTGAACACACTTAACAAACAGTCCTAGTGAACACACTTAACATGCCGTCCTAGTGAACACACTTAACATGCCGTCCTAGTGAACACACTAACTTAACATGCAGTCTAGTGAAACAAGAACATGCAGGCCTGGTGAATACATTAACATGCAGTCCTAGTGAACACACTTTAAACATGCCGTCCTAGTGAACACAATAAACTTAAACAATGCAGTCCTAGTGAATACAAATTAACATACAGTTCCTAGTGAATACACTTAACATGCAGTCCTAGTGAACACACTTAACATACAGTCCTAGTGAATACACTTAACATACAGTCCTAGTGAACATAGCCATGCAATCTAAAAAGGCACCATCTCATACCTTCCTTTGCACTGACCACCAAGTCATGACACTGCAGGCTATTTCAAAACAGTTGAAACACCAAACATCCACATTAATATTATTTATACCATTTCCATAATGTGAATAGGTGGGAAGCTGCTTTCTGCTGTAGACTTGGGGTTAAAGACATACAGCTTTCTCTGTGAGACAGAGACAAAGCAGTAGGACCACAGCCTGGCCAGTCTGTGGGGAGCTGTGAGAGCAGTGGTGGTGGCTGGCCAGTCTGTGGGGAGCTGTGAGAGCAGTGGTGGTGGCTGGCCAGTCTGTGGGGAGCTGTGAGAGCAGTGGTGGTGGCTGGCCAGTCTGTGGGTAGCTGTGAGAGCAGTGGTGGTGGCTGGCCAGTCTGTGGGGAGCTGTGAGAGCAGTGGTGGTGGCTGGCCAGTCTGTGGGGAGCTGTGAGAGCAGTGGTGGTGGCTGGCCAGTCTGTGGGTAGCTGTGAGAGCAGTGGTGGTGCCTGGCCAGTCTGTGGGGAGCTGTGAGAGCAGTGGTGGTGGCTGGCCAGTCTGTGGGGAGCTGTGAGAGCAGTGGTGGTGCCTGGCCAGTCTGTGGGGAGCTGTGAGAGCAGTGGTGGTGCCTGGCCAGTCTGTGGGGAGCTGTGAGAGCAGTGGTGGTGCCTGGCCAGTCTGTGGGGAGCTGTGAGAGCAGTGGTGGTGCCTGGCCAGTCTGTGGGTAGCTGTGAGAGCAGTGGTGGTGCCTGGCCAGTCTGTGGGTAGCTGTGAGAGCAGTGGTGGTGCCTGGCCAGTCTGTGGAGCTAGAAGCACAAGCATTTCGCTACGCTATAACATCTGCTAAACACGTGTATGTGACAAATAAAATTTGATTTGATTTGATGTGTGTCGTGTTGTCATTAAGTTATGACTGCTGTTGTAGCCTGGTCTCAGATCTGTTTGTGTTGTTTGGCATGACAATAACCAATTGGAGTTGACAAAATAGCACAAACTGATCTGGGACCAGGCTACTGCTGTTGGGCTCTTGCATCAAGAACTGTTTACATTTTAGTAATTTATCAGACACTCCTATCCAGAGCGACTTACAGGAGCAATTAGGGTTAAGTGCCTTGCTCAAGGGCACATTAACAGATTTTTCACCCGGTCAGATATGGGGTTCGAACCCAGCAACCTTTCCGTTATTGGCCCAACGCGCTTAACAGCCCAGGCTACCTGCCTCTGCTGTATCTTTCATCTTTAACTTTATCCCCTGTCAGTCAGAGGATCGGTTCCTTACACATTCAGGAGTCACACAGCTCCTGTCCTGTCTGTAGACTTTAAAGAAAGTATCACTGCCTCCTTCTCACAAATGATCCAAAAAATATAAAAATTAAATAAAGTTGGTTCAACACAGTGGCGGGTCATTTTGACCCTAGGACAACGGGAGGGTTAAGGCGTTGTCTGTGACCTGTCTTTACTTCCAATTTGCCCTGCTTAGAGGATAAATCATTTCTGGCCCTCAAATTAAATACAACGACTTGATACAGGAAGTCTGATCCAGGAAGTCGTAAGTATTTGTGTCATTTAACCCAAATGATTACAGATAGAACATTTACATCCCTTTGTGTTCACAAAAACAAATATTAGACAGCAGGGATCTTGATCCAGGAAGGGGATGTATTGTCTCTGCTTTTTACCAAGAAGCTTGATCTTGCAAGCTAGCCACTTAGCTAGCACGTTAGATTACCAAATGCACAGCTGGAGCCCTGAGCTTGAGAGAATTTAGATAGTTACACTGTAAGTTATAAGATATTTAGCTGGCAATCATAAGTAGCGCATTTCGAGTGTAACTTGATCACGTCTCTTGCTGTGCACAACGGCGGATTGTCATGTCACAAAGCTTCCGTTTGCTCTGTGTGCTCACAAACCTACCATGTGGCTGTCTCAACCAGCTGCTTTGTTGAACAGTGTCATAATTGAATCGTTATACAGCAGGCGAAATGAACTCAATCTGCTTTATCTATTAACCTAGTACACAACTTGATTGCAAGTATTTATTTAAAATTAACCAATTGTCAATAACAAATAACAATTTGTACAGAATTGAAAATCATATTTCAAAATACCCCAGAATACGTAAAGACGGCATGCCACCAAGCCTGTATACAGTAAATCAGAGTAGTGTCTTCCCCACCAAGCCTATATACAGTAAATCAGAGTAGTGTTCTCCCCACCAAGCCTATATACAGTAAATCAGAGTAGTGTTCTCCCCAACAAGCCTATATACAGTAAATCAGAGTAGTGTTCTCCCCACCAAGCCTATATACAGTAAATCAGAGTAGTGTTCTCCCCACCAAGCCTATATACAGTAAATCAGAGTAGTGTTCTCCCCACCAAGCCTATATACAGTAAATCAGAGTAGTGTTCTCCCCACCAAGCCTATATACAGTAAATCAGAGTAGTGTTCTCCCCAACAAGCCTATATACAGTAAATCAGAGTAGTGTTCTCCCCAACAAGCCTATATACAGTAAATCAGAGTAGTGTTCTCCCCACCAAGCCTATATACAGTAAATCAGAGTAGTGTTCTCCCAACCAAGCCTATATACAGTAAATCAGAGTAGTGTTCTCCCCAACAAGCCTATATACAGTAAATCAGAGTAGTGTCTTCCCAACCAAATTCAAAATGTATTCTCTTCCCGGACTTAAAAGACACTGAATCAATGGAGATTAAATGGACTATCACAGGCCATCTGCTAGCGCCTACAGACTGAGACAGCTACAGTGAAAGAAGCCAGTCCCAGAGGACAGATCGGTTGCACTCACTTCCCTGCATCGCAGCACCAAGTTTAAACCATCCAGGAAACCAACGACAATAGTCCATAACGTACAGATGTCCACTGGTGAAGAGTCCTGCCATTTACTGTGCGTGTGTGTGTGTGTGTATGTGAGTGTGTGTGGGTAAATGTGTGCATGTGTGTATTTGAGAGAGAGACAGAGAGAGAGAGAGAGAGAGAGAGAGAGAGAGAGAGAGAGAGAGAGAGAGAGAGAGAGAGAGAGAGAGAGAGAGAGAGAGAGAGAGAGAGAGAGAGAGAGAGAGAGAGAGAGAGAGAGAAATAAATACTGTGGACACCTGAAACAAAATGTGCGCTTGCTTCGGTAACAGGGTTTATGGGTAATGGGTAATACGTGTCATTAAATGGCCTTTGAAAAGTGTCTCTATCCATGTTTAGGCTCAGAAAACTATTAGCACAGAAGTAGAAGGTAAATAAGTTAAAATAAATCAGGGCTTGATGACCGAGAGATTCTAAGGGCTTGATGACCTAGTGAATCTCAGGGCTTGATGACCTAGTGATTCTCAAGGCTTGATGACCGAGTGATTCTCAAGGCTTGATGACCGAGTGATTCTCAGGGCTTGATGACCGAGTGAGTGTCAGGGCTTGATGACCGAGTGAGTCTCTTTATTTGATGACTGAGTGAGTCTCAGGGCTTGATGACCGAGTGAGTCTCTTTGTTTGATGACTGAGTGTGTCTCAGGGCTTGATGACAGAGTGAGTCTCCCTCTCCGGTGTTATCTGAGGCTCTCTGAGGAAGGGATGGAAGCAGACAGAGGAGAAGGAGAAAAAACACTGGTTCAATATGTCACACGCTGTCTGGGAGCCAGCCCTGCCTGTTGTCTGGGAGCCAGCCCTGCCCTGCCTGTGGTCTGGTAGCCAGCCCTGCCCTGCCTGTTGTCTGGGGGGGGGGGGGGGGGGGGCTAGGTTATGAACTCCACCGAGGGGACGGAGATGGCAGCAGACAGAGGAGTCACGTGATTAGGTGAGACTATGCCCCTCCCCTAGGGGACAGAGGTGGCAGTAAAGTGTTTGCGGAGGACCAATCACGGTCTCTCTTTCTTTCTCAATTCAATTCAATGTAAGGGCTTTATTGGCATGGGAAACGTATGTTTAACGTTGCCAAAGCAAGTGAAGTAGATAATAAAGAAAAGTGAAATGAACAATAAAAAATTAACAGTAAACATTACATTCAGAAAAGTTAGAAAATAATAAAGACATTTCAAATGTCATATTATGTCCAACAGGGGGAAAGAAATGAACATAAATATGGGTTGTATTTACAATGGTGTTTGTTCTTCACTGGTTGCCCTTTTCTTGTGGCAACAGGTCACACATCTTGCTGCTGTGATGGCACACTGTGGTATTTCACCCAATAGATAAGTGAGTTTATCAAAATTGGGTTTGTTTTCTAATTCTTTGTGGTTCTCTGTAATCTGAGGGAAATATGTGTCTCTAATATGGTCATACATTTGGCAGGAGGCTAGGAAGTGCAGCTCAGTTTCCACCTCATTTTGTGGGCAGTGTGCACATAGCCTGTCTTCTCTTGAGAGCCAGGTCTGCCTACGGTGGCCTTTCTCAATAGCAAGGCTATGCTCACTGAGTATATACACAGTCAAAGCTTTCCTTAAATTTGGGTCACTCACAGTGGTCAGGTATTATGCCACTGTGTACTCTCTGTTTAGGGCCAAATAGCATTCTAGTTTGCTCTGTTTTTTTGTTAATTATTTCCAGTGTGTCAAGTAATTGTCTTTTAGTTTTCTCATGATTTGTTTGGGTCTAATTGTGTTGCTGTCCTGGGGCTCTGTGGGGTCTGTTTTGTGTTAGTGAACATAGCCCCAGGACCAGCTTGCTTAGTGGACTCTTCTCCAAGTTCATCTCTCTGTAGGTGATGGCTTTGTTATGGAAGGTTTGGGAATCGCTTCCTTCTAGGTGGTTGTACAATTTAACGGCTCTTTTTCTGGATTTTGATAATTAGCGGGTATTCGCCTAATTCTGCTCTGAGTGCATTATTTGGTGTTTTACGTTGTAAACGTAGGATATTTTTTGCAGAATTCTGCAGTCAGAGTCTCAATTTGGTGTTTGTCCAATTTTGTGAATTCTTGGTTGGGGATCGGACCCCAGGCCTCAAAACCATAAAGGGCAATGGGTTCTATAACTGATCCAATCTCAGATCACGTCTTTGTGGAAGTTACCTGTGGCGCTGATGTTTAGGCCAAGGTACGTATAGTTTGGGCAAATTGAATTTGTATTTGTGGTCCTGACAACTGGACATATTTGGAAGACTGTTATTTTTGTCTTACTGATATTTACTCAGGGCCCAGGTCTGACAGAATCTGTGCAGAAGATCTAGGTGCTGCTGTAGGCCCTCCTTGGTTGGGGACAGAAGCACCAGATCATCAGCAAACAGTAGAAATTTGACTTCAGATTCTAGTAGAGTGAGGCCGGGTGCTGCAGACTGTTCTAGTGCCCTCGTCAATTCATGAATATATATGTTGAAGAGGGTGGGGCTCTCTTGGGCCCTTTGGCAAGAAATGTTCATGATAATTAACCATTTTTACCGCACACTTGTTGTTTGTGTACATGGATTTCATAATGTGGTATGTTTTTCCCCCAACACCACTTTCCATCAATTTGTATAGCAGACCCTCATGCCAAATTGAGTCAAAAGCTTTTTTGGAATCGACAAATCATGAGAAGACTTTGCCTTTGTTTTGTTTGTTTGTCAATTAGGGTGTGCAGGGTGAATACGTGGTCTGTCATACGGTAATTTGATAAAAGCCAATGGATAGAGACATTGGTTCGAGTGAGGAGATAAGCTCGGAGAAGAGTGAGAGCAGAGAGATAGCGAGAGGGAGAGAGAGAGAGAGCGAGCGCGCGAGAGCGAGCGAGAGAGAGAGAGAGAGAGAGGAGAGAGAGAGAGAGAGCGGCGCGAGAGAGGAGAGCAGAGAGCTAGGCAGCGAGCGGGCGAGACGAGAGAGGGAGAGAGAGGAGAGGAGCTCGACTGAGGAAAGGGCGAGCGATCGAGAGAGAGCGAGAGAGAGAGAGAGCGGAGAGTAGTGCGAGAGCATACGCGACGCGCGCGGTCGAGAGAGAGAGAGAGCGAGAGAGAGAGAGGGAGAGCAGCAGAGAGAGAGCAAAGAGGTCGAGTAGAGGAGGCGGGAACCCACTCACTGTCGTCTCTCAGCTCTTCTCATCTCTCTCTCTCTCGTCTCTCTCTCTCTCTCTCTCTCTCTCTCTCTCTCTCTCTCTCTCTCTCTCTCTCTCTCTCTCTCCCTCTCTCTCTCTGTGACAAGCCCAAAGATCATCTCTGCTTTGTTGATAGATTAAAAGTGCAATCTGAGCAAACCTGGCCAGGAGTGCAATTACCGGTCCACCAGTTTGGGTGCCACTTCTGAGAAGTGCTTGTATGGGTGAGTAAGTTTGAAATGATGCCAGTGCCTCCACATATCTAGTTCACTTATACATGTTGATGATAATCACAGCAAATGCCTTAAAAAAAATTCTGCTAACTTGTTATCTCAATACAATATCCTCATATAGCATTTTTAAAGATCTGAGCCTGTTATCGTTGATGCCCAAATTGGCCCTTGAGGATGCCATGCATTCAATTAAGAGTTTATTTCCAAAATGCTATATCCACCAATTTTTCACATGTGTTTTTTCACCAGAAATGCTTTCTTATGGGTACCTTCATGTGTGTGTAAAATATTACTGTTCTCAGATTTTTTATTCAGAGATTATATTCTGAAAATATTTTATTTTATTTTTTTGCAAAATGTTATACTCTGTATATCCATTGTTTAGCTGGAATGGAATGTTTATATAATGCATATTTTAGTGTGATACAGTGAGGGAAAAAAGTATTTGATCCCCTGCTGATTTTGTATGTTTGCCCACTGACAAAGAAATGATCAGTCTATAATTTTAATGGTAGGTTTATTTGAACAGTGAGAGACAGAATAACAACAAAATAATCCAGAAAAACGCATGTCAAAAATGTTATAAATTGATTTGCATTTTAATGAGGGAAATAAGTATTTGACCCCTCTGCAAAACATGACTTAGTACTTGGCAATCACAGAGGTCAGACGTTTCTTGTAGTTGGCCACCAGGTTTGCACACATCTCAGGAGGGATTTTGTCCCACTCCTCTTTGCAGATCTTCTCCAAGTCATTAAGGTTTCGAGGCTGACGTTTGGCAACTCGAACCTTCAGCTCCCTCCACAGATTTTCTATGGGATTAAGGTCTTGAGACTGGCTAGGCCACTCCAGGACCTTAATGTGCTTCTTCTTGAGCCACTCCTTTGTTGCCTTGGCCGTATGTTTTGGGTCATTGTCATGCTGGAATACCCATCCACGACCCATTTTCAATGCCCTGGCTGAAGGAAGGAGGTTCTCGTACAGGGGATCAAATACTTTTTTCCCTCACTGTATGTGGTTGTCTCAACTAGCTAAGATGAATGCACTAATATCAAATGTAAATGTTTTATGTACAGATCTCATATTACTGTATTGAGACTCAATCTATTGAAGTCAAAAATGTATAATTTGTACAGTTCATTATTTGTCACTTGTTACATTGTAAAACCTAGCAGTACTACTTATTTATCTGAGAGTGAGGTGGATATACAGTCAAAAGTTTGGACGCACCTACTCATTCCAGGGTTTTTCTTTATTTTTTACTATTTTCTACATTGTAGAATAATAGTGAAGACATCAAAACGATGAAATAACACATATGGAATCATGTAGTAACCAATTAAAGTGTTAAAAAAATCAAAATATATTTTAGATTTTAGATTCTTCAAAGTAGCCACCCTTTCCCTTGATGACAGCTTTGCAAACTCCAGACAGTGGGGTGAAGAAGGCACAACAGAGCATCTTCATCCTCAGGAGGCTGAAGAAATTTGGCTTGGCACCTCAAACCCTCACAAACGTTTACTGATGCACCATTGAGAGCATCCTGTCGGGCTGTATCACCGCCTGGTACAGCAACTGCACCGTCCGCAACCGCAGGGCTCTCCAGAGGGTGGTGCGGTCTGCCCAACGCATTACTGGGGGCAAACTACCCGCCCTCCAAGACACCTATAGCACCCGATGTCACAGGAAGGCCAAAAAGATCATCAAGGACATCAACCACCCGAGCCACTGCCTGTTCACTCCGCTATTATCATCCAGAAGGCGAGGTCAGTACAAGTGCATCAAAGCTGGGACCGAGAGAATGAAAAACAGCTTCTATCTCAAGGCCATCAGATTGTTAAACAGCCATCACTAGCACATTAGAGGCTGCTGCTGCCTGTTGAAATCACTGGCCACTTTAAGAAATGGAACACTAGTCACTTTAATAATGTTTACATATCTTGCACTACTCATCTCATATGTATATACTGCATTCTATTCTATAATATTCTACTGTATCTTAGTCCATGCCGCTCTGTCATTGCTTGTCCATATATGTATATATTCTTAAATTCCATTCCTTACTAGATTTCTGTGTATTGGGTATATGCTGTGAAATTGTTAGATATTACTTGTTAGATTTTACTGCACTGTCGGAGATAGAAGCACAAGCATTTCGCTACACCCGCTATAACATCTGCTAAACACGTGTATGTGACAAATAAAATTTGATTTGATTTGGCATTCTATCAACCACACACACACACACACACACACACACACACACACACACACACACACACACACACACACACACACACACACACACACACACACACACACACACACACACACACACACAGACAGACACACAAAAAAACACACACACAGACCGACACACACACACACACACACACACACACACACACACACAGACAGAGACACACACACACACACACAGACACACACACACACACACAGACAGACACACACACACACACACACACACAGAGACTCACACACACACACACACACACACACACACACACACACAGATACACACACACACACACAGACACACACACACACACACACACACACACACACACAGAGACACACACACACACACACACACACACACAGAGAGACACACACAGAGACACACACACACACACAAACCATAACAAGCAGACAGATTAGATTCTGACACATGGTCTTTTCATGTCTATCACTGTGCAGTCTGCACCCACGAGCCCACGGTGCTGCTGGTGGTTTGAGGTGTCCGTGCTTGTTAGGGGGTTTAAACAGTGGTAGAAATGTGCAGTAGGAGTGTACAGAGAGGAAACAGTGTCTTTGAACCGGGTGGTGAAAGCACAACAACGTCTTCCATATGCGTTTGTAATGGGTGATTGGAGCTCTAGCTGTTGAATGTCCTGTGATGTTCTAGGCTAGTCTGGCTAACACCTTTCCTCTCAGTCCTTCTTCAGTGTGTCACAGCTCTCCCTGCGCTGTGTGTCACGTGGGACGCATCAGCCAGGCTAGTTCCAGGCCTCCCGTTAGTGTGGTATTTGACTGCATGATGTGGTGCTAGACTATGTAGCGTTTCCTTTCGTGGTGCATATTGTAATTTATAAGATGCAGTTCCGAAGGTTCCCAGGATGCAGTCCCGAAGGTAACCGCCCCATTCCGCCCACCGTCCCGCCCTCTGGAAGACTCTTCCCCAGAGCAAAAAATAATAATAATTTGTATCACGTTCTGTGTATGTTTTTCTTTACCTTAATGAACACATTTCTGTGGTCACCCTCCTGTCACATTTCTCACTGTCAATTGTGAAGTACAATTCTTCAAGATTTACAGGTTAGCTATTTTTTTGTTTTGTTTCAATCAAAGCGTACATACATTTCGTGGCGCACTCCGTTGAGTTTCGGCCACATGAGAAAAATAGGACCGTTCGCACAATCGTCCTAAAATGTTTTTTTTGTATCACGGTTAACGTTATAATATGCTATTATATTTGGTTGTGTTATATAGAATAATATCATTATGTGATCTTGCAGCAGCTAATAATTTGTTCTCCTGTCCAAGTCCAGCCCTGCTTAGCGTTGACATTTGTCAAAACTGACTACTACCAATGTGCTATCATGAGAATGATTATCGAGAGTTCTCTTAATAACAAAATATATTCATCGTTGCCATTAAAATAACTCCAAAGGGTAGGTTTTAACAGGAGTAAATGAAATGTAACCATACTTTAAAAGTCATCCATCATCAATGATACTATTTAACATTAGGAATGTCATCAACAGCTAGTGTTTCAATTCAACCCAGGGTTCAACTAAAAATAACAACACATATAGACCAAGTGTTTCAAGCTTTGGTTGATTTCAAATGTAATCTCCACGTTAATCAATAATATGTTGGATTCACGTCTCCATCTCAACCAAAAATTAAAATTAAAGAATAGGACTAAATCAAATCTTAAAGTTTAAGTGCACTTCAATTTGATATGATTTAGTCCTATTCCTTAACTTTGATTTTTGGTTGAGATGGAGAGGTGAATCCAACATATCAATGATTAATTTGTAGACAAACTGGAATTTAAACTTAGACTAAGTCAGTGGCAGAAAAAATACATCTCCTTCAAATGTTGATATTTGGATGTGTTGACATCTAAACACAATTCAATATCACTTTTGCAATACAGGAAATAGCCTATTAACTTGTCGACAAGTTAGGAAATTATATGTTGAATTCACGTCTCCAACTCAACCAAAAATAAAAGTTAAAGAATATGATTAAGCCAGTTGCTCAGATGAAACTATCCAAGCATTAGATACGTCTCTTTTAAATGTTAATATTTGGTTGCATTTTCAAACAAACAAACACAATTCAATATTACTTTTGTAATGCAGTAAATAGCATAAAGATAAGGCTATGTTACAAACTAATGTAACAGTATTTGTCAGACCTGGGATAACTACAGTTTTAACTATGCTTTGTGTACATACTACTTCAACTACCTCAACTAGCCGGTGCCCTCCGCACATTGACTCTGCACCGGTACCCCCCTGTATATATAGCCTCCCTACTGTTATTACACATTGACTCTGTACCGGTACCCCCCTGTATATATAGCCTCCCTACTGTTATTACACATTGACTCTGCACCGGTACCCCCCTGTATATATAGCCTCCCTACTGTTATTACACATTGACTCTGCACCAGTACCCCCCTGTATATATAGCCTCCCTACTGTTATTACACATTGACTCTGCACCGGTACCCCCCTGTATATATAGCCTCCCTACTGTTATTACACATTGACTCTGCACCGGTACCCCCCTGTATATATAGCCTCCCTACTGTTATTACACATTGACTCTGCACCGGTACCCCCCTGTATATATAGCCTCCCTAATGTTATTTCCCATTGACTCTGCACCGGTACCCCCCCTGTATATATAGCCTCCCTACTGTTATTACACATTGACTCTGCACCAGTACCCCCCTGTATATATAGCCTCCCTACTGTTATTACACATTGACTCTGCACCGGTACCCCCCTGTATATATAGCCTCCCTACTGTTATTACACATTGACTCTGCACCGGTACCCCCCTGTATATATAGCCTCCCTACTGTTATTTTAATTTACTTTTGCTATTTTTTTCTCAACACTTTCTTGTTGTTGTTTTATTTTACTTTTTTATAAAAAATAAATGCACTGTTGGTTAAGGGCTTGTAAGTAAGCATTTCACTGTAATGTCTACACCTGTTGTATTCGGCGCATGTGGTCAATACAATTTGATTTGATTTGATATTTTTTGGGGGGGAACTATTTGAATACAGATTCCAAAAAAATGACTACTTTTTAAAACTATTTGAATACTGATCTCAGAAAGTGACTACTTTTTTGAAACTATTGGATTGGCTGCCTTCAACTAATGGCAGGGTTGTATCTGGAACTGCATGTTGAAGATAGAAGTAGAATGGATAGAGCACACACAATCTCCTATACCATTCCAATCTATCTGACTGTCATATTTGATCTACACAAGCTAATATATGGAATTGTTTTAAGATGGTCATACCAAAAGTATTATTAGATAAAATATTGAATTTGGCCTTTACTACCGTAGCCCATAGAAACGCATTGAATAAAAAATTAAACATTCATAACTGGCAAAAAAAAGGTTTTGAAGTGTCTGTCCTATATCTAGGAGATTTAGGGTCAGAAAATTTAGGGGTTTTTGGACACATTTTTAACCTCTTCTTTTTGTTGGCACAAAACTACCTTCATTCGTTTCTATGGGTTACCTTTAGACTAATCCTGTGACACTTGTGGGGGTCGAAGAGCCAAATGGAGAACACCATCATGTTCGTGAGAGTCTACACTTTCCATAGAGTGGTCATAATAGTTGGTAGGCCGATTTTCAGGATGTCTCATGGTCTGACAAACACATTTACATTTCAGTCATTTAGCAGACACTCTTATCCAGAGCGACTTACAGTTAGTGAATGCATATATGTTTTTGTTTTTTTCATACTGGCCCCCCGTGGGAAACGAACCCACATCCCTGCCGGCCATCCCCTACCTTGGACCAATTGTGCGCCGCCCATGGGTCTCCCGGTCGCGACAGAGCCTGGACTCAAACCAGGATCTCTAGCGGCACAGCTAGCACTGCGATGCAGTGCCTTAGACCACTGCGCCACTCGGGAGTCACTCGGGAAACACCGCTGTAGATGCGGAAGGGCGAAATAGGTGATTGCGATGGATTGAGACGCAAAAAACCTGATGGGGATTTTTGTATTATGTTACTTAGATTGATGCACGTCAATAAACTCTGAAGGAATAAACTATATTTGACCACCTCAAGTATGTGGTTTTAATGGTTATAAAGTGATAACACATTGGGAAATCAACAAACTTTTGGCTTTCCTTTTTGAGTGAATAAAGGTTGCAATCTCATTGATCAAAGTCTCAACCAAATATTACCCACATTTCCACATTGAAATGACGTGGTGTGCCCAGTGGATCTTTAGCTAAGCTTTGGATCTTTAGCTAAGCTTTGGATCCTTAGCTAAGCTTTGGATCTTTATCTAAGCTTTGGATCCTCAGCTAAGCTTTGGATCTTTAGCTAAGCTTTGGATCCTCAGCTAAGCTTTGGATCTTTAACTAAGCTTTGGATCTTTAACTAAGCTTTGGATCTTTAGCTAAGCTTAGGACCTTTAGCTATCAGGAAGAGGGTTCTGAAGAGTTCAGAACTGCAGACACTCCGTTTATAACATGGGTAGTTTTGGTCATGGATGCTGATTGGTCGATAGGTGTTAGGTATTGATGATAATCAGGACTTCAATGACATCACTGAAGCCATCTGAATCGCACATTTTTTTGTGTGCAGACTAGAGGAGTAGAAATGTGTTAAGGGAGTTGTCTGTCTTCCCACTTCATCTGGCTGTGTCAGACACACACACACATACACACATACACACACACACACACACACACACACACACAGCCTGTGTGTGTGACAGGATCCATAACCTGCCCTGAAACCCTTCAAACGATGTGGGATGAAGTGGCATCTCTCATTCAGATTCAGACACTTTTCAGGAGTTTCATCTCCGTAGGGAACTGTCACAATCAACTTCCCCTCCCTCCTTTCTGTTTATTATGTGGTTTGTGACACTCCAGCCGGCCACGTCAGATTTCTCCCCCCAATCAGAGGCTTATTTCCTGGCTACCCCAGCAGTTGAGGGGCTCTCAGGCTTGGCTGGGGCTGAGCTTCTGAGCCCCCTGTCTAGACCAATGACTGTATATATGAACGGACAAAGCAATCGATAACATGACACCATTCATTCCTATGTGAAGACTCAATAGCGCATAGAAGCCAAATGAAGTCGGTTAAGATGGCGTCTCAAGGAGACTTAAGATGCGCAGTTTGAGCTACTCCAGGAAGTGATCAGGGAGGCTAGCTCAGTGCTGGCACCCTCTCATTGAGTGGGAGATTCTCGTTTGGGCAAAAGACCATCCTCCGTCCTCTCTCCTCCATCCACTCTCCACCATGACCTGGAAACCGATAGGTTCGAGTGGTCGAGGAGTGTGTCAATTCGTTAGTAGCTAAACAGAACACGGTCCTCTCCCCCGGGTGTCGATGACGTGGACGTCAATTAAGGCAGCCCCCTGCACCTTTCTGATTCAGAGGGGTTGGATTAAATGCGGAAGACACATTTCAGTTGAATGTATTCAGTTGTACAACTGACTAACATCCCCTTTCCTTTCCCTCCCCAATAGCCACCTTTCATTGAGGATACCCAATGCGTATTCTACCTCGGAGGAGTTTGGAAATCTGCCACACCCCCTTTGAAGCAGCTTTTGTTTTTGTCAAAGGAGAAAAAACACGCACACGTTTAAAAAACAATATGCTACTTATCATTTATCTAGAAAATGACTTGCACAACTAACTTAATGTTATCACTTTACACATTTATTTTGGGATCCACCCCTGTAAACGTAATTAGCATAATGACCCGCGAGTGGAGAAAAACTGTCTCGTTTCAAGCAAGCACATTTCCATCCCACGTTCACAATTATTGGTACCATGATTGTCTTTTAAAAATGGTTTTATTGACGCGAAGATTGACCAGGAAGATCGCCATTTTTCCATGAACTATAATAATGGGAGATCCTGTTTTCTGCAAACAATGCCTGCAGTACCGCGGTCGGCCTTGAACTTCCGTGGCTTCAATGAGAGGGGACAGTCGTTCTCCCCTGGTCTAAACCCCCTCCTTGGACACTCCACCCCAGGCTCCGGCTCCTTCTAGGTCCTCTCAGCTCAGTTCACCGCTCCCCCCTCTGTTCCCTGTTTGGAACACAAAGAAGATAATCTCTTTTTTATATATATATTGAATATATAGCAATATTATAGAGTATGGAGTTGCATACAATATAGGCTAATAGAATATAGAGATGAAAAAAACAGTGCCTCAAGGCATTTCAGTATATTCATTTATTTTATTTTACGATGGGCTGGCGTAACAACATTTTGCTAAACTTAATTTACTTTACTTTAGGAATAAATATCATCTTTGCAATATACCAATTTCATACAATGTTAAAATTGCTGATACATGCACCACTTCCTACATCGATGGTGTAATTGGCCCCGTGTAGCTCAGTTGGTAGAGCATGGAGCTTGCAACGCCAGGGTTGTGGGTTCAATTCCCACGGGGGGTCAGTATGAAACAATTTATGCACTAACTGTAAGTTGCTCTGGATAAGAGCATCTGCTAAATGCCGAAAATGTAATTAGTTGTCCCTGGAGCTTTGACTGTATTTCTCACAGACCATGGCTAGGTCTGAATACTGTTTACACAGAGAACATACTAGAATCAAAGCCAAATATAGGCCTTTCATATCCAAAATATGAATGCTCATAATAAACTATTTTGCTAAAAAAGGAAAACAGTTCATTCTGTTTTTACTCCAATTAGCTTGTTTGGTTTCTTATGCAAAGCAATACCACCCACTAAAGGTATGATTTTTTTCCTTACAAATCAACAATGACTTTCTCTTATCTTATCCATCTTATTTTCTGAGGTAACTGAGCTTAATTGAATTGGTTGTGCGACCCTTTACACAATTAAATGTTATCGCAGTGACCTCTCCTCTGTCTGCCACGGAACAGATGTTGGGTTTCAGAGAGCAATCTCTCATCGACCCTCCCAAGTCCCACAGTCAATCACAGTTACCTGGATCTCTGTATTCCAGGGTCACGTATTCCAAAAGCATTTCAAGCCCTCCACAGTCTGCGCTGATTTCTTCATCTTATGACATGATTTTGCCATAAGCATAGAGCGAGGCTGTGCTGCTGTTGTTGAAACATACGTAGATCAAGTAAACCGCTGCAGTTGACGTATCCTACGGCGGCTGACGTAGCCTCTCAAGCAAATCGCAGAATGTGACTAAAGAACTGAAGCAAATTGTACAATATGGCCAGGTTGATATCAAGATTTTAATTTGGTAACATCTCACAGTGTGGCGTAATAATCGTAAACGACTGAATCCGACGTACAGCCTGTAGAGTAGGAGTCTAAAAGGCCAAACTGATCCCACTCTGAGACTCTTTGTCCTGGGTCCTGGGTCCTGGGTCCTGGGTCCTGGGTCCTGGGTCCTGGGTCATGGGTCATGGGTCATGGGTCATGGGTCCTGGGTCCTGGGTCCTGGGTCCTGGGTCATGGGTCCTGGGTCCTGAGTCCTGGGTCCTGGGTCCTGGGTCCTGGGTCCTGGGTCCTGGGTCCTGGGTCATGGGTCATGGGTCATGGGTCCTGGGTCCTGAGTCCTGGGTCCTGGGTCATGGGGTCCTGGGTCCTGGGTCAGGGGTCCTGGGTCCTGGGTCCTGGGTCATGGGTCCTGAGTCTGGCCGTATGGATCAATACTCACCTCCATGACGGCCGTTGTTCCATATATGAGCCTTGTCAATACCTTTGTACTGTAATGTCATGTAGCATAATGTACTGTAATGTCATGTAGCATGATGTACTGTAATGTCATGTAGCAGAATGTACTGTAATGTCATGTAGCATGATGTACTGTAATGTCATGTAGCAGAATGTACTGTAATGTCATGTAGCATGATGTACTGTAATGTCATGTAGCATGATGTACTGTAATGTCATGTAGCATGATGTACTGTAATGTCATGTAGCAGAATGTACTGTAATGTCATGTAGCATGATGTACTGTAATGTCATGTAGCAGTATGTACTGTAATGTCATGTAGCAGAATGTACTGTAATGTCATGTAGCAGAATGTACTGTAATGTCATGTAGCAGAATGTACTGTAATGTCATGTAGCAGAATGTACTGTAATGTCATGTAGCAGAATGTACTGTTATGTCATGTAGCAGAATGTACTGTAATGTCATGTAGCAGAATGTACTGTAATGTCATGTAGCAGAATGTACTGTAATGTCATGTAGCAGAATGTACTGTAATGTCATGTAGCAGAATGTACTGTAATGTCATGTAGCAGAATGTACTGTAATGTCATGTAGCAGAATGTACTGTAATGTCATGTAGCAGAATGTACTGTAATGTCATGTAGCAGAATGTACTGTAATGTCATGTAGCAGAATGTACTGTAATGTCATTGTTTTCACCAATTTAGATTCAAATATTAGAACCCCTCAATGGAAGTTTTGAGCAACAGTCTGTCGAACTAGTTGAATTACTGTCTACAATTCAAATGAGATTCCACCTTTGAAACTCAAATCAGTGTAATTATAGCTAAAGATACATACTGTATATCTCACCCTGAATATACTGTCCACTGCAGTATGTTACATCACATGGGCAGATCATTGTTAATTAAGGGTGATGTTGCCCAGTTTCTAAAAAGTTACCTTTCTGTGTCATTCAGGGCGTCCTCTTTGCCATGTGAAGGTTGGCGTGCCTTTGGAAGACGGGAGCACAGTTGATGGTTTTGACAGAAGTGCGTATGAAAACTGTAAAGGGATTGTAGGCCTAAATCCAGGCTAAATGACTGTTGCATCACTATGTCATCATCTTATTCCGTCCACTTCCTGATTGGACATAACTGTGTTTGTAGTTTAGTTGCCAGGACTTTACCTCGTGCGTAAAAACAGTTGTGTAGATCGACTATGGTAAGAATGTTTATCTTTGGATAAACCCCCTGACATTACATTCAGCACTGAGGAAATCAAAAAAAGGGTACTTTATCATTTCTCGCTGTAAGTTTCAATGATCCAAGTGCAGCATAACAATATAATGGATAAATGGTTTAAAAAATATATATATATGGACAAACAGAAATATAATTTGTGGAAAGACAAAACTCCCCAGTGTGGGACTTCTGTGCTCTCTTTTGGTAGCTTTTCCTGTGCAAACAGAAGCAATCCACCAAAACCGATCTACACGCAGTCAAGTTTCCCACTGCCATGATGAAACATTACAGACATAACCTGCAACATTGCACCTTAAGAAACCACAAGTGTGTTTATGTGAGTGCATGTGTGTGCGCGTGTGTGTGTGTGTGTGTGTGTGCATGTATTTGTGTGTGTGTGTGTGTGTGCATGTATTTGTGAGTGTGTGTGTGTGTGTGTGTGTGTGTGTGTGTGTGTGTGTGTGTGTGTGTGTGTGTGTGTGTGTGTTTGTGTGTGTGTGTGAGTCCACGTGCGTCTCGCAAATCAAACAGGTCAATAGACTTTCTTTTTTTCTCCACTGATGCATTTTTTTCACATTCTTAGAGAAAAAAATGCTATCTATAACATAAAAGGGTTCTTCAGCTGTCCCCATAGCAGAACCCTTTGAAGATCCCTTTTTGGTTCCAGGTAGAACCTTTTTGATTCCAGAAAGAAACCTTTTAGGTTCCATGTAGACCCCATTTCCACTTCCGGTTACTGGCCCAACGCGCTTAACCACTAAGCTACCTGTATCTCAACTGTATCTCAACTGCAGCTCCGCTGCCCCGGGGAAGATGGGAATAGCCCAGCGTATTTTCCACGGCTACTCCACAATGAAATGTTATTGTGAGTTGCAGATCAGTGTGAAACTGGTGTGTCAGCAGCCACAACTGCTAATGAATTCACCACCTCAGAAAAGAAACCCATGATGACACACACACACACACACACGCACGCATGCACGCACGCACGCACGCACGCACACACACACACACGCACACACGCACACACGCACACACGCACACACACACACGCACACACGCACACACGCACACACGCACGCACACACACACACACACACACACACGCACGCACGCACGCACGCATGCACGCGCACGCGCACGCACGCACACACACACACACACACACACACACACACAAACACACGTTCAGTCTGTTTGTATTTAACCTGCTAGTGAGAGCTGTGCTGCTCGGCCGCGTTCCCATTATGACCGACGGCGAGTGGCTTTAATTAAAAATGTTGTATGGAAGCAGCAGCTTTCATGTCGATGCAAGAAGTTAACATTTTACTTACTTTCACACAACATTTGATAAAGTTGATAAAGATAATAAAATGGTGTTATTTTTCTGAAGCCTCCAGCATAATGAAGAGTAGCAATCACTGTTATGTACCATGACATCATATGAACCATGACATCATATGAACCATGACATCATATGAACCATGACATCATATGAACCATGACATCATATGAACCATGACATCATATGAACCATGACATCATACTCACACTGCCCTACCCTATGCTTTGACTTCTTTCTCCCCTCTCTCTCCAGATAAAATCCTGCGACTTGTGACTGCAGGCCGCCCAACAACCTGCCCACTTGACCCCATCCCCTCCTCTCTTCTCCAGACCATCTCAGGTGACCTTCTCCCCTACCTCACCTCGCTGATCAACTCATCCTTGACCGCTGGCCATGTCCCTTCCGTCTTCAAGAGAGCGAGAGTTGCACCCCTTCTCAAAAAACCAACACTCGATCCCACTGATGTCAACAACTACAGACCAGTATCCCTTCCTTCGTTTCTTTCCAAAACTATTGAGCGTGCCGTCTTTAGCCAACTCTCTTGCTATCTCTCTCAGAATGACCTTCTTGATCCAAACCAGTCAGGTTTCAGGACTGGTCATTCAACTGAGACTGCTCTTCTCTGTGTCACGGAGGCTCTCCGCACTGCTAAAGCTAACTCTCTCTCCTCTGCTCTTGTCCTTCTAGACCTGTCTGCTGCCTTTGATACTGTGAACCATCAGATCCTCCTCTCCACCCTCTCCGAGCTGGGCATCTCCGGCGCGGCTCACTCCTGGATTGCGTCCTACCTGACCGGTCGCTCCTACCAAGTGGCGTGGCGAGAAGCTGTCTCCGCACCACGTGCTCTCACCACTGGTGTCCCCCATGGCTCAGTTCTAGGCCCTCTCCTATTCTCCCTATACACCAAGTCACTTGGCTCTGTCATATCCTCACATGGCCTCTCCTATCATTGCTACGCTGACGATACACAACTAATCTTCTCCTTTCCCCCTTCTGATAACCAGGTGGCAAATCGCATCTCTGCATGTCTGGCAGACATATCAGTATGGATGACGGATCACCACCTCAAGCTGAACCCTGGCAAGACGGAGCTGCTCTTCCTCCCGGGGAAGGACTGCCCGTTCCATGATCTCGCCATCACGGTTGACAACTCCGTTGTGTCCTCCTCCCAGAGTGCGAAGAGCCTTGGCGTGACCCTGGACAACACCCTGTCGTTCTCCGCTAACATCAAGGCGGTGACCCGATCCTGCAGGTTCATGCTCTACAACATTCCGAGAGTACGACCCTGCCTTACACAGGAAGCGGCACAGGTCCTAATCCAGGCACTTGTCATCTCCCGTCTGGATTACTGCAACTCGCTGTTGGCTGGCCTCCCTGCCTGTGCCATTAAACCCCTACAACTCATCCAGAATGCCGCAGCCCGTCTGGTGTTCAACCTTCCCAAGTTCTCTCACGTCACCCCCCTCCTCCGCACACTCCACTGGCTTCCAGTTGAAGCTCGCATCCGTTACAAGACCATGGTGCTTGCCTATGGAGCAGTGAGGGGAACGGCACCTCCGTACCTTCGGGCTCTGATCAGTCCCTACACCCAAACGAGGGCATTGCGTTCATCCACCTCTGGCCTGCTGGCTCCCCTTCCTCTGCGGAAGCATAGTTCCCGCTCAGCCCAGTCAAAACTGTTCGCTGCTCTGGCACCCCAATGGTGGAACAAGCTCCCTCACGACGCCAGGACAGCGGAGTCACTCACCACCTTCCGGAGACATTTGAAACCCCACCTCTTTAAGGAATACCTGGGATAGGATAAAGTAATCCTTCTACCCCCCCCCCCCCCCCCCCCCCCCCCCCCCCCAAAAAAAAATGTAAAGTGGTTATCCCACTGGCTATAGGGTGAATGCACCAATTTGTACGTCGCTCTGGACAAGAGCGTCTGCTAAATGACGTAAATGTGCCCTTGAGCAAGGCACTTAACCCTAATTGCTCCTGTAAGTCGCTCTGGATAAGAGCGTCTGCTAAATGACTAAAATGTAAATGTAATTGTAATGTAAATATGAACCATGACATCATATGAACCATGACATCATATGAACCATGACATCATATGAACCATGACATCATATGAACCATGACATCATATGAACCATGACATCATATGAACCATGACATCATATGTACCATGACATCATATGAACCATGACATCATATGAACCATGACATCATATGAACCATGACATCATATGTACCATGACATCATATGAACCATGACATCATATGAACCATGACATCATATGAACCATGACATCATATGAACCATGACATAATATGAAGCATAATATAATATGAACAATGATATAATATGAACCATGATATAATATGAACCATGACATCATATGAACCATGACATCATATGAACCATGACATCATATGAACCATGATATAATTTGAACTATTATATAATATGAACCATGACATCATATGAACCATGACATCATATGAACCATGATATAATTTGAACCATGACATCACATGAACCATGACATCATATGAACCATGACATCATATGAACCATGACATCATATGAACCATGACATCAAATGAACCATGATATAATATGAACCATGATATAAAATGAACCATGATATAATATGAACCATGATATAATATGAACAATTATATAATATGAACAATGATATAATATGAACCATGATATTATATGAACCATGAAATAACATGAACCATGATATAATTTTAACCATGATATAATATGAACCATGATATAAAATGAACCGTGATATAATATGAACCATGATATAATATGAACCATGATATAATATGAACCTTGATATAAAATTAACCATGATATAATATGAACCATGATATAATATGAACCATGATATAATATGAACCTTGATATAAAATTAACCATGATATAATATGAACCATGATATAATATGAACCATGATATAATATGAACCATGATATAATATGAACCATGATATAATATGAACCATGATATAATATGAACCATGATATAATATGAACCATTATATAATATGAACCATGACATCATATGAACCATGACATCATATGAACCATGATATAATATGAACCATGACATCATATGAACCATGACATAATATGAACCATGATATAATATGAACCATGATATAATATGAACCATGATATAATATGAACCATGATATAATATGAACCATGATATAATATGAACCATGACATCATATGAACCATGATATAATATGAACCATGACATCATATGAACCATGATATCATATGAACCATGATATAATATGAACCATGATATAATATGAACCATGATATAATATGAACCATGACATCATATGAACCATGATATAATATGAACCATGACATCATATGAACCATGACATCATATGAACCATTGTCTTCCGACAGTTTCACTCCTGTGAGAGGCTTGTTCCTCATCCGACAGGCGGATCGTTGCCCTATCTGACGTAAGACATTGTTTACGAACATGATCACATTCATGAGATCCTTTTTATAAATATTTGTTACGTTTTATTTTAGCACATAATAACCACACAATACGCCAAATGATAGACCAGCCCAATGGGCCTCAACGAATAAAATAACAAAAGCAACAAGACAAACCAAACTACCACAATACGTAGAGTGCAGTTCAATACAGTGCAGTACAGTGCAGTACAGTGCAGTACAGTGCAGTACAGTGCAGTACAGTACAGTTCAATACAGTGCAGTGCAGTACAAGTACAGTGCAGTACAGTGCAGTACAGTGCAGTACAGTGCAGTACAGTGCAGTACAGTGCAGTACAGTACAGTTCAATACAGTGCAGTGCAGTACAAGTACAGTGCAGTACAGTGCAGTACAGTGCAGTACAGTGCAGTACAGTGCAGTACAGTTCAGTTGTATCTGTATCAGTGTTATACCTTCCATCTAACAGACTGTTGTATCAGTATCAGTTATGTGGCTTAGTACACTCAGCGGGGACCAAACTGTAACGTTAAATAGATTACCCCTCTTGCCTCCCCCATGGCTGATGATATCACAAACCCCATGGCTGATGATATCACCTCCCCCATGGCTGATGATATCACCTCCCCCATGGCTGATGATATCACCTCCCCCATGGCTGATGATAGCACCGCCCCCAGAACATTACATGACCCCCTTGGATAAACTGGAATAAAGATAAACCTGGAGCTCAGCACTGCAGCGGAATGGCATTCAAACACATAGGGAGTATCCCAAATGGCACCCTATTCCCTATGTAGTGCACTACTGTGGTCCGATAGAGATAAAGGGAATGGGGGTGTGATTTGGGACGTAGCCCCAGCCACGAGAAGCTGAGTGGTGCTGTACTGTAGACTGCAGTGCACTCACCACACGCTGTACGTTTACACACTAGAAGGGTTTAAAGGGTTGTCTGTCGGTGCTCAGGAAGTACTGTAGACCACTTCATCCACTACAGCAGACTATCTCACCATACTTAATGCATGAGTAGGGCCAAAAAGGGACAAGCTACACTAGAGTCTTACACAGTAGCTAATGTGTCATGTGACCAGAGAGTAGGCTGGTTGAAATAGAGAAAACAATTACCTCTCAGAGTGTTGTTGCTGATGATACAAATTAAGTGGTGTGTATTCATGGATGCCAAGGGAAGGCAGGCTTCCCCCCAAAAAAATTGACCAAGACATTTTTTAAAATAAAATAATGTATCTTTCGTCTCTCTGTGTTTCATAATGTTCCTTCAGTTTGCAAGAGACTGAATGTATCTCACAGGAGAAAGCATCCGAGCGAGCAAAACAGTGCCCCTCTGTCTGTAATGTGTAGGCCAAATATCTGATGCTGTCTGGTCAAAAATGTTATGACATTGTTGCCGCCGTAGCATTGAGAGCAAGAGAAGCCAGCGAGCATTTGGCCTCCCTTGATAAAAAAAATTATACGATAATAGCCAATCAGCGTTGAGCTGAACTGAGTGAGCTGAACTGTGAATGGTCCTGGCCCACCAAAAATAAGTGTCAAGATAAGCCAGTTCGGATTTACTTCACACCAATCATATCACATTAAGCCAAACATCATTTCACCGAAAAAAAAAACTAGCGAGCAAGCATTTTAGCCAGGTAACCTAGGACAACAAAAACTAAAAGCGTGTACTGAGTGACTGAGTCATAGATCATTTCGTCAACATGAGAGGAGGATGGAATTGGCGTTTCTCTATAAGTAGGGTGAGTCAACATGTTTTTTTCTACTTACGTGCACACACACACACACACACACACACACACACACACACAGAAATCAGTACCATGGACAGCCACATCATATTTAGCTTACGTTGATTGGACTAAATTGTTTTTGTAATCTTTTAGTTGTCACTGTATTAGACTAAGCAGAGGTGATTTAATGATGTTGAAATGTGGAATTGAATTGGTGCAGGAATAGGGGAGGCAGCTCCTGTTTTCTTTGCGACCTACGTTAACTCTGTGGTTCTAAATCAATATTTGTTTAGTATTCTGAAAATGTTTGAAACATCAACTTGATTGACCATGATGTAGGTCATGTAACAGTTTTTTTTTATATATATATATATATATATATATATATATATATATATATATATATATATATATATGCAATATGCTTTGTGGACTCCATCGGACAGATCGTGCTCTCCAGTTTTGTGATGAAACAAAGGTGTGGTTGAATGTATTCTTATTGTCTCGGCCTTTAGGCCTATATATCACTGTGTCAAAGCATATGAACTAACAGGTTGTGGAGCAAACAACGCAATTATCACAGCACATAGGTTGTAATATGGCTTTTTGTTTTCCTGGCTTGGCTTCCCTGGTGATTTTACCCAAGCACCACTACTGTACACATGAGAATAACTGTTTCCTTTAAAAGGTCCAGTGCATATAATTCCACACCATGAGGTTCTAATAATACTGTGAAATTGTGAAAACGATTATAATGCACTTTTTAGTGTAAGAGCAGTTTGAAAAGACCACCTGAAATTTCAACCTGTTTTGGTGGGATGGAGCTTTGGCCTGCCTGGTGACATCACCATGGGGTAAATTAGTTAATAGACCAATAAGAAAGAGAGTTCCAAACCTCTCTGCCAATGACAGCTTGCTTTTTGTTTCCCCCTCCCCACTCAGACCACTCCCAGACAGTCCTAGCAACAGAGTTGCTTGAGATTTTGCTCTTTGCTAAGAAGTTATTTTAGTTCATTTTCTACCTTTTTAATTGAAAACAATAACAGTAAGGTACTTAATTGTTACCCAGAAATGATTTGATATTTAGATACAATTGTATTGGACCTTTACAGACTGTGAATTCGGAGAAAAAAAACTACAAACAACTAAAACAAAAAAAAAGTCTGCTCTGTATCAGAAATGGAACAGTCAATGTGTGATTTATTTAGCAGATCTCACCCTCTGTAAAACATATAAACACAGGTTGCTGCAGTATTCTTTGAATAACATTTTTGTAAAATAAAATGTTGCGCTCTATTTATGGCTGGGGTTAGCCAGTGTACACACGCTCGTTTGCAATTTCGACCATTTAAAGCCGGCGCTCTTCTATTTTCAACCATAGCGCCAGGATTGGTAATTTACCTGTCTTTTAATGAGCTAGCTTGCGCTGAGGTGAGGAGGGGTGGCAATATCTGAGGCGTGTCCTTAAAAAAAACGTGTGCCAATGTGTCAATTTCAGCATGCGCTGGTGGGAGCGAATGCGCCTAAAAAGCTTCTAACGGCATCGATATGAGTCAGAAACATTTATTCTAGTGTCAAAGTTGACTATAGGAGGATGGGCTCATTGTAATGGCTGGAATGGAATTAATGGAACGGAGTCAAACATGTGGTTTCCGTACGTTTGATGTGTTTGATCCCGTTCCATTAATTCCATTCCAGCCATTACAATGAGCCTGTCCTCCTACATCCCCTCCCACCAGCCTCCACTGGCTGCCATGCCCATTAATGGGGCTCTGGCAAAGCCCTCACCTCCAGCCTCACCTCTTGCCTGCTCTCCAACGGTCGACGATGGGGAGACCAGAATTAGGTATTTTTTTGTCTGACCTGTTCAAACTTCAACATAGTATATGTTTGTGTGTCAGATATCACCTATCCTAACTGCCATTGGTAATAGAACAGTGAATATGTGTGTACAATGAGGGAAACAAGTATTTGATCCCCTGCTGATTTTGTACGTTTGCCCACTGACAAATAAATGATCAGTCTGTTTCTCTGAATTGCCTTGTGAAAGCCCAACACTGTAAGATCTTATTTTATAATTAGCTAGTTGGCAATAGAACAAGCTTTCAATTTTTTGGATTGTGTAAACAACAACGGTAATTGTGTGATAAGAAATTAAAAAAAGAAAAAAAAAGAAATGATCAGTCTATAATTTTAATGGTAGGTTTATTTGAACAGTGAGAGACAGAATAACAACAAAAAAATCCAGAAGAAACACGTCAAAAATGTTATAAATTGATTTGCATTTTAATGAGGGAAATAAGTATTTGACCCCCTCTCAATCCCAGGTGTCTTTTATACAAGTAACGAGCTGAGATTAGGAGCACACTCTTAAAGGGAGTGGTCCTAATCTCAGCTTGTTACCTGTATAAAAGACACCTGTCCACAGAAGCAATCAATCAATCAGATTCCAAACTCTCCACCATGGCCAAGACCAAAGAGCTCTCCAAGGATGTCAGGGATAAGAGACTGGATGGAATGGGCTACAAGACCATTGCCAAGCAGCTTGGTGAGAAGGTGACAACAGTTGGTGCGATTATTCGCAAATGGAAGAAACACAAAATAACTGTCAATCTCCCTCGGGCCTGGGGCTCCATGCAAGATCTCACCTCGTGGAGTTGCAATGATCATGAGAACAGTAAGGAATCAGCCCAGAACTACACGGGAGGATCTTGTCAATGATCTCAAGGCAGCTGGGACCATAGTCACCAAGAAAACAATTGGTAACACACTACGCCGTGAAGGACTGAAATCCTGCAGCGCCCGCAAGGTCGAAAAAGCACATATACAGGTTCGTCTGAAGTTTGCCAATGAACATCTGAATGATTCAGAGGAGAACTGGGTGAAAGTGTTGTGGTCAGATGAGACCAAAATCGAGCTCTTTGGCATCAACTCAACTCGCCGTGTTTGGAGGAGGAGGAATGCAGCCTATGACCCCAAGAACACCATCCCCACCGTCAAACATGGAGGTGGAAACATTATGCTTTGGGGGTGTTTTTCTGCTAAGAGGACAGGACAACTTCACCGCATCAAAGGTACGGTGGACGGGGCCATGTACCGTCAAATCTTGTGTGAGAACCTCCTTCCCTTAGCCAGGGCATTGAACATGGGTCGTGGATGGGTATTCCAGCATGACAATGACCCAAAACACACAGCCAAGGCAACAAAGGAGTGGCTCAAGAAGAAGCACATTAAGGTCCTGGAGTGGCCTAGCCAGTCTCCAGACCTTAATCCCATAGAAAATCTGTGGCGGGAGCTGAAGGTTCGAGTTGCCAAAAGTCAGCCTCAAAACCTTAATGACTTGGAGAAGATCTGCAAAGAGGAGTGGGACAAAATCCCTCCTGAGATGTGTGTAAACCTGGTGGCCAACTACAAGAAACGTCTGACCTCTGTGATTGCCAACAAGGGTTTTGCTACCAAGTACTAAGTCATGTTTTGCAGAGGGGTCAAATACTTTTTTCCCTCATTAAAATGCAAATCAATTTATAACATTTTGACATGCATTTTTCTGGATTTTTTTGTTGTTGTAATTCTGTCTCTCACTGTTCAAATAAACCTACCATTAAAATTATAAACTGATCATGTCTTTGTCAGTGGGCAAACGTACAAAATCAGCAGGGGATCAAATACTTTTTTCCCTCACTGTATGTGTTGCAAGATTATGTGATGTAGTCCTGACTGACAGATGTGCTTGATAATGACGTCTCTGAATGGAGAGAGACCTGGCACTCAACACGTCCACATCGTGGGACTGAAAGTGATTTAGTAATAATAAAGTACAGTCCAGTATTTGCAACACCTTTTTCAATTCATGTGTCACTGATGACCTCTGCCTCAAATATTTCAACAGATGGACTGGAGATGCTTTTTCCAGACAGCAGCCTCAGTCGTTTGATGGGGAAACCATAATTGGGTAGGTTTTATCTGACCCGTTCAAACTTCAACATAGTACCTGTTTGTGTGTCAGATATCACCTATCCTAACTGCCTATGTAATAGAACAGCGATTATGTGTGTATGGAGCCAATATGGAGCCAGCACATGGAGACTTGCAAGATGACGTGATGAAGTCCAGACTGATAGACGGGCTTGATACTGATGTGTCTGAATGGAGAGAGACCTGGCACTCTGCGTTTACATTTTACTAGACTGTTACTTGTATTGTCTTTTTAAATTGTTGAATTGAATGGTATCAGTCAATATTGGGAGGGGAAAACCCTGTGCATTCTGCACCAGGATCAGGGAACTCCTGTTGCATATGGGACACCTTACACAGGAAGGTATGATCACTCTGACATGTTACCAAGGTAACCCCATTACCACCAGACAGGAAGGTATGACCACTCTGACATGTTACCAAGGTAACCCCATTACCACCAGACAGGAAGGTATGACCACTCTGACATGTTGCCAAGATAACCCCATTACATTTACATTTTACATTTTAGTCATTTAGCAGACGCTCTTAACCAGAGCGACTTACAGGAGCAATTAGGGTTAAGTGCCTTGCTCAAGGGCACATTAACGTCATTTAGCAGACGCTCTTAGCCAGAGCGACTCACAAATTGGTGCGTTCACCCTATAGCCAGTGGGATAACCACTTTACAATTTGGGGGGGGGGGGGGGGGTTAGAAGGAATACTTTATCCTATCCCAGGTATTCCTTAAAGAGGTGGGGTTTCAAATGTCTCCGGAAGGTGGTGAGTGACTCCGCTGTCCTGGCGTCGTGAGGGAGCTTGTTCCACCATTGGGGTGCCAGAGCAGCGAACAGTTTTGACTGGGCTGAGCGGGAGCTATGCTTCCGCAGAGGAAGGGGAGCCAGCAGGCCAGAGGTGGATGAACGCAATGTCCTCGTTTGGGTGTAGGGACTGATCAGAGCCTGAAGGTACAGAGGTGCCGTTCCCCTCACTGCTCCATAGGCAAGCACCATGGTCTTGTAGCGGATGCGAGCTTCAACTGGAAGCCAGTGGAGTGTGCGGAGGAGGGGGGTGACGTGAGAGAACTTGGGAAGGTTGAACACCAGACGGGCTGCGGCATTCTGGATGAGTTGTAGGGGTTTAATGGCACAGGCAGGGAGCCCAGCCAACAGCGAGTTGCAGTAGTCCAGACGGGAGATGACAAGTGCCTGGACCAGGACCTGCGCCGCTTCCTGTGTAAGGCAGGGTCGCACTCTCCGAATGTTGTAGAGCATGAACCTGCAGGAGCGGGTCACCGCCTTGATGTTGGCGGAGAACGACAGGGTGTTGTCCAGGGTCACGCCTAGGCTCTTCGCACTCTGGGAGGAGGACACAGCGGAGTTGTCAACCGTGATGGCGAGATCATGGAACGGGCAGTCCTTCCCCGGGAGGAAGAGCAGCTCCGTCTTGCCAGGGTTCAGCTTGAGGTGGTGATCCGTCATCCATACTGATATGTCTGCCAGACATGCAGAGATGCGATTCGCCACCTGGTTATCAGAAGGGGGAAAGGAGAAGATTAGTTGTGTATCGTCAGCGTAGCAATGATAGGAAAGGCCATGTGAGGATATGACAGAGCCAAGTGACTTGGTGTATAGGGAGAAAAGGAGAGGGCCCAGAACCGATCCCTGGGGGACACCAGTGGTGAGAGCACGTGGTGCGGAGACAGCTTCCCGCCACGCCACTTGGTAGGAGCGACCGGTCAGGTAGGACGCAATCCAGGAGTGAGCCGCGCCGGAGATGCCCATCTCGGAGAGGGTGGAGAGGAGGATCTGATGGTTCACAGTATCAAAGGCAGCAGACAGGTCTAGAAGGACAAGAGCAGAGGAGAGAGAGTTAGCTTTAGCAGTGCGGAGAGTCTCCGTGACACAGAGAAGAGCAGTCTCAGTTGAATGACCAGTCCTGAAACCTGATTGGTTTGGATCAAGAAGGTCATTCTGAGAGAGATAGCAAGAGAGTTGGCTAAAGACGGCACGCTCAATAGTTTTTGGAAAGAAAAGAAAGAAGGGATACTGGTCTGTAGTTGTTGACATCAGTGGGGTCGAGTGTTGGTTTTTTTGAGAAGGGGAGTAACTCTCGCTCTCTTGAAGACGGAAGGGACATGGCCAGCGGTCAAGGATGAGTTGATCAGCGAGGTGAGGTAGGGGAGAAGGTCACCGGAGATGGTCTGGAGAAGGGAGGAGGGGATGGGAACCGCAGGGGTTTCGGAGCTGCAGAAAGTCGCAGGTTTTTGGAGAGGGGGGGAGAAAGAAGTCAAAGATAGGGTGGGCAGTGTGGGGGACAGCAGTGTCTTTGTTAACAAACGGATCGGTGTCGTCAACCTTCTTTTTAATGGTTGACGAGTCATCCAAAAAAGGGGGGGGGGGGGGGGTGGGGGGGATTCTGGTTGGGGAGGAATGTTGAAAAGTTCTAGGTTAGAGGCAGATTGCTTGATTAGAGTTGGTTAGAAGGTGGCTTAGCAGCGAAAAGATTTGAAGAATGTAGAGAGGAGGGAGTTTGAAAAGTGCGTCGCGGAGTTTGTTTTCTTCATTTTCGCTGCCGGAGCTCTGTTCTGTGAGCTGCATGAGTCTAAGCCCGGGGGGGAGGCCGGGTAGGATAGGGGACACAGAGTAAGTCTGCAGAAAGGGAGGAGGGAGGGTTGAGGAGGCAGATCGGAGATTGGGGAGAATGATTGGGGGAGAGATGATGGATGAAGGGGAGTAGTGGGGGAGTTTTTTTTGCTGTTTTTTTCCTTTTGGGTTTTTTGTTTCTTATGTGGGAATTTTTTGGTTTGGGTGGGTTTATTGTCATATTATTAGGTTTTTTATTTGTTTTTGTGGGGTGTGGGGGTTTTTTTGTAGGTAAAGATGCCCAAAATTTACGTTAAGCCCATTTACATTTAAAGTCATTAGCAGAGCTTTAACCGACGACTTACAGGAGCAATTAGGTTTAAGGGGCCTTGCTCAAGGGCACATTAACGTCATTTAGCAGACGCTCTTAGCCAGAGCGACTCACAAATTGGTGCGTTCACCCTTAGCCAGTGGGATACACTTTACAATTTGGGGGGGGGGGGGGGGGGGTAGAGTACTTTATCCTTCCCAGTATTCCTTAAAGAGGTGGGGTTTCAAAGGGTCTCCGGAAGGTGGGAGTGACTCCGCTGTCCTGGCGTCGTGAGGAGTTTGTTCCCCATTGGGGTGCCAGAGCAGCGAACAGTTTTGACTGGGCTGAGCGGGAGCTATGCTTCCGCAGAGGAAGGGGAGCCAGCAGGCCAGAGGTGGATGAACGCAATGTCCTCGTTTGGGTTGTAGGGACTGATCAGAGCCTGAAGGTACAGAGGTGCCGTTCCCCTCACTGCTCCATAGGCAAGCACCATGGTCTTGTAGCGGATGCGAGCTTCAAC
Organism: Coregonus sp. 'balchen'; assembly: GCA_902810595.1. Lineage (NCBI taxonomy): Eukaryota > Metazoa > Chordata > Actinopteri > Salmoniformes > Salmonidae > Coregonus > Coregonus sp. 'balchen'. The sequence goes on from LR778259.1 coordinate 33,685,634, forward strand.
TGGAAGCCAGTGGAGTGTGCGGAGGAGGGGGGGTGACGTGAGAGAACTTGGGAAGGTTGAACACCAGACGGGCTGCGGCATTCTGGATGAGTTGTAGGGGTTTAATGGCACAGGCAGGGAGCCCAGCCAACAGCGAGTTGCAGTAGTCCAGACGGGAGATGACAAGTGCCTGGACCAGGACCTGCGCCGCTTCCTGTGTAAGGCAGGGTCGCACTCTCCGAATGTTGTAGAGCATGAACCTGCAGGAGCGGGTCACCGCCTTGATGTTGGCGGAGAACGACAGGGTGTTGTCCAGGGTCACGCCTAGGCTCTTCGCACTCTGGGAGGAGGACACAGCGGAGTTGTCAACCGTGATGGCGAGATCATGGAACGGGCAGTCCTTCCCCGGGAGGAAGAGCAGCTCCGTCTTGCCAGGGTTCAGCTTGAGGTGGTGATCCGTCATCCATACTGATATGTCTGCCAGACATGCAGAGATGCGATTCGCCACCTGGTTATCAGAAGGGGGAAAGGAGAAGATTAGTTGTGTATCGTCAGCGTAGCAATGATAGGAAAGGCCATGTGAGGATATGACAGAGCCAAGTGACTTGGTGTATAGGGAGAAAAGGAGAGGGCCCAGAACCGATCCCTGGGGGACACCAGTGGTGAGAGCACGTGGTGCGGAGACAGCTTCCCGCCACGCCACTTGGTAGGAGCGACCGGTCAGGTAGGACGCAATCCAGGAGTGAGCCGCGCCGGAGATGCCCATCTCGGAGAGGGTGGAGAGGAGGATCTGATGGTTCACAGTATCAAAGGCAGCAGACAGGTCTAGAAGGACAAGAGCAGAGGAGAGAGAGTTAGCTTTAGCAGTGCGGAGAGTCTCCGTGACACAGAGAAGAGCAGTCTCAGTTGAATGACCAGTCCTGAAACCTGATTGGTTTGGATCAAGAAGGTCATTCTGAGAGAGATAGCAAGAGAGTTGGCTAAAGACGGCACGCTCAATAGTTTTGGAAAGAAAAGAAAGAAGGGATACTGGTCTGTAGTTGTTGACATCAGTGGGGTCGAGTGTTGGTTTTTTGAGAAGGGGAGTAACTCTCGCTCTCTTGAAGACGGAAGGGACATGGCCAGCGGTCAAGGATGAGTTGATCAGCGAGGTGAGGTAGGGGAGAAGGTCACCGGAGATGGTCTGGAGAAGGGAGGAGGGGATGGGGTCAAGCGGGCAGGTTGTTGGGCGGCCTGCAGTCACAAGTCGCAGGATTTTATCTGGAGAGAGAGGGGAGAAAGAAGTCAAAGCATAGGGTAGGGCAGTGTGAGCGGGACCAGCAGTGTCATTAGACTTAACAAACGAGGATCGGATGTCGTCAACCTTCTTTTCAAAGTGGTTGACGAAGTCATCCACAGAGAGAGAGGAGGGGGGGGGGGGGGGGGGGGGGGATTCAGGAGGGAGGAAAATGTGGCAAAGAGCTTCCTAGGGTTAGAGGCAGATGCTTGGAATTTAGAGTGGTAGAAGGTGGCCTTAGCAGCAGAAACAGATGAAGAAAATGTAGAGAGGAGGGAGTGAAAAGATGCCAGGTCGGCAGGGAGTTTAGTTTTCTTCCATTTCCGCTCCGCTGCCCGGAGCTCTGTTCTGTGAGCTCGCAATGAGTCATCAAGCCACGGAGCAGGAGGGGAGGACCGAGCCGGCCGGGAGGATAGGGGACACAGAGAGTCAAAGGATGCAGAAAGGGAGGAGAGGAGGGTTGAGGAGGCAGAATCAGGAGATTGGAGGGAGAAGGATTGAGCAGAGGGAAGAGATGATAGGATGGAAGAGGAGAGAGTAGTGGGAGAGAGAGAGCGAAGGTTGCGGCGGCGCATTACCATCTGTGTAGGGGCAGAGTGAGTAGTGTGGGAGGAGAGTGAGAGAGAAAAGGAAACAAAGTAGTGGTCGGAGACATGGAGGGGAGTTGCAGTGAGATTAGTAGAGGAGCAGCATCTAGTGAAGATGAGGTCAAGCGTATTGCCTGCCTTGTGAGTAGGGGGGGACGGTGAGAGGGTGAGGTCAAAAGAGGAGAGGAGTGGAAAGAAGGAGGCAGAGAGAAATGAGTCAAATGTGGACATAGGGAGGTTGAAATCCCCCAAAACTGTGAGGGGTGAGCCATCCTCAGGGAAGGAACTTATCAAGGCGTCAAGCTCATTGATGAACTCTCCAAGGGAACCTGGAGGGCGATAGATGACAAGGATATTAAGCTTAAATGGGCTAGTGACTGTGACAGCATGGAATTCAAATGAGGAGATAGACAGATGGGTTAGGGGAAAAATTGAGAATGTCCACTTGGGAGAGATGAGGATTCCTGTACCACCACCCCTCTGACCAGATGCTCTCGGGGTATGCGAGAACACATGGTCAGACGAGGAGAGAGCAGTAGGAGTAGCGGTGTTTTCAGTGGTGATCCATGTTTCCGTCAGCGCCAGGAAGTCGAGGGACTGGAGGTTGGCATAGGCTGGGATGAAGTCAGCTTTGTTGGCAGCAGAACGGCAGTTCCAGAGGCTGCCTGCGACCTGGAACTCCACGTGGGTGGTGCGTGCAGGGACCACCAGGTTGGAGAGGCAGCAGCCACGCGGTGTGGTGCGTTTGTGTAGCCTGTGCAGAGAGGAGAGAACAGGGATAGGCAGAGGCATAGTTGACAGGCTGTAGCAAATGGCTACCAGACAGGAAGGTATGACCACTCTGACATGTTACCAAGGTAACTCATTACCACCAGACAGGAAGGTATGACCACTCTGACATGTTGCCAAGGTAACCCCATTACCACCACACAGGAAGGTATGACCACTCTGACATGTTACCAAGGTAACCCCATTACCACCAGACAGGAAGGTATGACCACTCTGACATGTTACCAAGGTAACCCCATTACCACCAGACAGGAAGGTATGACCACTCTGACATGTTACCAAGGTAACCCCATTACCACCAGACAGGAAGGTATGACCACTCTGACATGTTGCCAAGGTAACCCCATTACCACCAGACAGGAAGGTATGACCACTCTGACATGTTGCCAAGGTAACCCCATTACCACCAGACAGGAAGGTATGACCACTCTGACCTGTTGCCAAGGTAACCCCATTACCACCAGACAGGAAGGTATGACCACTCTGACATGTTGCCAAGGTAACCCCATTACCACCAGACAGGAAGGTATGACCACTCTGACATGTTGCCAAGGTAACCCCATTACCACCAGACAGGAAGGTATGACCACTCTGACATGTTGCCAAGGTAACCCCATTACCACCAGACAGGAAGGTATGACCACTCTGACATGTTGCCAAGGTAACCCCATTACCGCCAGACAGGAAGGTATTACCACTCTGACATGTTACCAAGGTAACCCCATTACCACCAGACAGAAAGGTATGACCACTCTGACATGTTACCAAGGTAACCCCATTACCACCAGACAGGAAGGTATTACCACTCTGACATGTTACCAAGGTAACCCCATTACCACCAGACAGGAAGGTATTACCACTCTGACATGTTACCAAGGTAACCCCATTACCACCAGACAGGAAGGTATGACCACTCTGACATGTTACCAAGGTAACCCCATTACCACCAGACAGGAAGGTATGACCACTCTGACATGTTGCCAAGGTAACCCCATTACCACCAGACAGGAAGGTATGACCACTCTGACATGTTGCCAAGGTAACCCCATTACCACCAGACAGGAAGGTATGACCACTCTGACATGTTACCAAGGTAACCCCATTACCACCAGACAGGAAGGTATGACCACTCTGACATGTTACCAAGGTAACCCCATTACCACCAGACAGGAAGGTATGACCACTCTGACCTGTTACCAAGGTAACCCCATTACCACCAGTCTAAATGCTGATAGTCACAGTATCTGTATCTGCTGGGAAGGACAATGAAAGATGAAAGGTTCACTTTGTTATATTATCAGAACACTGCTTCTATGGTGTTGTGGAAAGGGTTGTTAATTCTACATGGACCTGTTACTACATTTGAAAGTTATCAAAACACTTAGTTTAGTTTAGAATATCTACATAAATTCAGCAATTGCATTCTTCTCATATTACTCTGTAGGCTACTGACCTGTTCAAAGCTTCCTCCGACATCTCGCCTTACATCTGTCTGTAGTTATTGAACTCAACCTGCAGGAGGTTTGTTTGTTGTGATTGAGTGGGGGGGGGGGGGGGGGGGGGGGGGAACAGTAGCGGGCAAGGTTCTGACAGATGGGTGTGTCTTGGTGGTGGCACATCAAACCACACCCCCAAGCCAACTCACATTTGGCTTCTGTCATGGCCGCCTGCTTTTCTTGAGGAGCAAGCCAAAAAAGGTAGACCAAATCAGCAGGTGCAGTTCCCCTTTAAGACCAATCGAAACCTGGTCTAGCTGTAATGTGGTTGGTAATGGAATTCATTTTTACAACGGAAGCGCAGCCTATCCAGCCATGACGCACAGTGCCCATATGAACATGGAACAAGAGAGATGTGCTTTTTTGTGATGTAAACCTTGTTATTTACATTTAGATCTCAATTTAAAAAAATAAAAATAAAAAATGTGTCTTGCCCAATGCATTCGCCAAGTCAAGACTATCGATAAAAGGTTTTGGCTCGTGAGACCGCTTTGAAATAAATCTTAATCACCAAAGCGTTATTAAATGATTAAGTTTGGGATCAGCAAAATAGTGAGCTGACATGCCCTTTTAATCTATGTAGGCCAGTGGTACCTGGCATATCAACAGCGGGAAAATCCATGAGACCATAGGCTTACTTGGTAAAATACACATGAGGGGGGTACTTCAGGGTTACTCCGGGCAGAGAAACATTCCGCTGGTGGTACAGTAAGAGGTTGGGAACAACTGATGTAGGCTATTGTACATTATTGTAGCCAGCTCCTGTTGTTATGTTGGATGTGCATAAAAGCCCTCCATGTATATCTGTATATACCTATCATGGAACACGAGATTAGATAATCCGTTGACCCTTGTATTTAGAAATATTAAAGTTATTTTCCTGTAACAATTGCTTGTTTTCTGTTCCGTTTGATTAAAAAAACAAGCCCTTATAGGCTACCCTTACCCTGCTATAATGAACCCTTACCCTGCTATAATGAACCCTTACCCTGCTATAATGAACCCTTACCCTGCTATAATGAACCCTTACCCTGCTATAATGAACCCTTACCCTGCTATAATGAACCCTTACCCTGCTATAATGAACCCTTACCCTGCTATAATGAACCCTTACCCTGCTATAATGAACCCTTACACTGCTATAATGAACCCTTACCCTGCTATAATGAACCCTTACCCTGATATAATGAACCCTTACCCTGCTATAATGAACCCTTACCCTGCTATAATGAACCCTTACCCTGCTATAATGAACCCTTACCCTGCTATAATGAACCCTTACCCTGCTATAATGAACCCTTACCCTGCTATAATGAACCCTTACCCTGCTATAATGAACCCTTACACTGCTATAATGAACCCTTACCCTGCTATAATGAACCCTTACCCTGCTATAATGAACCCTTACCCTGCTATAATGAACCCTTACCCTGCTATAATGAACCCTTACCCTGCTATAATGAACCCTTACCCTGCTATAATGAACCCTTACCCTGCTATAATGAACCCTTACCCTGCTATAATGAACCCTTACCCTACTATAATGGGGATGTAGCTCAGTTGATAGAGCATGGCGTTTGCAACGCCAGGGTTGTGGGTTCGATTCCCACAGGGGGTATGAAAAATAATAATGTATGCACTAACTGTAAGTCGCTCTGGATAAGAGCGTCTGCTAAATGACTAAAATGTAAATGTATAATGAACCCTTACCCTGCTATAACCAAAGCTGGTTCAACAGCAATGTGTCTGATGTCTTTCCTGGCCATGCATTAGCCAAGAAGTCTATCCATAAAAGGTTTCTAAATGGTTTACTCCTGAGGCTTTTGACCTCATGCTTTTCATTATTCACAATTCACATAGGCCTACATTTGCATACTCCATTTGGCTTGTATCCATCCTCCAAACACATTCAAAAACCAACTGTCCTATAAAGGGATAACGCTTATAAGCAAAAACTCAAACAGGAAGTACCAGTGACGAGCTCAATACGTGAGAGTGGTTAGAGTGGGCCGATGAAGCGGATGCTAAACCACAGGACTGTTTGGCTAGCACAAACTGGAATATGTGACCGACCGCCTTGATTCGGTCTTATGTAGCAACATTTGAAATTGTGTTTTATACATTGGATAAAAGCAGAGACACAGAGCTACAAAATGGTACAGTGCCTTGCAAAGAATTCATCTCACTTGGCGTTTTTCCTATTTTGTTGCATTACAACCTGTAATTTAAATGGATTTTCAGAAGTCAAATAATTAGTTAAATAAAGTCCACCTGTGTGCAATCTAAGTGTCACATGATCCTAGTATATGTACACCTGTTCTGAAAGGCCCCAGAGTCTGCAACACCACTAAGCAAGGGGCACCACCAAGCAAGCGACACCATGAAGACCAAGGAGCTCTCCAAACAGGTCAGGGACAAAGTTGAGGAGAAGTACAGATCAGGGTTGGGTTATAAAAAAATATCTGAAACTTTGAACATCCCACGGAGCACCATTAAATCCGTTATAAAAAAAAATGAAAGAATATGGCACCACAACAAACCTGCCAAGAGAGGGCCACCCACCAAAACTCACGGACCAGGCCAGGAGGGCATTAATCAGAGAGGCAACAAAGAGACAAAAGATAACCCTGAAGGAGCTGCAAAGCTCCACAGCGGAGATTGGAGTATCTGTCCATAGGACCACTTTAAGCCGTACACTCCACAGAGCTGAGCTTTATGGAAGAGTGGCCAGAGAAAGCCATTGCTCAAAGAAAAAAATAAGCAAACACATTTGGTGTTCGCCAAATGGCATGTGAGAGACTCCCCAAACATATGGAAGAAGGTACTCTGGTCAGATGAGACTAAAATTGAGCATTTTGGCCATCAAGGAAAACACTATGTCTGGCGCAAATCCAACACCTCTCATCACCCCGAGAACACCATGCCCACAGTGAAGCATGGTGGTGGCAGCATGCTTCAGTCAAAACTGTTCGCTGCTCTGGCACCCCAATGGTGGAACAAGCTTCCTCACGACGCCAGGACAGCGGAGTCACTCACCACCTTCCGGAGACATTTGAAACCCCACCTCTTTAAGGAATACCTGGGATAGGATAAAGTATTCCTTCTAACCCCCCCCCCCCCCCCCCCCCCCCCCCCCCAAATTGTAAAGTGGTTATCCCACTGGCTATAGGGTGAACGCACCAATTTGTGAGTCGCTCTGGCTAAGAGCGTCTGCTAAATGACGTTAATGTGCCCTTGAGCAAGGCACTTAACCCTAATTGCTCCTGTAAGTCGCTCTGGTTAAGAGCGTCTGCTAAATGACTAAAATGTAAATGTAATGCTGTGGGGATGTTTTTCATCGGCAGGGACTGGGAAACTGGTCAGAATTGAAGGAATGATGGATGGCGCTAAATACAGGGAAATTCTTGAGGGAAACCTGTTTCAGTCTTCCAGAGATTTGAGACTGGGACGGAGGTTCACCTTCCAGCAGGACAATGACCCTAAGCATACTGCTAAAGCAACACTCGAGTGGTTGAGTTTCCCGAGTGGCGCAATGGTCTGCCACTAGAGATCCTGGTTCGAATCCAGGCTCTGTCGTAGCCGGCCGTGACCGGGAGACCCATGGGGCGGCGCACAATTGGCCCAGGGTAGGGGAGGGAATGGCCGGCAGGGATGTAGCTCAGGCAGGTTTGCAACTCCAGGGTTGTGGGTTCGATTCCCACGGGGGACCAATATAAAAAATTATGTATGCACTCACTAACTGTATGTCGCTCTGGATAAGAGTGTCTGCTAAATGACTAAAATGTAAATGTTTAAGGGGAAACATGACTTAAAGATTGCTGTACACCAGCAGAACCCATCCAATTTGCTGGAGCAGTTTTGCCTTGAAGAATGGCCAAAAATCCCAGTGGCTAGATGTGCCAAGCTTATAGAGACATACCCCAAGAGACTTGCAGCCGATTCTGGTGTGAGTTATCTGGTCCAAATGTATTACTTGGAGCTCGGGCTGATTCCGGTGTGATTTATCTGGTCCAAATGTATTACTTGGAGCTCGGGCTGATTCCGGTGTGATTTATCTGGTCCAAATGTATTACTTGGATCTCGGCCGATTGTGGCTACTCTCTGGCAGATGATTACACGGGCTGCATTATATAATTAACATTTCATTATTTATAAATGTTTCCATATTTTTTCATTGTTTCTGTGATCAAATTTAAATTAAATTATATAAGAGGCTTTCCAGTTAAAGTAGTATTTTAGTATTTTTATGCTTTGTGCAAGGCAATTTATCAGCATTCCCTGTCGCTGTCGCTGAAAAACATCCCCACAGCATAATGCTGCCACCACCATGCTTCACCGTAGGGATGCTATTGGTCAGGTGAAGAGTGGTGCCTGGTTTCCTCCAGGCCAGGTGAAGAGTGGTGCCTGGTTTCCTCCAGACGTGACGCTTGGCATTCAGGCCAAAGAGTTCAATCTTGGTTTCATCAGACCAGAGAATCTTGTTTCTGATGGTCTGAGAGTATTTTAAATGCCATTTGGCAAACTCCAAGCGGGCTGTCATGTGCCTTTTACTGAGGAGTGGCTTCCGTCCGCCCACTCTACCATAAAGGCCTGATTGGTGGAGGGCTGCAGAGATGGTTGTCCTTCTGGAAGGAACTCTGGAGCTCTTTCAGAGTGACCATCGGGTTCTTGGTCACCTCCCTAACCAAGGCCCTTCTCCCCCGTTTGCTCTCTAGGAAGAGTCTTGGTGGTTCCAAACTTCTTCCATTTAAGAATGATGGAGGCCACTGTGTTCTTGGGGACCTTCAATGCTGCAGAAATGTTTTGGTAGCCTTTCCCAGATCTGTGCCTTGACACAATCCTGTCTCAGAGATCTACGGACAATTCCTTCGACCTCATGGCTCGTTTTGTCAACTGTGGGACCTTATATAGACAGGTGTGTGCTTTTCCAAATCATGTCCAATCAATTGAATTTACCACAGGTGGACTCCAATCAAGTTGTAGAAACATCTCAAGGATGATCAATGGAAACAGCATGCTCCTGAGCTCAATTTCGAGTCTCATAACCAAGGGTCTGAATACTTAAACTGTAAATAAGGTATTTCAGTTTTTTTTTTTTTATACATTTGCAAACATTTCTAAAAACGTTTTCATTATGGGGTATTGTATATAGATGGATGGGGGATTATAAAAAAAAAAAAAAATCAATTTTAGAATAGTGCTGTAAAGTAACAAATTGTGAAAAGATTGGATGGTGTCTGAATGCTTTCAGTATGCACTGTATCTACCTGAATTACCTCGTACCCCTCCCTGCCCATGGACTCGGTACTGGTACCCCGTGTATATTTCCAAGTTATCGTTACTCATTGTGTATTTATTATTACAGTTATTATCACGTGCTACTTTTTTTCTTTTATTTATCTTTTGCTTTCTCTCTGCATTGTTGGGAAGGGCCCGTAAGTATGCCTTTCACTGTTAGTCCACACCGGTTGTTTACCAAGAATGTGACGAATTACATTTGATTTGATTTGACCGGCACTCACTCATCACTCACTGTTCATTAATCTAACGTTAGATAGATACCATGCAAAATCTCATTTCAACGATCAGATTTGAGGCATGAATGCAAATGTATGTACTTCGACCAGACCAGTGTAGATACTGTTGGACGCCAGCTGACACATATGTTCATATTTTCACAGAATAAATAGGAATGATTATGATCACCACATGACATCATTTATTGGACAAAGAGTGGGAAAATTATACAACCTTCATTCAAATAGAAACGATTGGGCAAAACATCTCAACAGCACAGGTAGTGTGAGTGGAAAGATGATGACTCACCGTGAGAAACAATAATCTGCTACCAAAACTGGCACTTAAGATACCAAATGTAGGGACAAGTAGGATTGACAAGTAGCTCAACTGAACATACATGAGACAGAAACCTAGAAACCCAGTGTTGCTACCCGAGAATACTTGTTTTATTGACAACTGAAGTTTGTTCCATGATGGAACACTCAATTGGTAACTACGGCTAAGAACTTTGCTCTGCACTCAAAGGTTCTCTCGGGAGGAAAAAAAGTGACATATTGAGTATCAAGTTCACCATCAACTGCTTCCATCTTCCACCTTCTCTCTTCCCCACCTGTCTCTGTTTTGTCTCCCCCAATCCCTTTCACTCTATCCCTCCATATTTACATTTTAGTCATTTAGCAGACACTGTTATCCACAGCGACTTACAGTGGTGAGTGCATATATTTTCGTACTGGTCCCCCTGTGGGAATCAAACCCACAACCGTGGCACTGCAAGGGCCTTGCTCTACTGTCATTCGGCTGGACTAATGTTTCTCTTTCCTCCCCCCCCCTTCCTCTCCTCCCCCTCCTCTGCTCCTTCTTTCGCTCCACAGAATTAGAGGAGTGGGGGTTGACACTAGACTGCGTCCGTCTTGCTAGCGAAGCGTCCAGAGTGACTCGACTCAGATTTGCCCTGCTCTGTTGCCATCATGGGAGATGATTGCTAAAACCGCCAAAGTCAGCATCCCACTTACTGGGTTTGTCCTGGGTTTGACCTGGGTTTGTCCTGGGTTTGACCTGGGTTTGTCCTGGGTTTGACCTGGGTTTGTCCAGTTAGGGAAAAAAAAGAAGTATTTTTTCATTTTTTAAAGAATTGAAATTGTAAGAAACGGACGATTGCATTGACCATAAATGTATATTCATTAAATGTTATATGAGACTGAAGCGTTATTAAAGTCGGGTTATGAGGGGTTATTGGCATTGTTTTAAAATGTTATTTGGATTATTTATTTTAATTGAATGCGAAACAACGAGGAAGGTTTTTTTATTTCCAGAAAATATCAGTCAAGAGTGTGTGAATTGGGTGTGATAAAGAAGTGGAGCGAGTGCAATTGCATTTCAGGATTGGGATGAGGGGGTGAGGATCAGATTCCTCCATTCAATCTGTCCAATCTCCAATACACTGAGAAATAAATTGCTTTTTAAAAAGATTGCTTAGGTCCTATCTGGGAGCAACTAAAGTGGATACATTTCATTGCGCCTGTATTTAAATGAGCCGCAGTTAATTCGATAGTGTCCCATTATCAAAGATACTGGTGAGTAAGACTAGGGCGGCAGGTAGCTTAGTGGTTAAGAGCGTTGTGCCAGTCACCGAAAGGTCGCTGGTTCTAATCCCCGAGCCGACTAGGTGAAAAATCTGTCGATGCGCCCTTGAGCAAGGCACTTAACCCTAATTGCTCTGGGTAAGAGCGTCGACGTAAATGTACTTGTCAGGTAGCCCTTCTTGAAACCTGAAACGAATCCCCGTAAAATAAAAGTGGAAATGTTACCGTCACATTAAAAAAAAACACACATTTCAAAATGTTCCGAGAGGAAAAGCGTGTGTGAAAAGTGTTTGGGTTATTAATGTAATGGTCTTTGTTCTATAAGCTCATTTCGGACATTGTTTTATTAGAGTCAATAGACCCCAGGAAAAGATCAGAATATCTGCCTGCAGTCTCTGTCACTGTGAGAGGCCCTGGCAGGCAGGCAGACAGAAAGACAGCACATTTCTTATTGATTAATAAAGCACATCTTGTTTGAGGAAACCACAGGATGATCCTGGAGGAAGGGAATGGGGGGAAAGAGGAGGGGGAATCGACCCATAATGCACTAGAGGGAGTGAAAAAAATTGAAAGAAAAAGATGTCTAAAGATCAATTTTCAGGATATGATTCTACAATAATCATTATTTTCAGTGAATTTCATATCTTCTATTAAATATTATCTCTTCCTTTAGAGCCATAACAATTGTAGACAATCTAATGAAGTGAATAGATGTCCCCAGTCTTAAATATGCACCTGCTTGCTTTAAGAGGCTGAGGCACTCTATGGGACGGAACAGGAATGCAAAGAAAATGCATATTTAATTAGAGGGAAGCCTTAATTGTTAGTGTGGCATTTCTACCAAATTAACCACCACTATTTCCTGTCGTTAAAGTCAATTTTCTTTATAGTGTGTTAAATAAATAATGAGAGAGAGAGAGAGAGAGAGAGAGAGAGATAGAGAGAGAGCAGAGATAGAGGAGAGAGAGGCAGAGGGAGAGAGAGAGAGAGAGGCAGAGAGAGAGAGAGAGAGAGAGAGAGAGAGAGGGGGGGGGGGGGGAGAGAGAGAAGAGAGAGACAGAGAGAGAGAGAGAGAGAGAGAGAGAGACCGATACCCGCTAATTATCAAAATCCAGAAAAGAGCAGTTAAATTCTACAACCACCTAAAAGGAAGCGATTCCCAAACCTTCCATAACAAAGCCATCACCTACAGAGAGATGAACCTAGAGAAGAGTCCCCTAAGTAAGCTGGTCCTGGGACTATGTTCACAAACACAAAACAGACCCCACAGAGCCCCAGGACAGCAACACAATTAGACCCAACCAAATCATGAGAAAACAAAAAGATAATTACTTGACACATTAGAAAGAATTTACAAAAAAACAGAGTAAACTAGAATGCTATTTGGCCCTAAACAGAGAGTACACAGTGGCATAATACCTGACCACTGTGACTGACTCAGTGAGCATAGCCTTGCTATTGAAAAAGGCCGCCGTAGGCAGACCTGGCTGTCAAGAGAAGACAGGCTATGTGCACACTGCCCACAAAATGAGGTGGAAACTGAGCTGCACTTCCTAACCTCCTGCCAAATGTATGACCATATTAGAGACACATATTTCCCTCAGATTACACAGATCCACAAAGAATTAGAAAACAAATCCAATTTTGATAAACTCCCATATCTATTGGGTGAAATACCACAGTGTGCCATCACAGCAGCAAGATTTGTGACCTGTTGCCACAAGAAAAGGGCAACCAGTGAAGAACAAACACCATTGTAAATATAACCCATATTTATGTTAATTTATTTTCACTTTTGTACTTTAACTATTTTATCATCATTACAACACTGTATATAGACATAATATGATATTTGAAATGTCTCTATTATTTTGGAACTTGTGTGAGTGTAATATTTACTGTTCAGTTTTTATTGTTTATTTCACTTTTCTTTATCCATTTCACTTTCTTTGGCAATGTAAACATATGTTTCCCATGCCAATAAAGCCCCTTGAATTGAAATTGAATTGAGAGAGCGAGAGAGAGGGTCCCTTCATCAAACCAATAACTCTGTGGACATAGCGTGGACTGAACAAGCTCAATATAGTGTTGCTTCCATTATTGAACATCCAAATTAACTAGATCCAATACTTACCTAAAGCACACATGTTTGCTTTATAAATGTAATCATTTGCTCTACATACTTATCTGACAATACCATTTCTATAGTTAATGTAAAAACGTTAAAAGAAAATACAGTGGGGGAAAAAAAGTATTTAGTCAGCCACCAATTGTGCAAGTTCTCCCACTAAAAAAGATGAGAGAGGCCTGTAATTTTCATCATAGGTACACGTCAACTATGACAGACAAAATGAGAAAAAACATTCCAGAAAATCACATTGTAGGATTTGTAATGAATTTATTTGCAAATTATGGTGGAAAATAAGTATTTGGTCAATAACAAAAGTTTCTCAATACTTTGTTATATACCCTTTGTTGGCAATGACACAGGTCAAACGTTTTCTGTAAGTCTTCACAAGGTTTTCACACACTGTTGCTGGTATTTTGGCCCATTCCTCCATGCAGATCTCCTCTAGAGCAGTGATGTTTTGGTGCTGTCGCTGGGCAACACGGACTTTCAACTCCCTCCAAAGATTTTCTATGGGGTTGAGATCTGGAGACTGGCTAGGCCACTCCAGGACCTTGAAATGCTTCTTACGAAGCCACTCCTTCGTTGCCCGGGCGGTGTGTTTGGGATCATTGTCATGCTGAAAGACCCAGCCACGTTTCATCTTCAATGCCCTTGCTGATGGAAGGAGGTTTTCACTCAAAATCTCACGATACATGGCCCCATTCATTCTTTCCTTTACACGGATCAGTCGTCCTGGTCCCTTTGCAGAAAAACAGCCCCAAAGCATGATGTTTCCACCGCCATGCTTCACAGTAGGTATGGTGTTCTTTGGATGCAACTCAGCATTCTTTGTCCTCCAAACACGACGAGTTGAGTTTTTACCAAAAAGTTATATTTTGGTTTCATCTGACCATATGACATTCTCCCAATCCTCTTCTGGATCATCCAAATGCACTCTAGCAAACTTCAGACGGGCCTGGACATGTACTGGCTTATGCAGGGGGACACGTCTGGCACTGCAGGATTTGAGTCCCTGGCGGCGTAGTGTGTTACTGATGGTAGGCTTTGTTACTTTGGTCCCAGCTCTCTGCAGGTCATTCACTAGGTCCCCGCGTGTGGTTCTTGGATTTTTGCTCACCGTTCTTGTGATCATTTTGACCCCACGGGGTGAGATCTTGCGTGGAGCCCCAGATCGAGGGAGATTATCAGTGGTCTTGTATGTCTTCCATTTCCTAATAATTGCTCCAACAGTTGATTTCTTCAAACCAAGCTGCTTACCTATTGCAGATTCAGTCTTCCCAGCCTGGTGCAGGTCTACAATTTTGTTTCTGGTGTCCTTTGACAGCTCTTTGGTCTTGCCATAGTGGAGTTTGGAGTGTGACTGTTTGAGGTTGTAGACAGGTGTCTTTTATACTGATAACAAGTTCAAACAGGTGCCATTAATACAGGTAACGAGTGGAGGACAGAGGAGCCTCTTAAAGAAGAAGTTACAGGTCTGTGAGAGCCAGAAATCTTGCTTGTTTGTAGGTGACCAAATACTTATTTTCCACCATAATTTGCAAATAAATTCATTAAAAATCCTACAATGTGATTTTCTGGATTTTTTTTTCTCAATTTGTCTGTCATAGTTGACGTGTACCTATGATGAAAATTACAGGCCTCTCTCATCTTTTTAAGTGGGAGAACTTGCACAATTGGTGGCTGACTAAATACTTTTTTCCCCCGCTGTATCCCTGAACAATAAATTCCTGACCGTAATACAATAAATTCCTGATCATACCATCAAATTTACCTTTGGGTATTTTGAATGTAAGGACATAAAGGAATAGTTCTACTGGTTATTGGCCCTAGAAAGCATTGTGTTTGGCTCTAGTGTAAGTCGTGAACTCCAACTCCCCTGCTTTAACACGATTACAGCAGATAAAACATAGTAAAAGTCCCTGGGGCTGAGTGCAGACATAAAACAGGAAGTAATACAGTGATGAAATGATGAGCAGCCAACAGTAGAGAGATGTGCTCTGTCTGAAGGACTGCAAGACAGGACTGGGTGGATATGATGTTAAGGATGTACATAAACAATGTTGGGTATCTTTAGTCACATTTTATTCATTAAACAAGGCACTTTTACAATACATGGTGCATGGGCATTATATTGCAGCTGTGTTTGTGTAATACACTGTCACTACAATATGTATATATTACTGTAACTGAATTAAAAAGGAAAGGATACACTATTGTATTGGTTTGGATTTCCAATTTACAGTATTTTACTGTAACATATTTAGCGAATTTAAAGGATGTTAATATATATATATTAGGGCTGTCAAATGATTAAATTTTTTTATCAAATTAATCAGAATTTTCAGTGGATTAATCATGATTAATCACTATTTGTCAGGGCGATATGATTTACTTGAGCCAAGACCTCTTTCCTTTTTTCTTTTTCGTTTTCATAGAGCTCGTGGATTTTCTTCATAACTGTGGCTCTTGACGGTGGCTTATAGAATGAGTCTTGAGACGCCACTTGCAAAACATCAAGGAAACCTGAGTCTTCTACAATGCTAATGGGTCTACAATCCTTTGCAATCCATTTTGCTATTGTGTTGGTCAAATTATCTGAGGTTGATTTTGTTAATTGCCTGCAAACATTCAGCGTGGTCTGGCGCAAACCACTTGCTGAATCTGACGGCCCAGCAAACGCATGTTTGGCGTTGACATGGTACTTCAAGCTTGAACAGCTCCGGTGAAATTGAAACTCCTTCTTACAAATCTTGCAAATAACCTTGTACTTGTTAACTGTACCATCATCATTCTTTTTATATTTGAATCCGTCAATAGGCCCACTTTGCTCACCTTGCTCCATCTCGCCTCTAGCTCCCAACCACTTTCCTGACCTGAATAATTTGTCACACTGCGCATGCGTGAAATGCGTTAAAAAAATTGACGTAATTAACAGCAAACAACTAATTAACGTCGTTAACGCGCTATTTTTGACAGCCCTAATATATATATATATATTTTTAAGATGTTATCAACTTAATATTTTTATGCAAGTGATATACTTTGTAGGAAAGCAGAACGTTGATAGGATATATGAACAGCTTTTTTTATGGCGGTTTTGGAGCAGTGGCTTCTTTCTAGCTGAGCGGCCTTTCAGGTTATGTCGATATAGGACTCGTTTTACTGTGGATATAGATACTTTTGTACTTGTTTCCTCCAGCATCTACACAAGGTCCCTTTGCTGTTGTTCTGGGATTGATTTGCACTTTTCGCCCCAAAGTACGTTCATCTCTAGGAGACAGAACGTGTCTCCTTCTTGAGCGGTATGACGGCTGTGTGGTCCCATGGTGTTTATAGTTGCGTATTATTGTTTGTACAGATGAACGTGGTACCTTCAGGCGTTTGGAAATTGCTCCCAATTATGAACAATAAATAGATCCATTTCAATAACGGTAAATGCTAAATTCACTGAATCTATATATGTTACTATTGGCTATGACATTCATACTGTCTATCTAGTGATATACTGTTAACCTGCCAAAAGCATAAGGCAGAGGAAAACAATGGTTCAACAGCTGAATTGATTGGGACCACGCCACATGACCATGGTTACTTATTGATTGCGTCAGCAGCAAGGGCCTGGTCTGTTTCAAAACAATAAATACATATAATTAATTGAAGCACAACATATTACAAATATGTCCACCTTCCTTTCTTTCTCCCTGTAGATGTATTTTCTGAAATAACCTGGTATCTTTCTCCCTGTAGATGTCTTTTCTGAAATAACCTGGATCCACTACAGAAGGGACGGAGGTGTACAAAGGAGACTTTGATATGATCTTTATCAGCTATGTAGCTCCCCTAGTGGTGAAATATGGGGCCAACCAAGCTTCTAGTGTTTCTTGTAATAATAATAATAATATGCCATTTAGCAGACACTTTTATCCAAAGCGACTTACAGTCATGCGTGCATACATTTTTTTGTGTATGGGTGGTCCCGGGGTTCGAACCCACTACCTTGGCGTTACAAGCGCCGCGCTCTACCAGCTGAGCTACAGAGGACCAATGTTCCTGGTGGTGAAATATGGGGCCAACCAAGCTTCTAGTGTTTTGTGTAATGTTCCTACTTCTACCCACTCAATCACAGATTCAGTGTAATTTCTATCATTACAAATAGAGTCATAATTATCAAGTGAACCAAGCAGTAAACATCTAATTGTGTTCTCTAAAACATCTGAA
The DNA here is from genome assembly GCA_902810595.1 of Coregonus sp. 'balchen'. Classification (NCBI taxonomy): domain Eukaryota; kingdom Metazoa; phylum Chordata; class Actinopteri; order Salmoniformes; family Salmonidae; genus Coregonus; species Coregonus sp. 'balchen'. The sequence goes on from LR778259.1 coordinate 33,703,213, forward strand.
ATGGTATTAGCTAGTATAATTGATTACATTAATTTGTAAAATATTAATCATGAGCATATTTGACAGACTGCTGATTTTGAAATTATTCTTGTCCATTTGTAAAATACTTAAAATACCTGTGAAAAAAAGCTGAAACATATAATTTTAAATTTAAATACCATGATATGCCAATTTTACAAAGCATTAAAAAAAAAAGATATATATATATATATGTTTTTAATGCTTTGTAAAATAGGCATGTGTTAATTGTTTTCTGGGGGTAATCAGATTATGAGACTCAGATTATGAGAGTTGACATGTCTAATTTTATGACTTTATAAAATCATGTTGATCCTAGTGTGTTAGGGTTCAGAATGCACCACGCGTCAAACCAGTGGGACTGACTGATACATATTCATGCAATATACTATATGTATGGTAACAAGGAAAACACGGCTATAGTCAATTTGAGCCTGTGGTAATTGTTTATCTCTAGACCCACTCTCCTCCAATGCATAAATTGAGCTGTCGCTAGCGCGGTGGACATTTTGTTGTCTGGGCCCCGGTGTGGAACGTGGCAAGTAGCTCTTTGGTGTGGAAAACCCGGTGCCATGAATGTAATTCAAAAATCAATTTGCATTTTTTTTTTTAAAAGGAGGAGCAGAAGGTAAAGAGTGCTTGGTATTGGAGGACTGATAATACATAGATTTAGAGAGATTTGCATGATAAAGAATCAGGGCCATGCAGCCTAAGCTATAACCACAGAAAAACACTAACCTGGCCTGTGGTATCAGAAGCCCAGGAAATACACACTCACTGTCGCACATCAACACAAAGACATAGTGCATCATGGATATATGCAAATACACTAATTGGTTGTCAGTTACTCTCCGTGGTTTGTGTTTGGGTGTGCCAGCCACAACCCTCAGTATTAAAAGGAAACAGCTTCTATCTGATCACCGGGTCCTCAGCAGAAGTAGAGGAGGACTCTCCTCGACTACGCGTATTCTTAAGCAATAACAACGTGATCCGTATTATCCACCCAAGAATACCCGTCACCGAAGAGAATCTTTAACACAGAGGGGCAATAATGGGGATCGCACTGTGACCGCATCATCGAGTTCCTCAGTCGGTCCCAATGGCAAACAGGACAGAGAGAGGCACTGTATCAACGTCATCGATTGAAGACGCCTTGCACAACACAAGTCCCCATCAAAGGCGTTTCTGCAAATAGAAATTAACAACAGTGTATTGTTCAATCCAAAGCCCAATTTTTTTTTGTAAAACAACCTTCTCTTCCAAGTGTCTGCATCTCTCTCTCACACACTCCCTCTTTCATTGGCTCTCTCACACGCTCCCTCTTTCATTCTCTCTCTCACACACGCCAGTGGTGTAATTAATGGAGCTCCATAAGAGAGGAGAGGTAAGGGGGTGGTGTGTGGGGCAGCTAGCCTGCTCAGCATGCTCTTACCTGGGCCAAAGGTGGTCTGAAGCCCTGCCCTTCTTGAAAGTCCTGGTGGTCCTGTCCTCTAGCAGCCATCCATAAGAAGGAGGAGGAGATTCCATTTGAGAACAAGGATAGATATAGAAGATGTAGACGTTAAATTATAAGGAGGAGAAGAGCCGGAAGAGAGAGAGCGAGAGAGAAAGCGAGAGAAGAGAGAGAGAGAGGAGGCGAGACGAGAGAGACCCGCGTATGAGAGGAGAGCAGAGAGAGATGGAGGAAGAGGAGAGAGAGAGAGGACGAAGAGAAGAGAGAGACGAGCAGCGAAGATCCAGAGAGAGAGAAAGAGGGATAGAGAGGAGAGAGAGAGAGACTCTCGCTCTCTCTCTCTCTCGATTCTCGCTCTCTCTCTCTCTTCTCTCTCGCTCTCTCTCTCTCTCTCTGCTCGTCCTCTCTTATCTCTCTCTCTCAACACCAGCATATCCACACGTAATGAAACCTCCTGGAAACACAGAGACATAGAGATATAGGATGTTAATTTGACTTGTTTCTCACTGCAGGAAAATAATCATGCAGCAACAGGAAATTTGAATTATTGTGTGGATTATAATCATTGGACATTTTTGATAAATAAATACATATTTTGTTAGGGCAAATCATGTCAGAGGGTGATCAAATTAAGATCCTACATCTGTAGAGGTTAGTGCTGAGCACTTAACCGGTTATTAAAGAACTAATTGACCTACGTCTGTTCATTTACTTGACTTTCATTTAGTTCTGTTTTTTTGTGAACCCAACAGCCACAACCGATAATAAAGCCATAAATATTGGTTAATCGCTCAGCACTAACCTCTATAGATGTATGATCTTAATTTGATCACCCTGATGTTGCAGAAAATGTCATGTACAGCAGGAAATGCAAACTTGTAGTGTATTCAAGGTTTAGTTCAGATTTTGGGTGATCCCAACAGCCAAAACATACACGAGAGAAATCAAGTCAAGAACTATGTGGGATGCTGGGCTAAAGGGAGTTGTAGTTTTCATTAAGCAAATATTCAGCCTAGTTCAGCGCAGAAACGTGGTAATGAACTACAATGACCATAATCCATTGCGCCTGTTCTTTCCGGCCTGGACAGAGATGGGTACAGTTTTACGCCTGCTACGTTAGGTTAGATACACACAGACCACATGAGAGAGGAATGTACACAACCACGAAAGAGAAGGATAGAGACTGTTTGTGAAAGTATGCCTTATCTACTTTGAAGAACTAGTCAAATGATTTTGTCAGACAGCTCTGCAGCATACTTAGGCAGGCTAGCCTAGATAAATGGGATGACTTTAGACAGTGAAGAGCACAGAGATAACGATGGTCTGGCTGGCTGGCTGGCTGCTACATTCTGAGCAGAGTTGAGATGATGACACTAACCTTTTACTGCAGGTGGGCTAAATCAGGGTCACACAGAGTGTTTATTGGTAGTCCTAAACAAATCTACTTTGAAACAAAAGTTATGAGCTTACAAAAAAGAAGGCACCTGTACCATGTCAGATATAGAGTTGAAATGATTTACATTACAAGTTAGCATCCCAATATTACACTTGATATGCATCACAGAAGACTGAAATATAACAAAACCGTTTGACATAGAAACACCAGATATTTTATTTTTATCCAGTTGAATAATTATGAAATTATGAAAAACATTACATTCCACCCATGAGGCCACTAAGTCATTTGACTGGAGGAAAGGGCGACAAGGAAATACAAATAATGAAGTTATCAAATAAAAACTAAGTAACATACACAAATGAAATATGTTATTATTTCATAGTAATTTACTATTTTCTATTGTTGTCTACCTGAGACAGCAGGAGTTAGGAGTCAGACTAACTGAAACAGCAGGAGTCATTCTAACTGAAACAGCAGGAATCAGACTAACTGAAACAGCAGGAGTCAGACTAACTGAAACAGCAGGAGTCAGACTAACTGAAACAGCAGGAGTCAGACTAACTGAAACAGCAGGAGTCATTCTAACTGAAACCAGGGAGGAGTCAGACTAACTGAACAGCAGGAGTCAGTCTAACTGAAACAGCAGGAGTCAGACTAACTGAAACAGCCCGGAGTCAGACTAACTGAAACAGCAGGAGTCATCTAACTGAAACGCAGGAGTCAGACTAACATGAACAGCAGGAGTCGACTAACTGAAACAGCAGGAGTCACACTAACTGAACAGCAGGAAATTCTAACCCGAAACAGCAGGAGTCAGACTAAATGAAACAGCAGGAGTCAGACTAACTGAAACAGCAGGAGTCACACTAACTGAAACAGCAGGAGTCACACTAACTGAAACAGCAGGAGTCAGTCTAACTGAAACAGCAGGAGTCAGACTAACTGAAACAGCAGGAGTCAGACTAACTGAAACAGCAGGAGTCAGACTAACTGAACAGCCCGGAGTCAGACTAACTGAAACAGCAGGAGTCAGACTAACTGAAACAGCAGGAGTCATTCTAACTGAAACAGCAGGAGTCAGACTAACTGAAACAGCAGGAGTCAGACTAATTGAAACAGCAGGAGTCAGACTAACTGAAACAGCAGGAGTCAGACTAACTGAAACAGAAGGAGTCAGACTAACTGAAACAGCAGGAGTCAGACTAACTGAAACAGCAGGAGTCAGACTAACTGAAACAGCAGGAGTCATTCTAACTGAAACAGCAGGAGTCAGACTAACTGAAACAGCAGGAGTCATTCTAACTGAAACAGCAGGAGTCAGACTAACTGAAACAGCAGGAGTCATTCTAACTGAAACAGCAGGAGTCAGACTAACTGAAACAGCAGGAGTCATTCTAACTGAAACAGCAGGAGTCAGACTAAAATGAAACAGCAGGAGTCAGACTAACTGAACAGCAGGAGTCAGACTAACTGAAACAGACGGAGTCAGACTAATTGAAACAGAGCAGGAGTCAGAATAACTGAAACCGCAGGAGTCATCTAACTGCAACGCAGATCATCTACACTGAAACATCAGGAGTTCATTCAACCTGAACACGCAGGATCCCGTCTAACTGAACGCAGGTAGTTCATTCTAACTGAAACAGCAGGATTCCACTACTGCCACAGCAGGAGCCCACACTACTGAAACAGCGTAGTCACACTAACTGAAAACAGCAGGAGTCAGTCTAACTGAACAGCATGAAGTCAATAACTGAAACAGCAGGAGTCAGACTAACTGAAACAGCAGGAGTCGATTAGATTTTATTCCAAAGCATACACTCACTATCCCTATATTCAATCAAATCAATCAATCTGTGAATTGGAAAAAAATGTATTAGCAAAAATTTACCAGAATCAAAATGATCTATTTATTTGAATGATTCTGAATAGTAAAACTGATGAAATATGTTTTTGATATCAAATGTGGGTGGGTTTTTGTGAAATTAGGATTTACCAAGGGCCCACATTTTTTTACGATAATATTAAAAATTAAAGTAATAATTAAATGCTGCTAGGAATGCATAAATAATGAATGGTAAGGCAAAGCATTTCATTCTGACTCATTCTAATTAATCTTCTCACGTGAATACAAATAACAGTCTCCAACTAGTGAATATCCACAATTACTTTGTGGATCGTTTTGTAAAATGAAAAGACTTGTTCATCTGCATATATATGAATAATATATATGAAAAATATATATGAATACTATATATGAATAATATATATGAATACTATATATGAAAACTATATATGAATACTATATATAAATACTATATATGATTACTATATATGTTTACTATATATGAACACTATATATGAATAATATTTATATGAAAAATATATATGAATACTATATATGAATACTATATATAAATACTATATATGATTACTATATATGAATACTATATATGAATAATATATATGAATACTATATATGAATATTATATATGAATAATATATATGAATACAATATATGAATACTATATATGAATACAATGTATGAATACTATATATGAAATCAAACTGTTTAGTGACTTCACCATTCAACCTAATGTCTGCAGACAATATTATGAAATTATACCAGACTACTATAGAAGAAAAGAAACATGTTCATCAATTAAATTAAAAAAGTTACAAATTCTAAGCTCAAAAATATATCATTATAATCCGTTCTTGGTGTATGCTGAAACAAAGACAAACAAACACCTTATAACAAGATCAAGAAACAGAAATTGGGTAATCACTGTTATAAATACTATATTACCTACCATATCATATATTCCACAGGCCTGTTATACAATTGACAAACTAACAGGACGGACCAATGAAAACATGCCGCAATTTTTGTCAGCTTAACCTAAACCACAATATGACCCACACAGTGGAATATAGGGAGATGGATACAACAGACAAGAGACGACATGCAGACATGACATACAGACATACAGACAGACAGACATACAGACAGACAGACAGACAGACATACATCACAAGACATACAGACATACAGACAGACCGACCAGACGACAAGACAGACAGACTGAAGACTAACACGACGACAGACAAATAGACAGACTACATCAGACGCGAGAGAGAGACAGACAGAACTGAAAGACTAACAGAGAGACGACAAGACAGACAACAGACAGACAAACAACAGACAGACAGCCAGACAGACTAACACATACAGACATCACACGTACAGACCGAGAGAGAGAACAGACAGACAGACAGACAGACGACAGAAGACAGACAGACAACAAGACATCTATACAGACAGACAGACAACATACATACAGACAGACAGACATACCTACACAATACAGACGAGAGAGAGACCGACAGACTGATAGCTAAACAGAGGACAGACCGACAGCCAGACAGACATACAGAACAGACAGACAGAAATAATACAATACAGACAATTAATGAAGAGAAAGAAGTGCTAAATCTCTAAGTGCTCCTCTGCACAGCAGATTGACTAGCAAGCTGAGGCACAGGGCACAACAATAGCAGCTCTCCAGCATCCCCTCTCCTCTCTCCAGCAATCCCTTCCCCTCTCCTCTCCTCCTCCTCTTCCTCCTCTCTCCTTCCCCTCTCCCCTCTCCCCTCTCCGCATCCCCTCTCCCCCACTCCTCTCTCCTCTCTCCTCTCTCCTCTCCTCTCTTCCTCTCTCTCTCCCCTCTCTCCTCTCCTCCTCTCCTCATCCTCCTCTCTCCTCTCTCCCTACTCTTCCTCCCTGTCTCCCCCTCTCCTCTCTCCTCTCTCTCCTCTCTCCTCTCCCCTCGCCCCTCTCTTCCTCCTCCTCGTCTCCTCTCTCCCACTCCTCTCCCTCTCTCCCCTCTCCTCTCTCCTCTCTCCCCTCTCCCGCTCTCCTCTCTCCTCTCTCCTCTCTCCCCGTCGCTCCCTCCTCTTCAGCCTCTCTTCCTCCTCTCTCTCCTCTCTCCTCTCTCCCTCTCCGTCCCCTCTCCCCTCTCTCTCTCCTCCCCTCTCCTCTCCTCCCTCTCCTCTCTTTCCTCTCATCCTTCTCCTCCGCCTCTCGCCCTCCTCCTCCTCCTCCTCACCCCTCATCCCTCTCTCCTCTCAGTCCTCTCTTCCCCTCAGTCCTCTCTCCTCTCTCCTCTCATCGCTCTCGATCTCTCTCCCCGTCTTTCCCCCTCTCCTCTCTCCCTCTCTCTCTCTCCTCTGCGGTCCCCTCTTCCCCTCTCTCCTCCTCCCCTCTTGCCCTCTCTTCCTCTCTCCTCTCCTCTGCCTCTCTCCTCCTCCATCTCTCACCCTGCAATCCACTCTCCTCTCTCCTCTCCCTCTCTTCGTCTCGCTTCTTTACCACTCTCTCTGCTTTCTAAAGCAGCCTGAACGACCCCCGCAGTGCTGTTGAGAGCTGGGACATACCCCCCACACACCAGCCCTTGTACCCCCCACACACAAGCCCATATACGGTCGAATAACCCTGTCCGTCCACCTCCAACCCAATGGGTATTTCCATCCCTCTTCGATATACACAGAATAAACTAAGCTATAGAAGCTTGGACCAAAGTGTCTTTCATTTGAAATTTTACATTTCAGTCATTTAGCAGACACTCTTATCCAGAGCAACTTACAGTTAGTGAGTGCATACATTACTTATTTTTTTATTTTTCATACTGGCCCCCCGTGGGAATCGAACCCACAAACCTGGCGTTGCAAACGCCATGCTCTACCAACTGAGCTTAACAAAGGATCCCTCTCACTAACTGATGTTCTGCTTATTTTTCACACATTATTCAAAGTTCTGCTAGGTATCCTTGGCTTGAATCACACTTTTCAGCTGATTTATTTCAACCCTCACAGATGTACAGCAATACTTAGACCATCATGCGTTTGGAAGCAGAGATGAAGAAGCAGAGTGAAAATCTGTCCAGTTGGTTGGTCGGAGTATCTCTGGATGAATCTGTATGCTCTTCCTCAGTCCTCCACACCTCCTTCCTCCTCCTCTTCCTCAGTCCTCCACACACCTCCCTCCTCCTGCTCTTCCTCACTCCTCCACACCTCCCTCCTCCTCACTCCTCCACACCTCCCTCCTCCTCACTCCTCCACACCTCCCTCCTCTTCTTCGCTAGGAGAGGCTCTCGCCTAGTGCCTCCCCCAGATGAAACCCCCCTAACTTGCCAGACCCCTTTTTTCTGATTGCAATTTAATTGCTGGACTTCCATGAATATGGTAATACCTCACACACCACAGGAGACAAATCCAATGAAAAAAAAAAGAATGCCACCAGAAAGTCAAACACACCAATACACATAACGGGATGGCAAAGCACACACACACACAAAAAAAAAAAAAAACATCCCACCAAAATTACAGCAAACTCCTTTTGTATGTACAACCAATTGTGTACATTGTTTGGTCAGTGTAGCAGAGACGAAGACACTAATCTGCACAACAGAAGGGAAGAAAATAAGAAAAGAACACACATGATTTCCTTCCTTTGTGACACGTCCGCCTGTGTTGAAGCTTTAGCCTCTTACCCCGAGTGTTGGTTCAGGCGCAGCCTCCCACAGAGCCAGGCTGGTGTCTGATCCCCTGCCTCAGATCAGATATGCCCGTGATTGTAAGGTATATCGCCTTTGCTTTGGTGTTTTTTCCCAGGATGCGCAGGCAGCCTCCTCGCCGTCCCAGCGTGTAGCTGTAGTGCCTAACGTGTCAGTCAGTCCAGCAAGCCTGTCAGCAAGTCAGTCAACCAGCCAGAAGTAGCAGCTGCATCAGTAGCAGTAGCAGCAGCAGCCTCTCTGCACTGGAGAGAGACAGTTGTTACTCGCCACAGCGAATGAACTTACAGCAAGAGAGAGAGAGCGTGAGAGGCAGACTGAGAGATAGATAGAGAGGGATGGGATGGAAGAGAGAGAGAGAGTTGGGAGAGAGAATGAGAGAGAGGAGAAATAGAGAGAGGTTGTCGTGGGTGTGTGTGGTGTGATGTGTTTATATGGTGTGTGTGGTGAGAGGAGCAGAGAAGCGACAGAGAAGAGAGAGAGAGAGAGAGCGACAAGCGAGCGAGAGAGAGAAGGTAGCGACAGAGTCGAGTAGAGAGAGAGAGAGAGAGAGAGAGAGAAGAGGGCGACACGAGAGAGAGAGAGAGAGAGAGAGAGAGAGAGAAAGAGCCGAGAGAGCTAGAGAGAGAGTGACAGAGCCATAGAGAGGAGAGAGCAACAAGAGAGAGGCGGAGAGAGAGAGAAGAGAGCAACAGATGAGAGCGAGAGAAGAGAGACGCGACCGAAGAGAGGAGCCGGAGAGGAGAGCGCGAGAGAGAGAGAGAAAATAGATAAAACAGATAAAAGAGAGAGATAAAAACAGAGAAAGAGAATAAAGGAGAGGTAGAGGGACCACAAGCCCAATGCATTTCCCTGGAATAAAGGAGAGGTAGAGGGACCACAAGCCCAATGCATTTCCCTGGAATAAAGGAGAGAGAGATTTATTTCAGGCTTAATGCCAACAAGCCTTTTAACTTCCCACAATGAAGCTGACATTTTCTAATATGAAGGCCTGAAATGATTTGAAGAAGGATTTAGTTTTTCATAATAATGGTCTGATCAGAGATTATTCCCTGGTGATCAAAGATAAGATATGTAACCACTCAAGCTGATTGTTAGAAAATAACTTTTGAGGTGGCATGGTTCTTCTCTCAGAGCATGTTTCATGCACTTTTAGACTATATCAAAAAACAACAAAAACACCCATTGATTTAAAATGTAAAAAAGTATTGAAAATCTGTGGCACATTTAGGTTATACTTGTGCTCTTGAATATGATTTATGTTTTAATATTATTATTATTTTACATTATTGTGACTATATATCAAACCTTCTAAAGCTACAATATATATTTTTTTTTTGGATAAATTCCCCTTAAGTAAAATTCACACACAAACACAAACCATCTGTAATTCTACAAAAAAATACTATTTGTGTGAAGCAAACAAATTGTCACAAATCTTATACATATATATGTGGGAAAAAAATACACAACACATTCTTCAGTGTTAAGTCAACACTGTTAAATGTAACACTGTCTATACAGGTCCACACTTTCTAGTGTTAAACTAACCCCACCAACCCCTTCCCTAAATGGAGTAAACTAGTGAACAAAAACGCTTAGGCCTCTACTTCCAGTTTATACATACTATATACATTCTATGGACACAGTCAATTTTACAATAGTTCTATTTTGTTTGTTTTTACTCCTGAACTTCCTCTACCCTCAACCTCTCCGATCATTTTCATGATGTCCATCCGGTTTGCTTCTATATGCCATATCTTTCAAACTGTGCTCTTTCAAAAAAAGTTCTTAACCTATAACGTATATACTTATTATGGACACAGTATGTTTTACATGAGTTATCTTATTGTTATTAGTTGTTATTAGTCCCATCCTTCAGCTCCATTCAACACCTCCCATCTATCACTTAACACCATCCATATATGGATTTCTATTTGCCATATATATTTCAACTGTACTGTGATGTTTAAAAAAAAGTTCTGAACCTTTCTATTCTCATTGTTTCTACAGATTGTAAATTGAAAATAAATATTTTTGCTAAAAGTATTATTATATTATTGATCGATTGACAATGACTTTTCAGATCACCCAGTAATGCTATCTGCAGGGTTAGCTCCAGGTAAATATTGCAATCCTTCAGCCATTCCTGGACCTGTGACCAAAAACAAGCTACAAATGGAGAGTACAAAAACAAATGATCTAATCATTCTGTTTCTTCTCAGGAAAATCTGCAGAGCTGGGAAGATTGTATCCCCCATATAAATAACATTGTATTGGTAGCAAGAATTTTGTATAATAATTTAAATTGAAAAATTCTACGTTTTGAATCCGGCGTAGAATTGAATGTCAGGTCATAAACCATGTGCCATGGAATCAGTACATCAAAAATCTCTTCCCAACTATTTTGCAATCTATATGGGACGGCTGTCAATTCTTTGGTCCTGAAACGAAACTGGTATACTTTTTTATTTATTACAATTTTCTTTAACCAATTATGTTCTTTAATGCAAGGCCGACAGACAAGTACCTTACTTTTTCCCCCTTCCACTTTCCTTTTCCATTTTTGCAGTAAAGCTGCAATTATTTGGTTGTAATTTTGGGTAGAGCAGACATTTCCATATGTTTTTGTTAGCTGCATGTGCAAAATAACTCCACCAGTCCTACCTATGATATCATTTACGAAGATTATACTTTTTATTTATTTTATTTACACAAAATAATGTTTTGTTTTATCAATTAGTATATACGGGTCCACACTTTTTAGTGTTAAACTAACACACTGCTTAAGCCTTATTTGCATATTATCCAGAGTGCCTTTCAAGTGAATTTTAGAGTTACAACCCATGACTGTGTTTGTGAGTTACAACCCATGACTGTGTTTGTGGAGTTACAACCCATGACTGTGTTTGTGAGTTACAACCCATGACTGTGTTTGTGAGTTACAACCCATGACTGTGTTTGTTAGTGACAGAGACATGGTTGTTACATTCATCCATTTCAGTCCTGCGGCCTTCACCAAGTGAGATATTAAGCAAAATATATTATTATTAAAATTAAATTATTTAACACAATACAACACATATTTCATAAGGCTTTTATTTTGAGGGCCTAGTTTAATCCTTTTACAGTGGCCTGAAACTCCTGGTTTACAGGCCACATCAAGCCTGCAAGTCACATTATGCTGGCTTGCGAAGTGACATGTAATTCCTATTGGAATCCAGCCAGAGTATGCAAAATGTTGCATTTTTTATTCACCTGCAACCTGCATTCAGAATGCCTGCCGGGTTGGGAAGACTAAGCTATGACACTACCTAAACCATCTAAACTGGTCCACAACCATTTCAGTAATGGGCGCAATAAGTCCAAGTAACAGATTGGATTACTTTAGAAAAATTATGTGTTATATATATTTGAGTAGCATAAGATTCATTAAAAACATAGAAATTGAAACAATCAATTATAAAAATCAACCTCCGATAAAGCATGCTGGGAAATATTATAATGACGGGCGTGGTTTTGGTTCAACACTGGTTATTAACACCAACACTGGGGTTCTTCTACACCAATGAGTGTTAATTAAACACTTGCAAAGTTAATTGAACTCCTGAATCAACACTAGAAATGTTTGCACTGAAAAATCAACACTTGGTAACACTGGCCAATTTGCTGTGTATGATTCTAATACCAAGCAGACAAATGACTCAAATGGGCAGAGTTCCACTCAGAGCACAGCCCTTTACTGCCCCCTATTGATCGCTGTCGGTCTCACCTCACAGACCAAGCAGCACCAGGCTCTATTCATTGTTCTGTTGGTCTCACCTCCACAGACCAAGCAGCACCAGGCTCTATTCATTGTTCTGTCAAAGTATGTGTCATTTGAAGGCATCACTGCAATTAAGACTGAATAGCAAATAATGTTTTATGATGTAAGTCATTCAGGGACACAAACAAACAGCATCCCCATTCAATTAAATGAAGGAAATGGAGCAACTGCCCTTCTCTATTCTACTGGATTGTAGAGAGATAAAGAGATGGGGTAGATATCTAGCCGAGAGGGAAAGAGAGAGATGTAAGAGCGAGAGTGAAAGGCGATAGTGAAAGAGATAGATTGAAAGAGCGAGAGGGAAAGACTAGAGGGAAAGATCGAGAGTGAAAGAGCAGAGGGAACGAGAGGAGAGGGAAAGAGAGAGAGGGAAAGACATTAGATATTTTCCCCTAAGGATATTTACAAGCTATGCCATTGAACGCCTATATTGAAATCTCTATCATTTTACGATCATCTAATATTTCAATAAATAGATATTTTAAAATATATAGTTAAAGATCTAGATTACAATAATCTATATTTAAATATCTATATTTAAATAACTATATTTAAATATATATATTTAACCATCTAATCTATCTCTTTAATATATATATCATTTTACCTTCTCTCTTAAATAATATATGTTTTAGGCCATATACAGAATGATCAAGGTTGAGGTAAGAGTGAACTTTGAGATTTTTTCCACGTGGATTGAACCCAGTCCACATAAAAACTAATCATTCATGTTTGAAGTGGTTGCAAGCTGCAAGGCCATTCTCTACTCTCACAATGTGCCGCCTCATGGCCCATAGAAACATCCATAATGTGCTTTTTTTTTTTTTTTACATAATTGCAATTCCTGTGATTTTGTATTGTTCTACTGGGGGAGGAATTGGGTTAATACTGCTCTCTGTTGTAGTAGAGAACCCCTTGTTTGCTCTTTGTTGAGGTAATTGAAATCGCTTTTAGAAACTGGGTACATTAACTGTTCTTCATTCGATTAGGACTGTGCTTATCAATACAATTACAGTCACAGTACCATACAGTACATACAAATACATACAGTACAATACATACGTACAATACAGTACAACACAATACAGTACAGTACAGTACAATACAGTACAATACAGTACAATACAATACAATACAGTAGAGTACAATACAATGCAGTACAATACAATACAGTACAATTCAGTACAATACAGTACAGTACAGTACAGTACAGTACAGTACATACAGTACAGTACAGTACAGTACAGTACAGTACAATACAATACAGTACAATACAGCACAATTCAACACAATACAGTGCAGTACAATACAATAAAACACAATACAGTACAGTACAATACAATACAATACAATACATTACAGTACAATACAATAAAACACAATACAGTACAGTACAATACAATACAATACAATACAGTACAGTACAGTACAATACAATACAATACAATACAGTACAAAACAATAGGTAAGTCTGCCGGACCTTGGTGTATTTTCATAAGAACCCATAGTATGCTACGCATTAAGTAGCAACTCAGTGTTTTTTTGGCTAGAGTGTCCACCCTGAGATCAGAGAGTAGGGGGTAAATCAGTAACTGGCTTTCGGCAACAACATGTTTCACAGGCAGTCAGTCCATCTCTATTCTCTCTGTGAACATTTTATTGATCATGTACTGGCCTGTTACCAATGACTTCATTACCTGTATTGTACTGGCCTGTTACATACTGTATGACTTCATTATCTGTATTGTACTGGCCTGTTACATACTGTATGACTTCATTATCTGTATTGTACTGGCCTGTCACATATGACTTCATTACCTGTATTGTACTGGCCTGTCACATATGACTTCATTACCTGTATTGTGCTGGCCTGTTACATACTGTATGACTTCATTACCTGTATTGTACTGGCCTGTCACATATGACTTCATTACCTGTATTGTACTAGCCTGTTACATACTGTATGACTTCATTACCTGTATTGTACTGGCCTGTCACATATGACTTCATTACATGTATTGTACTGGCCTGTTACATATGACTTCATTACCTGTATTGTACTAGCCTTTTACATACGGTATGACTTCATTACTTGTATTTACATATTACTATTACCATTATATGACTTATTACAACACTACCTTCAGCACCTGTACAGCACTAATAAAACCATGGATGCTGTGAAAGGAGACGTTCCTTGAGTATAAAGGGGAAAGAAATGATATATTGATATTTGGTTCAGTTCACGGCTTGTGCTTGCTGCATGGATGTTTGTCTACCAACTGCTGTTGAGACACACACGAACTCGGCAACATTTCAATTCACACCCATATGAGCACAAACGCTACCAATGCGTATCGACACAGATAAACGGTTTGAAATTACTTACAATGCACACATAGAAACACCACACACATCAGCCACACACATCCAAGCAACACAACATCAAGCCACACACATCAAGCCACCACACATCCAGCCACACACATCCAGCCACACACTTCCAGGCACCACTTCCAGCAACACACTTCCAGCCACACACTTCAGGCACACACATCAAGCCACACACATCAAGCCACACACATCCAGCCACACACATCCAGCCACACACTTCCAGGCACACAAGCCGCGCATAAACACACAAACACACATGTGAACCATTGCAGGTCCAGTAAATAGCTCCTCCCTCCACATATCTAAACGGACACGAGGGGATAGAAAGATGAGAAGGAAAGATGAAACACAATGGCCTTACACTCCGTCCATGGCCTTACACTCCGTCAATGGGCCTTACACTCCGTCAATGGCCTTACACTCCGTCAATGGCCTTACACTCCGTCAATGGCCTTACACTCCGTCAATGGCCTTACACTCCGTCAATGGCCTTACACTCCGTCAATGGCCTTACACTCCGTCAATGGCCTTACACTCCGTCAATGGCCTTACACTCTGTCCAATGGCCTTACACTCCGCCAATGGGCCTTACACTCCGTCAATGGCCTTACACTCCGTCAATGGCCTTACACCTCCGTCAATGGCCTTACACTCCGTCAATGGACTTACAATACACTCCGTCAATGGCCTTACACTCCGCATGGCCTACACTCCGCAATGGCCTTACACTCCGCAATGGCCTTACCTCCCGTCAATGGCCTTACACTCCGTCATGTCCTTACAACTCCGTCAATGGCCTACACGCCGCCAATGGCCTTACACTCCCTCATGGCCTTACACTCCCAATGTGTACGTCTTAGAGATTCATTAATTAAAGAGAGAGAGAGAGGAGAAGAGAGATAAGATAGAGAGAGAGAGAGAGAGAGAGATGAGAGAGATAGAGACGCGATAACGAGATCGAGAGAAAATTGGAGATATTTATCGAGATATAGATGGAATATATAGATATATATAGATATAAGAACTCCACTAGATCTCCATCATCTACTACTCTGCGTCTCTATCTCTATATACTCTCATAGAGATTAGCCGATAGCTCCTTCGACGCAGATACTCTCTCTCGCTAGGAGCGCGAGCGCTCTCTCTCTATATCCTTTTCTCTTCCTGTATGCCGTTAGAGGCTTCTGTAGGGTTGAACCCAAGCTACAGGCTTCTGTAGGGTTGAACCCAAGCTACAGGCTTCTGTTAGGGTTGAACCCAAGCTACAGGCTTCTGTAGGGTTGAACACAAGCTACAGGCTTCTGTCACACAGTTCCATGATTAGTGAGAATTAGGGGAGATTTATAGGACTATTGTTCAACCTATTGTACACTTTTTTCCACCTTCCAATATTTTATGGATTTAATCTGAATATGGCAACTTTCAGGATGAAATAACGACAGCATTTTTTATTCATCATTGTATTTAGTGCGTAAAGGCTCTCCAAACCTGTTTTTCTTTATGATTCATACATACTTCCCTAACCCCAAAAATATGCCTAAATAATCTACAAAATCTGAGTATTTTTAAATCTACCAGTTGGTGCTGAAACGAATATGCATACATTTAGATGTCTTTCTTTCGTTGATCTCTATATTCTGAACCTGTTCTTTCCATGTATTCTATTGAGTCTGCCGACAAAATTATAATTAAAAGATACACCGTATTTAAAGGGATGGCTTAACCTATTAAAACAAATCTACGTTGAAACAAAAGTATACACCTCACACACATGGTTATGGGCTTAAAAAAAGAAGACATCTAAACCATGTCAGATATAGAGTTGAAATGTATTCAATTTTGAGTTTGCATCCCAATATTACGCTTTATATACTTCACAGAAGATTGAAATATAACAAAACCATTTGACATAGATACACCGGATTTTCTGATTTTAAAAAAATGTTTATTAATTATGAAATTATGAAGAATATTAATAAAATTCCACCCATGAGGCCACTAGAGGGCGATTTGGTCATTCGACTGCAGGAAAGGGCTACGATAAATGTACTGAAAACCCTATTGAATGAAAACTCCACGAGAAAATCTGTTGGGAGGGTTTTCAGCAGTTTAATTAAATGTATTCAGTGGGCGCAAGGTAGACACACCTTTAGAGCGCATTACGCGCCTGCATTAGGTAAGTCTGAATACCAACTACTGAGAAGTGTGTAGGAAAGGCGTACATTTCCTGAGTCTGAATATGCAGCCTTGGGTGCTAAAGGTAGTGGTTATGAAATACTGGATACGTAGGCATAGCTGATATTACCCAAAAGATATCGGGGCAAAAGCCTCACTGGCAACAGGGCACTGGGGAACACTAGCTACCACAGCAATGGCCTGCACAGCAACACACTCTGCACTCTAATTGTCCATCCCAAATGGCACCCCTGTTCTGTATATAGTGCACTGCTTTTGACCAGGGCCAGGGAATAGGGTGCACTATGTAGAGAATAGGGTGCCATTTGGGCCACAGTCTATCTCCCTCTGACCTTTGACCTGTAGAAGGAGAACTAGATGAACTAGATGAAGCCATGGCAAAGCTGGTGTTGCAGCACAGACAGACATTAGACCTCAACACAGTGTTGCAGCACAGACAGACATTAGACCTCAACACAGTGTTGCAGCACAGGCAGACATTAGACCTCAACACAGTGTTGCAGCACAGGCAGACATTAGACCTCAACACAGTGTTGTAGCACAGACAGACATTAGACCTCAACACAGTGTTGCAGCACAGACAGACATTAGACCTCAACACAGTGTTGCAGCACAGACAGACATTAGACCTCAACACAGTGTTGCAGCACAGACAGACATTAGACCTCAACACAGTGTTGCAGCACAGGCAGACATTAGACCTCAACACAGTGTTGCAGCACAGGCAGACATTAGACCTCAACACAGTGTTGCAGCACAGGCAGACATTAGACCTCAACACAGTGTTGCAGCACAGGCAGACATTAGACCTCAACACAGTGTTGCAAGCACAGGCAGACATTAGACCTCAACACAGTGTTGCAGCACAGGCAGACATTAGACCTCAACACAGTGTTGCAGCACAGGCAGACATTAGACCTCAACACAGTGTTGCGACACAGACAGACATTAGACCTCAACACAGTGTTGCAGCACAGACAGACATTAGACCTCAACACAGTGTTGCAGCACAGACAGACATTAGACCTCAACACAGTGTTGCAGCACAAACAGACATTAGACCTCAACAGTGTTGCAGCACAGGCAAGACATTAGACCTCAACACAGTGTTGCAGCACAGACAGACATTAGACCTCAACACAGTGTTGCAGCACAGACAGACATTAGACCTCAACACAGTGTTGCAGCACAGGCAACATTAACCTCAACACAGTGTTGCAGCACAGGCAGACATTAGACCTCAACCGTGTTGCAGCACAGGCAGACATTAGACCTCAACACAGTGTTGCAGCACAGGGAGACATTAGACCTCAACACAGTGTTGCAGCACAGACAGACATTAGACCTCAACACAGTGTTGCAGCACAGACAGACATTAGACCTCAACACAGTGTTGCAGCAAGGCAGACATTAGACCTCAACACAGTGTTGCAACACAGACAGACATTAGACCTCAACACAGTGTTGCAGCACAGACAGACATTAGACCTCAACACAGTGTTGCAGCACAGACAGACATTAGACCTCAACACAGTGTTGCAGCACAGGAGACATTAGACCTCAACATAGTGTTGCAGCACAGGCAGACATTAGACCTCAACACAGTGTTGCAGCAAGGCAGACATTAGACCTCAACACAGTGTTGCAGCACATGCAGACATTAGACCTCAACACAGTGTTGCAGCACAGACAGACATTAGACCTCAACACAGTGTTGCAGCACAGACAGACATTAGACCTCAACACAGTGTTGCAGCACAGACAGACATTAGACCTCAACACAGTGTTGCAGCACAGGCAGACATTAGACCTCAACACAGTGTTGCAGCACAGACAGACATTAGACCTAAACACAGTGTTGCAGCACAGGCAGACATTAGACCTCAACACAGTGTTGCAGCACAGGCAGACATTAGACCTCAACACAGTGTTGCAGTACAGACAGACATTAGACCTCAACACAGTGTTGCAGCACAGACAGACATTAGACCTCAACACAGTGTTGCAGCACAGGCAGACATTAGACCTCAACACAGTGTTGCAGCACAGGCAGACATTAGACCTCAACACAGTGTTGCAGCACAGACAGACATTAGACCTCAACACAGTGTTGAAAGCACAGACAGACATTAGACCTCAACACAGTGTTGCAGCACAGACAGACATTAGACCTCAACACAGTGTTGCAGCCCCAGGCAGACATTAGACCTCAACACAGTGTTGCAGCATAGGCAGACATTAGACCTTAACACAGTGTTGCAGCACAGGCAGACATTAGACCTCAACACAGTGTTGCAGCACAGGCAGACATTAGACCTCAACACAGTGTTGCAGCACAGGCAGACATTAGACCTCAACACAGTGTTGCAGCATAGATAGACATTAGACCTCAACACAGTGTTGCAGCACAGGCAGACATTAGACCTCAACACAGTGGTGCAGCACAGGCAGACATTAGACCTCAACACAGTGTTGCAGCACAGACAGACATTAGACCTCAACACAGTGTTGCAGTACAGACAGACATTAGACCTCAACACAGTGTTGCAGCACAGACAGACATTAGACCTCAACACAGTGTTGCAGCACAGACAGACATTAGACCTCAACACAGTGTTGCAGCACAGACAGACATTAGACCTCAACACAGTGTTGCAGCACAGACAGACATTAGACCTCAACACAGTGTTGCAGCACAGGCAGACATTAGACCTCAACACAGTGTTGCAGCACAGGCAGACATCAGACCTCAACACAGTGTTGCAGCACAGACAGACATTAGACCTCAACACAGTGTTGCAGCACAGACAGACATTAGACCTCAACACAGTGTTGCAGCACAGACAGACATTAGACCTCAACCCACAGTGTTGCAGCAACAGACAGAACATTAGACCTCAACACAGTGTTGCAGCACAGACAGACATTAGACCTCAACACAGTGTTGCAGCACAGACAGACATTAGACCTCAACACAGGTTGCAGCACAGACAGACATTAGACCTCAACACAGTGTTGCAGCACAGGCAGACATTAGATCTCAACACAGTGTTGCAGCACAGGCAGACATTAGACCTCAACACAGTGTTGCAGCACAGGCAGACATTAGACCTCAACACAGTGTTGCAGCACAGGCAGACATTAGACCTCAACACAGTGTTGCAGCACAGGCAGACCTTAGACCTCAACACAGTGTTGCAGCACAGACAGACATTAGACCTCAACACAGTGTTGCAGCATAGACAGACACACACACACACAGGGAGAGAGAGAGAGAGAGAGAGAGAGAGAGAGAGAGAGAGAGAGAGAGAGAGAGAGAGAGAGAGAGAGGAGAGAGAGAGGAGAGAGACCCCACACACAAACTAGGAATGTAAATTGGTAGCTCTCTCATGCAAGTTATTAGCAGGTTATGAAAAGAGAGAGACACCTCCATCTTTATAAGATTACACTGGCAGATAATATGAAGGCTTCTAACAGAGAAGACAGAGGAAAGCACATAACCAGAAATATATTGCTTTTATTTGACTCGGTTTAGAATTCCCATGGCAAAACTGGGCCCAAAAAATCCATTCAGTTTTTCTATATTTTACCTCTCAGGTAAGTCTAATAAAACCTCAAGAATCAACTAAAATCTTTCCTTCAAAATGTCTCTACCTGGCATTGTCACCTATCAGTCGTCTGTCTGACCGCGCCCGGCAAACGTTGTCAGGGCGAACCAACCAATCTCATCCTACGGTTCCCGCTGTCAATACTGACAAAGCAGAATTCTGTCACCAGATATCTATGTCCATAGAGCTTTAAGCAGACAGGAATGTTCCAATTGTCCATAAATGGACTTGTGGATTGACCCCTGCCAGCTGCCATACGTCCTGCTAACTACCTAGGTCTCAGCTCTGGAGTCAGTGGGGAGATAACATCAAAAAATCAACAGCTATAGTTATTTAACTGTCACAGTCCTTGTCTCAGATTACTTTACACTAGAGTTATTTAACTGTCACAGTCCTTGTCTCTGATTACTTTACACTAGAGTTATTTAACTGACACAGTGCTTGTCTCTGATTACTTTACACTAGAGGTATTTAACTGTCACAGTCCTTGTCTCTGATGACTTTACACTAGAGTTATTTAACTGTCACAGTCCTTGTCTCTGATGACTTTACACTAGAGCTATTTAACTGTCACAGTCCTTGTCTCTGATGACTTTACACTAGAGTTATTTAACTGTCACAGTCCTTGTCTCTGATGACTTTACACTAGAGCTATTTAACTGTCACAGTCCTTGTCTCTGATGACTTTACACTTAAGTTATTTAACTGTCACAGTCCTTGTCTCTGATGACTTTACACTTAAGTTATTTAACTGTCACAGTCCTTGTCTCTGATTACTTTACACTAGAGTTATTTAACTGTCACAGTCCTTGTCTCTGATGACTGTACACTAGAGTTATTTAACTGTCACAGTCCTTGTCTCTGATGACTTTACACTAGAGCTATTTAACTGTCACAGTCCTTGTCTCTGATTACTTTACACTAGAGTTATTTAACTGTCACAGTCCTTGTCTCTGATTACTTTACACTAGAGCTATTTAACTGTCACAATCCTTGTCTCTGATGACTTTACACTAGAGCTATTTAACTGTCACTGTGCTAGTCTCAGATTAATTTACACTATAGTTATTTAACTGTCACAGTCATTGTCTCTGATGACTTTACACTAGAGTTATTTAACTGTCACAGTCCTTGTCTCTGATGACTTTACACTAGAGTTATTTAACTGTCACAGTCCTTGTCTCTGATGACTTTACACTAGAGTTATTTAACTGTCACAGTCCTTGTCTCTGACTTTACACTATAGTTATTTAACTGTCACAGTCCTTGTCTCTGATGACTTTACACTAGAGGTATTTAACTGTCACAGTCCTTGTCTCTGATGACTTTACACTAGAGTTATTTAACTGTCACAGTCCTTGTCTCTGATTACTTTACACTAGAGTTATTTAACTGTCACAGTCCTTGTCTCTGATTACTTTACACTATAGTTATTTAACTGTCACAGTCCTTGTCTCTGATTACTTTACACTAGAGCTATTTAACTGTCACAGTCCTTGTCTCTTATTACTTTACACTAGAGCTATTTAACTGTCACAGTCCTTGTCTCTTATTACTTTACACTAGAGCTATTTAACTGTCACAGTCCTTGTCTCTGATTACTTTACACTATAGTTATTTAACTGTCACAGTCCTTGTCTCTGATTACTTTACACTAGAGCTATTTAACTGTCACAGTCCTTGTCTCTTATTACTTTACACTATAGTTATTTAACTGTCATAAGCTGCACGTCTTCATAAGCTATTTAACTGTCACAGTCCTTGTCTCTGATTACTTTACACTAGAGTTATTTAACTGTCACAGTCCTTGTCTCTGATTACTTTACACTATAGTTATTTAACTGTCACAGTCCTTGTCTCAGATTACTTTACACTAGAGTTATTTTACTGACACAGTCCTTGTCTCTGATTACTTTACACTATAGTTATTTAACTGTCACAGTCCTTGTCTCAGATTACTTTACACTAGAGCTATTTAACTGTCACAGTCCTTGTCTCTCTTTCATTCGTCGTTTAGTTTTTATTTGTTTTTCCCTTTTCTGTCGTATTGTTTGTTGGCACATGTACTTGTCGTGTTTACATCCATAATGACCGTTTATGCAGGAGGGGGAAGAAAATGGAGTTGAAGTGGAACGAATGCCTTGACGCGTCTTTTTGATTAGTGCTGGCAGTTTGGGTGACATGATGGGATGTCACAAAGCACAGTGTGATCAGAGGCTGTCTGGAAGGAAATCAACATCTAAAATATCTCTTAAACATTTCCAAAACGTGTCTAAATCAAGACGCTATACAGGCGTAGGGGTTTTGGCTGTGCAGACAATGCCCTGGAGGCAGCCTACCTAACCATTCCAAAGATATGCCAACAGGTATTAAGCTCCTCTACTTAATGGAAACGAGACGCTGAACAGTGAGTCTGCTTCCTGCATTTGGACTGATGAGTTCACTTCTCCCTGACTGTGTCCCAAATGGCACCAAATGCCCTATATAATGCACTACTTTTGACCAGGGTCCATAGGGTCTGTTTTGGACTATGTATTGAATAGGGTGCCATCTGGGAAGGACCCCTATCTAACTTCCTCTCTCTGCCCTGCCGGCACATTGTGCTGACACAACATTAAAATCAAAATGACCTAATTTTGACATCATCACGCTATCCACTGTATTTGATTGGATAATTTGATCAGTATCAACTGTCTGTGGACCAATACAATCTCAGGTTACAGCCATGTGTAATCCAGCTATACAATCTCAGGTCACAGCCATGTGTAATCCAGCTATACAATCTCAGGTTACAGCCATGTGTAATCCAGCTATACAATCTCAGGTTACAGCCATGTGTAATCCAGCTATACAATCTCAGGTCACAGCCATGTGTAATCCAGCTATACAATCTCAGGTCACAGCCATGTGTAATCCAACTATACAATCTCAGGTTACAGCCATGTGTAATCCAGCTATACAATCTCAGGTCACAGCCATGTGTAATCCAGCTATACAATCTCAGGTTACAGCCATGTGTAATCCAGCTATACAATCTCAGGTTACAGCCATGTGTAATCCAGCTATACAATCTCAGGTCACAGCCATGTGTAATCCAGCTATACAATCTCAGGTTACAGCCATGTGTAATCCAGCTATACAATCTCAGGTTACAGCCATGTGTAATCCAGCTATACAATCTCAGGTTACAGCCATGTGTAATCCAGCTATACCGTCTATGTCACCTGTTCATACTGTCTCTCCCTGCTTGTATATTGCTAGACTCTTCACATCAGTTTCCGTTTGAGTCTGATAACCTTTTCACAATACTGAGTCTAGTCAAACTGAACCAAGCTGAACCCACCTGAACCAAGCTGAACCCAGCTGAACCAAGCTGAACCAACCTGAACCATACTGAACGCACCTGAACCAAGCTGAACCCAGCTGAACCCACCTGAACCCACCTGAACCAAGCTGAACCCAGCTGAACCAAGCTGAACCAAGCTGAACCATGCTGAACCAAGATGAACGCACCTGAACCAAGCTGAACCCAGCTGAACCAAGCTGAACCAACCTGAACCAAGCTGAACGCACCTGAACCAAGCTGAACCCAGCTGAACCAAGCTGAACCCAGCTGAACCAAACTGAACCCACCTGAACCCAGCTGAACCAAGCTGAACCCAGCTGAACCAAACTGAACCCACCTGAACCAAGCTGAACCCAGCTGAACCAACTGAACCAACCTGAACCAAGCTGAACCCAGCTGAACCAAGCTGAACCAACCTGAACCAAGCTGAACCAAACTGGCCCATACAGTAGTTGCTGAAAATAACTTTGAGAAGAGAAAGTATTTGATCCAGTACAGTTAGGGAGAGTGCATGGTGACCCCGGTGTGAAGGCCTGACTCACCCAGACGATGGCTAACAGAAACATGTCACCTGGAGGATTACACAGCCAGTCATCTCCACAACCCCCTGACGTAACAGGCACTCTCTGTCTGGCTGTCTGCATTTCTGCCTGTCTGGTTGTCTGTCTGCCTGCCAACCATCACCACCCTCTATACTCTTAGAAACAAAGGTTATATCTAGAACCTAAAAGGGTTATTTGGCTGTCCCCATAGGAGAACCCTTTGAAGAACCCTTTTGGTCACGAGTAGAACCTTTTGATGGTTCCAGGTAGAACCTTTTTGGGTTCCATGTGGGACCCTTTTTACAGAGGGTTCTACATGGAACCCAAAATAGTTCTACCTGCAACCAAAACGTGTTCTACCTGGACCCAAAAGGGTTCTCCTAAGGGGACAGCCGAAGAACGCTTTTGGAACCCTTTTTTCTAAGAGTGTACACTACAGCAGCCTGTCTGTCTGCCTGCCTGCCTGCCTGTCTGCCTGTCAGTCTGCCTAACTGTCTGCCTGTCTACCTTGCTTCAAGCTATCCCAACACTACAGCTACCTGCTTTCCTGCCTGTCTGTCTGTCTGTCTGTCTGCTGTAACAGGTATTTCCATCCCAGCTCTGCTCTCTCCAACTTTCTGAGGTGCTTTTTTTTTGCCTTCCTTTACCTCTCTGTATTTATCTTTTAAGTGTTTCCAGCCAGGACAGTTACAGGCATGTTTTGGTTTCCAGCCAGGACAGGTACAGGCATGCTTTGGTTTCAAGCCAGGACAGGTACAGGCATGTTTTGGTTTCCAGCCAGGACAGGTACAGGCATGTTTTGGTTTCCAGCCAGGATATGTACAGGCATGTTTTGGTTTCCAGTCAGGACAGGTACAGGCATGTTTTGGTTTCCAGCCAGGACAGGTACAGGCATGTTTTGGTTTCCAGCCAGGACAGTTACAGGCATGTTTTGGTTTCCAGCCAGGACATGTACAGGCATGTTTGGTTTCCAGCCAAGACAGTTACAGGCATGTTTTGGTTTCCAGCCAGGACATGTACAGGCATGTTTTGGTTTCCAGTCAGGACAGATACAGGCATGTTTTGGTTTCCAGCCAGGACAGGTACAGGCATGTTTTGGTTTCCAGCCAGGACAGATACAGGCATGTTTTGGTTTCCAGCCAGGACAGTTACAGGCATGTTTTGGTTTCCAGCCAGGACAGATACAGGCATGTTTTGGTTTCCAGCCAGGACAGGTACAGGCATGTTTTGGTTTCCAGCCAGGATATGTTTGTAACATTAATACACATACAGTATCTTTCTCCCTACATTTCCGTATTGACTGTCTTAAAGTAATGATGGACTGTCGTTTCTCTTTGCTTATTTGAGCTGTTCTTGCAATAATATGGACTTGGTCTTTTACCAAATAGAGCTATCTTCTGTATACCCCCTACCTTGTCACAACACAACTGATTGGCTCAAACGCATTAAGAAGGAAAGAAATTCCACAAATTAAGAAGGCACACCTGTTAATTGAAATGCATTCCAGGTGACTACCTCATGAAGCTGGTTGAGAGAAGGCCAAGAGTGTGCAAAGCTGTCATCAAGGCAAGGGGTGGCTATTTGAAAAATCTATAAAATATATTTTGATTTGTTTAACACTTTTTTGGTTACTACATGATTCCATATGTGTTATTTCATAGTTTTGATGTCTTCACTATTATTCTACAATGTAGAAAATAGTAAAAATAAAGAAAACCCTGGAATGAGTTGGTGTGTCCAAACTTTTGACCGGTACTGTATATATATATATATAGATATATTTCACTCTCTCTTTCCCCCTCCTCTCTCTCTTTCTCTCCTCCTCCTCTCTCTTTCCCCTCCTCTCCCTCCCTCCCTCTCTCTCTCGCTCTTTTCCCCTTCTCGTTGTCCCCTCTCTCTCTTTCTCTCTCAGCCTCTCTCTTTCTCTCTCAGCCCCTGTTTACTGATTGTGATTAATCCCATTGTGCTTATCAACCCTAATTAAACATTTAGAGCCATTGGCTCCCCGTTGTTCAATGTCATTTTCTTCTAAATTCAAAAGTGGCACAGCCTGAGAAATCTTTATTATTGGAAATAAAGGCAGAGCGATAATGGAAGAGGAGAGAACGATGGGATGGGAGAGGTGGGGAGGTGGGGAGGTGTGGAGGTGGGGAGGTGTGGAGGTGTGGATGTGGGGAGGTGTGGAGGTGTGGAGGTGTGGAGGTGGGGAGGTGGGGAGGTGTAGAGGTGTTGGAGGTGGGGAGGGTGGGGAGGTGTGGAGGTGGGGGTGTGGCGTGTGGAGGTGGGAGGTGGGGTTGTGAGGTGGGGAGGTGTTGAGTTATGGTGAGGTGGTGTGGGTGGGGTGTGTGGAGTGGGGAGGGTGTGTGGCGGTGGGGGTGTGGGGTGTGCGTTGTGGGGTGGTGTCGGTTGTGGAGGTGGGCGGTGAGTTGGGTTAGTTGGTCGTGTGGGCGTGGGTGGTGGATGGGTTGTGGGTGTGTGTGGCGGTGTTTAGTGTGGCGTGGTGCGTTGGTGGTGTGTTGTTGTTGGGTTGGGGTGTGGGGACGGTTGGTTGTGGTGGGTCTTGGTTCTGGGTGGGTCTTTTCGTTGTCTTTGGGTTTGGCTTTGCTGTGGGGGCATGCGAAAGATCAGAGAGGTACTGTAGAGCCCAGAGAGAAAATCAGAGAGAGGTACTGTAGAGCCCAGAGAGATGATCAGAGAGAGGCACTGTAGAGCCCAGGTGATGACATCCTACAGAGCAGGGAACATTTACATGAATGCAGATCAGACCTGGGTTCAAATACTATTTCAAATATCTCAATGACTTCTCCATACATTCAAAGTAAGTATTCAGATATATTTTATTTGAAAAGACAAGTAGTTTTGGCCGCCTGATGACATCACCAGGCGGTAAATGACATAATAGACCAATAAGAAAAAGAGTTCCAAACCTCTCTGCCAATAACAGCTCATTTTCAGCTTTCCCCTCCCCGCTCAGACCACTCCCAGACAGTCCTAGCAAAGTTCTTGCATGATAAATTGCTCTTTGCTAAGAAGCTATTTTAGTTTCTTTGTTTTCAATTAAAATGGTCAAAATCACAGTAATGTATTTGGTCCCACTTTAAATGACGTTCAGCTTAGAAAGGCTTCATAAAGCCTTAATAGTGTCTTCATAAGCACTACATAAATGTGTTACAAAGTATCTATAATCACATGCATGCTTTATTAAGGGTTCATACATGTGGCATAACTGTGACATAATCAACAATGTCAAATGTGACGTAAACCACTACGTCGAATATGATATAAACATGTGCTTTATGAAGGGTGACACGTTGCGCTGAAGGATGACATACGCTCTAAAGTGATGTCACGCAGGTCACATGACACCTAATCTCGTTCCCAGACACTTCTGCCAAAATGCGCGGAAGGTCTGGTGGGAAACTTCCTACGATTCGTGTTATTATACTCCTCTTTAATTTACAAATCTCATGACATGGCTGTATCTAAGGGGGCGTTTTTTATTTAGCTGAGCCTGCTATTGTCGTCCTTCAGCACAGCATTTTGGGGAAAGTTGAGGTCAAGTTCAATATTGGCTTCGACCCAAGAAGGAAAGAGGTTGTTGGGCCATCCTAGAAATGTTTTACAGTAATATAATATATATATATATATCTAATATATCCAATTTAGCAGACCCTTTTTATCCAAAGTGACTTACAGTCATGTGTGAATAACATTTTACGTATGGGTGGTCCCGGGAATCAAACCCACTATCCTAGTGTTGCAATGCTCTACCAAGATGCTTGACAGGGTTATAAATGCTTTTTGAAGCCTCAATTTTATATGATTTATAAAGCCTTTATTAAGTGGTGCTTAATAACCTAGTGGGTTATGTCACATTTGACATTGGTGGTTATGTCACACAGTAGTGCCACATTTATGAACCCTTTAGAAAGCATGACATATGGTTATAGATTATTTGTAACACATGTATGTAGTGTTTATGAAGGCTTTATGAAGCCTTCATAAGCTGCACGTCAATTAAAGCGTGACCAAGTAGGGTCAACAACCCCCTTGAGCCAATGGCCGTACCTGCGTGGACATTCAATTAACATAATAAAATAATCCCCATCAAAATCTGTCAGTTTAAGCTAGAGATATCTATTGAGCTGCGTCTCAATCCACCTCATCCGCCGATGTCGGCCTTTCACATCTGCGGTGGAAGGTGGCAGAGCTACAGCTGCGTTTGTCAGACCAGGAGACATCCTGAAAATCTGTCTTCTCACAAAAAACGTCTGCAGAGTCCACAAGCTTCACGGGACTCGTCTGAAGATGGTATCGATGTGACAACTTCTGTCTGTAGCGTCCGAACGGTTTGGGCTACAAACTAATTTGATCCCACCTTCGAAAGCTCTCACGAACACGTACACTACCATTCAAAAGTTTGGACACACCTACTCATTCAAGAATAATAGTGAACACATCAAAACTATGAAATAACACATATGGAATCATGTAATAAAAAAAAAAAAGTGTTAAACAAATCAAAGTATATCTTATATTTGAGAATCTTCAAATAGCCACCCTATGCCTTGATGACAGCATTGCACACTCTTGGCATTCTCTCAAGCAGCTTCACCTGGAATGCCTTTCCAACAGTCTTGAAGGAGTTCCCACATATGCTGAGCACTTGTTGGCTGCTTTTCCTTCACTCTGTGGTCCAACTCATCCCAAACCATCTCAATTGGGTTGAGGTCGGGGGATTGTGGAGGCCAGGTCATCTGATGCAGCACTCCATCACTCTCCTTCTTGGTAAAATAGCCCTTACACAGCCTGGAGGTGTGTTGGGTCATTGTCCTGTTGAAAAACAAATGATAGTCCCACTAAACCCAAACCAGATGGGATGGCGTATTGCTGTAGAATGCTGTGGTAGCCATGCTGGTTAAGTGTGCCTTGAATTCTAAATAAATCACAGACAGTGTCACCATCATAGCGCTTGATGATTTCTTGAAATGTTCCGTATTGACTGACCTTCATGTCTTAAAGTAATGATGGACTGTCATTTCTCTTTGCTTATTTGAGCTGTTCTTGCCATAATATGGACTTGGTCTTTTACCAAATAGGGCTATCTTCTGTATACACCCCCTACCTTGTCACAACACAGCTGATTTGCTCAAACACATTAAGAAGGAAAGAAATTCCACAAATTAACTTTTAAGAAGGCACACCTGTTAATTGAAATGCATTCCAGGTGACTACCTCATGAAGCTGGTTGAGAGAATGCCAAGAGTGTGCAAAGCTGTCATCAAGGCAAAGGGTGGCTATTTGAAGAATCTCAAATATAAAATATATTTTGATTTGTTTAACACTTTTTTGGTTACTTCATGATTCTATACGTGTTATTTCATAGTTTTGATGTCTTCACTATTATTCTACAATCTAAAAAAAAAAGTAAAAATAAAGAAAAACCCTGGAATAAGTAGGTGTGTCCAAACTTTTGACTGGTACATTACATATCGGCAGTGAGACACACCCACAAGCCTCACAGGTCTAAACGTAACACAGTACCGGGCCAAAACATGAATGGAAGTCAAAAAGGTGTTTCTGATCTTTCTTATATCTCTAAGATATAGGAGAGACACTTCAAAACACACTTCCTTTATGATGAATTTCAAATAAAATGTACAGTATTTGAATCCGGTTCTGATGCAGATATCAAATAAAATGTACAGTATTTGAATCCGGTTCTGATGCAGATATCAAATACAATGTACAGTATTTGAATCCGGTTCTGATGCAGATATCAAATACAATGTACAGTATTTGAATCCGGTTCTGATGCAGATATCAAATACAATGTCCAGTATTTGAATCCGGTTCTGATGCAGATATCAAATACAATGTCCAGTATTTGAATCCGGTTCTGATGCAGATATCAAATATAATGTACAGCATTTGAATCCGGTTCTGATGCAGATATCAAATACAATGTACAGTATTTGAATCCGGTTCTGATGCAGATAACAAATACAATGTACAGTATTTGAATCCGGTTCTGATGCAGATATCAAATACAATGTACAGTATTTGAATCCGGTTCTGATGCAGATATCAAATACAATGTACAGTATTTGAATCCGGTTCTGATGCAGATATCAAATACAATGTAGAGTATTTGAATCCGGTTCTGATGCAGATATCAAATACAATGCACAGTATTTGAATCCGGTTCTGATGCAGATATCAAATACAATGCACAGTATTTGAATCCGGTTCTGATGCAGATATCAAATACAATGTACAGTATTTGAATCCGGTTCTGATGCAGATATAAAATACAATGTACAGTATTTGAATCCGGTTCTGATGCAGATATCAAATACAATGTACAGTATTTGAATCCGGTTCTGATGCAGATATCAAATACAATGTACAGTATTTGAATCCGGTTCTGATGCAGATATCAAATACAATGTACAGTATTTGAATCCGGTTCTGATGCAGATATCAAATACAATGTACAGTATATGAATCCGGTTCTGATGCAGATATCAAATACAATGTACAGTATTTGAATACGGTTCTGATGCAGATATCAAATACAATGTACAGTATTTGAATCCGGTTCTGATGCAGATATCAAATACAATGTACAGTATTTGAATCCGGTTCTGATGCAGATATCAAATACAATGTACAGTATTTGAATCCGGTTCTGATGCAGATATAAAATACAATGTACAGTATTTGAATCCAGTTCTGATGCAGATATGAAATACAATGTACAGTATTTGAATCCAGTTCTGATGCAGATATAAAATACAATGTACAGTATTTGAATCCGGTTCTGATGCAGATATCAAATACAATGTACAGTATTTGAATCCGGTTCTGATGCAGATATAAAATACAATGTACAGTATTTGAATCCGGATCTGATGCAGATATCAAATACAATGTACAGTATTTGAATCCGGTTCTGATGCAGATATCAAATACAATCTACAGTATTTGCATCCGGTTCTGATGCAGATATCAAATACAATGTACAGTATTTGAATCCGGTTCTGATGCAGATATCAAATACAATGTACAGTATTTTAATCCAGTTCTGATGAAGATATCAAAGACAATGTACAGTATTTGAATCCAGTTCTGAGGCAGATATCAAATACAATGTACAGTATTTGAATCAGTTTCTGATGCAGATATCAAATACAATGTACAGCATTTGAATCCAGTTCTGATGCAGAGATCAAATACAATGTAAAGTATTTGAATCCAGTTCTGATGAAGATATCAAAGACAATGTACAGTATTTGAATCCAGTTCTGATGCAGATATCAAATACAATGTACAGTATTTGAATCAGTTCTGATGCAGATATCAAATACAATGTACAGCATTTGAATCCAGTTCTGATGCAGAGATCAAATACAATGTACAGTATTTGAATCCAGTTCTGATGCAGATATGAAATACAATGTACAGTATTTGAATCCAGTTCTGATGCAGATATAAAATACAATGTACATTATTTGAATCCAGTTCTGATGCAGATATGAAATACAATGTACAGTATTTGAATCCAGTTCTGATGCAGATATAAAATACAATGTACATTATTTGAATCCAGTTCTGATGCAGATATTAAATACAATATTCAGTATTTGAATCCAGTTCTGATGCAGATATAAAATACAATGTACAGTATTTGAATCCAGTTCTGATGCAGATATGAAATACAATGTACAGTATTTGAATCCCGTTCTGATGCAGATATAAAATACAATGTACATTATTTGAATCCATTCTGATGCAGATATTAATACCATTTTCAGTATTTGAATCCAGTTCTGAAGCACATATCAAAGACAATTTTCAGTATTTGAATCCAGTTCTGAGGCAGATATCAAAGAAAAATGTTCAGTATTTGAATCCAGTTGTCAACACACCCTGGCTCTGGGGACTCTATATGTTGAGCCAGGGTGTGTAGATTCTATGTGTTTATGTTCGTGTGGGAGTTCTAGTTTGTGGTATTTCTATGTGGGCCAGAGTGTGCTCCCAATCAGAGGCAAACGAGTGTCAGCTGTTACATCGGTTGTCTCTGATTGGGAGCCATATTTAAACAGTCTGTTTCCCTTAGTGTTTGTGGGATCTTGTTTTCCGTTTGGTTTGTTTCTGTGTTAACCGTAGGACTGCAACGTTTCGTTTATTGTTTGTTGTTTATATTATCACTTACGATAATAAAGTTAAGTATGTTCGCAACCAACGCTGCGCATTGGTCCTACTCTCTACGACGAGCGTGACAGAAGATCCCACCATAACCATGACCAAGCAGCGTGTCAAGGAGCAGGCAGCCTGGACGTGGAAACAGATCTTGGACGGGCAGGGGTCCTGGACCTGGGAGGAAATCCAGGCCGGGATGGATCGCCGGCCATGGAAGGAGGACCGGTAGAGGAGCGACGGAGAGAGGAGCAACGGCGTAAACAGTGTCGTCGTCGGTCGGACGAGAAGGCAACCCAAAAAATTTTTTAGGGGGGGCACACGGCATGGGCGACTGGGCAGCAGAGGCAGCCGACAGGGCGTAGTAGGAGGCTAGGTGAGGAGGCCACCAGGTTAAGGGGACTATTGGCGCAGAGGGAGCAGGCCTACGGTGTGCGTCGCCAGCCCAGCCCTGGCCTGTTCCTGCCCCTCGCACCAAGCCTACGGTGCGCGTCGCCAGCCCAGCCCGGCCTGTTCTTGCTCCCCGCACCAAGCCTACGGTGTGCGTCGCCAGCCCGGCCCGGCCTGTTCCTGCTCCTCGCACCAGGCCTACGGTGCGCGTCGCCAGCCCGGCCCGGCCTGTTCCTGCTCCCCCGCACCAAGCCACGGTGCGCGTCGCCAGCCCAGCCCGGCCTGTTCTTGCTCCCCGCACCAAGCCTACGGTGCGTGTCGCCAGCCCAGCCCGGCCTGTTCTTGCTCCCCCCCCACCAACCAGGGCCGAGGGGGGTTTTGGTTGAAAACCCCAACACGGGGGCCCCCCGGGGGGCCCCCCCTTTTTGTCCTCCAAACCAAACCCCCCGGGCGGTCGCCACCCGGCCCGGTCTGTTCCTGCCACTTGCCCAACCCACTGGCGTCCCCCCGCCGGGGCCCCCCCCCGTTCCTGCCCCCTCGCCCCCAAAGCTCGGGCGCTCGCCACCCGGCCCGGCCCCGTTTTTCCTGGGCCCCTCGCCCCAAAGCACGGGCGGTCGCCAGCCCGCCCGGGCCGTTCCTCCCTGCCCCCGTTTTACTCCTCCCACCCGGGCCTTCCCCCATCGCACCAATCTGCCTCGCCACCCGGCCCGCCTGTTCCCCCACTCCACCCCCTAGGTGCGCGTCGCCACCCGGGCCCGCCTGTTCCTGCCACTTCCCCCAAAAATCGGTGCGCGTCGCCAGCCCGGCCCGGCCCGTTCCTCACTCCACAAGCCAGGGGGTGGAGCCGGCCCGGTTTTACCCCCTTTCCCCTCCCGGCACCAAAACCGGGGCCTCGTAAACCAGGTCCGGCCCGTTTGCTTTCTCCCGCACCAAGCCAGGGGTGCGCATCGTCAGGGCCCCCTCCGGGCCCCTTGGCTCCACCCCCAACCCGGGTGGTCGTACCCTCCGGCCCTAGCGCTCCAGCACCCAAGCCAGGGGTTTCTCGTCTCCGGCCAACCGTGCTGGGTCACCGGGGCCTGGGCGGGTTTACCGGTCATACTACACACCGGGGCTGAAGCTATCCGCTCCTAGATGTCCATTCAGTCCAGCCCGCGGGGGCCAACCGGACCAGGGCGTATGGGGGGGGTTTTTGGGGGGTGGTGGGGGAACCCGGAGCCGGAAAACCCCCCCCCCCCCGAGGAGGGGTGCCCACCCCCCTCCCCCGTTTGGTTTAATTGAGGCGCGTCCCCAGTCCGCCCTTTGGGGGGGGGGGTACTGTCCCCCCCGGGTTTTGGGGACTCTATATTTGAGCCAGGGTGGTAATTCATGGTTATGTTCTTTTTGGAAATTTTTAGTTTGGATTTTTTTTGGCCCCCGAGTGGCTCCCAAACAAAGGGAACGATTTTAGCTGTTTTCTGGTTTTCTCTGATTGGGAGCCAATTTTAAAAAATTTTGTTTCCCTTTGTGTTGTGGATCTTGTTTCCGTTTGGTTTGTTTCGTTTTAAAACCCTAGGATGCACGTTTTTTTTATTTTTTTTTTGTTTTAAATTTTCACTTAAGATAATAAAATTAAGTATGTTCGCAAACCCAAAGCTGCCATTGGTCACTCCTACGCGTCGTGACAAGATCCCCCCTACCAGGGCCCAACAGCGTGTCAAGGACAGGGGAGCCCGGGGCGTGGAAAATTTTTGGACGGCAGGGGTTTTCCCGGAAAGGGGGGGGAAAACCAGGCCGGGATGGATCGCCGGCCTAAGGGGACGGTAAAAGGGCGCGGAGAGAGGACAAGGCTAAAAAAGTGTCGTCGTCGGTCGGACGAGAGGCAACCCCCAAAAAATTTTTTTGGGGGGGGCAACGGCATGGGGGACTGGGCAGAGGGGGCAGCGAAGGGCGTATAGGAGGTTAGGGAGGGGGCCCCCCCGTTAAAGGGGGCTTTGGGCAGAGGGGGCAGGCCTACGGTGGCGTCGCCGCCCGCCCTCCTTTTCCTGCCCCTCGCACCAAGCCAGGTCGCGTGCCACCCAGCCCGCCCGTTCTTTCTCCCCCACCAAGCCTACGGTGTGCTCGCCAGCCCGGCCCGGCTGTTCCTGCTCCCCCGCCCAGCCCACGGTCGCTTTGCCAGCCCGGGGCCCCGGGTGTTCCGCCCTCGCCCAACCTACGGTGCGACCCAGCCCCGGCCCACCTGTTCGCCACTCCACCAACCTACGGGGGCGTCGCCAGCCCGGCACCCTGTTTTTCCCGCCCCCCCCCCCAAACCTACGGTGCGCGGCCAGCCCCCTGGCCTTTTCCTGCCCCCCCGCACCCCAAACCTAAGGTTCGTCACCAGTCCGGGCCGGGCCCCCCTTCCTCCCCCCGCACTAAGTGGATGGGCGCTTTTTTTTTCCCCACGGGGCCCCGGGCCCTTTTTTCCCCTCCTCGCACCAGGGCCCAAGGGTGCTCGCCCCGCCCGGCCCGGGGTGTTCCTCCCCCGCACCAACCCACGAGCCGTCCCAGCCCCCGCCCGGCCTGTTTTCCCGCTCCCCGCCCAAACCTAAAGGTGCGCGTCCCACCCCGCCCACCTGTTTTGCTCCCCCCCCCAACCTACGGGGCGTGTGCCACCCGGCCCCCCTGTTTTGCTCCCGCACCAAACCATTGTGGCGTCCCATTTCCGGCCCCCCCCTGTTCCTCTCCTCGCACCAGGGCCCACGGTGCCGTCGCCACCCCCGGGCCCGGCCCGTTTCCCGCTCCTCGCACCAAGCCTACGGTGCGCTCGCCACCCGGCCCCGGTCCTTTCCGCCATGCACCAAGCCTACGGTGCGCGTCGCCCGCCCGGCCCGCCGTCCGCACTCCACCAAAGCTACGGTGGGGGGTCGCCCCCGGCCCGGCCGTTCCCGCCCTCGACCAAACTACGGGCGCGTCGCCAGCCCCGGGCCCGGCCTGTTTCCTGCCACTCGCACCAAATCACGGTCGCGTCGCCAGCCCGGCCGGGTTCCTGGCCCCCTGCAAAGCCCAGGTGGGTTGCCACCCGGCCCAGCCTGTTCCTGCCACTCGCACCAAGCCTACGGTGCCGCGCCGCCCGGCCCGCCTTTTCCTCCCTCTCACCAAACTACGGTTTCGCGTCCCAGCCCGCCCGGCCGTTTCCTGCCCCTCGCACAAGCCAGGGGGAGTTTGGGGGTGGGGGGCCGTTCCGGTTACCAAAGCCAGGGGGTGGATCGTCAGCCAGGTCCGGCCCTTGCTGTCAAAGCACCCAACCAGGGGGCGCTCGTCACCCGGTCCGGGCCCGTTTTCTGCTCCCGCACCAAAACCAGGGGTTTGGGATCGTCAGCCCGGGCCGCCCGTAGCTGCTCCACGCCCCCAAACCCGGGGTGTGCTCGTCAGTCCGGCCCAAACCCCTGCCTGGTCCCGGGGCCTGGTCTTACCGGTCAGCTACACCCCACCGGAGCTGAAGCATCCGCTCCTACGGTCCCGTTTAGCTCCAGCCCCGGGGGGCCCAAACCGGACCCGGGGGGCCCATGGGGGGGGTATTGGAGGGTGGTGGGCAAGCCCGGAGCCGGAAACCGCCTCCGGGGAGGAAAAGCCCCCCCAGCCCTCCCCGTTTGGTTCAAGTTGGGCGCGGCGCAGTCCGCGCCTTTGGGGGGGGGGTACTGTCAGCCCTGGTTCGGGGGCTCTATATGTTTTTTTAGCCCGGGTGTTAGATTCTATGTTTATGTTTCTGTGTGGGAGTTCTAGTTGGGATTTCTATGTTGGCCAAGTGGCTCCCCAAACAGAGGGAGAGTGTCAGCTTTTTCTGGGGTTTTCTTGAGGGGGGGCCATATTTAAAAAATCTGTTTCCCTTGTGTTTGTTGGGTTTGTTTTCCCTTTGGTTTTTTTCTGTGTTTTAAACCCTAGGGTGCAAAAGTTTTGTTTTTGTTTTTTTGTTATATTATCACTTAAGATAATAAGTTAAAATGTTTTTACCAACCTGGCATTGGTCTACCTCTACGAGTCGTGAAGAAAAATCCACCCTACCCCGGACCAGCAGTGTCAAGGACAGGGAGCCTGGCGGGAAACAATCTTGGAAGGGCAGGGGGCCTGGACTGGGGAAAAGGGAAAACCGGCCGGGGGGACCCCCCAGGAAAGGGAAGGACGAGGGGGAGCAGGGGAAAAGGTCCTTCGTTTAACAAGAACCCCAAAAAAAAGGGGGGGGCCACCCGGGGATGGCCGGGGCCGCGGGGGATAGGGGGTTTTTGGGGGCCACCAGGTTAAGGGGACTATTGGCGCAAGGGAAGGCCTAAAGGGTGGTGCCCAGCCAGCCCGGCTGCCGCCCCTTTGAAAGTCGGTGGTTCGCCCAGCCCCGGGCCTTTTCGTCCCCGCACCAATACGGGTGGGGGGGGTGGGGGGCAAGGCCAGGTGCGTGCCCGCCCCGGGGGTTTCCCTCCTCCCCAAGCCTACGGTGGCTCGCCAGCCCGGCCCGCCGTTCCCCCCCTGCACCAAGCCTCGGGCGCTCGCCCCCGGCCCGCCTTTTTGTCGACCCAAAAACTGTGGTCGCCAGCCCGCCGGCCCTTTTTTCCGCTCCCCGCACCCCCCCCTAAGGTGCGTCCCACCCCGGCCCGGCCCGTTTTTTGCTCCCCCACAAGGGATTTTCGCTCGCCACACGGCCCCCCCCGTTTCGCCCTCCCCAAAACCAAGGGGGCTTCCCCCAGCCCCGGGCCCCCTGTTCCTGCCCCTCGACCCAAGCTACGTGCCGTCGCCACCCAGCCCGGGCCGTTCCCTTTCCCCGCACCAAACCTGGGGTTTCCCCACCCGGCCCGGGCCTTCCCCCCCGCACCAAGATGTCGGTCCCCCCCAGCCCGGCCCGTTCTTTTCCCCCACCAAACCCATTTTTGCTCGCCCCCGGCCCCGGGGTGTTCCTGCCCTCCACCAGGGCCTACGGGCGGTCGCCAGCCCGCCCGGCCTGTTCCTGCCCCGACCAAGCCTACGGGGGTGAGCCCGCCCGGGGCCCGTTCCCGCCCTGCACCCAACCCTAGGGGGGTCGCCCGCCCGCCCGGCCTGTTTTGCCCCGCACCAAAACTAGGGGGCTCGCCACCCCCCCCGGCCTTTCCTCCCTCGCCCAAAACTACGGGCGCGTCCACCGGCCCCGGGCCTGTTCCTGCCCTCGCACCAAGCCCACGGTGCGCGTCGCCGCCCCGGCCCGGCCTGTTCCTGCCCCTCGCACCAAGCCCCGGTGGCGTCGCCAGCCCGGCCCGGGGCCTGTTCCTCCACTCGCACCGACGGTCGCGTCGCCACCCGGCCCCGGGTGTTCCTGCAATCCACCAAAGCTACGTCGCGTCGCAGCCCGGCCCCCGGCCGTTCCCCCCACCCCCACAAGCCCAGGGGGGGGGGTCCAGCCCGGGGGCCCGCCGGCCCCCACCACCAAGCCCCTTTCGCGTCGCCCCCCGCCCCCCGGGCCCGTTTTTCCCGCCCCCCGCACCAAGCCAAGGTGGCGTCCCAGCCGGCCGGCCCGTTCCCCGCCCCCCCCAAAGGGGGTGGCGTCCCCAGCCCGGCCCGGCCTTTTTCTCCCCCCGCACAGCCAAAAAGGGGCATCGCCCCCCCCCCGGGGGGCCTTTTTTCCGCCCCCCCCACCAAGCCTACGGGGGCGTCGAGCCCAGCCCCCGCCTGTTCCTCCCCCGCCCAAGCCATTTGCGCACCGCCCGGGCCCCCCTTCCTGCTTTCCCCAACCCAGGGGGGTGGGCGGGGCCAGCCCGCCGGGCCCGTTCTTCTCCCCGAGGCCCCCGTGTGGTCGCCACCGGCCCGGCCTTTTTCCCGCCCCCGCACCAGGGCCCACGGGCGGTCGCCACCCGGGCCCCCGGCCCGTTCCCGCTCCCGCACCAAGCCTACGGTGGCGTCCCAGGCCCCGGGCCCGGCCCGTTTCCCCCGCCCTTTTCCCCAAACCTACGGTGCGTTCGCCACCCGCCCGGGGGCCCGTTCCTGCTCCCCCCCCCAAAGCTTTGTGGCGTCGCACCCCCCCCCCTGTTCCGCCCCCGCCCAAGCTAGGGGGGGTGCCCGGGCCCGCCTGTTCCTGCCCCCCGACCAAGCTACGGTCGCGCGCCAGCCCGGCCCCCCCTTTCCTGCCCTCGAAAAAGGGAGGGGGCCCGGCGAGCCCGGGGGCCCGTTTGGATCGCAAAGCCAGGTGGGTCGCCCGGGCCCGGCCTGTTCCCCGCCATCCACCAAAGCACGGTGCGGTCGCCACCCGGGGCCCGCCGTTCCGCCACTCGCCCAACCAGGTGCAGTGAGGGGTTTTGGGGGTTGGTAAAAGGGGGGCGCATGCAGAGGTGCCCTTGCCCCACCACCAACCAGGGGGGGCCTCGCACCCGGCCCGGGCCCCCTTGCTCTCCACGCACCAAGCCCCGGGGGTGCGCATCGTCAGCCCGGGGCCGGCCCTGTGCCCCTTTTCCCCCCCCAAACCAGGGGTGCCTCGTCACCGGGGCCGGCCCTTCCGCTCCACGCACCCCCAAACCAGGGGGTGCGGCCCCTACCGGCCCCCGTGTTTTCAAAACCGGGCCTGGTCAGGGGCCGGCAGCTACACCACCGGGTGGCTTCCGCTCCCTTCTGTCCCCAACACCCACCAGGGGCCAACCGGACCGGGGCCTTTGGGGGGTTAGGAGGGGGGGGGCAACCCGGGCCGGAACCCCCTCCAGGAGGAATCCCCCCCCAGCCACCCTTTTTGGTTTAAGTTGGGGCCGGCCAGCCGCCCCTTTGGGGGGGGATGCCGCCCTCCGGGTTTTAGTTGACCAGGGGGTGCTTTGTTTTAGGGTCTGTGTGGGAGTTCAGTTGTGGTTTTTTTCTTTTTTGGGGCCCGAGTGGGTCCCAAACAAGGCAAAGGTGTCCCGTTTTTGGTTTTCTCTATTGGGAGCCCTATTTAAACAGTTTTTTCCCTTGTGTTTGGGGGATCTTGTTTCCGTTTTGGGTTTTTTTTTTGTGTTAACCCGGGGGGCCGTTTCGTTTTTTGTTTTTTTGTTTTAAAACACTTAAATAATAAAGTTAATATGTTGCAACTAACGCTGCGCATTGGTCACTCTCTACGACATGTGACAGAAATCCCACCATACCAGGACCCAACAGCGTGTCAAGGAGCACAGCCTGGACTGGAAACAGATCTTGGACGGGCAGGGGGCCCGGCCGGGGGAAATCCGGCCCGGGTGGATCGCCGGCCAAAGGAAGGGGACGGTAGAGGAACGAGAAGAAGGAGCAAAGGCGTAAAAAGTGTCGGCGGTGTGGACGAGGGCAAACCCCAAAAAATTTTTGGGGGGGGGCACACGGCATGGGGGACTGGGCAGCGGGGGCAAAGGGCAGGGGGTAGTTTGGAGGTTAGGGGAGGAGCCACCCGGTTAAGGGGGGGTATTGGCGCAGGGGAGAGGATTATGGTGCAAAGGGGGGGCTATTGGGGGCATAAGGGAGAAGGTGGAATTTTAGGGGCGGGGAGAGGAAAAATCGGTAGGCCTGAGGGAGCGGGGGGTTTACGAAACCCGTCCCGCTCCCCCACACCAGCAAAATGGTGTGCGTCCCCCAGTCCGGGCCGGCCTTCCCCCGCCCCCCTAGTTGGTCGGTCCCAGCCCCCCCCGGCCGTTTCTGCTCCTGCACCGGTAAGGTGTGCGTCGCCCGCCCCGGCCCGGACTGTTTCCCGCCCCCCCACCAAGCCTACGGTGCCTCGCCCGCCCGCCCGGCCTGTTCCCGCTCCCCGCACCAAACCTACGGGGCGCGCCCCCGGCCCGGCCGTTCCTCCCTCGCACCAACCAGGTCGCGTGCCCCCCACCCCGGCCCCGTTCTTTTTCCCCGCCCCCCAACCTACGGGTGCGTCGCCCGCCCGGGCCCGGCCTGTTCCTGCTCCTCCCCCAGGCTACGGTGTGCGTCGCCAGCCCGGGGCCCGGCCTGTTCCCGCCCCTCGCACCCAAACCTACGGTGCGCGTCGCCACCACCGGCCTGTTTTTTGCTCCCCGCACCAAGCCACGGGTTGGGGTCGCCAGCCCCGCCCCGGGCCCTTTCCTGCTCCTCGCACCAGGCCTACGGTGCGCGTCGCCAGCCCGGCCCCGGGCCTGTTTCCCGCTCCTCGCACCAAGCCTACGGGGCGGTCGCCACCCGCCAGCCTTTCCTGCCATCGCCCCAAACCTACGGTGCGCACGCCAGCCCGGGAGTCTGTTCCCGCCCCCCGCACCAACCTAGGGGCGCGTCGCCACCCAGCCCGGCCTGTTCCTGCCCCCGCACCAACCTAAGGTGTGCGTCACCATCCCGGTCCGGCCCGTTCCTGCTCCCCACTAAAGGGGTGGGGGGCGTCGCCCGCCCGGCCCGGCCTGTTTTTCTGCTCCCCACCAGGCCTAAGGTTGTCGCCAGCCCGGGCCCCCCTGTTCCTGCCCCTCGCACCAACCCACGATCGCTTTGCCCAGCCCAGCCCGGGCCGTTCCGCTCCCCCACCAACCTACGGTGGCGTTGCAGCCCGGCCCGGGTGTTTCCCCTCGCCCAACCCCACGTGCGTGTCGCCAGCCCAGCCCGGGCCCGTTTTTGCTCCCCGCCCAACCCATTGTTTGCGTCGCCATTCCCGGGCCCCGGGCCCCTTCCTGCTCCTCGCACCAGGCCCCACGGTGCGCGTCGCCAGCCCCCCCGGCCTGTTCCTGCTCCCCCGCACCAACCTACGGGGCCTTTCCCAGCCCCCCCGGGCCGTTCCTGCCCCTCCACCAAGCTAGGGCGCTCGCCCCCCGGGCCCCCCTGTTTCCGCCCCTCGCACCAAAATACGGGGGCTCGACCCGGCCCCCCCTGTTTCCGGGCCCCTCGCACCCCAAAACTACGGTGGCGCGCCACCCGGCCCGGCCCGTTCCTGCCACCGCACCCAAATCAACGGTGCGCGCGCCAGCCCGGCCCCGGGCCTTTTCCCCCACTCCACCAGCCTACGGGGCGCGTCCCCCAGCCCCCCGGGCCCCCCGTTCCTGCCCTCGCACCAAAACCCACGGGGCGCGCGCCAGCCCGCCCGGCCGTTCCTGCCACTCTCACCAAAACGGTCCTCCCCAGCCCCCGGCCCGGCCTGTTCCTGCCACTCGCATCAAGCCAGGGGTGCGAGTCGTCAGCCCGGTGAGGCCCGTTCCGGCTCCACGCACCAAGCCAGGGGTGCGCATCGTCAGCCAGGTCCGGCCCGTTGCTGCTCCACGCACCAAGCCAGGGGTGCGCATCGTCAGCCCGGTCCGGCCCGTTGCTGCTCCACGCACCAAGCCAGGGGTGCGCATCGTCAGCCCGGTCCGGCCCGTAGCTGCTCCACGCACCAAGCCAGGGGTGCGCATCGTCAGCCCGGTCCGGCCCGTTCCTGCTCCACGCACCAAGCCAGGGGTGTGCGTCGTCAGTCCGGCACAACCCGTGCCTGGGTCACCGGTGCCTGGTCAGGTACGGTCAGCTACTACACACCGGAGCTGAAGCTATCCGCTCCTACGATGTCCAATTCAGCTCCAGCCAGCGGGGCCAGACCGGACCAGGGGCGCTATGGGGGGATTATTGGAGGGTGGTGGGCAAGCCCGGAGCCGGAACCGCCTCCGAGGAGGAATGCCCACCCAGCCATCTCCTGTTTGGTTCAAGTTGAGGCGCGGTCGCAGTCCGCGCCTTTGGGGGGGGGTACTGTCACGCCCTGGCTCTGGGGACTCTATATGTTGAGCCAGGGTGTGTAGATTCTATGTGTTTATGTTCTGTGTGGGAGTTCTAGTTGTGGTATTTCTATGTTGGCCAGAGTGGCTCCCAATCAGAGGCAACGAGTGTCAGCTGTTGCTGGTTGTCTCTGATTGGGAGCCATATTTAAACAGTCTGTTTCCCTTAGTGTTTGTGGGATCTTGTTTCCGTTTGGTTTGTTTCTGTGTTAACCGTAGGACTGCACGTTTCGTTTATTGTTTTGTTGTTATATTATCACTTAAGATAATAAAGTTAAGTATGTTCGCAACTAACGCTGCGCATTGGTCTACTCTCTACGACGATCGTGACAGAAGATCCCACCATACCAGGACCAAGCAGCGTGTCAAGGAGCAGGCAGCCTGGACGTGGAAACAGATCTTGGACGGGCAGGGGTCCTGGACCTGGGAGGAAATCCAGGCCGGGATGGATCGCCGGCCATGGAAGGAGACGGTAGAGGAGCGACGGAGAGAGGAGCAACGGCGTAAACAGTGTCGCCGTCGGTCGGACGAGAGGCAACCCCAAAAAAATTTTAGGGGGGGGCACACGGCATGGGCGACTGGGCAGCAGGAGGCAGCGACAGGGCGTAGTAGGAGGTTAGGTGAGGAGGCCACCAGGTTAAGGGGGCTATTGGCGCAGAGGGAGCAGGAGTTAGTGGTGCAGAGGGTGGAGCTATTGGAGGCGATAAGGGAGAAGGTGAGAATTGAGGCACGGCGAGAGGAACTCGGTAGGCAGCTGAGGGAGCGGAGGGTTATGACGAAACCCAGTCCCGCTCCTCACACCAAGCAAGTGGTGTGCGTCACCAGTCCGGTCCGGCCCGTTCCTGCTCCCCGCACTAAGTGGATGGTGCGCGTCGCCAGCCCGGCCCGGCCTGTTTCTGCTCCTCGCACCAGGCCTAAGGTGTGCGTCGCCAGCCCGGCCCGGACTGTTCCTGCCCCTCGCACCAAGCCTACGGTGCGCGTCGCCAGCCCAGCCCGGCCTGTTCCTGCTCCCCGCACCAAGCCTACGGTGTGCGTCGCCAGCCCGGCCCGGCCTGTTCCTGCCCCTCGCACCAAGCCTACGGTGCGCGTCGCCAGCCCAGCCCGGCCTGTTCTTATTCCCCGCACCAAGCCTACGGTGTGCGTCGCCAGCCCGGCCCGGCCTGTTCCTGCTCCTCGCACCAGGCCTACGGTGTGCGTCGCCAGCCCGGCCCGGGCCTGTTCCTGCCCCTCGCACCAAGCCTACGGTGCGCGTCGCCAGCCCAGCCCGGCCTGTTCTTGCTCCCCGCACCAAGCCTACGGTGTGCGTCGCCAGCCCGGCCCGGCCTGTTCCTGCTCCTCGCACCAGGCCTACGGTGCGCGTCGCCAGCCCGGCCCGGCCTGTTCCTGCTCCTCGCACCAAGCCTACGGTGCGCGTCGCCAGCCCGGCCCAGCCTGTTCCTGCCACTCGCACCAAGCCTACGGTGCGCATCGCCAGCCCGGCACGTCCTGTTCCTGCCCCTCGCACCAAGCCTACGGTGCGCGTCGCCAGCCCAGCCCGGCCTGTTCCTGCTCCCCGCACCAAGCCTAAGGTGTGCGTCACCAGTCCGGTCCGGCCCGTTCCTGCTCCCCGCACTAAGTGGATGGTGCGCGTCGCCAGCCCGGCCCGGCCTGTTTCTGCTCCTCGCACCAGGCCTAAGGTGTGCATCGCCAGCCCGGCCCGGCCTGTTCCTGCCCCTCGCACCAAGCCTACGATGCGCGTCGCCAGCCCAGCCCGGCCTGTTCCTGCTCCCCGCACCAAGCCTACGGTGTGCGTTGCCAGCCCGGCCCG
This sequence comes from Coregonus sp. 'balchen', assembly GCA_902810595.1. Taxonomy (NCBI): domain Eukaryota; kingdom Metazoa; phylum Chordata; class Actinopteri; order Salmoniformes; family Salmonidae; genus Coregonus; species Coregonus sp. 'balchen'. The sequence goes on from LR778259.1 coordinate 33,747,617, forward strand.
GCCTGTTCCTGCCCCTCGCACCAAGCCTACGGTGCGTGTCGCCAGCCCAGCCCGGCCTGTTCTTGCTCCCCGCACCAAGCCTATTGTGTGCGTCGCCATTCCGGCCCGGCCTGTTCCTGCTCCTCGCACCAGGCCTACGGTGCGCGTCGCCAGCCCGGCCCGGCCTGTTCCTGCTCCTCGCACCAAGCCTACGGTGCGCGTCGCCAGCCCGGCCCGGCCTGTTCCTGCCACTCGCACCAAGCCTACGGTGCGCGTCGCCAGCCCGGCCCGGCCTGTTCCTGCCACTCGCACCAAAGCTACGGTGCGCGTCGCCAGCCCGGCCCGGCCTGTTCCTGCCACTCGCACCAAAGCTACGGTGCGCGTCGCCAGCCCGGCCCGGCCTGTTCCTGCCACTCGCACCAAGTCAACGGTGCGCGTCGCCAGCCCGGCCCGGCCTGTTCCTGCCACTCGCACCAAGCCTACGGTGCGCGTCGCCAGCCCGGCCCAGCCTGTTCCTGCCACTCGCACCAAGCCTACGGTGCGCGTCGCCAGCCCGGCCCGGCCTGTTCCTGCCACTCTCACCAAAGCTACGGTGCGCGTCGCCAGCCCGGCCCGGCCTGTTCCTGCCACTCGCATCAAGCCAGGGGTTCGAGTCGTCAGCCCGGTGAGGCCCGTTCCGGCTCCACGCACCAAGCCAGGGGTGCGCATCGTCAGCCAGGTCCGGCCCGTTGCTGCTCCACGCACCAAGCCAGGGGTGCGCATCGTCAGCCCGGTCCGGCCCGTTGCTGCTCCACGCACCAAGCCAGGGGTGTGCATCGTCAGCCCGGTCCGGCCCGTAGCTGCTCCACGCACCAAGCCAGGGGTGTGCGTCGTCAGTCCGGCACAACCCGTGCCTGGGTCACCGGTGCCTGGTCAGGTACCGGTCAGCTACTACACACCGGAGCTGAAGCTATCCGCTCCTACGATGTCCAGTTCAGCTCCAGCCAGCGGGGCCAGACCGGACCAGGGGCGCTATGGGGGGATTATTGGAGGGTGGTGGGCAAGCCCGGAGCCGGAACCGCCTCCGAGGAGGAATGCCCACCCAGCCCTCCCCTGTTTGGTTCAAGTTGAGGCGCGGTCGCAGTCCGCGCCTTTGGGGGGGGGTACTGTCACACCCTGGCTCTGGGGACTCTATATGTTGAGCCAGGGTGTGTAGATTCTATGTGTTTATGTTCTGTGTGGGAGTTCTAGTTGTGGTATTTCTATGTGGGCCAGAGTGGCTCCCAATCAGAGGCAACGAGTGTCAGCTGTTGCTGGTTGTCTCTGATTGGGAGCCATATTTAAACAGTCTGTTTCCCTTAGTGTTTGTGGGATCTTGTTTCCGTTTGGTTTGTTTCTGTGTTAACCGTAGGACTGCACGTTTCGTTTATTGTTTTGTTGTTATATTATCACTTAAGATAATAAAGTTAAGTATGTTCGCAACCAACGCTGCGCATTGGTCTACTCTCTACGACGATCGTGACACCAGTTCTGATGCAGATATCAAAGAAAATGTTCAGTATTTGAATCCAGTTCTGAGGCAGATATCAAAGAAAATGTCCAGTATTTGAATCCAGTTCTGATGCAGATATCAATGAAAATGTCCAGTATTTGAATCCAGTTCTGAGGCAGATATCACATTACTCTATATGCCTTATATAAGTCATGAAAATCAGGCTTTTTCATGCAAATTACAAAACCATTTCCAACTTGTATTCGTTCCACGTAACATCGAGATGGCAACACCATCACCCCTGTATACCTCTATCAGTACTGTGAGGGCATTTTATCAAATACATCTTTCTGTCTGTCTGTCTGTCTGCAGACAATTTCACATGTCCACCAATGCAACCCCAGAGCAGCCCCCCCCCAGCCTCTCAGCCTTCCTCCCCTTAGTATTCCCATTAATAGTATTAAAGGCAATCTGATGGTTGGAGGGCTTACCAGGAGGAAGGGGACTGGACTATCTGTCTTTATCTCTCCCAGTGTGGCTCCTAATGGCTCTGATTGGCCTCCCGATTTAATTTAGACAGGACATTACCGTTACATGAGTTCTCTTCAACAATGCCATTTCCCTTTGCTTACACAGTACATTACCCAGCTCTCTCTACACTGCTGCCTGCTCTTAACTAGTGTGTGTGTGTGTGTGTGTGTGTGAGTGCGTGTGTGCGTGTGTGTGTGTGTGTAGGTGGGTGTGTGGTAGTGGTGTGTGTGTGTGTGTGAGTGCGTGTGTGTGTGTGTGTGTGTGTGTGGTGTGGTGTGGTGTGTTGGGTGTGTGGTGTGTGTGTGGTGTGTGTGTGTGTGTGTGGTGTGTGTGTGTGTGTGGTGTGTGTGTGATGTGTGGTGTGTCGTTGTGTGTGTGTGGTGGGTGTGTGTTGTGTGGTGTGTGTTGTGGTGTGGTGAGTTGTGTGTAGGTTGGGTGTGTGGTTGGTGTTGTGTGTTGTAGTGGGTGTTTTTTGATGTGGTGTGTGTAGGTGTGTGTGTGTTGTTTGAGGTGTTGTGTTTGGTGTGTGTGTGTAGTGTGGTGGTTTGTGTGTGTTGTGTGGTGTGTGTGTGTGTGTGTGTGTCTTGTGTGTGTGTGTGGTGTGGTGTGTGGTGGTGTGTGTGGTGTGTGTGTGTTGTTGTGTGTTGTGGGTGTGTTTGTTTGTGTGTGTGTGTGTGTGGGTGGGTGTGTGTGTTGTGTGTGTGTGTGTGGTGGGTGTGTGTTTGCGTGTGTGTCGGTGTGGTGTGTGTTTGTGTGTGTGTGGGTGTGTGTTTGCGTGTGTGTGTCGTGGGGTGTGTTTTGTGTGTGTGTTGTTGTCGGTGGGTGTGTGTTTGTGTGTGGTGTGTAGGTGGGTGTGTGTGTGGTGTGTGTGTGTGTGTGTGTGTGTGTGTTGTGTTTGTGTGTGTGTTGTGTGTGTGTGTGTGTGTGTGTGTGTGTGTGTGTGTGTGTGTGTGTGTGTGTGGTTTTACTACTCCTTGTTGATACCAGAAGTCCTTACTCCCGGGAGGACTGCCCGTTCCATGTCTCCGCCATCACGGTTCCACTCCGCTGTGTCCTCCTCCCAAGTGCGAAGAGCCTAGGCGTGACCCCTGGACAACACCCCTGTCGTTCTCCGCCAACATCAAGGCGGTGACCCGATCCTGCAGGTTCATGCTCTACAACATTCGGAGAGTACGACCCTGCCTTACACAGGAAGCGGCACAGGTCCTAATCCAGGCACTTGTCATCTCCCGTCTGGACTATTGCAACTCGCTGTTGGCTGGCCTCCCTGCCTGTGCCATTAAACCCCTACAACTCATCCAGAATGCCGCAGCCCGTCTGGTGTTCAACCTTCCCAAGTTCTCTCACGTCACCCCCCCTCCTCCGCACACTCCACTGGCTTCCAGTTGAAGCTCGCATCCGCTACAAGACCATGGTGCTTGCCTATGGAGCAGTGAGGGGAACGGCACCTCTGTACCTTCAGGCTCTGATCAGTCCCTACACCCAAACGAGGGCATTGCGTTCATCCACCTCTGGCCTGCTGGCTCCCCTTCCTCTGCGGAAGCATAGTTCCCGCTCAGCCCAGGCAAAACTGTTCGCTGCTCTGGCACCCCCAATGGTGGAACAAGCTCCCTCACGACGCCAGGACAGCGGAGTCACTCACCACCTTCCGGAGACATTTGAAACCCCACCTCTTTAAGGAATACCTGGGATAGGATAAAGCAATCCTTCTACCCCCCCCCCCCACACACACAGCGGAGTCGCTCACCCCCTTTCGGAGACATTTGAAACCCCACCTCTTTAAGGAATACCTGGGATAGGATAAAGTAATCCTTCTACCCCCCCCCCCCCCCACCCCACAGCGGAGTCACTCACCACCTTCCGGAGACATTTGAAACCCCCCCCCCCCCCCCCCCCAAATTGTAAAGTGGTTATCCCACTGGCTATAGGGTAAACGCACCAATTTGTGAGTCCGCTCTGGCTAAGAGCGTCTGCTAAATGACGTTAATGTGCCCTTGAGCAAGGCACTTAACCCCAATTGCTCCGTAAGTCGCTCTGGATAAGAGCGTCTGCTAATGACTAAAATGTAAATGTAAATGTAAACAATGACAGTAAAAACAAGGACAAACTCGGAGAAGTGGGGACATTCCGTCGGTCCCCCACAAAAGGAACTAGGTTATTTAGCTTAGGGTTAGGTTTGGGGGTTGGGGGTTAGGGTTAGGTTTGGGGGTTTTTGGGGTTGGGGGTTTTAGGTTGGGGTTGGGTTGGGGTTAGGGTTGGTTTTTTGGTTTTTGGTTTGGGGTTTTGGGGGTGGGGGTTGGTTGGGTTGGGGGGTTTTGGTTGGGTTGGTTTGGGTTGGTTGGTTTGGTTTTTTTTTTTTTTTTTGGGGGGTTTGGGGTTTTTTGGGGGTTGGTTTTTGGGGTGGGGTTTTTTTGGTTTGGGGGGTTTGGGGGTTTTGGTTTGGTTCGGGGGTTGGTTTGGGTTGGTTTGGGGTTTTTTTTTTGGGGGGTTTTTGGTTGGTTTTGGTTTTGGTTTTTTTGGGGGGGTTAAAATTTTTTTTTGGTTTTGGGTTTTTTTGGGTTGGTTTTTTTTTTGGTTGGGGGTTGGGGGGGTTTTGGGGTTGGTTTGGGGGGTTAAACTGGGGGTCCCTGTAAATGAAACACTTTTTATCACATTACCAGGGGGCCCTTGTTTATTGGGTCCTGGTGCTGCACAGACAGAACACAAGTTGCCTTTACGAACCAGCCACTGGCCAGGCATCAGGTTCTGATACTTTAACAAATAGCATTCTTATTCAAGTCAGAAAGGTTTTCAATGACAGCGGTCAGGACAAAAGGTCAGGGGAAGGCTTTGTGCCATTTAAGTAAAATTGGTGAATGTCAGGTCTACAAAGGTCACCACTAATCTTCTCATATTGTCATTCTCTGCTGCTTCATACGATGTGAATTTGTTTTTAATTGACTTGCCTAGTTAAATAAAGGTTAAATCAATTAAATTAAAAAATGTGGGTTGCCAGATTTGTCATTCTCTCCTAGGTCAGACAATGTGGGTTGCCAGATACTACAATTCTCTCCAACCTCATGCGATGTGGGATGCCAGATATTGTCATTCTCTCCTAACTCATACGATGTGAATTTGTTCTTAATTGACTTGCCTAATTAAATAAAGGTTAAATAAATGTAATAGAAATGTGGGTTGCCAGATTGCGTCAATCTCTCCTTCTCATACGATGTGGGTTGCCAGATTTGATCATTCCTTTCTGCCTCATACAATCTGGGTTGAAGTGCATGGCGGGTGAAGATCCTATTTTATATCATTGAAATGATTGCACATGATATCCACCAACATAGATTCTGTTAACAGTAATACATTCAGACATCATACATTCTGTCAACAGTAATACATTCAGACATCATACATTCTGTCAACAGTAATACATTCAGACATCAAACATTCTGTTAACAGTAAAACATTCAGAGATCATACATTCTGTTAACAGTAAAACATTCAGACATCATACATTCTGTTAACAGTAATACATTCAGACATCATACATTCTGTTAACAGTAAAACATTCAGACATCATAGATGGTGGGTACAGATAAGCACAGTAGAGATGTTAAATCTATTCTCATTATATCAAACCAACATGTGGAGTTCCTGTGTGATCCATAACCAACATTATAATAATACGGTCATACGGTATCTATCTAACTTTATCCAGAACTGAAGATAGATCATCTCTGTATTATTATCTTTCATTGGTAACAAACAATAATAGTCTCTACTTCAGGAGCCGTGGTAGTGAGAGCAAGAGAGAGTACTGGGACTGCTGAGTGTCAAAATAACTGATGTGGATGTGGTGGAGGAGTCAGGCGCAGGACACAGAGGCTTCGTCCAACAGACTTTACTAGTCAAAGGTGACAAACTACAATACACGGCCTCGAAAACAAACAGAGGCGAGCGATTACGCAAACTGTGCGTAAAAACACCAAACAAACAAACAGAGCGAAAACACGCAGCTCCTATGACAGGCAGACAATAACACACAAGACTAACCAAACGAGAAACTTATAGGAGACATAATTAACCAAACAGGAAACAGGTGTACACAATCAGACAAAACCAAACAGACATCGAAAACATAAAACGGTGATAGCTAATACTCCGGGGACGACAACCGCCGAAACCTGCCCGAACAAGGAGGAGGAGCAGCCTCGGCCGAAACCGTGACACTGAGATAGGAGGTGATTGGTTAGTGACGGTGACATACAGTACATTGGCATCCTGTTTGATTATTGAGCCCCTCGGGGGACGCGGTGACATCATGAGCCGCATGTAGTTTATAATGAGGCACAGAGCAGCTCTCTACTGGGATCTGTTGTTGATCATTAGCCTTTTGGGCAATACTGGTTTTATCCCAAATGGCATACTATTTAATACATGGAGCACTGCTTTCGAAGGCATTGCTCTATACAGGAAATAAGGTGTCATTTAAAGACGCAACACAGAATGCTAATGATCGGTTCGCTAGCTATCTCTCTGTGTTGATAGGTTCGCTAGCTATCTCTCTGTGTTGATAGGTTCGCTAGCTATCTCCCTGTGTTGATCGGTTCGCTAGCTATCTCTCTCTCCTGAATGGCAACTATCTCCATGTTGGTTGAGTTAATACATCCTCTAGGTGTCATTGAATTGAGTAACAAGAAGGAGCAGGTGACCTTTGAACTTCACGTTGGTTGTCTGATGGTGTACGATGATTTAAAAGTTCAAATCTAAATCTGGGAATTGTTGTGTTTGTAAGTATTATAATGTGAGGACTCATACTGTCTTCCTCTTGTTCCTGGTTACAGGTTTTTATGAGGGTAAGAAACAGACAGACAGACAGACTAACAGAGAGACAGACAGACAGACAGACAGACAGACAGACAGACAGACAGACTGAAAGACTAACAGAGAGACAGACATACAGAGAGACAGACAGACAGACTGAAAGACTAACAGACAGACAGACAGACAGACAGACAGACAGACAGACATACAGACAGACAGACAGACAGACAGACAGACAGACAGACAGACAGACAGACAGACTGAAAGACTAACAGAGAGACAGACAAATAGACAGACATACATACAGACAGAGAAAGAGAGACAGACAGACTGAAAGACTAACAGAGAGACAGACAGACAGACAGACAGACAGACAGACAGAACAGACAGCAGACAGACAGACAGACAGACAGACAGACAGACAGACAGACAGACATACAGACAGACATACTAACAGACAGACAGACATACCACACATACAGACAGACAGACAGACATACAGACAGACAGACAGACAGACAGACAGACAGACAGACAGACAGACAGACAGACAGACAGACAGACAGACAGACAGACATACAGACAGAGAGAAGACAGACAGACAGACTGAAAGACTAACAGAGAGACAGACAGACAGACAGACAGACAGACAGACAGACAGACAGACAGACATACAGACAGACAGAGAGAGAGAGACAGACAGACAGACTGAAAGACAGACAGACAGACAGACAGACAGACAGACAGACAGACAGACAGACAGACAGACAGACAGACAGACAGACAGACAGACAGACAGACAGACAGACAGACAGACAGACAGACAGACAGACAGACAGACAGACAACAGAGTGTGTCCATGGTAAAGTATTTTGACAAGGTGTATCAGTGTCCCCTCGGTCAGATATTTCCACTGTTTTAGTGGTGAGTGGGGTTGTATTGTATTAGTGGTGACTGGGGTTTGGTATTTGGTATTTTATTAAGATCCTCATTAGCTGTTGTGAAAGCAGCAGCTACTCTTCCTGGGGTCCACACAAAACATGAAACATGACATAAAACAGAACATTAATAGACAAGAACAGCTCAAGGACAGAACCAAATCAATTTAAAAAGGCACACGTAGCCTACACATCAATACACACACACAAACTATCTAGGTCAAATAGGGGCAAGGCGTTCTGCCGTGAGATGTAGCTTTATCTGTTTTTTTAAACCAGGTTTGCTGTTAATTTGAGCAATATGAGATGGAATGGAGTTCCATGCAATAACGGCTCTATATAATACTGTACTGCTTTCTTGAATTTGTTCTGGTTTTGGGGACTTTGAAAAGACCCCTGGTGGCATGTCTGGTGGGGAAAGTGTGTGTGTCAGAGCTGAGTGTAAGTTGACTATGCAAACAATTTGGGATTTTCAACACATTGTTTCTCATAAAAAGAAGAAGTGACCCATCGTTACAGCCATTGAATCTATATGTTTTGACCATGACATTTTACAATCTAAGGTAACACCAAGTAATTTAGACTCCTCAACTTGTTCAACAGCCACACCATTCATTGCCAGATTCAGCTGAGGTCTAGAACTTACGGAATGATTTGTACCAAATACAATGCTCTTAGTTTTATAGATGTTCAGGACCAGTTTATTACTGGTCACCCATTCCAAAACAGACTGCAACTCTTTGTTAAGGGTTTCAGTGACTTCATTAGCTGTGGTTGCTGATGCGTATCTGGTTCAATAATTAGCATAAATGGACACACATGCTTTGTTTAATGCCAGTGGCAGGTCATTGGTACAAATAGAAAAGAGTAGAGGGCCTAGAGAGCTGCCCTGCGGTACACCACTCTTTACATTAGAGAAGCTTCCATTAAAGAAAACCCTTTGAGTTCTATTAGATAGATAGCTCTGAATCCACAATATGGCAGAGGTTGAAAAGCCATAACACATACGTTTTCTCAACAACAGGTTATGGTCAATAATATCAAAGGTTGCACTGAAATGTAACAGTACAGCTCCCACAATCTTCTTATTGTCAATTTCTTTCAACCAATCATCAGTCATGTGTTTCAGTGCAATACATATTGAGTGCCCTTCTCTATAAGCATGCTGAAAGTCTGTTGTTAATTTGTTTACAGATAAAAAGTATTGTATTTGGTCAAACACCATTTTTTCCAACAGTTTGCTAAGAGCAGGCAGCAAGCTGATAGGTCTGCTGTTAGAACCAGTAAAGGCCGCTTTACCACTCTTGGGTAGCGGAATGACTTTGGCTTCCCTCCAGGCCTGAGGACAAACACCTTCCTCTAGACTCAGATTAAAGATATGACAGATAGGAGTGGCTATAAAGTCAGCTACCATCCTCAGTAACTTTCCATCTAAGTTGTCAATGCCAGGAGGTTTGTCAATATTGATCGATAACAGTAATTCTTCCACCTCTCCCACACTAACTTTACAAAATTAAAACTTGCAATGCTTTTCTTTCATTATTTGATTAGTAGTACGATGGCTCACTGTTCGTTGTTGGCATTTGGTGCCTAAGTTTGCCCACTTTGCCAATGAAGTAATCATAAAATTAATTGGCTTTTGTGATGAATAAGCCATCTGATTCAATGAAAAATGGAGTTGAATTAGTCTTTTGGCCCCACGTCCCTCATCTCCCCTCCCCTCCCCTCCCCTCCCCTCCCTCTCCTCCTCTCCCCTCTCCTCCCTCTCCTCCCCTCTCCTCCCTCTCCTCCCTCTCCTCCCTCTCCTCTCCTCCCTCCCCTCCCTCTCCTCCCTCCCTCCTCTCCCCCTCCCTCCTCCCTCCTCTCCCCTCTCCCCCCCCTCCCCCCCCCCCCCTCCTCCCCCCTCCTCCCCCTCCTCCCCTCCCTCGACCTCCCCTCTCCTCCCTCTCCCCCCTCTCCTCCCTCTCACCCCCCTCCCTCTCCTCCTCTCCTCCCCCTCTCCTCCCTCTCTCCCCTCCCTCCTCCCTCTCTCCCCTCTCCCCCTCCCTCCCCTCTCCCCCGTCTCCTCCCTTCTCCCCCCCTCTCCCCTCCCTCTCCCCCCCCCTCCCCCCCTTCCCCTCTCCCCCCCTCTCGCCCCCTCCTCCCCCCTCCCCCCCTCTCCTCCCTCCCCTCCCCCTCTCCTCCCTCCCCTCCCCTCTCCCCCCTCTCCCTCTCCCCCCTCCCCCCCTCTCCCCCCCCTCCCCCCCCTCTCCTCTCCTCCCTCCCCCTCCCCTCCTCCCTCTCCTCCCCTCTCCCCCCTCCCTCTCCTCCCGCTCTCCCCCCTCCCTCTCCCCCCTCTCCCCCCCCTCTCCTCCCTCCCCTCTCCTCCCTCTCCTCCCCTTCCCCCTTCTCCTCCCTCTCCTCCCCTCCCCCCTCTCCTCCTCCCCTCTCCTCCCCCCCCTCCCTCTTTCCTTTCCCCCCCCTCCCCTCTCCTCCCTCTCCTCCCCTCTCCCCCCTCCCCCTCCCTCTCTCCCCTCCCCTTTTCCCCCCCTCCCTCCCCCCCTCCTCCCTCCCTCCCTCCCTCTGCCCCCCTCTCCCCTCCCCTCTCCCCCCTTTTCCCCCCTCCCCTTCCCCTCTCCCCCCCCCTCCCTCTCCCCCCTCTCCCCCCTCCTCCCCTCCTCTCCTCCCCTCTCCTCCCCCCTTCTCCTCCCTCTCTCCCCCTCCCTCTCCCCCCTCTCCCCCTCCCCTCCCTCTCCTCCCTCCCCTCCGCCTCTCCTCCCTTTCCTCCCCTCTCCCCCTGTCTCCTCCTCCTCTCCCCCTCCCTCTCCTCCCTCTCTCCCCCTCCTCCCTCCCCTCCCTCTCCCCCTCTCCTCCCTCTCCCCTCCCCCCCTCCCCCTCTCCCCCTCTCCTTTCCCCCCTCCCTCTCCGGCCTCTCTCCCCTCCCTCTCCTCCCTCTCCTCCTTCCCCATCCGTCCATCAATTCTCTGCTCATCTCCATCCAGACAGACCCAATGAAGTGATGAAGTTATGAAGCGCTAGTTAATGGGTGAACTAATTGTAAGAAACTGGAGTGGTGTTTAATACTCCCCGGTGCTGTCATAGAGAAAACAGCACTAATTAGGGAGTGTTAGTGGTGTGACAGGGGGTGAGGGTGAGAGGGTGACGAGGGGTGTGAGGAAGGGTAATGGGGGGGGGGGGGGGTGAGGGGAGACGTGTTAGCCTCTGATCATCTTCTTCAGCGACAGACAGACAGACCTGGGAGCATCTCTTAAAGGGCTCCCATTTGTTCTGTCCCACTGATCGGCTGGTAGCGTATCCAATGCCCACCAGGGAAAAGACAGATAGATGCAGCCCGCCGCTGTCATAACACTGTTGTGAACTCTCTGTCATTTCCACAACACACACAGAAACACTCATATGGCACACACACACACACAATACATAGTACACACACACACACACACACACACACACACACACACACACACACACACACACACACACACACACACACACAAACAAGTACTAATGATGTTGGACACTCCATGCACTCTCATTGCTTTTTGATGAAGGGGTTTGTTCAGAAAGCTTCTAGGATGTGTTGTCATTATGCTGGACCTTTCTGCATCAGGAGCAACCAGGCAGTGTATTCTGGGCAATGGCTTTGTGGTGCAGGAGAAACCAGGTAGTGTATTCTGGGCAATGGCTTTGTGGTGCAGGAGAAACCAGGCAGTGTATTCTGGGTAGTGGCTTTGTGGTGCAGGAGCAACCAGGTAGTGTATTCTGGGCAATGGCTTTGTGGTGCAGGAGAAACCAGGCAGTGTATTCTGGGCAATGGCTTTGTGGTGCAGGAGAAACCAGGTAGTGTATTCTGGGCAATGGCTTTGTGGTGCAGGAGAAACCAGGTAGTGTATTCTGGGTAGTGGCTTTGTGGTGCAGGAGAAACCAGGTAGTGTATTCTGGGCACTGGCTTTGTGGTGCAGGAGAAACCAGGTAGTGTATTCTGGGTAGTGGCTTTGTGGTGCAGGAGAAACCAGGTAGTGTATTCTGGGTAGTGGCTTTGTGGTGCAGGAGAAACCAGGTAGTGTATTCTGGGTAGTGGCTTTGTGGTGCAGGAGAAACCAGGTAGTGTATTCTGGGTAGTGGCTTTGTGGTGCATGAGCAACACAAGTCTTTACAACCCAGGTTCTGTTTGTAATTGGGATTCGGTATTTGTACATGGGATGCAATAACAGTTTCAGTATCATCAATGTGTTGCAGGATCTTAGAGGGGAACGGTATGTGTAAATGAGACCCCCAACTCTAAACAGGCCCATATATCTAAAAACCCAAAGATCCAGGGCTCCATAGTCTACTGACAAGCTAATATAAAACTTTCATTTTTGGGAGAGGTTCTTCACATTTAACTGTGGATAAAGGGACGATGTTGATTAAAGCACTGACTGGATGGCTGTGATATTAGATGTGACTGGAGCGGTAATTTGAACAATGGAAGGTAATGGTAAGTCATTATCCCTGTCAATGAGAGAGACAGAAAATGACGTATGGCAGTTACCAGGGCTCCTCCTTCCCAGAGAGAGAGAGAGAGAGAGAACCTGCCTGTGACCGATCCCATCCCAGTCCCAGCCCAGAGACCCATCTCAACCCCCAGCCCAGCCCCATCTCCCCCAAAACCCCCGCCCCACCCCCAGCCCCAGCCCCCCTCTCAACCCCCAGCCCCAGCCCCATCTCAAGCCCCAGCCCCACCCCGCCCCATCCCCTCTCAACCCCCAGCCCCCCCCCCATCCCCAGCCCCATCTCAACCCCCAGCCCCAGCCCCATCTCAACCCCCAGCCCCACCCCATCTCAAGCCCCAGCCCCAGCCCCATCTCAACCCCCAGCCCCACCCCATCTCAAGCCCACCCAGCCCCCTCTCAGCCCCAGCCCCACCCCATCTCACCCCCACCCCAGCCCCCTCTCAACCCCCAGCCCCACCCCTCTCAAGCCCCGCCCCACCCCATCTCAACCCCCACCCCAGCCCATTCCCAAACCCCCGCCCCCGCCCCCTTCAACCCCCACCCCAGCCCATCTCAACCCCACCCCCCCCCTCTCAAACCCCACTCAGCCCCACCCATCTCAACCCCCAGCCCCACCCCATCTCACCCCCAGCCCCACCCCTCTCACCCCCGCCCCAGCCCCATCTCAACCCCCACCCCACCCCATCTCAAAACCCCCATCCCCATCTCAACCCCACCCCAGGCCACCCCGCCCCATCTCAACCCCACTCCCCCCCCCCCCCCATCTCACCCCCGCCCCAGCCCATCTCAAAACCCCCCCCCCTCCCCTCCCCAACCCCCACCCAGCCCCACTCAACCCCCGCCCCAGCCCCATCTCAACCCCCAGCCCCCCCCATCTCAACCCCCACCCCCACCCCATCTCAACCCCCAGCCCCACCCCATCTCAACCCCCAGCCCCAGCCCCATCTCAACCCCCAGCCCCAGCCCCATCTCAACCCCACCCAGCCCCAGCCCCCATCTCAATCCCCCATACCCCAGCCCCATCTCAACCCCCAGCCCCAGCCCATGTCAACCCCCCATCCCCAGCCCGGTCACGCCCCCATCCCAGCCCCATCTCAAGCCCCAGCCCCAGCCCCATCTCAAGCCCCAGCTCAAGCCCCAGTCCCAGCCCAGAGACCCATCTCAACCCCCAGCCCCAGCCCCATCTCAACCCCCAGCCCCAAGCCAATAACCGAAAGGTCGCTGGTTCTAATCCCTGAGCTGACTAGGCGAAAAATCTGTCGATGTGCCCTTGAGCAAGGCACTTAACCCTAATTGCTCTGGATAAGAGCGTCTGCTAAAATGTAAAAATGTTGTTTTCCAGTGCTCTGTATTTCCACACTGGAATGTTTTACGCATTGCTGCGTACCGCTGTGTTACGGAATAAACCTTTTATTCTGTGATTTACCCTCCTGCGCCTGACTCCTTCTAATTCACTCACCTCAGCTAACATGAGCTAGGTGGCTAACGTTAGCTAGGCTAGGGGTTAGGGGTTAAGGTTAGGGTTAGGAGTTAGGTCAAAAGGTTAGGGGAAGGGTTAGCTAACATGCTAAGTAGTTGAAAAGTAGCTAAAAAGTAGTAAGTAGTTGCAAAGTTGCTAATTAGCTAAAATGCTAAAGTTGCCCGTGATGAGAATCGAAAATGCAACCTTTGGGTTGCTAGACGTTCGCGACCAGCCACCCTACTTTCATGTTAGCCTTCTGTCTTATGCAACCATACCAAACGTAACATATCGTACTAACTTGAGTCTCACAGATTTACGTGTACTATGCTACATCTAGCATATGAGACCAGGTTGAATATTTTATTATTTATTATTATTATTTTTGGTCATTTAGCAGACGCTCTTATCCAGAGCGACTTACAGGAGCAATTAGGGTTAAGTGCCTTGCTCAAGGGCACATCGACAGATTTTTCACCTAGTCGGCTCGGGGATTAGAACCAGCGACCTTTCGGTTACTGGCACAATGAATAACGGAATAAAGAGGAAACAAAGCAAACATAATCTGACGTTTTAGGATTTGTCATTCTAATATATTGAAGGAGTAAGTAGTCATATTTTGCTAAATCACAATACTGCATACTGTAGGAGAAGTGACCACTATAATGAGTATCCCAATTTGCAGACTCTAGTCCAGGGGTTCCCAAACTTTTTTGGCCCACGACCCAATTCTGATATCTGAAAATTCTCGCGACCCCAACCATGTGAAAAACAATCTGTAATTAACAGCCAATGTTTACTTTTTAAATTTCAGGCTATGGCAGTCAATTGAAAAACATTCTAACAGTATTTCTGATTGTATTCTCAACTCACCATCATATACTTTTAATGTAGGACTATGACAGTCAATGAGTCTGACATAATGTCTCTTATCTCACCACCACTAATGAGATGGGTGTGGCTTGATGCATGTCGCGTCAGAGCATCTCAAAGTCAGGGGGCGTGGTGCTCAACAGTGAGCACCTCATCTCTCCTGTCACATCCAGCCTGGATCGATATTTGTTTTTATTGCAGACGAGAGCACTGAATCAGCGTACCATGACTTTTAATGCTCGGAGGGAGACGGCACAGTATTCCCTTTGAGTCACGAACTAAAACTCCTCCATAGTGACCCGAAAATGCGTTGTCTGAAACCCTACCTCTTTAAGGAACACCTGGGATAGTATAAAAGTAATCCTTCTACCCTAAAATTGTAAAGTGGTTGTCCCACTGGCTATCATAAGGTGAACGCACCAATTTGTATGTCGCTCTGGATAAGAGCGTCTGCTAAATGACGTAAATGTAAATGTAAATGTCTGCAGCATTCGGTCACATGACAGATCGATCAGCTGTTAGATATCACTTACCGGCATGTCAACTGAGCCAGGATCACAGTCAAACGGACTTCGCTAGTTCGGTCACTCATCTGTGGATTTTCTTTGTATTTCCCCTGCATGCTTGCATTCAGTTTGTTCAGTTTCCCAAATATGTCAGTTACATAGGCAAGGCAACATTTTCTTTACATTACACAGAAAGTCAACAAAAAGTCCATTGCAAATGATGACACTTCCTCTCTCAATTAAAACAATATTTCCAATACTCCCCCTTCGATAACCACCAAGCCTCGGTGTGAAATAGAACATTGTCATGCTCTGATCCCATATCCTCCACACAGTTTTGCGAACAGGCGTGCGCGGTGCAGTTTACTATCAAAGTTGCCTGCTGCATATCTCAGAGTTCTGCGCTCAGCTCTTTTGCCTCCAGTTGCTCTCGGCGTAACTATTATAGCTCAGTGGGTGTATCATACAATGCGTCCATATGGCAGAGGGAGACCCATTCATAACTGGAGTGTAGAGGCCTGCCCGCCGTCCCGCCATAGATGGAGCCCCATCTGCGCAAACAGCCCCACCATTCGATCCCATGGAATCTGTTTTTCGTCAATATCACCACGCAGCACACTGAACATCCCCTGTGCCGTTTCATGCTCGGGAATCGTGAGACAGAACAACATGTCCTTGTGAATAGCACCCCCCCCCCACAACATGTAGCGAACTAAAGTCAATGCATCCGCATCTCGGCCCTCACAGCTAACGTCCGTTTGGAGAGCATAAGGTGGGGAGTTTTTGACTCGTTCAGTGAGTTTATTCTTGATTGCTAGCAATAGCATGAAATATTTGTTTAGGTATTGATGTGAGTTTCTGTGCCTCTGCCTCCCCAACACATTGTTTTCACCATATCAGTTGCGGCCGGTAATATCAAAGTCTCTGCAGTAGTGTGTGGTTTCATAGCATAGCGAGCCTAGCCATTCACCGTGGGAATGATTCAAGTGTAACGGTCAAGTGCGGCATTTTCCCAGGGTTAAGGGCTCTCTGTTGAAATTTTACTTTAGAATAGAATCATTTTCCTTAGATTTTAAAATTAACCCCATTACAAAGTTTTAGAAACTTTTAAACCAAAAATCAAATCCATTCCCCCCTAAGGAACTCCTTTAAAAAATATTTTTCTCGTCATGGGGGTTTTTTGATGAAACTTGTTGTTTTTAAAAATATTTTGTTTAGGTTTTTAGTTTTGTCCTTGTTTTTTTCAAAACGTGGGGCTTTTTAAAAAAAATTTCCTGCAGTAGGTTTTTTTTCTACAAGGGGCTCCCTTCCCATTTGGGTTTGCCCAAGTGTCCGGTCGTGGGGTTTTTTTAAATGTAAGGGGTCCGGGGGAATTTTTTTTTAGAAAAACATTTATTTTTTTTTAAAGGTTAAACTTAAAAAGTTTTTGGAAAAAAGGCGAAACGCGGTGGGGGCCCCCTTTTCAAAGGGGGAACATGTTTGGTTTTTTTTTCCCAAAAAGCGAGGGGTCGGGGGTTTTAGAAGGAAGAGGGGCTTGTGGGTTTTTTTTCCCCCAAAAACAGAGGCAAGTTTGTGGTTCCGGGAAGGGGGAAGCCTTGGGGGAGGTTAAGGAGGGGGGGCTTTTGTTGGTCGGTTTACGCAGGAGTATGTTTTGGGTAGGGTTTCGAAAAGGGGGGCATTGGTTCCCCATTGAAAAAAGGGGGAGTTGTGTGGGAAAACCAGGGAATTTATTTGGTTGGTTGGGGCAAAAAAATTTTTGGGGGTAGGAAAGGGAAAATTGGGGTGGGTTTAAAAAAAGAAAAGGTTGGGGTAAAACAAAAAGCGAAGGGTGGGCGATTGAAGAAAAAAAAGGGGAAAAAGCAGTGGTGGGCGGGGACAAGGGGGAGGGGGCAGGGAAAAAGGGGGAGGGGGGTTTTTGAAAAGGGAAATTTTTTGGGGGGGAAAAAACCAAAGGGGGGAGAAAGACGAAGACGAGGGGGGGGGGGACGAAGGAGACAGGGGGGGTGGGGGGGGTAAAGGAACAAAAGAGAAGGGGGGGGGGGGGGGGAAAGGGGGCGGGGAGAGGAAAGGAAGAGGGGGTGGGGAAGGGAAGAAAAAAAAAGGCGGGGGGGGGGGGGACAAAGGGGGGGGGGAAAAGAAAGCCGGAGCGGAGGGGGAAGGGGGCAGGAAAACGGGCAGGGGGGCCAAGAAGAAAAAAAACAGGGGGAGAGTGGGGAGGAAGCAAAAAAAGGGGGAGGTCGCGGGGAACAAAATGGGGGGCACGGACGAGAGGGGAAAAAAAAAGGGAGGGAAAAGGCGGGAAAAAAAGAGGAAGGGGGGGGGAAAACCCGGAAGAAAAAAACAAAAAAAACAAAAAAAAACAAAAAAAAAAAGAGTGGGGGTGGAGGGAACAAAAAAAGAGAAAAAAAGGGAGGGAGCCCCGGGGGAGGGCGGGGGAAGGGGGCGTGGGGACCCGGAGGGGACGGGGAGGGGGGAACCAAAAAAAGCCCCCCCAAAAGGAGGGGAAAAAAAAAAAAAGGGGGGGGGGGGGGGGGGAGGGGGAGGGGGAGAAGAGAAAAAAAAAAAAAGGAAAGAGGGGGCGGGAGGGGGGGGGGAAAAAGGAGGGGGGAAAAAAGCGAGGGGAGGGGGCGAGGGGAGGGGGAAGGGAGAGGAAGGGGCGGGGGAGGGGAGCGAGAAAAAGGGGAGGAAAGAGGGGGGGAGGGGGAGAGAGAGAAAAAAAAGGGGGGGGAGGGAAAAAAAAAAGGGGGAGAGAGAGGGGGGGGGGGAAAGAGAGAGGGGGAAGAGGGGGAGAGGAAGGAGAGGAAGAGAGAAGGGGAAGGGAGAGAGAGGAAAAGGGGGGAGGAAAAAGAAAAAGAGGGAGGAAAAAAAGAGGGGGGGGAGGGGGAGAGAGAAAAGGGGGAGGGGAGAGAGAAGAGAGGAAGAGGGGGGAAATTGAGGAGGGGAAGAAAAAAGGCGGGGGGGAGGAGGGGGGGCGGGAGAAGAAGAGGAGGGGAGGCTGAAAAGAAGGGGGAAAAAAGAGAGAGGGGGAAAAGGGGAGGGGAGACGGGGAAAAGGCGAGGGAAAAAAGAAAAAGGGGAGGGGGGGGGCCCCCGGGGGAAAAAAAAAAAAAAAAAAAAACCCCCCCCCCCCCCCCCCCCCCCCCTTTTTTTTTTTTTTTTCCCCCGGGGGGGGCCCCCCAAATTTTCCCATTCCCCCCTTTCTTTTTTTCCATCTCCTCTCTTTTTTCCTTTCTCTCCCTTTGCTCTTCTTCCTCTCTTCTCTCCCCCTTATCTCTCCTTCCCTCCTCTCTCTCTTTCTCTCTCCCCCCTTCTCTCTCTCTCTCCCCCACCTCTCTTTATTTATTTCTCTCTCTCTCTCCAGCCCTGTGTGTCTGGTTACATGTATCTACTATCTGTCTTCTGTCGCCTTCGTTCGTCTCGTCAACTCACTGTGACCCCTCCGTCTGCCTGCCAGTTAAACTACGCCACAAGTTTTCAGAGACGAAATAAAGCCATATTATGTTGCGTTGTGATAACTATCTACCATGTAGCATATCTATTGTGCCCAGTCAATGGCGTTTTTTGTCTTTCAGAAGTAGTTCACTGGTTTTGTTGCGGATTGTGAAAGGCAAGCAGCGATTTCAGTTTTTCGGTTCTGTTCTTTTCATTTTCGACACCATGCTCTTTCCAACCTGAACAATTCATTATACAACCAATTTGAGTGTGTACCTAATGTACCCCATGTGAGGGATCATTCTGAATAACTCCACATGGTAAGTGCTGTACTGTGGTGCACGTTATGCTTCTCTCTATCTCTTCAGTTCAGCCCTCAATGGTTGGACTTTCTATTTTAATTTATCTAATTTATGCCTGATTGATTAGCAATGCTGTTTTTGTTTCTTTCTTCGGGAGCGTTAATTAGATATTGCAGGTTAGAGGTCGACGTACTGAAAGTTCAAGATAATCATTTATTTTTTAATTGGGGAGGCTGTCGTTATTTTGTATTTAATTTTCAAAAAACGGAACATTGTTTGTGCCCCATCAGTCTGACCGTGATGGAGTGGAGAGAGCCGAGATGGTACGTCAGAGGTGTGTGTGTGTTGTGTGTGTGTGTGTGTGTGTGTGTGTGTGTGTGTGTGTGTGTGTGTGTGTGTGTGTGTGTGTGTGTGTGTGTGTGTGTATTGTGAGTGTGTGTGTGTGTGTGTGTGTTGTGAGTGTGTGTGCGTCCTTCCTGCTCTATACATTATTTGTAAATTGATGAACTCATTAGATTATGAAATAATAATACTCTATATTTTAAAAAAATAAACATTGTTTTAAAAGTATTCACCTTTGCCACAAGTGAGTGGCAGAACAGAAATAGAAGCCGTTATTTTAGAATGCCGTATTACAGCACAGACGAATATAGTCAAACAGTGGAATACAGCCCCCAGGACAGAATCATAGTTCAAACTAGTGGAATACAGCCACAGACAGAATCATAGTCAAACTAGTGGAATACAGCCACAGACAGAATCATAGTCAAACTAGTGGAATACAGCCACAGACAGAATCATAGTCAAACTAGTGGAATACAGCCACGAGCAGAATCATTCGTCAAAAATAGTGGAATACAGCCACCAGACAGCAATCATAGTCAAAAACTAGTGGAATACAGCCCACAGACAGAATCATAGTCAAACTAGTGGGGAAATTATCAGCCACAGACAGAATCATAGTCAAACTAGTGGAATACAGCCACAGACAGAATCATAGTCAAACTAGTGGAATACAGCCACAGACAGAATCATAGTCAAACTAGTGGAATACAGCCACAGACAGAATCATAGTCAAACTAGTGGAATACAGCCACAGACAGAATCATAGTCAAACTAGTGGAATACAGCCACAGACAGAATCATAGTCAAATTAGTTGAATGAGAGCAGTGCACTGTGAATGATAATTTACATGACATAAGTTTAAGCTATACATGTTCATCATGCCACACTTACTGCATTGGACACCTGGCAGGAATGCAGGACTTTAGATGTCTTCCCATTTAAAACACATTGAGATCCTCAATCTCCTGAAACGATCCTCATCTGAATGCAGTGCTCCATATCAGAATGTGATTGGGTAAAGGGAACATGGGGATAATCAGAATGCGATTGGGTAAAGGGAACATGGGGATAATCAGAATGTGATTGGGTAAAGGGAACATGGGGATAATCAGAATGTGATTGGGTAAAGGGAACATGGGGATAATCAGAATGTGATTGGGTAAAGGGAACATGGGGATAATCAGAATGTGATTGGGTAAAGGGAACATGGGGATAATTTGAATAAACAGGAACACAAATATTGTTTTATTTGTAAATGATTTATTATGGATCCCCGTTAGTTCCTGCCAAGGCAGCTGCTACTCTTAAGGCAGTAATATACATTGTAATTCAATTGTTAAACATTAAAATACATTTCACAACAGATTTCACAATACATTAAGTGTGTTCCCACCGGCCGCAACTCTACTACAACACACAATCCAGGTGTACCTGTGTGTATAGTGTGTATGTTATGTGTGTTTGTACCTGTGTGTTACTCTTCACAGTCCTCGCTGTTCAATAAGGTGTATTTTTTTCCTTTTTTAAAATCTGATTTTACTGTTAGCTTGAGTTACTGTCCGTCCTCCCATAGTCTGTTCTGGACTTGGGGACTGTGAAGAGACCTCTGGTGGCATGTCTTGTGGGGTATGCATGGGGTGTCTGAGCTGTGTGCCAGTAGTTTAAACAGACACCTCGGTGCATTCAACATGTCAATACCTCTCATGAATACAAGTAGTGATGAAGTCAATGTCTCCTCCATTTTGAGAAATGAGAGATTGACATGCATATTATTATTAATGTTAGCTCTGCGTGTACATTTAAGGGCCAGCCGTGCTGTCCTGTTCTGGGCCAGTTGCAATTTTCCCAAGTCCCTCTTTGTGGCACCTGACCACACGACTGAACAGTAGTCTAGGTGCGACAAAACTAGAGCCTGTAGGACCTGCCTTGTTGATAGTGCTGTTAAGAAGGCAGAGCAGCGCTTTATTATGGACAGACCTCTCCACATGTTAGCTACTGCTGTATCAATATGTTTACAATCCAGGGTTACTCCAAGCAGTTTAGTCTCCTCAACGTGCTTGAATTCCACATTATTCATTGCAAGATTTAGCTGAGGTTTAGGGTTTAGTGAATGATGTGTCTGAAACTAACTGCAGCTCTTTGTTAAGTGTTGCAGTGATTTCACTCGCTGTAGTAAGTGGCGTGTATAGTGTTGAGTCATCCGCATACATAGACACACTGGCTTTACTCAGAGCCAGTGGCAGGTCATTTGTAAAGATTGAAAAGATTAAGCCCTGGGGAATGCCTGATTCTACCTGGATGTTGTTGGAGAGGCTACCATTAAAGATCACCATCTGTGTTCTGTCAGACAGGTAACTCTTTATCCACAATATAGCAGGGGGTGTAAAGTCATAACATCTACGTTTTTCCATCAGCAGACTACGATCGATAATGTCAAAAGCCGAACTGAAGTCTAACAAAACAGCTCCCACAATCTTTTTAACATCAATTTCTCTCAGCCAATCATCAGTCATTTGTGTAAGTGTCATGCATGTTGAATGGCCTTCCCTATAAGCGTCATGAAATTATGTTGTCATTTTTTTTATTGTAAAATAGCATTGTATCTGGTCAAACACAACTTTTTCCAAAAGTTTACTCAGGGGTTGGAAACAGGCTGATTGGTCGGCTATTTGAGCCAGTAAAGGGGGCTTTACTATTCTTAGGTAGCGGAATTACTTTTGCTTCCCTCCAGGCCTGAGGGCACACACTTTTTTGTGAGCTTAGATTGAAGAGATGGCAAATAGGAGTGGCAATATCGTCCGCTATCATCCTCAGTAATTTTCCATCCAACTTGTCAGACCCAGGTGGCTTGTCATTGTTGATAAACAACAATAATATTTTCACCTCTTCATCACTCAATTTACGGAATTCAAAATGAAACAATGTGTGGAACAACAGTGTGCCCTCGGATACAGAGCAGTAACACAGGCTCCCACGTGGCATTAATTGGAAAGAAAAGCAGTAAATTGATTTTTAATTGTTCACCTTCCCGCATTCATCCACAAGTCTACCCTCATTTGTTTTTTTCTCTTCTCTCTCTCTCTCTCTCTCTCTCTCTCTCTCTCTCTCTCTCTCTCTCTCTCTATTTCTCTCTTTCTCTGTCTTCCTCTCTCTTCCCTTTACTTAATGCAACGTGTTAAGAGTTGCAATGCAGTAAGCAGCCATTTCCGAGGGCAGAAGAAGAGTGATTGATTCAACATTGGAGGGGGAAAAAAAGAAAGGAAGCAGAGCTTGGCTCTAACTGTCTGTAATGATTTCTCTATTTATTACAGAACGGAGAAATCAGAGTCTGGCTCTTGTCACGTCTCCTCCCATTGCTCCCCTCCGGTGCTCTGATTCGCCGGTCTACTGAGCCGCCGGTCTGAGCGCACCACTTCGGCAACACCGGAATGGAAACCTCCAGCGCACCTGCACCTCGTCATCTCATCGCCATCGGACCAAGCCAGGATAGCGCTGATGTGTTTTGCTACTGAAGGGAAAGGCGCTGGATTGGAGTCCGCGGCGCTTCCCTACTCCACCTTCCTCGCTCGGGTTCAGGGTGGTGTTGGATCATCCCACGGAGGGAAAGGACGGGGGGTGAGCGTCTCCTCCGGCTACAACAGGGAGAGGAGGCCACGTTTCTAGTAGGTCCTGATCTTACGCACGGTGGCGGCGTCTTCCGGCTGGAATGAGCGTGCTCTGCGCACGGCCTTCAGGAGAGGCTTACGGGAGGACATCACGACGGAACTCGCATGTCGGTACTACGAGATGGCCCTTGATACCCTCATCGCCACGTCCATTTGTCTTGACGACATGTTGAGAGACTGACGGTGTTCCCAACACCACCCAGAGCCTCGACGCTCACCTCATCTGAACTATGGAAGCCGCCCTGCCTCCGAGTCCTCACCCATGGAGGTGGGCAGCACCCCCTACATCACCACGGACCACAGATCTCCTGGCGGATCCCTATCTAGGCGGTATGACTCCCATCGCCGCTCCGTGAGTGTTCCGTCATCACCTTAACGGTGAATGGTTCTTCCTTCTCTTCGCATTCCACGGCAATGATAGACTCCGGATCAGCGGGGAACCTTATCGATAGCGAGCTGGTCTCTGAATGAGGGTTGCCCACCGTGCCACTGCCTTCTCGGCTACACGTCACCTCGCTGGACAATAAACCCCTTGGATCAGGCACCATTATGGACGTCACTCTCCCCATCACCATCACCCCTTCACCGGATCATCTTGGGATTGCCCAGGCTTAGTCTACACAACCCCACCATCAATTGGATCACCAAGAGGATCACAGCCTGGTCCCCCTCATGCCAGAGGACCTGCCTGCCGGTGGTTTGTTGTTGCACGTCAGTGGAGAGTCCGGAGTCCGCCCTCCAGCACAACCTTCCACGTGAGTACGCAGATCTCTCCGATGTCTTCTCTGCCTCCAAGGCTAAGTGTCTCCCTCCTCACAGGCCCTGGGACTGCGCCATTGATCTGCTGGAGGGACAACACCCCCCGACGAGTCGCATTTACTCCCTCTCCATAGCGGAGACTGAGGCCATGGAGAAGCATGTGGCGGAGACCCTGAAACAGGGGTTCATCAGACGCTCTACCTCTCCTGCCTCCGCCAGCTTCTTCTTCATGGCCAAAAAAGACGGAGGACTGAGGCCGTGCATTGACTACCAGGGGCTGAACGCAGTCACCACCAAGTACCGGTACCCACTCCCTCTGGTTCCGTCGGCCATCGAAAAGCTGCGAGGGGCCCGGTACTTTATCAAGTTGGACCTGAGGAGTGCCTACAACCTGATCCGAATCCGGGAAGGAGACGAGCGGAAGACGGCATTCAGCATTACCTCAGGTCACTATGAATAGTGCGTCATGCCCTACGGCCTCGCCAACGCACCTTCTGTGTTCCAGTCATTCGTCAATGACGTGTTCCAAGACATGCTGAGTAGACAGGTGGTGGTGTACGTCGACGATATCCTGATCTACTCGGCTACGTTCGAGGAGCACGTCAGGGACGTCCGAGCGGTCCTACTCCGCCTCCGGGAACACAGCCTGTTGGTGAAGGGGGAGAAATGCGACTTCCACCAACAGGCCATCTCCTTCCTGGGATACCTGGATCAGTCCTCAGGGGGTGTTCGGAAGGGAAGACGACCGTCGTCATGCCTCCACCACCAGGCCTAGAGTCTAGTGCGTGTGTGTGTGGTGTGTTGTTGGTGCGTGTCAGGGTAATGCTGAAATATTTACTGCTCTTGACTGCAGACCTCCTACGTAGAGCGCTGCGGAGTGCACGTTTGGGACGGGCAGAGGGAGGGCATTCTTTGACTGGGACAGGCCAGCGTAGGAATGAAGCATCTCTTGATTGGGACGCCAGCAGTAGGGTGAAGCACTTTAGACTTGGAGCAAGGCAGTGGGGGAAGGAGCACCTTAGACTTGGACAGCCAAGGCGAGGGATAAGATCTCTAACTTTGGACAGGCAGGATAGGGGGAATGAAGCATTCTTAGATCTGGGACAGGCAGGCGTAGGGAATGAGATTTGACTGACGGGCCAGCTAGGGAAGGAATCTTTGATTTGGGACATGGTTGGATGTGCCAGATGGGTGCCAGCCCTCGAGGTGTACAAATGGCACATCCCAAAGTGCCTATATTTCCTGGTCCAAAGTAGTGCCTAAGGGATAGTTCCATTTGGATGCGTAGAGGACTCATTGTAAGTCACAGTGCCATGACTTGTCCACCCACAGGCCATACATCTTTCCCCACTGGGATGATGGCATCTGTGTATTATGGCATCTGTTCCACCCTGGGATGATGGAATTTCTTAATTTATGGCATCTGTCCAACCCACTGGAATGATGGCATCTCTTGTTTATGGCATCGTTCCACCACTGGGAGGATGGACATCTCTTGTATTTGGCATCTGTCCAACCCACTGGGGGAATGATGCATCTCTTTGTATTATGGCATGTTCCAAGCCCACTGGGGATGATGGCATCTCTTTGATTATGGATCGGTTCCACCACTGGGATGATGGACATCTCTTGTAATTTGGGCATCTGTTCCACCACTGGGGAATGAGCATCTCTTTAGTATTATGGCACGTTCCACCCACTGGGGATGAGGCATCTCTTGTATTTGGGACATGGTCCACGCATGGGGATGATGACATCTCTTGATTATGGCACTGGTGTCCACAGCCATAGGGATGATGGCATCTCTTTAGATTTGGACATCTGTTGCACACTGGGATGATGGCCACTCTTGTATTGAGGTTCTGTATCCACCCACTGGGGATACATCCTTTGTATTATGGCCTCTGTTCCACCACTGGATGATAATCCTATGGTGAATATGGCATCTGGTGTCACCCACTGGATGATGACATCTCTGTATTATGGCATCTGTTCCACCCACTGGGATGAATGACATCCTCTCTGTATATGGACATCTGTTCCACCCACTGGGATGATGACATCTCTTGTATTATGGCATCTGTTCCACCCACTGGGATGATGGCATCTCTTGTATTATGGCATCTGTTCCACCCACTGGATGATTGACTCCATTGTATTATGATCTGTTCCACCCACTGGGATGATGACATCTCTTGTATTATGGCATCTGTTCCACCCACTGGGATGATGCATCTCTTGTATTATGGCATCTGTTCCACCCACTGGGATGATGGCATCTCTTGTATTATGGCATCTGTTCCACCCACTGGGATGATGGCATCTCTTGTATTATGACATCTGTTCCACCCACTGGGATGATGGCATCTCTTGTATTATGGCATCTGTTCCACCCACTGGGATGATGGCATCTCTTGTATTATGGCATCTGTTCCACCCACTGGGATGATGGCATCTCTTGTATTATGGCATCTGTTCCACCCACTGGGATGATGACATCTCTTGTATTATGGCATCTGTTCCACCCACTGGGATGATGACATCTCTTGTATTATGGCATCTGTTCCACCCACTGGGATGATGGCATCTCTTGTATTATGATTTCTGTTCCACCCACTGGGATGATGACATCTTTTGTATTATGGCATCTGTTCCACCCACTGGGATGATGACATCTCTTGTATTATGGCATCTGTTCCACCCACTGGGATGATGACATCTCTTGTATTATGGCATTGTTCCACCCACTGGGGGGGATCTCTGTATTATGGCATCTGTTCCACCCACTGGGATGATGACATCTCTTGTATTATGGCATCTGTTCCACCCACTGGGATGATGACATCTCTTGTATTATGGCATCTGTTCCACCCACTGGGATGATGACATCTCTTGTATTATGGCATCTGTTCCACCCACTGGGATGATGACATCTCTTGTATTATGGCATCTGTTCCACCCACTGGGATGATGGCATCTCTTGTATTATGGCATCTGTTCCACCCACTGGGGATGATGGCATCTCTTGTATTATGGCATCTGTTCCACCCACGGGATGAGGCATCTCTTGTATTATGGCATCTGTTCCACCCACTGGGATGATGGCATCTCTTGTATTATGGCATCTGTTCCACCCACTGGGATGATGACATCTCTTGTATTATGATTTCTGTTCCACCCACTGGGATGATGACATCTCTTGTATTATGGCATCTGTTCCACCCACTGGGATGATGACATCTCTTGTATTATGGCATCTGTTCCACCCACTGGGATGATGACATCTCTTGTATTATGGCATCTGTTCCACCCACTGTGATTATGGCATCTCTCTATTATATACCCTCTCTGTGAAATGCTGTAGGATTTTGCAGAGTGAAAATGATCAAAAAACATGTTATCTCCCCTTGTTCTTTCCCCATGTTCTTTCCCCATGTTCTTTCCCAATGTTCTTTCCCCATGTTCTTTCCCCATGTTCTTTCCCCATGTTCTTTCAGCAGTGTGTTTTGTATGTTGTTATTTCTGTATTGGAGAGAGCCCAACCATCCCATTTTCTATTTGACTAAAACATCACCATATTTCACGAAGCTATCGAATCAACTCGGTATTATTTGAATCCATTTCAGCTGATTTACTCTTGAAAAATATCAACGTACTGTAGCACAGCCTATTTCAACATCTCCCAGCTACACACATTCAGAGAGACATTTTTTGTCATCACATCAAAATAATATACACATTCTTCACATGCAGCTGGAAATCAATCAGAGACAGACAAATGATATTCAATATAAAATGGCAGCTGCCAGTGAGGTAATATGATTGTGCTGCCTGTATGTGACTTTTCTCTACAGTCTAGATTCCACCCAGCAAAACCCTGACCTTTTGAAGAATCATTATAATACCTTCTAATCTGAATCAACACAATACCTTCTAATCTAAATCATTATAACACCTTCTCATCTGAATCATTATAACACCTTCTCATCTGAATCATTATAACACCTTCTAATCAGAATAGTTGAGGTTGAAAGGGCAGGGCGTACGCGGGACGATAATGAGATCATTTCAAGGGCTTCCTGCCTCTCTTCTCTGCCTGCCTGTGGGAATTTGTGCCCTCTGGAATGGAATCAACACAATATCTGAGCGCGCCAGCCACGTTCATTATCATGTGCATTTCAAAATAGTCAGATAAGAGAGAGCATTTTCATATTTTTATTTTATTTTTTTGCTCACTGGTCTAGAGCCACGGCAGAGTGTTGGTGGTGGCATGTGTTCAGAATCAGAGCTTGACTCGGGCTGAAATAAGTGCTCGTTTTGGGTGCCGGTACTTAGCTCTGGTGAGCTCCTGCCCAAGTCAAACGTTCTGTTATGATGCCAGAATGCAAGAGAGGCTGCGCTATGTCAAATCAAATCAAATCAAATGTTATTGGTCACATGCGCCGAATACAACAGATGCAGACATTACAGTGAAATGCTTACTTACAAGCCCTTAACCAACAGTGCATTTATTTTTAACAAAAAAAAAGTTAAAATAAAACAACAACAAAAAAAGTGTTGAGAAAGAAAAAAAGAGCAGAAGTAAAATAAAATAACAAAATGTCCTGTATGTAGTGAATGGCAATACTGTAGACTGTTGTTGAGCACAAGGTGAAGATGAGCAAGTTCTGTTTTTCTGCGTTACCATTTAATGATCCATTCATGTGGAACAATCAAGACGCAGTAGTTGAAGATAGAGACGTAGCCTACATATTTGGAAATTGTTTACGTCGTGGCCGTTGAAAACGATCAATGACACATTTCCAAATATGTTTCCTCTACAGGAAACAAACAACATTTAAGAAATTCAGATACCTTTTTTAAATGCAGTAAGATAATTTGGTGCATCATGGGATCAGGCAGTACCTCTTTATATAATGGAGCCTCTACATACAGTACATTGTATCACTGTACCCATAGGCCTACCCGTCAGGAAAAAAAGAGAATATCCTTTGTGCAACAGTGACATCTTTTGGTTGAATATATCCCTGCTGGTAGTTGTGGAAGGATGTGTGAGGTCCAGGTCCACATATCTTCAATGATTCAGTATTACTATGTTATTATCATTCGGTAATCATATTAAAGATGAAAATCATTATTATTTAAATGATCTTAACTGATCTACAACAAAAAACAAAGGGAGTAAATGTATCTGGTAACAATTAGTCATTCGTATTCCATTCACCCAGCTCCACGGAACATCGACAGGTTTAGGCTACTACATGATTCTAGAATTTGCCCTGTACCCATCATGAGTTAGCTACACCTAGCCTACGAATTAAAGTTTATAACATAGGTTATAAAGGTCGAGAGACAAATTGGAGTAATCAAGCTGACAGATAGTGACATTCAATACTACCTTGCACACTCTTTCCTGCATCTAGCTGATCTAGGGTGTAATCAATGTAGAGCCATAATAATGACACTTAATTCTATTTAAAAAATATGAGGGTTTTTTTCTGCAATCTAAGCATACGTCTTGAGCTGTCTCCTCCCGACTGATGGTTATTTTTTTAAAGAAACTAAATATGAATCTCTGCATCTCTGCTAAAATCTGGGTAAAAGATTGAAAGGAATGTGTGTCTTATTCGTACCTTTAAATGGGAAGGGGGGGGGATAGGTAAGGGTGGGGTAGAAGGGGGAAAAGGGGGAAATGGGTAAGGGAAAGGGGGCGGGGTGGGGGGGTAAGGTAGGGTGGGTGGGGTAGGGGTAGGGGGTTGGGGAGGGGGGTTGGGGGGGGTGGGTCTTTCCGCCGGGTCCGGCCGGGCTGGTCCGGGGGGGTCCCTCGGGTTTCGGGGGGGTCGCGGTCGGGTCTAGGTCTGGGGGTCGCGGTCCCCGGGGGCGCGGTCGGGGGTTTCCCGGGGGGCTCGCGGGCCCCGGGGCCGGGGGCCGGGCGGGTTGGCCGGGTCGGGGGCCTGTCGGGTCCGGTCCGGGGTCGCCCGGGCGGGGGGCGTCGGGGGGCGCGGTTTTGGGTTTTGCGGTCGGGTCCCGGGCGCGGTCGGGTCGCGGGGGGTCCGGTCGGGGTCGCGGTCGGGTCCGGTCGGGGGGTCGGGGGCGCGGTCGGGGTTCGCGGGCTCCCGGTCGGGTCGCGGTCGGGGGTCCGGGGGCGGGTGGGGCCGGCGGTCGGGGGCCGGGGCCCGGGTTCGGTCGGGTTCGCGGGGCCCGGGGCCTTTTTGGGGCGCGTGCGGGGGGCGGTCCCGGGGGGTGCGGGGCGGGGTCGCGGTCGGGTCGGGTTTGGGGTCGCGGTCGGGGGGTTTGCGGGGGCGGGTCCGGTCCGGGGGCCGGGCGGGGTTTCGGGGGTCGCGTCGGGGGGTCGGGCCCCGGGCCGGGGGGGCCGGCGGGGTCCGGCCGGGGGGTCGGGGGTCGGGGGGTCGCGGTTTGGGTTTGGCCGGGGGCCCCGGGGGTTTTCCCGGGCGGGGGCGCCCTTTTTGGGGGCGCGGTCTGGGTCGCGGGCGCGGTGGGGGCCGGTTTGGGTCCCGGTCGGGGGTCGTGTTTGGGGTCCCCGGGTCGGGTGCTGGGCGGGGGGCCGGTCGGGGGTCGCGGTCTGGTCGGGGGTCGGGGTCGCGGGCGGGGGTCCCCCGGGCGGGGGTCGGGGTCCGGTCGGGGTCGCGGTGGGGTCCCGGTCGGGGCCCCGGTCGGTGGGCGGGGTCGCGGGCGGGGGCCGGTCCGGGGGCCGCGGGGGGCGGTCTGGCGCGGTCGGGGCTCGTCGGGGGGTCCGGGGCGGGGTCGGTCGGGGGTTCCCCGGTCGGGTTTCCCGGGCGGGGGCGGTCGGGGGCGCCGGTCCCGGGGCGGTCGCGGTCGGGGGCCGGTTGCGGGGTCCGGTCGGGGGGTTCGGTTCCGGGGGCCCGGGCCCGGGGGGCGGTCCCCCGGGGGGCGCCCTCGGGGGGGGGCGGGGTCGCGGTGGGGGGGCGCCCGGGCGGGGTCCCCGGGCGGGGGTGCGTCCCCGGGGCGCGGGCGGGGGTTTGGTCGGGTCCGGGGCGGGGGGCCGGGCTGGTCGGTCGGGGGGCCAGCGGGGGGCGGTCGGGGGCGCGGGCGGGGGGCGCGGGCGGGTTTCCGGTCGGGGGTCGGGGGTCCGGGCGGGGCCCGCGGTTTGGGGGTCGGTCGGGGTCGCTGTCGGGGGTTTGGTGTCGGGGTGCGGTCGGTCCCGGTCGGGGGGCGCGGTTTGGGGGGCGCGTCGGGGGTCGGGGGTCGGGGGCGCGGTCCGGGGTCCCCTCGGGGGGCGCGGTCGGGGGCGCGGGGGGTCGCGGTCGGGGTCGCGGTCGGGGTTTTGGCGGGGCGCGGTCGGGTCGGGTCCGGGGGGTCGCCGGGCGGGTCCGGGGGCGGGGGCCGGCGGGGGGCGGGTCGGGGTCCCGGGGCGCGGTCGGGTCCGGTCCCGGGGGGGTCGCCCGGCGCGGGGCGGTTTCCCGGGTTTTGGGTTCTTTTTTTTCTCCTTCCCCCGGCCCCCGGGGGGGCGGTCCCGGTCCCTCCTCCCCGGTCTGGTTTTCCCCCCCCCCTCCCCCTTCCCCCCGGGGGGGGGCCCTCGCCCCTCGCTCGGGTTTTCCCCCCCGGGGGGCCTCTTTCCCCCCCCTCCCCCCCCTGGGCGGTTTGGGGGGCCTTCCTTTTTTCCCCCCGGGCCCCGGCCCCCCCCCAGCCCTCCCCCTTTTCCTCCGTCGCGGGCTTCCCTTGGGTTTTTGGCCTTTTGGGGGGCTTTTTCCCGGCTTTTAAAAGAAAGGGGGGTAAAATAAAATAATTAAATTTTTAAAGGGGGGTTTAATCCCGATTTTTGCAAAAAGGGGGTGTGTGTATTGGTGTTTTCCAATGAAAAGTAGGGCCTTTCCAAAACTCTCCGGTTCCCTTAATTAAAATTTCTTTTTTTAAAAGGGGGCCCAGACGGAGCTAGAAAAAAGCTCGAAGAGGAGGGGTTTTGAAGGGATTAGAGTTTGGGAAAAGGGCCCCTTGGGTGACGGTAGGGAAAAAAAGGGGGTTGGGGGTAAATAAGGGTTTAGGTTTTTTAAAGGGGGTAGGGGAATAGGGGGAAGTAGAGGGTTTTGGGGGATTTTGGGGGTGGGGGGGTATAAAAGGGGTTTTCAAAAGGGGAAAAGGTTTTAAAAGGAAGGGGGGTTGGTTTGGGGGTTTTTTAGGGGGTTTAAAGGGTTTAAATTTTGGGGTTAGGGGGGGAGTTTTGGGGGAGGTTTTTTTTGAGGGTTTTTTCTAGAAAATTTGGGTAAGGTAGGGTAAGGTGGTAATTTTTGGGGAAAGGTTTGGGGGGGGGTTGGGGTGAGGTAGGGGGTTTGAGGTGAGGTAAGTTGGGTAAGGTTTAGGGGTTGGGGGGGGTCCCGGGGGCCCCGGGGGCCTTTTTGGGGTTGCGGGCGGGTTGGTCGGCGGGTCCTGGGTCGGGGGGGGGGTCGGGTAGGGTTTTGGCGGTGGGTGGGTCGGGGTTGGGTGGGCCCCTTTGGGCCGGGGGGTTTTTGGCGTTTTGGGGTTCCCCTTCGGGGCGGTTTTTTTGGGGTTTGGTTGGGGGCGGTCGCGGGCGGGGGCGCGGCTGTCGCGGTCCCGGGTTTGCGGTCGGGGGCGCGGTCGGGGGTTTTCCGTCGGGGGTCGCGGTCGGGGCCGGGGCGGGGGCCGGCGGGGGGGTGCGGTCCCCCCCCGGGGTCCCCGGTGGGTCGCGGCCCCGGGGGCGCGTCTGTTTCGGGTTTGGGGGGAAAGGTCGGGGCCGGTGGGGGCGCGGGGGGTCCGGGCGGGTTTCCCCGGCTCGGGGGTTTTCCCCGGGCGGGGTCCGGTCGGGTTCCCCGCGGTTCGGGGCGGGGGTGCGGGGGCCGGGGTCGCGGTCGGGCGCGGTCCGGGGGCCGTCGGGGGTCCGGTCGGGGGGCTCGTGGGGGTCGCGTCGGGTCCCCGGTCCGGTCGGGGTCCGGGGGTTTTTGGGTTTTCGGTGGGGTTTGGGTCGGGTCCCGGGGGGGTCGCTTTGGGGTCCCGGGGGTCGGGTTTGGGGCGGGTTTCCCCCGGGGGCGCGGTCGGGGTCTCGGGGGCTGGCCGGGGGCCGGGGGTCCGGGCCCGGGGCCCCGGGGGGGCGTTCGGTTTGGGGTCGCGGGCGGGGCGCCGGTTTTTGGGGGCGCTTCGGGGTTTGCGGTCGGGGCCCTACCCCGGGGCGGTCGGCCCGTCGGGGGTTTTGCCTTTGGTTCGGCGTTTCGGGGTTCCGTCCCGGGGTCCGGTCGGGGGTCCGGTCGGGGGTTTGGGGTCGGCGGGGGGCCGGTCCGGGGGCCGTTCCGGGGGCGCGGTCGGGGGGGCCCCGGTCGGGGTCCGGGCCCGGGGGCGCGGGGTGCCGGGCTGGGGCGCCCGGGCGGGTTCCCCGTTTGGGGTTTGGGGGGTTTTGGGTCGGTTTCCCCCGGGGTCGGGTCCGGGGGGCCGGTACGGGGGGGCCGGGGGGGGGTCGCGGGCGGGGGCGCGGTCGGGGTCGCGGTCCCGGGTTTTGGGGTCCGGGGGGTTCCCCGGGTCGGGGGTGCGGTCGGGGGGGCGGTCGGGTCCGCCCGGCGGGGTCCGGGGCCCGGGTTTGGTCGGGGGTCCCCGGTTTGGGTTTCCCGGGCGGGGGCCGGTTTGGGGGGCCCCGGTCCGGGGGTCGCGTGGGGCGGGGCGGGGTCGGGGGGTCGCGTCGTGGTTGGCCCGGGCGGGGGCGCGGTCCGGGGCCCCGGTCGGGGGGGCGGTTTTGGGGGCGCCGGTGGTCGGGGGTCCCGGGGGCGCGGGGCGGGGCCGGTTTGGGAGTCGCGGTTGGGGTCGCGGTCCGGGGGGCCGGGCGGTTCGGGCGGGGTCCCCGGTCGGGGGGCGCGGCGGGGGCGCGGTTTGGGGGGCGCGGTGGGGGGCCCGGGGTTTGCGGTCGGGGTCGGGCCGGGGCGCGGTCGGGTCGCGGTCGGGGCCCCGGGGCCTGGTTCGGTTTCCCTTTGGGTCCGGGCGGGGCGGGTTTGGGGGGTCCGGTCTGGGGTCGGGGGTTTGGGGTCGGGGGTCCCCGGGGGCCGGTCCCGGGGTCGCGGCGGGTCCCGGTATTGGGGTCGCTTTGGGGGCCGGGGCGGGGTCGCCCGGGCGGGGGCGCGGTTTTGGGGGGGCGGTCGGGGTCGCGGGCGGGGGGCCGGGGGGGTCGCGGTCGGGGGCGCGGGCGGGGGCCCGGGTGGTCGCGGTCGGGGGTCGCGGTCGGGGTGGGCGGGGGTCGCGGGTCGCGGTCGGGTCCGGTCGGGGGTCGCGTCGGGTCGGGTCGGGGTCGCGCGTCGGTGGGGTCCGGTCGGGGTCGCGGTCGGGGCGGTCGGGTCCGGTCGGGGTCCGGGGCGGGGGTCCGGTCGTTCGCGGTCGGGTCGCGGTCGGGTCGCGGGGGGGTGGCGGTCGGTCTCGGGTCGGGTCGCGGTCGGGTCGCGGCGGGGTCGGGGTCGCGTCGGGTCGGGGTCCGGTCGGGGTCGGGGTCGCGGTCGGGGTGGGTCGGGGTTTCGGGGTGCGTGGGGTGGTCGCGGTCGGGGTTCGCGTTCGGGGGTCGCGTCCGGTCGGGTCGCGGTCGGGGGTCGCGGTCGGGGTCGCGGGGGGGTCGGGGGCTAGCGCCGCCGGGCCCTAAATGCTTTCCGGAGAGCCCCCCTCCCCCTCTATCATTTAGGGGAATCTCCACGGTTCCATGTTTAGTGGTACTCTATCCGATTTATTTTTTCGATATGTTTTGGGATGGATTATAACCATTAGTTATTCGTTGCAATTTGTGCAGAAATATGGTTGTCTGTGCTGTGTATTTCTAGTCACTGTCTGGACAACTACCAGCTGATGGAGGTATTACTTCACTCAAACATTACAGCCGTTTATAAAGATTGGCAATGCAGATTTATTTTACGGATACGTTATAGTCTGTGGACATTGGATAGTCAGCAACCCAATAATTGAATTTGTTTACTGTTTAACTGTATCACATCATTGACATGTAGGTTTGTTTTAGATTCAGGTAGATTATGTGTATCCTGGGTGAAAATCCCATTTGAATATAATTAAAGGAAAAGTTTACTGGAAAACATCCTTGTGTTACAGTATATCCATGGTTATTCCCTTGTGTTACAGTATATCCATGGTTATTCCCTTGTGTTACAGTATATCCATGGTTATTCCCTTGTGTTACAGTTTATCCATGGTTATTCCCTTGTGTTACAGTATATCCCATGGTTATTCCCTTGTGTTACAGTATATCCATGGTTATTCCCTTGTGTTACAGTATATCCATGGTTATTCCCTTGTGTTACAGTATATCCATGGGTTATTCCCATTGTGTTACAGTATGCCCCATGGTTATTCCTTGTGTTACAGTATATCCATGGTTATTCCCTTGTGTTACAGTATATCCATGGGGGGGGGGGGGGGGGGGGGGGGTTGTGAGAGAGAGAGAGGTGCAGGCGAACTGGCAGGCGATATACGTGTTTGTGAACCATGAGGGTTTCTCAGTCTTTTTCAGTCATGTGAGGTCAGGCCTGAGGTCAGGCACAGACAATCTGCTCCAGGTAGATTGGGATGGGTAGAAATATGACAGATTATTATTTATGGGAAAAGAGTATACTGTATCTAACCGTGAGGACGTATCATATCATTCACAATGTAGACTAATTAATGAATGGCAATTCTACAAGGATAAAAGGAGCAAACTGAAGTGAAGAGAAGATGACAATTTGAAAATAAACTCAGAAGTAGGCTGGAGGCTAGTGTTGGGTTATATTAGTTTTGACCATCAGAGGGAGGATGGTGTTGTGTTGTATTAGTTTTGACCATCAGAGGGAGGCTGGTGTTGTGTTGTATTAGTTTTGACCATCAGAGGGAAGCTGGTGTTGGGTTGTATTAGTTTTGACCATCAGAGGGAGTCTGGTGTTGGGTTGTATTAGTTTTGACCATCAGAGGGAGGCTGGTGTTGGGTTGTATTAGTTTTGACCATCAGAGGGAGGCTGGTGTTGGGTTGTATTAGTTTTGACCATCAGAGGGAGGCTGGTGTTGGGTTGTATTAGTTTTGACCATCAGAGGGAGGCTGGTGTTGGGTTGTATTAGTTTTGCTTGGCTCTGTTTGGGTCAGAACATTACTCACAAGCTTGGCAAGAGACAAAGAGATGGGACAGGACCCACAAGAGTCCAGGGAGCAGCCGGAGCCGCCAGGGAGCCAGGGATGAATTATGTTCTCTCCTCTACCTCCTCTGGTGTCTGGCAGTGTGGGAGTCCTCACTTCTCTCCTCTACCTCCTCCAGTGTCTGGCCGTGTGGGAGTCCTCACTTCTCTCCTCTACCTCCTGTAGTGTCTGGCAGTGTGGGAGTCCTCACTTTTTTATTTTTTTTAGTCATTTAGCAGACGCTCTTATCCAGAGCGACTTACAGTTAGTGAATAATTTTTTTTTTTTTATACTGGCCCCCCGTGGGAATCAAACCCACAACCCTGGCGTTGCAAACGCCATGCTCTATCAACTGAGCTACATTCCCTCCCTACCTGCCGGCCATACCCTCACCCTACCCGATGCTGGGCCAATTGCGCGCCGCCCATGAGTCTCCCGGTCGCGGCAGAGCCTGGATTCGAACCAGGATCTCTAGTGGCACAGTTAACACTGCGATGCAGTGCCTTAGACCACTGCGCCACTCAGGAGTACTTCTCTCCTCTACCTCCTGTAGTGTCTGGCAGTGTGGGAGTCCTCACTTCTCTCCTCTACCTCCTGTAGTGTCTGGCAGTGTGGGAGTCCTCACTTCTCTCCTCTACCTCCTGTAGTGTCTGGCAGTGTGGGAGTCCTCACTTCTCTCCTTTACCTCCTGTAGTGTCTGGCAGTGTGGGAGTCCTCACTTCTCTCCTCTACCTCCTGTAGTGTCTGGCAGTGTGGGAGTCCTCACTTCTCTCCTCTACCTCCTGTAGTGTCTGGCAGTGTGGGAGTCCTCACTTCCTCCTCTACCTCCTGTAGTGTCTGGCAGTGTGGGAGTCCTCACTTCTCTCCTTACCTCCTGTAGTGTCTGGGAGGGGTGGGAGTCCTCACTTCCTCCTCTACCTCCTGTAGTGTCTGGGAGTGTGGGGGACTCACTTCTCTCCCTTACCTCCTGTAGTGTCTGGCAGTGTGGGAGTCAGTCTCCCCTTACCTCCTGTAGTGTCTGCTGTGGGAGTCCTCACTCTCTCCTCTACCCTCCTGTAGTGTCTGGCACTGTGGGATCCTCACTTCTCTCCTCTACCTCCTGTAGTGTCTGGCAGTGTGGGTCCTCACTTCTCTCCTTTACCTCCTGTAGTGTCTGGCAGTGTGGGAGTCCTCACTTCTCTCCTCTACCTCCTGTAGTGTCTGGCAGTGGAATTTAACCCTCATCATCCCACGACAGGTAAGGGCTGCAGGTAGTCTAGTGGTTAGAGCGTTGGGCCAGTAACCGAAAGGTCACTGGTTCGAATCTCCGAGCTGACAAGGTGAAAATTCTGTCTGTGCCCTTGATCAAGGCACTTAACACTAATAGCTCCAGGGTTACATGGTGTTTCATGACAGATGATGGCTGGTTACTAGTCTAGAAAGAGTGTGACAGCAGTCCCCTTCAGTGATACTGTACGTTCTTTTCATGTAGGCAAAACAAAGATCTACGACAACACCTTCGCCAATGTTACTTTTCAAGATCCGCATTATGATGAACACCAGTATGTCTGAAAATAAACCGTTCTTAACTGCTGAGGAAGAAATGCCATCTCTTCCATTGATTCAACAATATAACACAGGATGCATCTTTTCATATCAGTGTCTCGTTACGTCAAACCATCATCTCGCTACTCTAAAGACCATTGTGCAAATTGTAATCGAAAATAATTCATTTGTGTGGCACACGTTTTGAGCAGGGCTAAATATGGCATTTATTTTGTTTTCTTTGTGGGTCTGGGGATTTTTCTTCACGCTGTACGTGCCTGTAAGGACCGCCGGTACAGTAGAGCAGAGCTGCATGTTCTCTCCTAAACTAGGTTACCCCACTCCATAGGCCTAATCACATTAAACATTAAAGAACCCTCTTAAAATAATACACTGCCCTGAAATTAAGCACTTTATCTGCACTTTGTAGAATGTAGAATGAGCAGCGAGAGGAAAGAAAAACATAAAATATTTTGCTTGTTAACCAACACCTGAGCTATAGCCAGGGATGTATCTCTAATGGCACCCTATTCCCTATACAGTGCACTACTTTTGACCAGGGTCCATAGGCCAGTTCAACTGAAAACTATGGACCCTGTTTGGTTGTTTCTCACCGACTCCTCTAGCTTCACCTCCGTAGATCCAGCCCATTCCTTTTGGTCATGTCGTTCTGACTAACTAATGGTGTACCCTTGAGGTGTGAGGAGAACGCATCATTTGACATCTCCTTCGACAGATGCTCTGAAATTACATTTTTTACATTTTAGTCATTTAGCAGACACTCTTATCCAGAGCGACTTACAGTTAGTGAATACATTTTTTTTTTTATACTGGCCCCCCGTGGGAATCGAACCCACAACCCTGGCGTTGCAAACGCCATGCTCTATCAACTGAGCTACATCCCTGCCGGCCATTCCCTCCCCTACCCTGGGCCAATTGTGCGCCGCCCATGAGTCTCCCGGTCGCGGCCGGCTGCGACAGAGCCTGGATTCGAACCAGGATCTCTAGTGGCACAGTTAGCACTGCGATGCAGTGCCTTAGACCACTGCGCCACTCAGGAGCTAGAAATGGCACACTATTCCCTATTCCCAAGACCCATAGGGATCAGGTCAAAAGTAGTGCACTATACAGAGAATAGGTTGCCATGTAGGGCACATCCACTCTGCTTTCTCTCTCTGTGGTTTCACCATCCACTCTGCTTTCTCTCTCTGTGGTTTCACCATCCACTCTGCTTTCTCTCTCTGTGGTTTCACCATCCACTCTGCTTTCTCTCTCTGTGGTTTCACCATCCACTCTGCTTTCTCTCTCTGTGGTTTCACCATCCACTCTGCTTTCTCTCTCTGTGGTTTCACCATCCACTCTGCTTTCTCTCTCTGTGGTTTCACCATCCACTCTGCTTTCTCTCTCTGTGGTTTCACCATCCACTCTGCTTTCTCTCTCTGTGGTTTCACCATCCACTCTGCTTTCTCTCTCTGTGGTTTCACCATCCACTCTGCTTTCTCTCTCTGTGGTTTCACCATCCACTCTGCTTTCTCTCTCTGTGGTTTCACCATCCACTCTGCTTTCTCTCTCTGTGGTTTCACCATCCACTCTGCTTTCTCTCTCTGTGGTTTCACCATCCACTCTGCTTTCTCTCTCTGTGGTTTCACCATACCACTCTGCTTTCTCTCTCTGTGGTTTCACCATCCACTCTGCTTTCTCTCTCTGTGGTTTCACCATCCACTCTGCTTTCTCTCTCTGTGGTTTCAACCATCCACTCTGCTTTCTCTCTCTGTGGTTTCACCATCCACTCTGCTTTCTCTCTCTGTGGTTTCACCATCCACTCTGCTTTCTCTCTCTGTGGTTTTCACCATCCACTCTGCTTTCTCTCTCTGTGGTTTCACCATCCACTCTGCTTTCTCTCTCTGTGGTTTCACCATCCACTCTGCTTCTCTCTGTGGTTTCACCATCCACTCTGCTTTCTCTCTCTGTGGTTTCACCATCCAATCTGCTTTCTCTCTCTGTGGTTTCACCATCCACTCTGCTTTCTCTCTCTGTGGTTTCACCATCCACTCTGCTTTCTCTCTCTGTGGTTTCACCATCCACTCTGCTTTCTCTCTCTGTGGTTTCACCATCCACTCTGCTTTCTCTCTCTGTGGTTTCACCATCCACTCTGCTTTCTCTCTCTGTGGTTTCACCATCCACTCTGCTTTCTCTCTCTGTGGTTTCACCATCCACTCTGCTTTCTCTCTCTGTGGTTTCACCATCCACTCTGCTTTCTCTCTCTGTGGTTTCACCATCCACTCTGCTTTCTCTCTCTGTGGTTTCACCATCCACTCTGCTTTCTCTCTCTGTGGTTTCACCATCCACTCTGCTTTCTCTCTCTGTGGTTTCACCATCCACTCTGCTTTCTCTCTCTGTGGTTTCACCATCCACTCTGCTTTCTCTCTCTGTGGTTTCACCATCCACTCTGCTTTCTCTCTCTGTGGTTTCACCATCCACTCTGCTTCTCTCTCTGTGGTTTCACCATCCACTCTGCTTTCTCTCTCTGTGGTTTCACCATCCACTCTGCTTTCTCTCTCTGTGGTTTCACCATCCACTCTGCTTTCTCTCTCTGTGGTTTCACTGTAGTGAACAGCAGCTCTGGCCAGGGCCCTGCTGCCATGTGGCTGGGAATATTCCCACTAGGTCAGATGATTTTATTTTTATTTTTATTTCACCTTTATTTAACCAGGTAAGCCAGTTGAGAACAGGTTCTCATTTACAACTGCGACCTGGCCAAGATAAAGCAAAGCAGTGCGATAAAAACAACACAGAGTTACATATGGGGTAAAAAACATAAAGTCAAAAATACAACAGAAAATATATATACAGTGTGTGCAAATGTAGCAAGTTATGGAGGTAAGGCAATAAATAGGCTATAGTGCAAAATAATTACAATAGTATTAACACTGGAATGATAGATGTGCAAGAGATTATGTGCAAATAGAGATACTGGGGTGCAAAAGAGCAAAATAAATAACAATATAGGGATGAGGTAGTTGGGTGGGCTAATTTCAGATGGGCTGTGTACAGGTGCAGTGATCGGTAAGGTGCTCTGACAACTGATGCTTAAAGTTAGTGAGGGAGATAAGAGTCTCCAGCTTCAGAGATTTTTGCAATTCGTTCCAGTCATTGGCAGCAGAGAACTGGAAGGAATGGCGGCCAAAGGAGGGTGTTGGCTTTGGGAATGACCAGTGAGATATACCTGCTGGAGCGCAGACTACGGGTGGGTGCTGCTATGGTGACCAATGAGCTAAGATAAGGCGGGGGATTTGCCTAGCAGTGATTTATAGATGGCCTGGAGCCAGTGGGTTTGACAACGAACATGTAGTGAGGACCAGCCAACAAGAGCGTACAGGTCACAGTGGTGGGTAGCGTATGGGGCTTTGGAGACAAAACGGATGGCACTGTGATAGACTACATCCAATTTGCTGAGTAGAGTGTTGGAGGCTATTTTGTAAATGACATTGCCGAAGTCAAGGATCGGTAGGATAGTCAGTTTTACGAGGGCATGTTTGGCAGCATGAGTGAAGGAGGCTTTGTTGCGAAATAGGAAGCCGATTCTAGATTTAACTTTGGATTGGAGATTCTTTATGTGAGTCTGGAAGGAGAGTTTACAGTCTAACCAGACACCTAGGTATTTGTAGTTGTCCACATTCTCTAGGTCAGACCCGTCAAGAGTGGTGATTCTAGTCGGGTGGGCGGGTGCCAGCAGCGTTCGATTGAAGAGCATGCATTTAGTTTGACTAGTGTTTAAGAGCAGTTGGAGGCTACTGAAGGAGTGTTGTATGGCATTGAAGCTCGTTTGGAGGTTTGTTAACACAGTGTCCAATGAAGGGCCAGATGTATACAAAATGGTGTCGTCTGCGTAGAGGTGGATCTGAGAGTCACCAGCAGCAAGAGCGACATCATTGATATACACAGAGAAAAGTGTCGGCCCAAGAATTGAACCCTGTGGCACCCCCATAGAGACTGCCATAGGTCCAGACAACAGGCCCTCCGATTTGACACACTGAACTCTATCTGAGAAGTAGTTGGTGAACCAGGCGAGGCAGTCCTTTGAGAAACCAAGGCTATTTAGTCTGCCAATAAGAATGCGGTGGTTGACAGAGTCGAAAGCCTTGGCCAGGTCGATGAAGACGGCTGCACAGTACTGTCTATTATCAATCGCGGTTATAATATCGTTTAGGACCTTGAGCGTGGCTGAAGTGCACCCATGACCAGCTCGGAAACCGGATTGCATAGCGGAGAAGGTACGGTGGTATTCGAAATGGTCGGTGATCTGTTTGTTAACTTGGCTTTCAAATACTTTCGAAAGGCAGGGCAGGATGGATATAGGTCTGTAGCAGTTTGGATCTAGAGTGTCACCCCCTTTGAAGAGGGGGATGACCGCGGCAGCTTTCCAATCTCTGGGGATCTCAGACGTTATGAAAGAGAGGTTGAACAGACTAGTAATAGGGGTTGCGACAATTTCGGCGGCTAGTTTTAGAAAGAAAGGGTCCAGATTGTCTAGCCCAGCTGATTTGTAGGGGTCCAGATTTTGCAGCTCTTTCAAAACGTCAGCTGTCTGAATTTGTGTGAAGGAGAAGCGGGGGGGGGCATGGGCAAGTTTCAGCGGCGGGTGCAGAGTTGGTGGCCGGGGGGTAGTGGTAGCCAGATGGAAAGCATGGCCAGCTGTAGCAAAATGATTGTTGAAATTCTCGATTATTGTAGATTTATCGGTGGTGATAGTGTTTCCTAGCCTCAGTGCAGTGGGCAACTGGGAGGAAGTGCTCTTATTCTCCATGGACTTTACAGTGTCCCAAAACTTTTTGGAGTTAGTGCTACAGGATGCAAATTTCTGTTTGAAAAAGTTAGCCTTTGCTTTCCTGACTGCTTGTGTATATTGGTTCCTAACTTCCCTGAAAAGTTGCATATCGCGGGGGGCTATTTGATGCTAATGCAGTACGCCACAGGATGTTTTTGTGCTGGTCAAGGGCAGTCAAGT
This sequence comes from Coregonus sp. 'balchen', assembly GCA_902810595.1. Classification (NCBI taxonomy): domain Eukaryota; kingdom Metazoa; phylum Chordata; class Actinopteri; order Salmoniformes; family Salmonidae; genus Coregonus; species Coregonus sp. 'balchen'. The sequence goes on from LR778259.1 coordinate 33,789,832, forward strand.
CTGAGGAGAACCAGGGGCTAAATCGGTTCTTAGTTCTGTATTTTTTGAATGGGGCATGTTTATTTAAGATTGAGAGGAAATTACTTTTAAGGAACAACCAGGCATCCTCTACTGACGGAATGAGATCTATATCCATCCAGGATACCTGGGCCAGGTCAATTAGGAAGGCCTGCTCGCTAAAGTGTTTTAGGGAGCGTTTGACAGTGATGAGGGGTGGTCGTTTGACCGCGGACCCGTTACGGACGCAGGCAATAAGGCAGTGATCGCTGAGATCCTGGTTGAAGACAGCTGAGGTGTATTTAGAGGGTATGTTAGTCAGGATGATATCTATGAGGGTACCCATGTTTACGGATTTAGGGTTGTACCTGGTAGGTTCGTTGATAATTTGCGTGAGGTTGAGGGCATCTAGTTTGGATTGTAGGATGGCCGGGGTATTAAGCATATCACCATTAGGCCCAGTACGAACTCTGAGGATAAATGGGGGGGCAATCAATTCACATATGGTGTCCAGGGCACATCTGGGGGCTGAGGGGGGTCTGTAGCAAGCGGCAACAGTGAGAGACTTATTTCTGGAAAGGTGGATTTTTAGAAGTAGAATCTCAAACTGTTTGGGCACAGACCTGGATAGTATGATAGAGCTCTGCAGGCTATCTCTACAGTAGATTGCAACTCCACCCCCTTTGGCAGTTCTATCTAGACGGAAAATGTTATAGTTGGGGATGGAAATTTCAGAATTTTTGGTGGCCTTCCTGAGCCAGGATTCAGACACTGCTAGAACATCAGGGTTGGCGGAGTGTGCTAACGCAGTGAATAACTCAAACTTAGGAAGTAGACTTCTGATGTTTACGTGCAAGAAACCAAGACTTTTGCGATTACAGAAGTCAGCAAATGATAGCGCCTGGGGAGTAGGAGTGATACTGAGGGCTGCAGGGCCTGGGTTAGCCTCTACATCACCAGAGGAACAGAGGAGGACTAGAATAAGGATACGGCTAAAGGCTTTAAGAACTGGTCTTCTAGTGCGTTGGGTACATAGAATAAAGGGGGCAGATTTCCGGGTGTTGTAGAAAAGATTCAGGGCATTATGTACAGACAAGGATATGGAAGGATATGAGTAAAGTGGGGGTAAACCTAAGCGTTGGGTAACAATGAAAGAGATAGTATCACTAGAGGCACCCATTGAGTCGGTCTCTGCGTGTATAGGGGGTGGGACAAAGGAGCTATCTAAGGCAGGTTTAGCTGGGCTGGGGGATCTACAGTGAAATAGTACAATTAGAAATAACCGAAACAACAATAAGCTAACCATGTTTGGGCTGAGGCTAAACATAAACAGGATGTAGTACCGTAAAAAGGAACAGTCCAGCAGACATCAGCTGTATAGCTGAGTTATCATAAGGTCCGGTGAACAGCAATAGGATAGTTCGGAGGCTGCTAAAGCACTAGCAGGTAAGAGGCCACGGCTAGCGTGTGCTCGCGGGCCGGGGCTAGCAGATGGAATCTTCGTGGTCGACATCGTCTAACCACATCAGACGATTTCTTCGGCAGACCAGTCGTGTAGGATCGGCGGGGCTCCGTGTCAACACTAGGTGGTCCCGTCCGGTTGACAGAGAGGTAGATAGCCGGGAGATGGGCCTAGCTCAGGATGATTAGCCAGACCACAGCGTCCATTTAGTTGAAGCTAGCTGGTAGCGATGAATCCGGAGTTAAAGGTCCAGGTGATTCAGTGATTCCGGCAGAAAAACTGATATGTTCTGGGTCGATAACGCGCTGTGCAGACTGGCCGAATATCCGGTGATTAATGTCCAGTGATTCAATTAATCCCGCAGAAAAAAAAATCCAATGTTCTGGGTGAAATACCGCTAACTGTGGCTAATAGCAAGTAGCTAGTTAGCTGGCTAGCTAGTTTCAACTGGAGATTCTAGATAAAAGGTAAGTCAATAATAGAATCCGTTCCACATTGAGTGAGGCGGGTTGCAGGAAAGTTATATTTTGTAGAAGGATGAAAAGTCTGATAGGGAAATATGTACGAAAAATACAAAAAAACAGGGTATTTACAGGCTATTTACAGACACACGACAAAAACAGAACTGCACTACTTCGCCATCTCGATGAGCTTACAGAGACCAAGCATGGCAGTATGGCAGGGCTTTTCAAGACACCTGCCTGCCTGCCTCACTCCCTGCCTCCCTGCCCCACTACCTGCCTGCCCCACTACCTGCCTGCCTACCTGCCCCACTACCTGCCTGCCTCCCCGCCCCCTACCTGCCTGCCCCCCCTACCTGCCCCCTGCCCCCCTACTGCCTGCCCCACTACCCCGCCGCCCACCTGCCCCCTACCTACCTCCCTGCCCCCCTACCTGCCTGCCCCACTACCTGCCTCCCTGCCCCACTACCTGCCTGCCTCCCTGCCCCACTACCTGCCTGCCTACCTGCCCCACTACCTGCCTCCCTGCCCCACTACCTGCCTCCTCCCTGCCCCACTACCTGCCTCCCTGCCCCACTACCTGCCTGCCTCCCTGCCCCACTACTCTGCCTCCTCCTGCCCCACTACCTCCCTGCCCCAACTACCTGCTCCCTGCCCCTACCTGCCTACCTCCCTGCCCCACTACCTCCCTGCCCCACTACCGCCTCCCTGCCCCACTACCTCCCTGCCCCACTACCTCCTGCCCCTCCCTCTGCCCCACTACCTCCTGCCCCCTGCTCCCCACTACCCTCCCTGCCCCACTACCCTGCCCCTCCCATCCCTGCCCCACAACCTGCCTGCCACTACCTCCTGCCCCACTACCTGCCTCCTCCTGCCCCACTACCCCTACCTGCCACTACCTCCCTCCTGCCCACTACCTCCTGCCCCACTACCTCCTGCCCCATACCTCCTGCCCCACTACCCTACTCCTGCCCACTACCTCCCTGCCCCACTACCTCCTGCCCATACCTGCCCTGCCCCATACCTATGCCTGCCCCACTACCTCCTGCCCACACAACTCCCTTCGTCCCACTACTCTGCCTACTGCCCCAACTGCAACTGCTCCCTGCCCCACTACTCTCCTGCCCACTACCTCCTTGCCCCACTACTGCCTGTCCCTCACTCATCCTGCCCCATACCTCCTGCCCACTACTGCTCTGTCCCACTACCTGCCTGCCCCATACCTTCCTGCCCCACTACCTCCCTGCCCCACTAACTTCCGCACACCTACCTTCCTGCCCATACCTTCCTGCCCCATACTCTGCCATGCACCACTACTCTGCACCATACTCCGCATTGCCCCACTACTGCCTTGCTCCCCAGATACTTCCTGGCCCCCTACCTCGAAGCCCACACTAATTGCCTGCACTGACGCATCACTCCTGAACCCATCGAACCTTACTGGCATTCAGTACTGCATTCTGCCCGATCGGCCTGTCACAGTAGCTGCTCTGCCCCAATCTGCTGATGTGCTGCCTGCCCCAGTACTGGCTGTCTGTGCTGCTTCTGAACCCCAACTACTGCCTGCGCCTGACCATTACCGCTGCATTCTGAACACCCCCAGATTACTGGGCCTGTACATGTAGCTGCATTCTGAAACCCCAGATACTGGGCCGTACAGTAGCTGCATTCTGAAACCCAGATTACTGGGCTGTAATGTAGCTGCTTCTGAAACACACCAGATTAATGGCATGACATGTAGCTGCATTTCGAAACACCCAGATTACTGGGCCTGTACATGTAGCTGCATTCTGAAACACCAGATTACTGGGACTGGGCCTGTACATGTAGCTGCATTCTGAAACACCCAGATTACTGGGCATGACATGTAGCTGCATTCTGAAACACCCAGATTACTGGGCCTGTTACATGTAGCTGCATTCTGAAACACCCAGATTACTGGGCTTGTAGATGTAGCTGCATTCTGAAAACACCCAGATTACTGGCATGTACATGTAGCTGCATTCTGAAACACCCAGATTACTGGGCCTGTACATGTAGCTGCATTCTGAAAACACCCAGATTACTGGGCATGTAGATGTAGCTGCATTCTGAAACACCCAGATTACTGGGCATGTACATGTAGCTGCATTCTGAAACACCCAGATTACTGGGCCTGTACATGTAGCTGCATTCTGAAACACCCAGATTACTGGGCATGTACATGTAGCTGCATTCTGAAACACCCAGATTACTGGGCTGTACATGTAGCTGCATTCTGAAACACCCAGATTTACTGGGCCATGTACATGTAGCTGCATTCTGAAACACCCAGATTTACTGGGCATGTACATGTAGCTGCATTCTGAAACACCCAGATTACTGGGTCCTGTACATGTAGCTGCATTCTGAAACACCCAGATTACTGGGCCTGTACATGTAGCTGCATTCTGAAACACCCAGATTACTGGGCTGTACATGTAGCTGCATTCTGAAACACCCAGATTACTGGGCATGTACATGTAGCTGCATTCTGAAACACCCAGATTACTGGGCCTGTACATGTAGCTGCATTCTGAAACACCCAGATTACTGGGCTTGTAGATGTAGCTGCATTCTGAAACACCCAGATTACTGGGCATGTACATGTAGCTGCATTCTGAAACACCCAGATTACTGGGCTGTACATGTAGCTGCATTCTGAAACACCCAGATTACTGGGCATGTACATGTAGCTGCATTCTGAAACACCCAGATTACTGGGCATGTACATGTAGCTGCATTCTGAAACACCCAGATTACTGGGCCTGTACATGTAGCTGCATTCTGAAACACCCAGATTACTGGGCCTGTACATGTAGCTGCATTCTGAAACACCCAGATTACTGGGCCTGTACATGTAGCTGCATTCTGAAACACCCAGATTACTGGGCCTGTACATGTAGCTGCATTCTGAAACACCCAGATTACTGGGCTGTACATGTAGCTGCATTCTGAAACACCCAGATTACTGGGCTGTACATGTAGCTGCATTCTGAAACACCCAGATTACTGGGCTGTACATGTAGCTGCATTCTGAAACACCCAGATTACTGGGCCTGTACATGTAGCTGCATTCTGAAACACCCAGATTACTGGGCTTGTAGATGTAGCTGCATTCTGAAACACCCAGATTACTGGGCATGTACATGTAGCTGCATTCTGAAACACCCAGATTACTGGGCCTGTACATGTAGCTGCATTCTGAAACACCCAGATTACTGGGCATGTACATGTAGCTGCATTCTGAAACACCCAGATTACTGGGCCTGTACATGTAGCTGCATTCTGAAACACCCAGATTACTGGGCATGTACATGTAGCTGCATTCTGAAACACCCAGATTACTGGGCTGTACCATTTGAAACACCCCCTGTTAGCTGCTCGAAACACCCAGATTACTGGGCTGTACATGTACTGCATCTCTGCACAATTACTGGGCTGTCATGTAGCTGCATTCTGAAACCCCAGATTACTGGGCATGTACATGTAGCTGCATCTGAAAACCCAGATTACGGGCCTACATGTAGCTCTTCGAAACATTACTGGGCATGTACATGTAGCGCATTCTGAAACACCAATACTACTGTAGCCTTTGAAACACCCAGATTACTGGGCATGTGTAGCATGCATTCTGAAACACCCAGATTATGGCCTGTACATGTAGCTGCATTCTGAAACACCAGATTACTGGGCTTGTAGATGTAGCTGCATTCTGAAACAACCCAGATTACTGGGCCTGTACATGTAGCTGCATTCTGAAACACCCAGATTACTGGGCTGTACATGTAGCGCTTCATTCTGACAATCCCAGATTACTGGGCCTGTACATGTAGCTGCATTTGAAACATCCAGATACTGGGCCAGGTACATGTAGCTGCATTCTGAAACACCCAGATTACTGGGCATGTACATGTAGCTGCATTCTGAAACACCCAGATTACTGGGCATGTAGATGTAGCTGCATTCTGAAACACCCTTTGCATAGTGTTGATAAGAGTCACTTCGGGGCTGGGTAGGACAGTTACATTCAGGCTAAACATAAACAGGATGTAGTACTGTAAAAAGGAACAGTCCAGCAGACATCAGCTGTATAGCTGAGTTATCATAAGGTCCGGTGAACAGCAATAGGATAGTTCGGAGGCTGCTAAAGCACTAGCAGGTAAGAGGCCACGGCTAGCGTGTACTAGCGGGCCGGGGCTAGCAGATGGAATATTCGTGGTCGACGTCGTCTAACCACATCAGACGATTTCGTCGGCAGACCAGTCGTGTAGGATCGGCGCTGCATTCTGAAACACCCTTTGCATAGTGTTGATAAGAGTCACTTCGGGGCTGGGTAGGACAGTTACATTCAGTGTCGTCAGAGTTCACTCTGAACTACTACAAGTAACCACAGAGATAATACATCCATATAGATGGCAGAGGACAAGTTCTAGATCGAATAATCCTACAGCAGCAATGTTTGGTATCTATCACACATTCCAGTAATCAGTCTTCTGGATACTGTAGAGAGAGATGTACATTTTGGCCTCTCAGAGAGGGGCGTACTGACCCTCAGCCAGGTGATAGAGAACATATAGTTTAGGGCCGAGCCTGCACCAAAGTCCTAATGTCCTCTGGTGGGATGGGAGCTTTAAGAGCTGTCCTGTCCAGAGCCCTCTGTGGTAGACCAGACCAGGTCATTGTTCCGGAAGATGGCCTTTGGCTTGAGTAAGTCATCAATCAGTGTTTGGGCTGGTGTGAACACAATACTGACATTTATAGTCAGGCCCAGTGATTCATCAGGACCGTAACAGCATCAGGCTGTAATTAATCATGCCTGCAATAGGACCGGCTTGTCTCAGCCATTCAAATGGGGCTCTCTTTCGCTCTGTAACAGGATCCGGTCAGCCAGGGAAGACATACGGCTTTCGGCAAAGACCCACTGTGGTAGACTCAAAAATTAATAGCAATAATTAGGGATTATCTTTTAGATCAGAGTTGCATTTTGAGTCTGGTTTCTTGAGGGCATTTTTCTATTAATACACTACATGTCCAAAAGTATGTGGACACATGCTCGTCAAACATCTCATTCCAAAATCATTGGCATTAATATGGAGTTGGTCCCCCCCTTTGCTGCTATAACAGCCTCCACTCTTCTGGGAAGGCTTTCCACTAGATGTTGGAACATTGCTGCGGGGACTTGCTTCCATTCAGCCACAAGAGCATTAGTGAGGTCTGGCACTGATGTTGGGCGACTAAGCCTGGCTCGCAGTCGGCGTTCCAATTCATTTACATTTTAGTCATTTAGCAGACGCTCTTATCCAGAGCGACTTACAGTTAGTGAATACATATCTTTTTATACTGGCCCCCCGTGGGAATCGAACCCACAACCCTGGCGTTGCAAACGCCATGCTCTATCAACTGAGCTACATCCCTGCCGGCCATTCCCTCCCCTACCCTGGACGACGCTGGGCCAATTGTGCACCGCCCATGAGTCTCCCGGTCACGGCCGGCTGCGACAGAGCCTGGATTCGAACCAGGATCTCTAGTGGCACAGTTAGCACTGCGATGCAGTGCCTTAGACCACTGCGCCACTCAGGAGTTAATTCATCCCAAAGGTGTTCAATGGGGTTGAGGTCAGGGCTCTGTGCAGTCCAGATCTCAACAAACAATTTCTGTATGAACCTCGCTTTGTGCACGGGGGCAATTTCATGGTAAAACAACAAAGGGCCTTCCACAAACTGTTGCAACAAAGTTGGAAGCACAGAATCGTCTAGAATGTCATTGTATGCTGTAGCGTAAAGATTTCCCTTCACTGGAACTAAGGGGCCTAGCCCGAACCATGAAAAACAGCCGGGCCATTATTCCTCCTCCACCAAACTTTACAGTTGGCACTATGCATTGGGGCAGGTAGCGTTCTCCTGGCATCCTCCAAACCCAGATTCGTCCGTCGTACTGCCAGATGGTGAAGCGTGATTCATCACTCCAGAAAACGCGTTTCCACTGCTCCAGAGTCCAATGGCGGTGAGCTTTACACCCCTCCTGCTTGGCATTGCGCATGGTTATCTTAGGCTTGTGTGTGGCTGCTCGGCCATGGAAACCCATTTCATTAAGCTCCCGACTAACAGTTATTGTGCTGACGTTGCTTCAAGAGGCAGTTTGGAACTCGGTAGTGAGTGTTGCAACCGAGGACTAACGATTTTTAAGCGCTACGCGCTTCAGCACTCGCCGGTCCCGTTCTGTGAGCTTGTGTGGCCTACCACTTAGCGGCTGAGCCGTTGTTGCTTCTAGAAGTTTCCACTTCACAATTACAGCACTTACAGTTGACCCCCGGGGCAGCTCTAGCAGGGCAGAAATTTGACGAACTGACTTGTTGGAAAGGTGGCGTCCTATGACGGTGCCACGTTGAAAGTTACTGTGCTCTTAAGTATGACCATTCTACTGCCAATGTTTGTCTACGGAGATTGCATGGCTGCGTGCTCGATTTTATACACCTGTCAGCAACAGGTGTGGCTGAAATAGCCGAATCCACTCATTTGAAGGGGTATCCACATACCTTTGGCCATGTAGTGTTTATAGACACAGCTATAGTAAAAAGCTGAAGGTAAACGTCATTGACGTTGGTGTCAGCTGAGACCTGTCTTAACATTGTCATTAAATCCTTAAAGGTGCAATTTGCAGAAATAGCCTGCCAATTTTACTGAGGTCACGTCTCATGACTGCTGGTCACTACAACAGCCCTAAGTCTAACACACTTCCACAGCTCAGTATCATGACAAGATTAGGGTCTGTATTCAATCAGATCGGCTTTATCCGACATCTGCATAGCGGTTGTTGTTGTTTTGTCGAAGGTGGAACTGCGTTAGGGCTGTCAAATCCACAAGCGGCTCCTGGCGTTTATACCTAAAGCGGACATTGCCATTGGCTGCAAGGAATCGCATTAAGAGAAATCACATGCATCCATTTTTACAAATTTGAACACTGGATCTACACCTCCATTAGGATGATAGAAATCCTCTTTATTTCGTTGAATGATTTTCAATTTGAGCGTAATTATTATTATATTTTGATGCGAGTGGGACGGGTGTGGCTTTGTGACAATGATCAAGAGCAGCTGCTCACCGATTTGACAGCTCTAACCCAGCTACACCTGCGACACTGCCAAAACATCAGCTATGCGGGTGTCGGCTACCGCCGGTTAATGCTTGATCTGATTTAATCTAGGCCTAGAGCCTTTCATTTCACATTCAGTAAACATGAACATTCTCCAGCCATTTCTTCTTCCCCAGATGATAATGAATATCAACCCAGAGGCCTAGAAGAGAGTTATATCTGAACTGCAGATGTTTGGATGTGAGGAATATCATAGTGTCTTTCCATTTGCTAACTGAGCCATGGACCTCCTATGATGTAGAAGGAGAGGGGGGTGGAGATAGAGGAGGAACTCAATGCTGAGCCCTCTCTCCCAGATAGCTCCACACCAAGCCCTGATGAGAGAGCAAACCGCTCCACACCAAGCCCTGCTAGGAGAGAGCAAACAGCTCCAAACCAACCCTGCTAGGAGAGAGCAAACAGCTCCAAACCAACCCTGCTAGGAGAGAGTAAACAGCTCCAAACCAACCCTGCTAGGAGAGATTAAACAGGTTCAAACCAACTGCTAGGAGAGATTAATCAGATCCAAACAAACCCTGCTAGGAGAGAGTAAACAGCTACAAACTAACCCCTGTTGAGAGAGTAAACAGCTCCAAACCAACCCTGCTATTAGAGATTAAACAGATCCAACCCAACCCCTGTTAGGAGATATTAAACAGGTCCAAATCAACCCCTCCTAGGAGAGATTAAACAGTTCCAAACAAACTGCTAGGAGAGATTAAACAGGTCCAAACAAACCCCTGCTAGGAGAGATTAAACAGTTCCAAACCAATTGTTGGGAGAAATTAAACAGGTCCAAACCAACCCCTGCTAGGAGAGATTAAACAGGTCCGAACCAACCCCTGCTATGAGAAATTAAAAAGGTCAGAACCAACCCCAGCTAGGAGAGATGAAATATCTTTAAACCAACCCCAGCTAGGAGAGATTAAACAGGTCCAAACCAATCCCTGCTAGGATAGATTAAACAGGTCCAAACCAACCTCTGCTAGGAGAGATTAAAAAGGTCCAAACCAACCCCTGGTCGGATAGATTTAACAGGTCCAAATCAACCCCTGCTAGGAGAGATTAAACAGGTCCAAACAAACCCCTGCTAGGAGAGATTAAACAGGTCCAAACCAATTGTTGGGAGAAATTAAACAGGTCAAATCCAACCCCTGCTAGGAGAGATTAAACAGGTCCAAACCAACCCCTGGTCGGATAGATTTAACAGGTCCAAATCAACCCCTGCTAGGAGATATTAAACAGGTCCAAACAAACCCCTGCTAGGAGAGATTAGACAGGTCCAAACCAACTACTGCTATGAGAGATTAAACAGCTCCATACCAACCCCTGCTAGGAGAGATTAGACAGGTCCAACCCAACTGCTAGGAATGATTAAACAGCTCAAAACCAACCCCTGCTAGGAGAGATTAAACAGGTCCAAACAAACTGCTAGGAGAGATTAAAAAGGTCCAAACAAACCCCTGCTAGGAGAGATTAAACAGTTCCAAACCAATTGTTGGGAGAAATTAAACAGGTCCAAACCAACCCCTGCTAGGAGAGATTAGACAGGTCCGAACCAATCCCTGCTATGAGAGATTAAAAAGGTCCGAACGAACCCCTGCTATGTGAGATTAAAAAGGTCAGAACCAACCCCAGCTAGGAGAGATGAAATATCTTCAAACCAACCCCAGCTAGGAGAGATTAAACAGGTCCAAACCAACCTCTGCTAGGAGAGATTAAACAGGTCCAAACCAACCTCTGCTAGGAGAGATTAAACAGGTCCAAACAAACTGCTAGGAGAGATTAAACAGGTCCAAACAAACCCCTGCTAGGAGAGATTAAACAGGTCCAAACCAATTGTTGGGAGAAATTAAACGGGTCCAAACCAACCCCTGCTAGGAGAGATTAGACAGGTCCAAACCAACTACTGCTATGAGAGATTAAACAGCTCCATACCAACCCCTGCTAGGAGAGATTAGACAGGTCCAAACCAACCCCTGCAAAGAGAGATTAAACAGGTCCAAACCAACCCCTGCTGGGAGAGATTAAACAGGTCCAAACCAACCCCTGCTAAGAGAGAATAAACATGTCCAAACCAACCTCTGCTAGGAGAGATTAAACAGGTCCAAACAAACTGCTAGGAGAGATTAAACAGGTCCAAACAAACCCCTGCTAGGAGAGATTAAACAGGTCCAAACCAATTGTTGGGAGAAATTAAACAGGTCCAAACCAACCCCTGCTAGGATAGATTAAACAGCTCCAAACCAACCCCTGCTAGGAGAGATTAAACAGGTCCAAACCAACCACAGATATGAGAGATTAAACAGCTCCATACCAACCCCTGCTTAGAGAGATTAAACAGGTCCAAACCAGCTGCTGGGAGAGATTTAACAGGTCCAAACCAACCCCTGCTGGGAGAGATTAATCAGGTCCATACCAACCCCTGCTGGGAGAGATGAAGCAGGTCCAAACCAACAATTAGGAGATATTAAACAGGTACAAACCGACCCCTGCTAGGAAAGATTACACAGCTCACAACCGACTGCTGGGAGAGATTAAACAGGTCCAAACCAACCACTTCTAGGAGAGATTAAACAGGTCCAAACCAACCCCTGCTGGGACAGATTAAGCAGGTCCATACCAACCCCTGCTGGGAGAGATTAAGCAGGGCCATACCAACTCCTGCTAGGAGAGATTAAACAGGTCCAAACCAACCCCTGCTCAGAGAGATTAAACAGGTCCAAACCAACTGTTGGGAGAGATTAAACAGGTCCAAACCAACCCCTGCTCAGAGAGATTAAACAGGTCCAAACCAACTGTTGGGAGAGATTAGACAGTATTAAAAAGGTCAGAACCAACCCCAGCTAGGAGAGATGAAATATCTTCAAACCAACCCCAGCTAGGAGAGATTAAACAGGTCCAAACAAATCCTTGCTAGGATAGATTAAACAGGTCCAAACCAACCCCTGCTAGGAGAGATTAAACAGGTCCAAACCAACTGCTAGGAGAGATTAAACAGGTCCAAACCAACCCCTGCTAGGAGAGATTAAACAGGTCCAAACCAACCCCTGCTAGGAGAGATTAAACAGGTCCAAACAAACTGCTAGGAGAGATTAAACAGGTCCAAACAAACCCCTGCTAGGAGAGATTAAACAGGTCCAAACCAATTGTTGGGAGAAATTAAACAGGTCCAAACCAACCCCTGCTAGGAGAGATTAGACAGGTCCAAACCAACTACTGCTATGAGAGATTAAACAGCTCCATACCAACCCCTGCTAGGAGAGATTAGACAGGTCCAAACCAACCCCTGCAAAGAGAGATTAAACAGGTCCAAACCAACTGTTGGGAGAGATTAAACAGGTCCAAACCAACCCCTGCTAAGAGAGAATAAACATGTCCAAACCAACCTCTGCTAGGAGAGATTAAACAGGTCCAAACAAACTGCTAGGAGAGATTAAACAGGTCCAAACAAACCCCTGCTAGGAGAGATTAAACAGGTCCAAACCAATTGTTGGGAGAAATTAAACAGGTCCAAACCAACCCCTGCTAGGATAGATTAAACAGCTCCAAACCAACCCCTGCTAGGAGAGATTAAACAGGTCCAAACCAACCACAGATATGAGAGATTAAACAGCTCCATACCAACCCCTGCTTAGAGAGATTAAACAGGTCCAAACCAACTGCTGGGAGAGATTTAACAGGTCCAAACCAACCCCTGCTGGGAGAGATTAATCAGGTCCATACCAACCCCTGCTGGGAGAGATGAAGCAGGTCCAAACCAACAATTAGGAGATATTAAACAGGTACAAACCGACCCCTGCTAGGAAAGATTACACAGCTCACAACCGACTGCTGGGAGAGATTAAACAGGTCCAAACCAACCACTTCTAGGAGAGATTAAACAGGTCCAAACCAACCCCTGCTGGGACAGATTAAGCAGGTCCATACCAACCCCTGCTGGGAGAGATTAAGCAGGGCCATACCAACTCCTGCTAGGAGAGATTAAACAGGTCCAAACCAACCCCTGCTCAGAGAGATTAAACAGGTCCAAACCAACTGTTGGGAGAGATTAAACAGGTCCAAACCAACACCTTCTGGGAGAGATTAAACAGGTCCAAACCAACTGTTGGGAGAGATTAAACAGGTCCAAACCAACCCCTGCTAGGAGAGATTAAACAGGTCCAAACCAACCCCTGCTAGGAGAGATTAAACAGGTCCAACTCCAATTGTGCTCAGAAGCATTCCCAAACGGCCTCCGACCATCCTCCGCCCCACAAGAAAACAAACCTTGCTCAAAGCCAAAGATGCTCCTCACCACAATTTGAACAAACTAACATCAAACAACCGAGACTGAAGCAGCAACTGCTGCCACTGCCCAAGTCCCATTGGGGCCCAGCCTCTTGGTGTGTTTTACTGACCAGGTCCCATTGGGGCCCCAGCCTCTTGGTGTGTTTTACTGACCAGGTCCCATTGGGGCCCCAGCCTCTTGGTGTGTTTTACTGATCAGGTCCCATTGGGGCCCCAGCCTCTTGGTGTGTTTTACTGATCAGGTCCCATTGGGGCCCCAGCCTCTTGGTGTGTTTTACTGACCAGGTCTGAGACATACTGTCTTCTGTTCTCTATGTAATGGATTGTTTCTGTCACATGTCATTCATCACATACCTTCTGTGGCAGGAACAAAATGATGAAACATTATCACATATCATACATTTTCTTCTGGTATGTTCCTTCCAATAAGCGCTACTATAGTACTGTACTATAGTACTATAGTACGGAGCTAACAAAACAAGGTTTGAATCTTTAGGGAGAAAAAAATAACTCTGCCTTTGTGCACCTGTAGATGTGGGGGGCTGGCCTGTATGCATTAACCATCTCAGAGCACCTGTAGATGTGGGGGGCTGGCCTGTATGCATTAACCATCTCAGAGCACCTGTAGATGTGGGGGGCTGGCCTGTATGCATTAACCATCTCAGAGCACCTGTAGATGTGGGGGGCTGGCCTGTATGCATTAACCATCTCAGAGCACCTGTAGATGTGGGGGGCTGGCCTGTATGCATTAACCATCTCAGAGCACCTGTAGATGTGGGGGGGCTGGCCTGTATGCATTAACCATCTCAGAGCACCTGTAGATGTGGGGGGCTGGCCTGTATGCATTAACCATCTCAGAGCACCTGTAGATGTGGGGGGCTGGCCTGTATGCATTAACCATCTCAGAGTAGGAGTGCTGATCTAGGATCAGGGTCCCCTCATGTCCATCTAGTCTTATTCACTGTGATCTAACAGGCAAAACTGATCATAAAACAACACTTGGCTGAGACACTTGATACATTCGGCCCACCGGACCCCACTAGTAAGGAAAACTTGACAGAAGTCCTTCCCCACAGGCGACAGACGGAGCAGTGTACCAGAAGATTCTACAGAATCCAATAACGGAAAACTTCGTGTCCCAAATTACATCATATTCCCTATATAGTGCACTACTTTTGACCAAAGCCCTAGGGATTTGGTGCCATTTGGTAGGCAGACAACAGCTCCAGAAATGCTCTATTCTACATTATGTTCCTCTACTCTGGTGACTCTCAGTTAGCAAATAACTCTCTGCTGTTTAACTAACAGTCAGAAATGGCTCTCTGCTGTTTAACTAACAGTCAGAAATGGCTCTCTGCTGTTTAACTAACAGTCAGAAATGGCTCTCTGCTGTTTAACTAACAGTCAGAAATGGCTCTCTGCTGTTTAACTAACAGTCAGAAATGGCTCTCTGCTGTTTAACTAACAGTCAGAAACGGCTCCCTGCTGTTTAACTAACAGTCAGAAATGGCTCCCTGCTGTTTTGCTCCCTCTTTGTTTGTTTGTTTGTTTGTCTTTCGTAGGACCGTAGGAGAGTCAGTCAAGGAACCTGCTCCTCCAACGAGTCCTCTACAACAACAGACTGTGATGTCACCCTATTGCATATTGTCTTCCTTCTACAGTGTAGCTCAATCAATCTTTCTGCTTTTAGGGATGTTCTCATTCAGCACACCATTCACAACAGACAAACAGGACTCAAGCAAACAGCAAGATATTCAGTATTCAGCGTAGGTTAGTGAAATCACAAGAGGAGCGAGCAATTTAGATTATGTTTTATTCAAAGATTGTTCATTTTGTCTACAGTGTAAAAGGTCATGATTTGATTGATGTTCAAGTCAAAAAGACAAAGGAATGAAATACAAGTATGGTAAAATAACTGGGTGGGAATAATATCAACAGCATCCATACAAAATGAATCTCTATGCTACAATGACACTGTAACCGTCTGACTTCAAACCAGGAAGAAGAAGAAGAAGAATGTACCAATCAGCCATTTTAAAAAGGATCAGTAGGTTGCGTGAAAGTCTTGTCTATCGAAACAAACCTTTTTTTAACAAAAAGGTATGAAATATGTAGTAGAGTCTGTAAAATAACATAAATGGAGGAAATATTAACACTATTCACAAGTCAGGCTATAAAAAAATCAGAACATAGAGATGTGTATCCTAGCTGTATAACATGGTATAGCTATCTCATGATAACAAAACAATCAAGTACTAATAGTTAGTTGATAAAATAAACAACACGCACTGTAATTTTTGTGAACAAACACACACAGTACATACAGTACATACAACACATACAGTACATACAGTACATACAGTGCATACAGTACATTTAGTACATACAGTACATAGAGTGCATACAGTGCATACAGTACATACAATACATACAGTGTATACAGTACATACAGCACATACAGTACATACAGTACATACAGTGCATACAGTGCATACAGTACATACAGTACATACAATGCATACAATACATACATTGCATACAGTACATACAGTACATACAGTGCATACAGTACACACATTACACACAGTACATACAGTGCATACAGTACATACAGTGCAGTACAGTACATACAGTACATTGTGCATACAGGGCATACAGTACATACAATGCATACAATACATACATTGCATACAGTACATACAGTACATACTGTACAGTACATAGTGCATACAGGGCATACAGTACACACAGTACATACAGTACATACAGTACATACAGTACATACAGAACATACAGTGTACAACCATAAGAAAATAGACAGCAATAACATTTGGCAAAAGGATATTGACGTATGTATACATTTTATACAGCTATTTTTTTCATCATTTGAATATAATAACACTTTAGCAGTTAGGTCTTGCAATGCACATGTTAGCAGATTTTACTAATCCTGAATTGATATGCATATTTGTCAAAATTTATAATTTAGAAGTGATGATTAAGAACCTATTTGACCAACATTGTGGCAAAATGGATGAGTCACTTCCATGGTGAATTCCTATCTGCTTCAGTAGATAGTGGCATCTGGGTCCAGTTGATTCAAATTGATTCCAGTTGATTTTCTTCATTTGGGGATTTAGTCCCAAAATAGATTAAATAAATGGAGAAACCCAGCAAAGGCCTTTCCAGTCATGGTATTGGGGAGTTTTTACCTGACTGCTGTATTGGCCATGATACAGAGACCGGACAGACAACAACACTAACAGACCTCATACAGTAACCGTACATAATGAGTTAGCATTGCACCTTGATTATTAGATTTTTGATTGGACGGTGAAGAGCTATTCAATTTTTGATTGGACGGTGAAGAGCGTGGATGTCCAATGGGTTTGCCAGACTGCTGATTCAGCGTCATGTGACCTCAGCGAAGGCGATGTGATTCTAAAAAGAGGAAAGATAAAATACAACAGCGATGAAATAAGACGAGTTACAGAAAATTTTATTTTGGGGGGGGGGGGGGGAGGTGCGGCTTGTACTCTAGCTATGTGTTACCTTGATCATCTAGTTCAACCGCCATATTATTATTATTATTTAAATCTTTATTTTAACAGGGAAAAACAGACTGAGACATGGATCTCTTTTACGGCTGTGCCCTGTGTAAACATGTTGACATGTACAGTTTTAGACATACAGACAAGAACATTTCAAACATACAAAACAAAAAAACACAATTCAACAGAAACAATCACAGACAACATCATATTGATCCTCCAATAAAATGGGCAAGGGACACCAGCGTGTCTCACTTAAGTTGGATCTGCAGTTTGTTCCATAAATAAGGTGCATATAGCCCCTGTCTGTGTCAGATGCAGATGCAAGATTCATACGCCATTCAAAAAGTATTCCTAATCACGTTACACAGGAAATTTTCATACTTATGAAGGTTTTAGGAAGGCTTCATTAACCCTTGAATGTTGTAGTTTGTTTTAAAATGGGACTGAAGACTGATGCAGTTATTTGTGTCAGTGTTTCTGGGTAAAAAAATAATAATAATATGGTGGACTGGGAGGGTGTCATGACCGCCACAGCCTGACTGATGTGGTATAACAGGTTGGTAATGCCTCACATCTACGGCTGTGGCGGACATGACATTTTGTCAAGCAAATAACTGCCTGTCTCATGGTAATTGTTCCGGTAATTAACATAAACACATTGAGCATCTCTTGGCTTCTAAACGTAGCCTACAAGCCACTGACGCAGACCTTTGGAACGTCTACATTTTAAAGTCTAATCAATTCCATTCAATATAGCCAACATCATCACATTAAATCCATTATTTATTTTAGACAGGTCTAAAGAAACATGTTATGAAGAAAATGTAGTCTATTTCAGAAGAACAGAATAGCATACTCTGAGTTGTCCTTATGTTAGGCCCTGATCTGGCTATGCCATGTGGCTGTGGGCTACACTAGTTCATTTAGCAGACAAGATTTGGTTAGAATTCCGTGGCATTATTTTATATTATTTTATAGTATGAAGAATGCAAATGAACAAAGCTGAATAAAATAGAAAGGATATTTCTTCCAAATGATTTGAGGGAGTGCGCATATGCGGCTATTCTGTGTTGAGCGGTTAACAAAGAAACAGTTCCTCCT
Source organism: Coregonus sp. 'balchen' (assembly GCA_902810595.1). Classification (NCBI taxonomy): domain Eukaryota; kingdom Metazoa; phylum Chordata; class Actinopteri; order Salmoniformes; family Salmonidae; genus Coregonus; species Coregonus sp. 'balchen'. The sequence goes on from LR778259.1 coordinate 33,807,849, forward strand.
ATATGCTTAATTTACAGCTATTTGTGCAACTTTAGCTGTTATACAAACGTTGGGCTACATGTTTAGATTTTTAATACATTCTAAGGCTGCATGATGCGACTGGTTCGGTGTTTTTTACGCAGGCTGCACACACTTCATCAGTCTCTCATTCACAATTTGACAAGCACTTGATAATGCCTCAAATTTCCCGGCGGCATCCCCTTTGTGTGGCCGTAATGCCCCCTAAAAAAATCCATGTATTTTGCGGCCGGTGGCCGTTGTGCCCTTGAGCTGAGTATAATCATTATAATTCCCTTCTCCCGGCTGCGTGCTCCGAAGCACCTCTCACTCACATAGCTCTCTCAGATACAGTACCAGTCAAAAGTTTGGACACACCTACTCATTCCAGGGTTTTTCTTTATTTTTCCTATTTTCTACATTGTAGAATAATAGTGAAGACATCAAAACTATGAATTAACACATACGGAATCATGTAGTGTTAAACAAATCAAAATATATTTTATATTTGAGATTCTTCAAAGTAGCCACCCTTTGCCTTGATGACAGCTTTGCACACTCTTGGCATTCTCTCAACCAGCTTCATGAGGTAGTCACCTGGAATTCATTTCAATTAACAGGTGTGCCTTCTTAAAAGTTAATTTGTGGAATTTCTTTCCTTCTTAATGCGTTTGAGCCAATCAGCTGTGTTGTGACAAGGTAGTGGTGTTATACAGAAGATAGCCCTATTTGGTAAAAGAACAGCTCAAATAAGCAAAGTGAAACGACATTCCATCATTACTTTAAGACATGAATGTCAGTCAATCTGGAACATTTCAAGAACTTTGAAAATGTCTTAAAGTGCAGTCTAAGAAAACATTAAGCTCTATGATGAAACTGGCTCTCATGGGGACCGCCACAGGAAAGGAAGATCCAGAGTTCATTAGAGTTAACTGCACCTCAGATTGCAGCCCAAATAAACGCTTCACAGAGTTCAAGTAACAGACACATCTCAACATCAACTGTTCAGAGGAGCCTTCATGGTCGAATTGCTGCAAAGAAACCACTACTAAAGGACACCAATAAGAAGAACAGACCGGTGGAAATCTGCCCTTTGGTCTGATGATTTGGTTCCAACCGCTCTGTCTTTGTGAGACGCAGAGTAGGTGAACGAATGATCTCCGCATGTGTGGTTCCCACCGTGAAGCATGGAGGATGTGTGATGGTGTGGGGGTGCTTTGCTGGTGACACTGTCTGTGATTTATTTAGATTTCAAGGCACACTTAACCAGCATGGCTACCACAGCATTCTGCAGCGATACGCCATCCCATCTGGTTTGCGCTTAGTGGGACTATCATTTGTTTTTCAACAGGACAATGACCCAAAACACACCTCCAGGCTGTGTAAGGGCTATTTGACCAAGGAGAGTGATGGAGTGCTGCATCAGATGACATGGCCTCCACAATCACCCGACCTCAACCCAATTGAGATAGTTTGGGATGAGTTGGACCGCAGAGTGAAGGAAAAGCAGCCAACAAGTGCTCAGCATATGTGGGAACTCCTTCTAGACTGTTGGAAAAACATTCCTCATGAAGCTGGTTGAGAGAATGTCATGAGTGCGCAAAACTGTCATCAAGGCAAAGGGTGGCTACTTTGAAGAATCTAAAATCAAAAAACATTTTGATTTGTTTAACGCTTTTTTGATTACTACATGATTCCATATGTGTTATTTCATTGTTTTGATGTCTTCACTATTATTCTACAATGTAGAAAATAGTGAAAAATTAAGAAAAATCCTGGAATGAGTCGGTGTGTCCAAACTTTTGACTGGTACTGTATCTCAATTCGTATTAGCCAATGCCCTCACAGGCAATCTTGGGTACTTCCCAAAGGCTACAAGTGAAGACAGACACATCGGGGCGTGCGTCCTTATCAAATTCCGAGGCGCATATTGAAGATGTTAGAAGAACTGTCCATATTTGCACAATTCTTCATCAGCCAACAAGATGAGTAGGCCTAACAAACAGCAAAAGCACTAGCCTATGTCAATCTACCTTCCCCCACAGTACAAAAGTTGACCTATTCTATTCCAAACATAGTCTGGGACAGTTGTGGGATGCGATAGAGCCCAAATTAATACAACCACTATCATCAAAAAACCTTTTAAAATCAATGAGGCTGATGCAACAGATCAGAACATTTAGCTTAATATTTTGACAAACTATTATTTCTATTTCAATATTATATATATATAATAATAATATATATAATATATTAAATTATATTAATTATATTAATTATTAGCACAGTAATGCACACGGCAGTAGGCTATAAGCGCGAATGTTCCAAAATGCAATCAATTAGCGGAAAAACAACATTCTCAAAAGTGACCGCAAATGTCATTATGTATCGTAATGCTTTTTTATAAAAGTGCATTTTTATGGTGAAAATGATCTTCTTCAAACTTGAAACTCACGCGCCACCTATGTATGCCAGTTAGGCTCTACACCGGTTATAAAGCGGATTAATGTGCTTAATTTTAAGAAGTTATTTGGCCACTTAAGTTGTGATACAAACCTTATCAAAGCATATAGGCCTATGGGCTAGGCTATGATTCGAAAAAGTAGTAAAAAAAGGCATGCGCTGTTTCTTGCCTTCCTGAACACAAGCTGGGCATCATTCACAAGTGATAATATATAATTCACATGTGATAGGCTAATCTTGTCACCCATCAGACTATTGTTGATTTAATCTTGTCTTTACATATAGTGAATAATATGTGTGAAATTAGTTTTGATTTAGAATGGACCATTATCATGCACCTGTCCTGAAACAGCAGCAGGGGGAAACACATACATGTCATTTATGCACTTCAATAGCGAATGGATGACGCTTTTCCCGTGGTTCATTTTCATGCCAGCCAGGTAGGCTATACTCCTGTTGTAAAGAGAAGCAATGTGCTTAATATTAGGAAAGTTGAGAAATAAATATAGCAGGCCTAGCCTATAGAAATCTCTTTTTAATAGAGGCCATCAAAACTGTTTTTTTTTCACACAATTGCATAGCCTATAGAAATGTTGACAACAACATGAGCTCATGACTCATAAATGGCATATTTTATGACTCATGACTCCATAAGAGCGTCTGCTAAATGACGAAAATGTAAATGTGAATGTAAGTGTTTGATTAGATTTTCGAAAACATTTGCATTGATGTCAGAGTGATTAGAGGGACAATAGAGTGCTGAGTATCCAGGCAGTTAGCAAGTTTGGTAGGCTACTAATGACCATTTAGCAGCATCAGAGCCTGGAGAAGCCTAGCTACCGTGACTACATTTACATTTTAGTCATTTAGCAGACACTCTTATCCAGAGAGACTTACAGTTAGTGAATACATATATATTTTTTTATACTGGCCCCCCGTGGGAATCGAGCCCACAACCCTGGCGTTGCAAACGCCATGCTCTATCAACTGAGCTACATCCCTGCCGGCCATTCCCTCCCCTACCCTGGACGACGCTGGGCCAATTGTGCGCCACCCCATGGGTCTCCCGGTCGCGGCCGGCTGCGAAAGAGCCTGGATTCGAACCAGGATCTCTAGTGGCACAGTTAGCACTGCTATGCAGTGCCTTAGACCACTGCGCCACTCAGGAGTTACGTGGAAGTTGACAGTGGTCATGACTCGTGACTGCAAGTGTGGCGGCCCTACACAATAACAGCCCTACTCACATCGCATAATTCACAGCGCTGCTAACTAACTAGTCGCTATGCAACAGTATGAAGAAATGTTCTTGAGCACCTGAGACATCGAGAACGTTGAGTAACTAACCACTTCTCCCACAGTAAAACCAGCTCTGAAGAGCTTGACGCAGTGGAAGAACAGGGACCCCACAGGTCAATACTGTGGTTAGCAGGAAGGGATTATAATACAATTTCACCAACCACAATAAGATAACTATGTGAGTGAGTCACTGGCAGAGAAAGACACAGTATTGTCAGGGTCAGTGCTCTGCTTCCACACAACTCATCCAAATGGAAAGTGGTGGACTGCATGTTCTGTTTTATGCATTGTTCTATGCCTGTAGGACACTCTTCCAATTGGCTGGTTTTCACCAAAAGGTATTCAATTCAGAGAATATATTGATGTGTATCAGTGCATCATACAGTGCTATGTTTATTCATTAGATTAGTAGGGGAGAGTGGGGTAAGTTGAGCCATTGTTTTTTACATTCAGCCTCACTCCGTCAAGGGAAAGATAGTATTATTTCTAACAAAGATATCTGCATATATATTTCAGGATTTTGCGTATCCCTGGAAATAATCAGAATTCATGTAAATATGACAGTTTTGAAAACATAACTTGTCGGGAAAAAAAAGTGGTCTCTCGGCACAACTTTGCCCGGGTATGGGGTAAACTGAGTCGCTTAGCCCGGGTATGGGGTAAACTGAGCCTCTTAGCCCGGGTATGGGGTAAACTGAGCCTCTTAGCCCGGGTCTGGGGTATGTTGAGCCGCTTAGCCCGGGTATGGGGTAAACTGAGCCGCTTAGCCCGGGTAGGGGTAAACTGAGCCGCTTAGCCCGGGTATGGGTATGTTGAGCCGCTTAGCCCGGGTATGGGGTAAACTGAGCCGCTTAGCCCGGGTATGGGGTATGTTGAGCCGCTTAGCCCGGGTATGGGGTAAACTGAGCCGCTTAGCCCGGGTATGGGGTATGTTGAGCCGCTTAGCCCGGGTATGGGGTAAACTGAGCCGCTTAGCCCGGGTATGGGGTAAACTGAGCCGCTTAGCCCGGGTATGGGGTAAACTGAGCCGCTTAGCCCGGGTATGGGGTAAACTGAGCCGCTTAGCCCGGGTATGGGGTAAACTGAGCCGCTTAGCCCGGGTATGGGGTAAACTGAGCCGCTTAGCCCGGGTATGGGGTAAACTGAGCCGCTTAGCCCGGGTATGGGGTAAACTGAGCCGCTTAGCCCGGGTATGGGGTAAACTGAGCCGCTTAGCCCGGGTATGGGGTAAACTGAGCCTCTTAGCCCGGGTATGGGGTAAACTGAGCCGCTTAGCCCGGGTATGGGGTAAACTGAGCCTCTTAGCCCGGGTATGGGGTATGTTGAGCCGCTTAGCCCGGGTATGGGGTATGTTGAGCCGCTTAGCCCGGGTATGGGGTAAACTGAGCCTCTTAGCCCGGGTATGGGGTAAACTGAGCCGCTTAGCCCGGGTATGGGGTAAACTGAGCCGCTTAGCCCGGGTATGGGGTAAACTGAGCCTCTTAGCCCGGGTATGGGGTATGTTGAGCCGCTTAGCCCGGGTATGGGGTATGTTGAGCCGCTTAGCCCGGGTATGGGGTAAACTGAGCCGCTTACCCCGGGTATGGGGTATGTTGAGCCCCGGGACAGGGTAAGTTAAACCACCTACACATTTCTGTACTGAATGAAATATTACCACTACCTTTTTAAAAACCATGTCTATCTTTATTTCCCAAACACAATTAAACATAATCACAAATCACTTTTTTGTCTTTTAATAATTTTAATCATCTTTGAACATAGGCTTAACACCTAACAAATACATTTTTAAAACACTTTTAACATAAACCAGGCCCTGTTGTTACCTCATATCCCAGCGATAATGCCTGGGAAGAAAACACTTCAATTTGCTCAACTTGCCATTGGCAAACATTTTGACTATATTAGGCACTGCCATGCCAGGTTTAGGACCTCATATTGAAGCTTATAGAGACCCCAACTGATGTATAGAACAATCTTAAAATGATCTACTTTGGTTTAGATACAAGCATTATGAAAACTCTAACACAATAAATTAATTTGACTTGGTGAAAATCTGTTTTTTGGACCTAACTTGCTTACCACTTTTTAAATGGGGGTTCTTCCTTCACAGACTCCATGAAATTATGACCTCTTTCTAAATATTTGGTAAATAATAATAATAATAATAATAATAATTATTATTATTATTATTATTATTATTATTATTATTATTATTATTATTATTTGACCCTATGGGACATGGTCAAAAGTAGTACACTATAAAAAATAATATGGTGCCATTGTTCCAGAGGTTGTCTTGGAGCCAAACACAAACAGCTGCATACATTTATTGCCTTGTGTTCTGCCCCAGAATGCGCTCTTTGAACGACCAAGGAGGCTCATCTTCAATGTCTGTCTCCTACAGGAGTTTAGTGGTACTGATGTGCACAGAATGTTTAAGATACACTAACCGGACGGTTTAATAGGTACACCCATCTGGTACGGAGTCGGACCCCCCCATTGCCTCCAGAACAGCCTGTCTTCGGGACATTCTACAAGGTGTCAGAAACGTTCCACAGGGATGTTGGTCCATGCTGATGCGATGGCATCATGCAGGTGCTGCAGATTGGACGGCGGTACATTCATGCTGCGATCAGCCCGTTCCATCTCATCCCAAAGATGCTCTATTGGGTTGTGGTCTGGGGACTGCACAGGCCACTCAAGTAAACTGAACTCACTGTTATGTTCCAGTAAAAAAGATTCCACTCCTCAATTGTCCAGTTTTGGTGATCGCATGCCCACTGGAGCCGCTTCCTGTTTTTAACTGATAGGAGGAGAACCCGGTGTGGTCGTCTGCTGCAACAGCCCATCAGAGACAAGGATCGACGAGTTGCACGTTCCGAGATGCCGTTCCGCACACCACTGTTGTACTGCGCCGTTATTTGTCTGTTTGTGGTCCGCCTGTTAGCTAGCATGATTCTTGCCGTTCTCCTTCGACCTCTCTCATCAACGAGATGTTTTCGCCCACAGGACTGCCACTGATTGTATGTGTTTTGATTGTCGCACCATTGTTGGTAAACCTTAGACACTGTCGTGCGTGTATGTTTATAGCAGGACATTAATTCATTGGTCATCAATTGGAAACAATATATACAGTGCATTCGGAAAGTATTCAGACCCCTTGACTTTTTCCACATTTTGTTATGTTACAGCCTTATTCTGAAATTGATTATATTGTTTTTTTCCCTCATCAATCTACACACAATACCTCATAATGACAAAGCAAAAACAGGTTTTTAGAAATTAAAACTGAAATATTACATTAACATAAATTTCAGACCCTTCACTCAGTACTTTGTTGAAGCACCTTTGGCAGCGATTACAGCCTCGAGTCTTCTTGGGTATGACGCTACAAGCTTGGCACACATGTATTTGGGGAGTTTCTCCCATTCTTCTCTGCAGATCCTCTCAAGCTCTGTCAGGTTGGATGGGGAGCGTCGCTGCACAGCTATTTTCAGGTCTCTCCAGAGATGTTCCATCGGGTTCAAGTCCGGGCTCTGACTGGGCAACTCAAGGACATTCAGAGACTTGTCCCGAAGCCACTCCTGCATTGTCTTGGCTGTGTGCTTAGGGTCGTTGTCCTGTTGGAAGGTGAACCTTCACCCCAGTCTGAGGTCCTGAGCGCTCTGGAGCAGGTTTTCATCAAGGATCTCTCTGTACTTTGCACCATTCATCTTTCCCACGATCCTGACTAGTCTCCCAGTCCCTGCCGCTGAAAAACATCCCCACAGCATGATAATGCCACCACCATGCTTCACCGTAAGGATGGTGGCAGGTTTCCTCCAGACATGACGCTTGGCATTCAGGACAAAGAGTTCAATCTTGGTTTCATCAGACCAGAGAATCTTGTTTCTCATGGTCTGAGAGTCCTTTAGGTGCCTTTTGGGAAACTCCAAGCGGGCTGTCATGTGCCTTTTACTGAGGAGTGGCTTCCGTCTGGCCACTCTACCATAAAGGCCTGATTGGTGGAGTGCTGCAGAGATGGTTGTCCTTCTGGAAGGTTCTCCCATCTCCAAAGAGGAACTCTGGAGCTCTGTCAGAGTGACCATCGGGTTCTTGGTCACCTCCCTGACCAAGGCCCTTCTCCTCCGATTGCTCAGTTTGGCCGGGCGGCCAGCTCTAGGAAGAGTATTGGTGGTTCCAAACTTTTTCCATTTAAGAATGATTACATTTACATTTTACATTTTAGTCATTTAGCAGACGCTCTTATCCAGAGCGACTTACAGGAGCAATTAGGGTTAAGTGCCTTGCTCATGGGCACATTAACGTCATTTAGCAGACGCTCTTAGCCAGAGCGACTCACAAATTGGTGCGTTCACCCTATAGCCAGTGGGATAACCACTTTACAATTGGGGGGGGGGGGGGGGGGGGGGGTAGAAGGATTCCTTTATCCTATCCCAGGTATTCCTTAAAGAGGTGGGGTTTCAAATGTCTCCGGAAGGTGGTGAGTGACTCCGCTGTCCTGGCGTCGTGAGGGAGCTTGTTCCACCATTGGGGTGCCAGAGCAGCGAACAGTTTTGACTGGGCTGAGCGGGAACTATGCTTCCGCAGAGGAAGGGGAGCCAGCAGGCCAGAGGTGGATGAGCGCAATGCCCTCATTTGGGTGTAGGGACTGATCAGAGCCTGAAGGTACAGAGGTGCCGTTCCCCTCACTGCTCCATAGGCAAGCACCATGGTCTTGTAGCGGATGCGAGCTTCAACTGGAAGCCAGTGGAGTGTGCGGAGGAGGGGGGTGATGATGGAGGCCAATGTGTTCTTGGGGACCTTCAATGCTGCAGAAATGTTTTGGTACCCTTCCCCAGAGCTCTACGGACAATTCCTTCGACCTCAGGGCTTGGTTTTTGCTCTGACATGCACTATCAACTGTGGGACCTTATATAGACAGGTGTGTGCCTTTCCAAATCATGTCCAATCAATTGAATTTACCACAGGTGGACTCCAAATCAAGTTGTAGAAACATCTCAAGGATGATCAATGGAAACATGATGTACCTGAGCTCAATTTCGCGTCTCATAGCAAATGGGTGAATAGGGCGTTTCCACAGGGTGTAGTGTATAGGGTGTTTCCATAGGGTGTAGTGTATAGGGTGTTTCTACAGGGTGTAGGGTGTTTCTACAGGGTGTAGTGAATAGGGTGTTTCTATAGGGTGTAGTGAATAGGGTTTTTCTATAGGGTGTAGTGTATAGGGTGTTTCTATAGTGTATAGGGTGTTTCTACAGGGTGTAGTGACTAGGGTGTTTCTATAGGGTGTAGTGAATAGGGTGTAGTGAATAGGGTGTTTCTATAGGGTGTATTGAATAGGGTGTTTCTACAGGGTGTAGGGTGTTTCTACAGGGTGTAGTGAATAGGGTGTTTATATAGGGTGTAGGGTGTTTCTACAGGGTGTAGGGTGTTTCTATAGGGAGTAGTGTATATGGTGTTTCTATAGGGAGTAGTGTATAGGGTGTTTCTATAGTGTATAGGGTGTTTCTATAGGGTGTAGTGTATAGGGTGTTTCTATAGGGTGTAGTGTATAGGGTGTTTCTATAGGGATTAGTGTATAGGGTGTTTCTATAGGGTGTAGAGTATAGGGTGTTTCTACAGGGTGTAGGGTGTAGTAGGGAAGAGTGTATAGGGTTGAGTACCTGCAATGTGACGTAGTTCTCCAGTGGGCTCTCCACGCTAGACATGCTCATCATGGAAGCATTAGCCATGTTCTCCTGTGGGGGGTCTTCACTACTCAGCAACAGCTTGCCTTTGAAGTTATGCACCACACACACCACCTAGAACACACAGCAGGGAGAGACAGGAGTTATACACCAATTTACAACAACAAATATGACAGCTTTTTCTGACCACCGTACAACCAGCTGGTCATAAATGTGACCTCTATATTATGTGCTATATATACAGTGGGGAGAACAAGTATTTGATACACTGCCGATTTTGCAGGTTTTCCTACTTACAAAGCATGTAGAGGTCTGTAATTTGTATCATAGGTACACATCAACTGAACAGAAAATTACATTGTATGATTTTTAAGTAATTAATTTGCATTTTATTGCATGACATAAGTATTTGATACATCAGAAAAGCAGAACTTAATATTTGGTACAGAAACCTTTGTTTGCAATTACAGAGAGCATACATTTCCTGTAGGTCTTGACCAGGTTTGCACACACTGCAGCAGGGATTTTGGCCCACTCCTCCATACAGACCTTCTCCAGATCCTTCAGGTTTCGGGGCTGTCGCTGGGCAATATGGACTTTCAGCTCCCTCCAAAGATTTTCTATTGGGTTCAGGTCTGGAGACTGGCTAGGCCACTCCAGGACCTTGAGATGCTTCTTACGGAGCCACTCCTTAGTTGCCCTGGCTGTGTGTTTCGGGTCGTTGTCATGCTGGAAGACCCAGCCACGACCCATCTTCAATGCTCTTACTGAGGGAAGGAGGTTGTTGGCCAAGATCTCGCGATACATGGCCCCATCCATCCTCCCCTCAATACGGTGCAGTCGTCCTGTCCCCTTTGCAGAAAAGCATCCCCAAAGAATTATGTTTCCACCTCCATGCTTCACGGTTGGGATGGTGTTCTTGGGGTTGTACTCATCCTTCTTCTTCCTCCAAACACGGCGAGTGGAGTTTAGACCAAAAAGCTCTATTTTTGTCTCATCAGACCACATGACCTTCTCCCATTCCTCCTCATGATCATCCAGATGGTCATTGGCAAACTTCAGACGGGCCTGGACATGCGCTGGCTTGAGCAGGGGGACCTTGCGTGCGCTGCAGGATTTAAATCCATGACGGCGTAGTGTGTTACTAATGGTTTTCTTTGAGACTGTGGTCCCAGCTCTCTTCAGGTCATTGACCATGTCCTGTCGTGTAGTTCTGGGCTGATCCCTCACCTTCCTCATGATCATTGATGCCCCACGAGGTGAGATCTTGCATGGAGCCCCAGACCGAGGGTGATTGACCGTCATCTTGAACTTCTTCCATTTTCTAATAATTGCGCCAACAGTTGTTGCCCTCTCACCAAGCTGCTTGCCTATTGTCCTGTAGCCCATCCCAGCCTTGTGCAGGTCTACAATTTTATCCCTGATGTCCTTAAACAGCTCTCTGGTCTTGGCCATTGTGGAGAGGTTGTAGTCTGTTTGATTGAGTGTGTGGACAGGTGTCTTTTATACAGGTAACGAGTTCAAACAGGTGCAGTTAATTCAGGTAATGAGTGGAGAACAGGAGGGCTTCTTAAAGAAAAACTAACAGGTCTGAAAGAGCCGGAATTCTTACTGGTTGGTAGGCGATCAAATACTTATGTCATGCAATAAAATGCAAATTAATTACTTAAAAATCATACAATGTGATTTTCTGGATTTTTTTTTTAGATTCCGTCTCTCACAGTTGAAGTGTACCTATGATAAAAATTACAGACCTCTACATGCTTTGTAAGTAGGAAAACCTGCAAAATCGGCAGTGTATCAAATACTTGTTCTCCCCACTGTATATACTGGTCATATATATATATATATATATATATATATATAGATATATATATATATATATATATATATATATATATATATATTATATTATATTACTTAGCCTACTGGTCATATATATTATATATATTATATTACTTAGCCTGCTGGTCATATATATTATATTACTTAGCCTACTGGTCATATATATTATATATATTATATTACTTAGCCTACTGGTCATATATATTATATATATTATATTACTTAGCCTGCTGGTCATATATATTATATTACTTAGCCTACTGGTCATATATATTATATATATTATATTACTTAGCCTACTGGTCATATATATTATATATATTATATTACTTAGCCTGCTGGTCATATATATTATATATATTATATTACTTAGCCTGTTGGTCATATATATTATATATATTATATTACTTACCTACTGGTCATATATATTATATTACTTAGCCTGCTGGTCATATATATTATATATATTATATTACTTAGCCTACTGGTCATATATATTATATTACTTAGCCTGCTGGTCAGATATATTATATGACTTAGCCTACTGGTCATATATATATATATATATATATATATATATATATATATATATATATATATATATATATACTTATATAGATATTATATAGATATTATATTACTTAGCCTACTGGTCATATATATTATATATATTATATTACTTAGCCTGCTGGTTATATATATTATATATATTATATTACTTAGCCTACTGGTCATATATATATATATATTATATATATTATATTGCTTAGCCTGCTGGTCATATATATTATATATATTATATTACTTAGCCTACTGGTCATATATATTATATATATATTATATATATATATATTATATTACTTAGCCTACTGGTCATATATAATATATATATATATATATATATATTATATTACTTAGCCTACTGGTCATAATATTATATTATTATATTACTTAGCCTGCTGGGTTATATATATTATATATATTATATTACATAGCCTGTTGGTCTTATATATTATATATATTATATTACTTAGCCTGCTGGTCATATATATTATATATTATATTACTTAGCCTGCTGGTCATATATATTATATTACTTAGCCTACTGGTCATTATATATTATATATATTATATTACTTAGCCTGATGGTCATATATATTATATTACTTAGCCTACTGGTCATATATATTATATTACTTAGCCTACTGGTCAGTATATATTATATATATATTATATTACTTAGCCTGCTGGTCATTATATAATATATATATATTATATTACTTAGCCTACTGGTCATATATATTATATATATTATATTACTTAGCCTGCTGGTCATATATATTATATATATTATATACTTAGCCTGCCGTCTCACAGTTGGAAGTGTACCTATGATAGAAATTACTGACCTCTACCATGCTTTGTAAGTAGGAAAACCTGCAAAATCGGCAGTGTATCAAATACTTGTTCTCCCCACTGTATTACTGGTCATATATATATATATATATATATATATATATATATATATATATATATATAATATATATATATATATATATATATATATATTATATTACTTAGCCTACTGGTCATATATATTATATATATTATATTACTTAGCCTGCTGGTCATATATATTATATTACTTAGCCTACTGGTCATATATATTATATATATTATATTACTTAGCCTACTGGTCATATATATTATATATATTATATTACTTAGCCTGCTGGTCATATATATTATATTACTTAGCCTACTGGTCATATATATTATATATATTATATTACTTAGCCTAATGGTCATATATATTATATATATTATATTACTTAGCCTGCTGGTCATATATATTATATATATTATATTACTTAGCCTGTTGGTCATATATATATATATATTATATTACTTAGCCTACTGGTCATATATATTATATTACTTAGCCTGCTGGTCATATATATTATATATATTATATTACTTAGCCTACTGGTCATATATATTATATTACTTAGCCTGCTGGTCATATATATTATATTACTTAGCCTACTGGTCATATATATATATATATATATATATATATATATATATATATATATATATATATATATATATATATATATTATATTACTTAGCCTACTGGTCATATATATTATATATATTATATTACTTAGCCTGCTGGTTATATATATTATATATATTATATTACTTAGCCTACTGGTCATATATATATATTATATATATATTATATTGCTTAGCCTGCTGGTCATATATATTATATATATTATATTACTTAGCCTACTGGTCATATATATTATATATATATTATATTACATAGCCTGTTGGTCTTATATATTATATATATTATATTACTTAGCCTGCTGGTCATATATATTATATATATTATATTACTTAGCCTGCTGGTCATATATATTATATTACTTAGCCTACTGGTCATATATATTATATATATTATATTACTTAGCCTGCTGGTCATATATATTATATTACTTAGCCTACTGGTCATATATATTATATAACTTAGCCTACTGGTCATATATATTATATATATATTATATTACTTAGCCTGCTGGTCAAATATATTATATATATATTATATTACTTAGCCTACTGGTCATATATATATATATATATATATATATATATATATATATATATATATATATATATATATATATATATATATTATATTACTTAGCCTGCTGGTCATATATATTATATTACTTAGCCTACTGGTCATATATATTATATATATTATATTACTTAGCCTACTGGTCATATATATTATATATATTATATTACTTAGCCTGCTGGTCATATATATTATATATATTATATTACTTAGCCTGTTGGTCATATATATTATATATATTATATTACTTAGCCTACTGGTCATATATATTATATTACTTAGCCTGCTGGTCATATATATTATATATATTATATTACTTAGCCTACTGGTCATATATATTATATTACTTAGCCTGCTGGTCATATATATATATATTATATTACTTAGCCTACTGGTCATATATATTATATTACTTAGCCTGCTGGTCATATATATTATATTACTTAGCCTACTGGTCATATATATATATATATATATATATATATATATATATATATATATATATATATATATATATATATATATATTATATTACTTAGCCTACTGGTCATATATATTATATATTATTATATTACTTAGCCTGCTGGTTATATATATTATATATATTATATTACATAGCCTGTTGGTCTTATATATTATATATATTATATTACTTAGCCTGCTGGTCATATATATTATATATATTATATTACTTAGCCTGCTGGTCATATATATTATATTACTTAGCCTACTGGTCATATATATTATATATATTATATTACTTAGCCTGCTGGTCATATATATTATATTACTTAGCCTACTGGTCATATATATTATATTACTTAGCCTACTGGTCATATATATTATATATATATTATATTACTTAGCCTGCTGGTCATATATATAATATATATATTATATTACTTAGCCTACTGGTCATATATATTATATATATTATATTACTTAGCCTGCTGGTCATATATATTATATATATTATATTACTTAGCCTGCTGGTCATATATATTATAGATATTATATTGCTTAGCCTACTGGTCATATATATTATATTACTTAGCCTGCTGGTCATATATATTATATATATATTATATTACTTAGCCTACTGGTCATATATATTATATTTCTTAGCCTACTGGTCATATATATTATATATATTATATTACATAGCCTACTGGTCATATATATTATATATATTATATTACATAGCCTGTTGGTCTTATATATTATATATATTATATTACTTAGCCTGCTGGTCATATATATTATATATATTATATTACTTAGCCTGCTGGTCATATATATTATATTACTTAGCCTACTGGTCATATATATTATATATATTATATTACTTAGCCTGCTGGTCATATATATTATATATATTATATTACTTAGCCTGCTGGTCATATATATTATATATATATTATATTACTTAGCCTACTGGTCATATATATTATATATATTATATTACTTAGCCTGCTGGTCATATATATTATATATATTATATTACTTAGCCTGCTGGTCATATATATAATATATATTTATTGCTTAGCCTACTGGTCATATATATTATATATATATTATATTGCTTAGCCTACTGGTCATATATATTATATTACTTAGCCTGCTGGTCAAATATATTATATATATTATATTACTTAGCCTACTGGTCATATATATATATATATATATATTATATTATATTACTTAGCCTACTGGTCATATATATTATATATATTATATTACTTAGCCTACTGGTCATATATATTATATATATTATATTACTTAGCCTGCTGGTCATATATATATATTATATATATATTATATTACTTAGCCTGCTGGTCATATATATTATATATATTATATTACTTAGCCTACTGGTCATATATATTATATATATTATATTACTTAGCCTACTGGTCATATATATTATATATATTATATTACTTAGCCTACTGGTCATATATATTATATATATTATATTACTTAGCCTGCTGGTCATATATATTATATATATTATATTACTTAGCCTACTGGTCATATATATTATATCACTTAGTCTGCTGGTCATATATATTATATATATTTTATTACTTAGCCTGCTGGTCATATATATTATATATATATTATATTACTTAGCCTGCTGGTCATATATATTATATATATATTATATTGCTTAGCCTGTTGGTCATATATATTATATATATTATATTACTTAGCCTGCTGGTCATATATATTATATATATTATATTACTTAGCCTGCTGGTCATATATATTATAGATATTATATTGCTTAGCCTACTGGTCATATATATTATATTACTTAGCCTGCTGGTCATATATATTATATATATATTATATTACTTAGCCTACTGGTCATATATATTATATTTCTTAGCCTACTGGTCATATATATTATAATATTATATTACTTAGGCCTACTGGTCATATATATTATATATATTATATTACATAGCCTGTTGGTCTATATATTATATATATTATATTACTTAGCTGCTGGTCATATATTATATATATTATATTACTTAGCCTGCTGGTCATATATATTATATTACTTAGCCTACTGGTCATATATATTATATATATTATATTACTTAGCCTGCTGGTCATATATATTATATATATTATATTACTTAGCCTGCTGGTCATATATATTATATATATATTATATTACTTAGCCTACTGGTCATATATATTATATATATTATATTACTTAGCCTGCTGGTCATATATATTATATATATTATATTACTTAGCCTGCTGGTCATATATATAATATATATTTATTGCTTAGCCTACTGGTCATATATATTATATATATATTATATTGCTTAGCCTACTGGTCATATATATTATATTACTTAGCCTGCTGGTCAAATATATTATATATATTATATTACTTAGCCTACTGGTCATATATATATATATATTATATTATATTACTTAGCCTACTGGTCATATATATTATATATATTATATTACTTAGCCTACTGGTCATATATATTATATATATTATATTACTTAGCCTGCTGGTCATATATATATATTATATATATTATATTACTTAGCCTGCTGGTCATATATATTATATATATTATATTACTTAGCCTACTGGTCATATATATTATATATATTATATTACTTAGCCTACTGGTCATATATATTATATATATTATATTACTTAGCCTGCTGGTCATATATATTATATATATTATATTACTTAGCCTACTGGTCATATATATTATATCACTTAGTCTGCTGGTCATATATATTATATATATTTTATTACTTAGCCTGCTGGTCATATATATTATATATATTATATTACTTAGCCTGCTGGTCATATATATTATATATATATTATATTGCTTAGCCTGTTGGTCATATATATTATATATATTATATTACTTAGCCTGCTGGTCATATATATATATTATATATATTATATTACTTAGCCTGCTGGTCATATATATATATATATATATATATATATATATATATATATATATATATATATATATATATATATATATATTATATGTACTTAGCCTACTTGTCATATATATTATATTACTTAGCCTACTGGTCATATATATTATATATATTATATTACTTAGCCTACTGGTCATATATATTATATATATTATATTACTTAGCCTACTGGTCATATATATTATATATATATTATATTACCTTAGCCTGCTGGTCATAATAATATATTTATATATATTATATTACTTAGCCTGCTGGTCATATATATTATATATATATAATTACTTAGGCCTACTGGTCATATATATTATATATATTATATTACTTAGCCTGTTGGTCATATATATTATATATATTATATTGACTTAGTCTGCTGGTCATATATATTATATTACTTAGCCTACTGGTCATATATATTATATATATTATATTACTTAGCCTGGCTGGTTCATATATATTATATTACTTAGCCTACTGGTCATATATATTATATATATTATATTACTTAGCCTGTTGGTCATATATATTATATATATTATATTACTTAGCCTGCTGGTCATATATATTATATACTTAGCCTACTGGTCATATATATTATATATTATATACTTAGCCTGCTGGTCATATATATATATTACTTAGCCTAACTGGTCATATATATTATATATATATATTACTAGCCTGCTGGTCATATATATTATATAATTAATTACTTAGCCTGCTGGCAAATATATATTACTTAGCCTACTGGTCATATATATTATATATATTATATTACTTAGCTGCTGGTCATATTATATATACTTAGCCTACTGGTCATATATATTATATATATATTATATTACTTAGCCTGCTGGTCATATATATTATATTACTTAGCTACTGGTCATATATATTATATATTATATTTCTTAGCCTGCTGGTCATATTATATTATTTATTTTACTTAGCCTGCTGGTCATATATATTATATGTATTATATTACTAGCCTACTGGTCAATATAATTATATATAATATATAATATATATATATAATTATATATTATATATATATTATTACTTAGCCTACTGGTCATATATATTATATATACTACTTAGACTACTGGTCATATATATTATATATATTATATTACTTAGCCTACTGGTCATAGTTAAGACCTCATCATAACCTGGTAATGACCACCTGACTACTGCGTATTACCTACTTACAGTATTACCTACATAGGATACAATTGGATATTGAAAACCTTGTTCATTACATTTATATTTGTTTCCATAGGCACCAATTAACGTTTACATCTGCAAAATAATTGTACATTTAAAATAGATCAAGCAGTGGCACAAACAAATCTACATCACAATTCTTGCACATCTGCATACAGTAATTGTTTCATAATTCACCCACAGACATTACATGCATAGAAAGACTGGGACACAGAGTATATACAGGCAGATTGTTTTATTTGATTAATGATTAATAAGAGTGGTGTGATGAGGTAGATCCTCATCAAGGACCTCTGAGCGCAGAAGGCCCTCTGGAGCGCAGTGGCCATCTTAAAGAGTCGTGTGATCGGTCAGATCTGGAGCGTAGTGGCCATCCTGAAGAGTCGTGTGATCGGTCAGATCTGGAGCGTAGTGGCCATCTTGAAGAGTTGTGTGATCGGTCACATCTGGAGCGTAGTGGCCATCTTGAAGAGTCGTGTGATCGGTCAGATCTGGAGCGTAGTGGCCATCTTGAAGAGTTGTGTGATCGGTCAAATCTGCAATGAAGAGAATCAGCGAATTACAACTTCATCAATTTCAGATTCTAAAAGAAAACTAGAAAAGGACATTTGATGAAGATACTTTGTATTTCCATGGTACTTGTTGAAGAACCACCATGGTGGTCAGGGGCACATTGTAGGACTTTCCTGAAGGCCTGCAACACATATTCCTCCTGAGGTTTCAGACTTTTCATGACACTTACTGTAAGCATAAAAAGAGAAGAAAAATAATTAACGATTGGCGTAATGTGGGCGTGCAGGACACGACAGAACAGTAGCGCACTGTTAAAGTGTCTTTAACAGTCAGAATCTATAAACAATGTCTCACTGTCTATGTCAAATGTCTCAACTGCTCACATTTAGTTACCAACTACAATGGAGGACACACGAGTGGTATCAAAGGCATGCTGCTCCTCTGTCCCTTCATTTTCAAGTAGGACATTAATTCATTGGTCATCAATCGGAAACAATATATACGGTGTATTCGTAAAATATTCAGACCCCTTGACTTTTTCCACATTTTGTTATGTTACAGCCTTATTCTAAAATGGATTAAATTGCTTTCTTCCCTCATCAACCTACACACAATACCCCACAATGACAAAGTAAAAACTAGTTTTTAGAAATTTTTGCAAATGAATTAAAAATAACTTTTACATAAGTATTCAGACCCTTTACTCAGTACTTTGTTGAAGCACCTTTGGCAGCGATTACAGCCTTGAGTCTTCTTGGGTAGGACGCTACAAGCTTCGCACACCTGTATTTGGGGAGTTTCTCCCATTCCTTTCTGCAAATCCTCTCAAGCTCTGTCAGGTTGGATGGGGAGCTTACTACACAGCTATTTTCAGGTCTTAACAGAGATGTTCGAATCGGGTTCAAGTCCGGGCTCTGGCTGGGCCACTCAAGGACATTCAGAGACTTGTCCTGAAGCCACTCCTGCGTTGCGTTTTCTGTGTGCTTAAGGTCGTTGTCCTGTTGGAAGGTGAACCTTGGCCCCAGTCTGAGGTCCTGTGCGCTCTGGAGCAGGTTTTCATCAAGGATCTCTCTGTACTTTGCTCCGTTCATCTTTCCCTTGATCCTGTCTAGTCTCCCAGTCCCTGCCACTGAAAAACATCCCCACAGCATGATGCTACCACCACCATGCTTCACCATAGGGATGGTGCCAGGTTTCCTCCAGATGTGACACTTGGCATTCATGCCACAGAGTTCAATCTTGGTTTCATCAGACCAGAGAATCTTGTTTCTCATGGTCTGAGAGTCTTTAGGTGCCTTTTGGCAAACTCCAAGCAGGCTGTCATGTGCTTTTTACTGAGGGGTGGCTTCAGTCTGACCGCTCTACCATAAAAGCCTGATTTGTGGAGTGCTGCAGAGATGGTTGTCCATCTGAAAAGTTCTCCCATCTCAACAGAGGAACTCTAGAGCGCTGTCAGAGTGACCATCGGGTTCTTGGTCACCTCCTTGACCAAGGCCCTTCTCCCCCGATTACTCAGTTTGGGTCTTGGTGGTTCCAAACTTCTTCCATTTAAGAATGATGGAGGCCACTGTGTTCTTGGGGACCTTCAATGCTGCAGAAATGTTTTGGTACCCTTCCCCAGATCTGTTCCTCGACACAATCCTGTCTCGAAGCTCTACGGACAATTCCTTCGACCTCAGGGCTTGGTTTTTGCTCTGACATGCACTGTCAACTGTGGGACCTTATATAGACAGGTGTGTGCCTTTCCAAATCATGTCCAATCAATTGAATTTACCACAGGTGGACTCCAATCAAGTTGTAGAAACATCTCAAGGATGATCAATGGCAACAGGATGCACCTGAGCTCAACTTCGAGTCTCATACCAAAGGGTCTGAATACTTACGTAAATAAGGTATTTCTGGATTTTTTAAAAATACATTTGCAAACTTTTCTAAAAAGTCAAGGGGTGTGAATACTTTCCGAAGGCACTATATATATATATATTTTACACATATTTAACCCCTTTTTTGGGGTAGGCACAAAAATACCTCCGTACTTCCATTCATTTTGTCCCATGACACTTGTGGGGGTCTTGGAGCAAAAGCGAGAATGCAATCATGTTTGTGAAAATCTGCCCTTTCCACAGTGGGGTCACATTAGTTTGCAGCTCAAATGGTTCGGACACTACAAACAGAAGTTGGCACATCGACGGTACCGACTTCAGAAGAGTCCCGTGGGCTTGTGGGTCGTAGGCTGTACAAAGTGTTGCCCTAGTGGGGGATTTTTGGGGAAACCGTAGGCTGTGCAAAAGGATGCCCAATGGTTTTAGTTGGGGGACCGTGGCTGTGTGTTTAAATTATGAAAAGACTAAAATTGTTAAAACCCCAAAACTGAGGATAAATTGGTGTAATTTTGGGGTTGGGGTTATCATTATAAACCCACTAAAGGGGGGTGAGTTAGAAACTGCTGAGAAAAATTTCCCCGGTTTAAGGGGACTAAAAAAAAAACCGGGTTTAAAGGGCCTCCTAAAGGGGGGCAGAGAAAAGTGCCTTTTTTGAGTATAAAACCCGGATATGTTTTTTTTTGGGGGGCAAAAGCTCCCATGTTAAAAAAATACAGATCTTCTTCCCGGGTTTTTTGGGGGCCCCTTTTTTTTAATTTCATTTAAACCAGAGCCTTACCCCTCTGGGAATTATTCAGAGCTTTAATTTGTTTTAATTTAGAGATATTCTCGGGAAAAATTGCCCCTTTCCGACCGGGACCAAATACCTCTTTTCTTCTGGGGACACCGAAACCGTGAAACGGGGGAGAAAACACCCGTATGGATAACCTGGCCTTTGTTTTTAAAGGGTTTTAAACCCGGCCGGGTGTTTAACCCTTTTATGAACGATAAAGACGTTGACGAGATTGAAAAAGCATTTAAATCCCAACAGCAGAAAAGGGTTTAAAATTTTTATTCAGGGTTTTTTTGGGTGGAATGATTTGAACTTGTTTAAAATTAATTTTTGGGGGAAGGGGGCCAAGATAATTCCCAAACATCTAAATAAGATTTCCCAAATTTTCCCTGAGTGGAAAAGCCGTTTAAAAGGAAAGGAACGGGGCTGAAATGACTCAAGGAAAAGGGGCCATTCCCAAAAAAAACAGAAAATTTGAGTTTGTGGGGGTACGTGTTTACAATTAAACAGGAAGGGAATAATTTCATCGTGTGAGATAGTACATTAAAAAAAGTAAAGAGCCCAAAATAACTGGGGATTTGCTCTAACTCGGTCTTTTAAATGAAACTGGCATTACACCTCTGGGTTTTACGGAAAAGGGTTAGAAAAAAATCTTAAAAAGGTTTTAACGTGTGAGACCTAATGATCCTTTCGAAAAAACTTTGAAAATTTTTAAAAAGGAAGGGCAAAAAAATGGTCGCGGGAGGGAAAAATGGTTGCCCATCCTTTTCTGAACTGGGGTTTTAAACCTCGGGGGTTTGGGGTTAAAAATTTTAAAATTTGGTTGACCCCCAAGCAATCATAAACCTTTGTTTAAAAAATTCGCCCTAAAAATGGGTTCCCCAAAAAAAAATTTAAATGGTTGGGAATTATTACAAACCGGGGGGATTTTTCTTTTTTTTTCCAAGGGGAAAATAAAATTTTCTAAAGGGGGGGGTCCAAAAATTAAAAGGGGGAATGAAAATAGATGTTGGGGAAGGATAAAAGAAAAATGTTTTAAAGGGATCCTTTTGGGGAGAAAAAAAGGGGATTTTTTTGGGAAATCCCGATTAGAAAAATTTAAGGCTTATTAGGCAGATGCTTTTTGTAAATTTTGGCCGGAAAACCGGAAATTTTTGGAAGAAAAACCGGGCCGAGGGGATCCCACAACCGGGGGCGGGGGGGAAAGGGTTTAAAAACTTTTTTGGGGGGAGTCCCGTAAACCTTAAAAAAGGAACCCACCGTTTGAAGAGTTTAAAAAAAGGGGCCTTTGGAAAAAGGCCAAGGGTTCCAGGAAAAAGGGGGAGGCGTTTAAAAATTGGCAAAAAAAACAAGGAAGCATTTTTGAGAGGTTTACCCCGTTAAATACGTAAAAACCCATCTCCCCCCATCGCGCCGGGCAAAAGATAAAAGAAATTGGCGTTTTTTGCCAGTTAATTTTTTGGGGTTCCCCCCGGGTTTTTAAAAGGGTTTAATTTAAGTTTTTTAAAAAAGGAAAAAAGGGGGGGGGGGGGGGGGGGGGGGGGGGGTTTTTTGGGGGGAAAGGGGGGGGGAAAGGGGGGGGGGGGGGGGGGGGGGGGGGGGGGGGGGGGGGGGGGTTTGGGGGGGGGGGGGGGGAGTTTCCTTGAACTATTAGGGGTTTTTTTTGGGGCCTTTTTCAAGGGCCCTAAGGTAAAATTTGTATGTGTGAGGGGGAATTTCACGGCGGGGTATGGGTGGTAACCGGATACTACTGAGTTTTTGGGGTTTGGGTGATTTTAAAGGGAAAATTTGTCGTGGTTTGGTTTTAAATAAAAGACCACTTTTCACAAAATAGGGGGCGGGGGGGGTTTTGGGTGTTGCTAAATTGGTGAGAGCAGTGGGGTTTTTTTATTTGGTGCGCCCCTTTTCCATGAACGGGAAGGGAGTTGCTTTAAAAGTTCCGGTTTTTTGGTGGATTTACGGGAAATGTATTTAGGGGGGCCCCTGGTTCAAACCCGGTAAAAACCAGTGGGTAAAGCTTTCGCTTTGGGGGCTAGGACCTAGATTATTTCCCGGGGTTTGAGAAATGGAAAGGTTAAATTTAGATATTTTAAACAAAAATTTTCTAAAAGGGTCTTAAAAATATTTACAATACTAATAAATTTTTTTTCGTAAAAAGGGAAAGATGATTAGGGGGCCGGTCCCCCACCCTCCCCTTGTGTGGGAAGGAGGGGGGGGGGGGGTGGGGGGGGGGGGGGGGGGGGGGGGGGGGGGGGGGGGGGGGGGGGGGGGGGGGGGGGGGAGAGACAGTCATATTTTAAAATAAAGGGGAAATTTCAAAAAATTATGAAATATCAACTACAAAAAATTTTTTTTTTTAATTAGGGCCTAAAAGAGAACATTTAAAAGAATTAAGCGAACTAAAATTGCGAAGACTGGGGAAATTTTTTAAGTTGGGGAACAAAGAAAAAAATTTAGGGTTTCATTTTGGGGGTTTAAAAATTTTGTTTTGGCTTGACTGTATCGGCAAAGGGTTTGAATATTTTAATGAAAAGCATTTTTTTTTGACAAAGTCTAAGGGGTTATTACTTTATTTGTAAAAGGTTTGGGGGGAAAACCCCGGGGTGTAGAAAATTTTGGGTTGATTTCTAAAACGATAATCTGTTTTTTGGTAGTTACCAAGGGGATATAGTTGTGACTTTTGGGAATTTTGGGTTGAATAAATTGGGTTTAAATAATAAAAGTTATTAAACAATGGGTTTAAAATTTTTTTTTTTAAAACCTCATGCAACGTTGTGATGATTAAATTAAAGAAGGGGTTTAGGTTATATTAAAAGGTGTGTAAACTTAAAAACTGGTATTATATTTTTTCCCAGGATTGAGGGAAGCCCTCCTAACATTTTTTAAAAGGGTATCCCCGGGGTTAAAAATATAATTTTTAAAACTTCCCGGATTATGTGTTTGTTTGGCTAATAAATGAAATTTTACATTTCCCCGGGGCAAAAAGGCCCAATAGAAGGGGAGACAGATTTTCCTAGGGTTTTGGGGTCAAAAAATTGTTAAGGGTCTTTTAAATTTTAGATCCAGGGGCCCCGGTTTTAAAGAGGATTGATCTGAAGGGTAACCCTTAAAACAATCTTGAAACTCTGGGAAATTTTTTTTTTGGGTTTTTTTGGATTATTTTATGGGGAATTTATTGTTTAAAAACCGTTTTATGAGTTAGGACTGGGGATATTTTTTCCCCATTTTTGGCATCTTTAGATTCTGTGGAAATTAAAGGGGTAAAAAATTTAAAATTTCCCACTTCCAAGAAAGCGTTACTTCTCATTGGAAGGGTTCCCCAAAAGGCTGGGGGGAGCAGATGAAGTTAGGCGTTTTTTGGTCGAAAATTTAAACAAACCAAATTGTGGGGCCTGGCTATTTGGTTTTTTTTTTTGTTTTTCAATGGGTTTTTCAAAAAAAAACAACACACCTATAAATGTTTAAAGGGGTTTTTTATGTTAAAATTGGGGGGGTTTTTAAATTTTTTTCATGGGTGATACGTTTAAAGGGGGGCACAAAAGTAAATTTTTATGGATTTTTTTCGTTTTTTGACTGAGTTTAGGGTATCCCTGATTTTTTTTTTATGAGAATAAATGTAAATGAGGACTTAATAAACATTGGATAAAAAAACCTTCTTTAAATTTTAGATGAGGGAAAATTTTTTACTAAAACAATGGGTTTGGTTTTTGTTAATGATTTAAAAGGGCCCCTCTGAACTCTTTTTTTGGACTTTCTGGTTGAAAAATTTCATCCACACTGGTAATTCAAAAGGGATAAAAAGGATTTTAAAGATTTTTTTTTTCCCAAATTTGGGGAAATTTTTATAAAAACTGTGAAATGTGAAGAAGATTAAATTTGGTAATAATATTTTTTAAAACCATAAAAAAACCCGAAGAGAAAAAGTTTTTCCCTTTGTAGGGAAAACCTTTTGTTTAGCCCATTGTACTAACCTTGGTTTAAATTTTCGGGATAAAGTAATTTGGGGGGTATTATCAGATTTTGTCTTTTTAATTTTAATTTTCCATTTTTATTAGGGTTTTAAATAAACAATTTTGGGATTTTTTTTTTGAAAGCATGATTGACATTTTTATCATGTTTCAAAAAAGGGGTTAGTAAGATGGTAAAAATGTATTGGTATTTACCGATTGTGCAAAGAATAAAGCATGTAAAAATGTGCCCAGGGGTTTAGTTTAAAATTTTTGAGGTTTGTAATGAAGGGGGAACCCTGGCTGTCCTACGTTTCATTAATTTAAAGCAAGGGACCCTTTTTCCCTTTCCCTTCCTCCCCCCCAAACAGGGGAAAAAAATGGCCAGGGTTGGGAGCAAGTTCAGGCAAAAACCCCTTTTTTCTCTCCTTTGCTATTTTCCCTTGATTATTAAAAGCATAAAGCGGGTTAGGTTTGAAAGTTTTAAAGTAGGGACCTGTCAGAAACAAACATCAGTCTTCAGTCAAGCCCGGGAGAGCCGGGGGAGAACTTAGTTTGAACTAAACATGAGTGTTTTTTTCAATAAGGGTTGAAAAATTTATTTGGGTCTACGATTCTGAAATGAAAGAAAAATCCTTTTGCCCCCCATAAAAACCCCCGGAATGGGAAGGAGCAATAAAAAAAACAAGGGGAAAATTTTCAAAAAAAAATCCGGGGTGGCAATTTGGGTGAAAAATTACCAAAATTACCTAAGTTTTTTTAGGGGAGGTGGGAATATTTACACCCGGGCAGAAAACTGTTCAAAAGGGGGGGTGATTTAGATGGTAGGGGTTTTAAACCTTTTTTTTTTAGATACTTCCCGAAAGAAATACTGATGTTAACGTATTTAGAAGGGGTTAAAGGGAAAAAACCCCCGGAATAGGAAGAAATGGGGTACAAAGGGCCCGGGTAGTATTAAATGCCATCAGGAGAAACCCCGATGAAAGGGGTTTTTGCCATTTGGGGAAAGGGGTTTGGTAGCCTACAGAATGCCCGAGTTGGAACCGATCCGGGGAGAAATAGACATTTAAAAGCACCCCCAAACAGAAAATGTGAGGGAAAGGGAGTTTATTTAACCCCACCCGGGAAAATTTAAGGTTTTTTTTCCCCCCATTTTAAAATAAAGGAGAAAGGGGACCCACGCATCAAAACCCTGTGACGGTGACTCCATCCCAAAAAAAAACGGGGAAACAGGGCCCGTTGGGAAGGGGCCCATCAGGGTTTTTTGGTCACTGCCCTTTTCCCTTTTTAAAACAAAAAAAGGGAACCTGGGTCCCCTTTCCCACTGCAAAAAGGGAAAACACCAAAAAGCAAACCCCTGAACAAAACCAGAGTTAGAGAGAAAACTGGAAACCCCCAAAGGTCTGGGGGTCCCCTCTGTTAAGGAAAATCTCCTCCCCGACCTATCATCACTGTTTTGTGTTCCAGGGTGTGATTTTGGGGTAATCCCCGGAAGAAACTGAGGACAAAGGGGAGGGTTTTGGGGGTTTTGGGGAAAAAGGGTTACTTTAGCCGGGGCACATAGTCCCCGGAAAAGGTCTTGATTTGTCCCAAATCCACCACCAATTACCTAAAGCCCTTTCCCAATTTTTAAGAAAAAATTTTTAAAAAGAAAGGAAACCCCCCATACTGACCTCCCCGGACAGGGGGCCCACAAAAAGGGGGTCAAGAAGGCAGACTTCGGATTCAAATCGGGTTTTGGACTTTGCCAAAGGGGGGGTAAAATGTCAAAATCAACTTGGGGTTATAAAAAACCCTTATAGGTTTGGGGTTTTTGGCCCCCCCCGGGGTTGTTCCTTGACCAAAATTTTTAAACCACCCTTTGGGGGGGTTTGAGACCGGGCGGGGCCCGAAAATCCCGATGGGGGGGAAAAAGAAACAAAACACACCAATTATCAAGGAGATAGTAGTAAATTTTGTTGATTTAAATTCATTAAGCACATTAGAGAACTGAAACCTTAAACCGCCCCTGTAACCGATGTGTGTGGGGGTGTGGGCCCCCAAAGGCAGTATAAGGGGAGAGATCCCAAAAAGGGGGGCTAATACCAAACCCCTGGTTCTACTATTTCAGCTTTGGGTTTGAATTTGTCGCCAGGAACCAAAAAGGGTTAAACAGCCCTAGGAGGAGTTTTTTAAAAAGAAGGTAATGCCCTATTTAGATAAACCCCTTAAACACTCAACAGTTTGGTGGGGTTTAGCTTTAAAGGATCGGTCTCTTCTAGAGTGGGAAAATCCTACTCCCCTGCCTAGCCCCCCCCCTCCCCTTTCATCTCAGCCCCCCCTGCTAGAGAGAGAGAGGAAAAAGAGAAAGAAAGAGGGAAAAGAGAGAGAAGAGAAGAGAGAGAAAGAGAAGCAAAAAGGGGGAGAAGAGAAGAGAGGGAGAGACAGAGAGGGGGAGGATTAAAAAGAGGGGGAGAGAGAAAAAGAAAAAGAACAGAGAAAAGAAAAAAGGAAACAAGAGACAATAACAGAAGAAAAACAGACAAAAACAAAAGGAGAAAGAAAGAGAGGGTAGAGAAAAGGGGCGACAAGGAAAAGCAGAGAGGAGAAGAAAATAAAAGCGACAGAGGGAGAGCCAGAAAGAGACGCAGAGAAAGAGAAAGGAGGAAAAGAGGAGGAGAGAGAGAAAAGAGAAGAGGAGCGACAAGAGAAAAGAGAGAAAGACAAAACAACAACAGACAAAAGACAGACAAAAGACCCGACAACCCAGAAAAAAGGGGACGACGAGGGGGAAAGCGAAAAGAGGAAAAGGAGAAAGAGAATGGAGAGAGAGAGACACCCAAAAGACAGACAGCCCCAAAAGACGACAGACAAAAGAAACAGCCCGAAGAAGACCCGACAAAAAAACCTACAGAAAAAGACAGACAACAGACAAAGTGAGAGAGAGAGGCCAAGAAGAGGGGAGGAGACAAACAGCCAGAGAGACAGAGAGGGAGAGAGACAGACAGACAGAGAGCTGATTATCTACCCACACGTCTTATCTGAGGCTGATTACTGGAACTGTTGCACACGTATCACACACACTAACACGTGTTAGAAAACAACACACCTGCAAAACACCTGCAAATACATTAACATAAACAAACTGGTAGCGTACACAGAGATAGACAGGTGTGAAGTAGAGTAGAAAAGAACTGAGCTGAACAGGGATGTTGTTCAGAGGACTGTGTCTGTCTACCCTCACTGTCAGATGATCATATGTATGTAGAGATGCAAAAAGAGGCCCACCTGCACATATAGCAGCATGAAAGCAAATACAAAACTCCATAAAACATATGAAGAAGATATGAGGTGAATCAGAATAACAGAGGAATGGCATAACATGGATCTTATGGAGTTCAACTGATGGCTGCTAACCATCCACATGATGTCTATCCCATTCTGTGTACAGTACACAGATATGGACAGGTCGATGCCTGGTCAGACATCTGGGACCCCCAGGGAGATGTGTCCACACTCCAACCCCAGCCGCATGAGCCTCCATCGGACTACAGACCCAGAACCAAACCCATGGCCCAGTCCCCTCCAGAGCGGAACAGGAACAGGACGTTGAGTGACAGTGGAAGTGCAAACACCAGTGTTTCCCCTATATGCTTTTAGCAGCGGTGCACCACCGATGCTAAATCATGGACAACACTTCTTTGGGAAAATACTTTTCGGGATGGTAAAACATTTTCAGTGTAAACTTAAAAAACAACTAAAACCAGTATGTAGAAAAGATCATGAGAATTAGGGTTAGTGCAGAGTTAGTGCAGAGTTAGTGCAGAGTACGAATGTCGTAACGGAATATGTGCAATTTTCTGGATACGATTATGTGATTAGAGCATTTTTTTTAATTATCCGTGATCAGAATTCTTTTTTAATTTTTGGGTGCCGGCGAGCTTTGTTCTCATGTCAATCACAGAGTTTCTAACCCATAATGTTTTGTATTTTGAGTCAGTCATGTGCAAGGTTCTATGTGGTCCAAATAACTCAACTGGCTAGTTTACCTGTCTGTAAAGAGAAGGGCGGGCTGTACGTTGATCCTGCTGCTCTGATTGGATAGAGTGAAGCTGTATTTCTCCATTCACTCGCTTCATCATTTCACCCGATCACTTTTCCTGGCATGTTTTGGGTCTGATCATTTAGATTGCTGCTGCCTGCTACTACGACAACTCACATGGCGAGGACGTTTGATATTAAGCTATCAACGTGCATCATATCTAACAAGCGGGGCGAGGGTAGGGAAGAAAGATGAAACGCTGATGAGCATTCTGACTGACAGCAAACTTAGACAGTCAGGGAGAATCTGAAATTCCAAAAATGTCATGGCATGAGGCACCATTGATTTAGTTATAATGTTTGAGTCACTCAGATAGCATAAGAACCATGTGTAGAATTGCTGGACATTTGCTTTGAAACTGACATTTTTCTCTCAGCCCCATGGCAAATGTGAAGCCAACTCCCGTTTGAGATCATTTCTCATTGGTTCCCTCTCTGCCCATGATGGATCCCCAACGCTCCATGCTCAGTGTTCCCTCTCTGCCCATGATGGATCCTCAATGCTCCATGCTCATTGGTTCCCTCTCTGCCCATGATGGATCCTCAATGCTCCATGAAGGTCCCCAAGAACGTTCCCTCTCTGCCCATGATTGATTCCCAGTGGCTAATTTGAGGGAACGTTACAGTCTGAAAGGGAAAGTGCATCTATATGCAGAGCATTCATTTCATTTGTAAAGTGCTTTTCTGACACCCAAGGCTCTGAAATAATTAAATAATAATAATATCCAAAACACAGACAACAATCAAATCTATATCCAGGTGTCATCAGAGCCGGAGGACAGGAGAACAGAATTAACATAGGTCCTTGAAAGCTTCTCTGATCAGCTGTGCCTTAAACAAGGCCAGAGACTCTGCAGCCCTGACAGTGACTGGAAGTGTGTTCCACAGCCGAGGAGCCGCACAACTGAATGCCCCGTCACCCATCGTTTTTAGTCTGCTGTGGGGCTGCTGAAGGGAGACGGACCTGGAGGAGTGAAGGTTGTGTGAGGGGCAGGAGGGTAGGATGAGGTCAGACAGGTATTTGGGTCCAGAGTTGTGGATAGCGTGGTAGGTGTGAACCAGGATTTTAAAGTCTATGCGTGAGCGTATGGGGAGCCAGAGGAGGTTGACCAGCACTGGAGGGACGTGCTCACAGGGGGGAGTGTGGGTAAGGACACGTGCAGCACAGTTCTGGACATATCGTAGTTTTCTTAGGCACTTGTCAGATGTGACAACTAACAAGGCATTACAATAGTCCAGACGGGATAATATACAGCGCCTTGCAAAAGTATTCATCCCCCTTGGCGTTTTTCCTATTTTGATGCATTACAACCTGTAATTTAAATGGATTTTTATTTGGATTTCATGTACTGGACATACACAAAATAGTCCAAATTGGTGAAGTGAAATGAAAAAAATAACTTGTTATAAAAAATGTATAACGGAAAAGTGGTGCGCGCATATGTATTCACCCCCTTTGCTATGAAGCCCCTAAATAAGATCTGGTGCAACCAATTTACCTTCAGAAGTCACATAATTAGTTAAATAAAGTCCACCTGTGTGCAATCTAAGTGTCACATGATCTCAGTATATGTACACCTGTTCTGAAAGGCCCCAGAGTCTGCAACACCACTAAGCAAGGGGGACCACCAAGCAAGCAGCACCATGAAGACCAAGGAGCTATCCAAACAGGTCAGGGACAAAGTTTGTGGAGAGATACAAATTAGGGTTGGGTTATAAAAAAATATCTGAAACTTTAAATATCCCACAGAGCACCATTAAATCCATTATTAAAAAATGGAAAGAATATGGCACCACAACAAACCTGCCAAGAGAGGGCCGCCCACCAAAACTCACAGACCAGACAAGGAGGGCATTAATCAGAGAGGCAACAAAGAGACAAAAGATAACCCTGAAGGAGCTGCAAAGCGGAGATTGGAGTATCTGTCCATAGGACCACATTAAGCCGTACACTCCACAGAGCTGGGTTTTATGGAAGAGTACCCCGAAAAAAGCCATTGCTTAAAGAAAAAAATAAGTAAACACGTTTGGTGTTCGCCAAAAGACATGTGGGAGACTCCCCAAACATATGGAAGAGGTACTCTGGTCAGATGAGACTAAAATTGAGCTTTTTGGCCATCATGGAAAACGCTATGTCTGCCGCAAACCCAACACCTCTCATCACCCCGAGAACACCATCCCACAGTGAAGCATGGTGTTGGCAGCATCATGCTGTGGGGATGTTTTTCATCGGCAGGGACTGGGAAACTGGTCAGAATTGAAGGAATGATGGATGGTGCTAAATACAATGAAATTCTTGAGGGAAACCTGAGATTTGAGACTGGGACGGAGGTTCACCTTCCAGTAGGACAATGACCCTAAGTATACTGCTAAAGCAACACTCGAGTGGTTTAAGGGGAAACATTTAAATGTCTTGGAATGGCCTAGTCAAAGCCCAGAAGCTCAATCCAATTGAGAATCTGTGGTATGAATTAAAGATTGCTTTACACCAGCGGAACCCATCCAACTTGAAGGAGCTGGAGCAATTTTGCCTTGAAGAATGGGCAAAAATCCCAGTGGCTAGATGTGCCAAGCTTATAGAGACATACCCCAAGAGACTTGCAGCTGTAATTGCTGCAAAAGGTGTCTCTACAAAGTAGTGAATAGTTATGCACACTCAAGTTTTCATTTTTTTTTGCCTTATTTGTTGTTTGTTTCACAATAAAACATATTTTGCATCTTCAAAGTGGCAGGCATGTTATGTAAATCAAATGATACAAACCCCAAAAAAATCAATTTTAATTCCAGGTTGTAAGTCAACAAAATAGGAAAAATGCCAAAGGGGGTGAATACTTTCGCAATCCCCTTGTAAAGGCGTGGATGAGTCGCTCAGCTGCAGGCTGTGACAGCATAGGTCATAACCAGGCAATGTTCCGCAGATGGAAAAATACAACTTTGGTCACACTTTTGATGTTGGCCTCAAACGAGAACTGACTGTCAAATATCCCACCCAGGTGGAGAACCTCCCTGGAGGGGAGCACCTTCACACCTGTAGCTGCTGTTGTTGTTACTTATGGTGCCAGTGCCAATCAGCACGACCTGTGTCTGCAGTTTAACTGCAGGAAACTCAACTGCATTTGATGTCCTGCAGGCAGCTGACCAGGAGTGCAGTGGCATTGTCAGTGTCAGTGTTTGTGGAGACATACAGCCGAGTGTCATTAGCGTTTAAAAGTGAATGCTCAGTCTTTGTAGATACAAGACAGTAGAGGCCCTAGGACCAAGCATTGAGGGATCCCCAGGTGGACCACCACCAGGGGAATTGGCTGCCATTTTTGGACACAACCATAGTGATGCTGATCCAGGTTCTACAACCCAACGGTGCGGTGTCCAAATTACGACAGCGTCAGAATCACTAGGAGTTGGTGAACGAGGCTGTCCTAAAATTAGCACACCGTACATTGTGAGGTTTGTGATGCAGCTGCAGGACAGGTTCTTACCAGGAAAGTGGCGATGGCCACTCCTATGATGAATCCAGCGATGACGTCAGACCAGTGGTTCCGGTACTCGGCCACTCTGTTGAGTCCCGTGAGGAAGGCCAGACACATCAGACCCAGGGACAGCACAGGTTTGGCTAGCCGCGTCCCTTCGGCTTCCACTGTACACGTGATGTAACTCTAGAAGATAGTAATGAACATACTGTTATCTCCTCACATCCCTGTTGATCTCATCTATTAAGTTAGTAAAAAATAAATACTAATTTCATCTTCATTGTACTCAAAGGCATTGGTGTCATATTTTAGAGTAAATAGAACACAGACAACATAGTCCCTCTTCAGAATGCCAATACTACATTGAGTGGTACATCCCACTGGGCACACCACGTCATTTCAACGTGGATAATTGGTTAATATTTGGTTGAGACGTTGATCAATGAGATTACAACCTATACCAGGGGTGTCAAACGTACGGCCCGCGGGCCGGATCAGGCCCGCAAACGGGTTTAATCCGGCCCGCGAGATGATTTCGGAAAAAAAAAATATATAAATATTTGTATAAAAATGCGCTGCAATTTTTCAATAAAATAAACTGCTGTTCCAATTGCGTCCACTGGATGGCGCAATAGCAATTGTGTTAAGCAAGCAAACTGTTTATACCGGGGCAGAGCAAGTAGGTCAAGCACGTGCAGCCAATGAGCTACTTTGTTTTGCCCGCGATATTTATTACGGCTTCTACTTTTAACATTATGTGCTTTGGCACCCTCATTGCCCCAATATGTCTCTGTCAAAAAATAGAAAAGTGGACGCAGAGTGCAGAGTGTTCCAAGAAAAATGGTCATCCTATTTATTCACGGAATTGAATGGGAAAGCTGTATGTTTGGTGTGTTCAGAGCATGTTGCAGTGCTGAAAGAATATAACCTTCGTCGCCACTATGTGAGTCTTCATGCCGACAAATATGACAACTTTCAAGGACAGCGGAGATGAGAGAAGGTGAATGAACTGTTGGCGGGTCTGAAGAAACAGCAGTCTGTGTTTACTCACAGCCGAGACATCAGTGACGCTGCAGTGAAAGCTAGCTACCTCATTGCTAATGAAATCGCAGTGGCTTCAAAACCATTTAGTGAGGGTGAATTTGTAAAAACATGCATGATGAAGGCAGCGGAGATTGTGTGCCCTGAAAAGCGACAGGCTTTTGCAAATATCAGCCTGACAAGAAACACAGTTGCAGACAGGATTTCCGATCTTTCAGTGGATTTGGACAGCCAGTTGAAGCAAAAATTAAAGTCATTTATTGCGTTTTCGGTTGCAATTGATGAAAGCACGGACATTACAGATGTTGCAAAACTGGCCATTTTCATCCGCGGAGTTGATGACACATTGACCGTCACCGAGGCGTTCGTGGAGTTGGTGCCGATGACAGATACAACGACAGCAGCTGATATTTTTACCGCACTCGTCGGCACGCTGGACAGGGTCGGAGTGGACTGGTCCCGCGCTGTCAGCCTGGCTACAGATGGTGCGCCCTCAATGATCGGGAAAAAAGCAGGCGTTGTGACAAAGTTCAGAGAGAAAGTGCAATCTGCAAATGGAGAACGTGATTTTTTGACTTTTCACTGTATTTTGCACCAGGAGGCTTTGTGTTGCAAGTCATTAAAGATGGATAACGTCATGAAGGTGGTCATCCAAACTGTTAATTTCATCCGATCCAGAAGCCTGAATCACCGTCAGTTTGACAGCCTTCTCAGAGAGAAAGACCACATCTATGGCCTGCCATACCACACTGAGGTAAGATGGTTAAGCCGAGGTGCTGTGCTGAGGCGTTTCTTTGATTTATGAGAAGAAATTGAACAGTTCATGGAAGAAAAGGGCAAACCAGTGTTAGAATTTCATTCCGCAGAATGGATGCAAGACCTTGCATTTATGGTGGATGTTACAGAGCACCTGAATAACTTGAACTCCTGAGTGGTGCAGTGGTCTAAGGCACTGCATCGCAGTGCTAACTGTGCCACTAGAGATCCTGGTTCGAATCCAGGCTCTGTCGCCGCCGGCCGCGACCGGGAGACTCATGGGCGGCGCACAATTGGCCCAGCGTCGTCCAGGGTAGGGGAGGGAATGGCCGGCAGGGATGTAGCTCAGTTGATAGAGCATGGCGTTTGCAACGCCAGGGTTGTGGGTTCGATTCCCACGGGGGGCCAGTATAAAAAAAATATGTATTCACTAACTGTAAGTCGCTCTGGATAAGAGCGTCTGCTAAATGACTAAAATGTAAATGTAAAATGTTGAACAAACAGCTGCAAGGGCGCAACAAAGTTGTCACGCAGTATTATGACAGCATACGTTCTTTCAAGTTGAAGCTGTCATTGTGGGAGACGCAACTTGCTGGTGGTGATGCAGCTCACTTCCCCTGTCTGAAAAATGTGTGCGCGACCCAACATGTGGCAGACATGAAGCGGTTCAAAGATAAAATAACGGGACTGTTACGGGAGTTTGAGCAACGCTTTCAGATTTATGTTTTTATGTTGATGTGCTATTGTTTTTAATTGTTTTTATTTTATTTGTATATTTAACCTATTCTTGACTCTGTGGTTCTTGCACTTGTTTGGGGAACAGGATTTCATTATTTTTATCTACATTTCTGCCTGAGAAATGACACCCTGATATAGTTCTGTGATCTATGAAACAGTTCTGTTAATCACTGAGGCATTGTATGTTTGTGTGTTCTTTTTCTTTAGAATTTTCAAATAAACTTGACGTGTTTTATGATTAATAGTGATGTTGTGCTTGTACTATTTTGGACACACTGTCCTCAGGCTCCAGCTTTATGTTGTATGTTGATCGTATTAAAACAAAGAAAACAATCTGAAGTTGTTGTTTTTAAGTTATATATACCATGATTTTTCCGGTCCGGCCCACTTGGGAATAGATTTTCCTCCATGTGGCCCCTGAGCTAAAATGAGTTTGACACCCCTGACCTATACAGTGCATTCGGAAAGTATTCAGACCCCTTGACTTTTTCCACATTTTGTTACGTTACAACCTTATTCTAAAATGGATTAAATCATTTTTCCCCTCATCAATCTACACACAATACCTCATAATGACAAAGCAAAAAATAAAAATAAAAATACAAGGAAATATCACATTTGCATAAGAATTCAGACCGTTTACTACTCAGTACTTTGTTGAAGCACCTTTGGCAGTGATTACAGCCTCAAGTCTTCTTGGGTATGATGCTATAAGCTTGCCACATCTGTATTTGGGGAGTTTCTCCCATTCTTTTCTACAGATCCTCTCAAGCTCTGTCAGGTTGGATGGGGAGCGTAGCTGCACAGCTATTTTCAGGTCTTTCCAGAGATGTTCGATCGGGTTTAAGTCTGGGCTCTGGCTGGGCCACTCAAGGACATTCAGAGACTTGTCCCGAAGTCACTCCTGCAGTGTCTAGGCTGTGTGCTTAGGGTTGTTTTCCTGTTGGAAGGTGAACCTTCGCCCCAGTCTGAGGTCCTGAGCAGGTTTTCCTCAAGGATCTCTCTTTACTTTACTCCGTTCATCTTTCCCTCGATCCTGACTAGTCTCCCAGTCCCTGCCGCTGAAAAACATCCCCACAGCATGATGCTGCCACCACCATGCTTCACCGTAGGGATGGTGCTAGGTTTCCTCCAGACGTGACGCTTGGCATTCAGGCCAAAGAGTTCAATCTTGGTTTCATCACACCAGAGAATCCTTTGGTACCCTTCCCCAGATCTGTGCCTCGACACAATCCTGTCTCGGAGCTCTATGGACAATTCCTTCGACCTCATGGCTTGGTTTTTGCTCTGACATGCACTGTCAACTGTGGGACCTTATGTAGACAGGTGTGTGCCTTTCCAAATCATGTCCAATCATTGAATTTACCACAAGTGGACTCCAATCAAGTTGTAGAAACAATGGAAACAGGATGCACCTGAGCTCAATTTCGAGTCTCATAGCAAAGGGTCTGAATACTTATGTAAATAAGGTATTTCTAAAAACCTGTTTTCACTTTGTCATTATGGGGTATTGCGTGTAGACTGATGAGGATTTTTATTTATTTAATCCATTTTAGAATAAGCCTGTAACGTAACAAAATGTGGAAAAAGTCAAGGGGTCTGAATACTTTTCGAATGCACTTTATTCACTCACTCAAAAAGACAGCCAAAATGTAGTTGAATTTCCCATGTGCTATAACTATGCTTTCAACCATCTAAAAGCAGAACCAAATTCCAATGGAAAAACAATGTCTGGTTTTTGGTTTAGTTGTCACTGAGCTTTCAGCCATTTAAAAGCAAAGTTCAAATAGGAAAACAATATCAGATATGTTGTTTAATTATACGACAGATGAATGTGATATCACTGTGCTTCATCTGATAGCACAACCAAATGACCTGGATTGCAGTTGAGATTACATTAAAAGTACATGGGTGAAAGTCATCAATGCCGTTCGAGATTCTGTGCAGATTATTACAGCGATCTCCACAGACCTGCGACGACATTATGCATGCTATCTTGCAAACACGCGCACTTCACATGATTACATAAGAATACATGTATCGTTACAGTAATCTCAAAATGTGGCCATGGCTGTGTTACTCGTTTTAAGGTCAAGGGAGATACAGTACACCTGAGACATTCTTCAACTTGTATTTTTGCTCGAGTTGGAGATGTAAATCCATCATATCATATGTTCACTTGTATTTAAGTCAATAAGCTACTTATTGTATTTCAAAAGTAATGTTGAATTATGTTTGGTTGTCAAGGCAACCAAATATCAACATTTCAAAAGAAAATTTATCTTCCGCTTGGATAGTTCCATCTGTGCCACTTACTTAGTCTGGCTTTTAATTCCAGTTTGTCTACAAATTAATAATTGATATGTTTGATTCATGTCTCCATTTCAACCATCAAAGTTAAACAATAGGACTAAATCAAATCAAAACTTTTAAATGCACTTTAAATAAAGTTTAATTTGATTTAGTCCTATTCTATAATTTCGATATTTGGTTGAGATGGAGACATGAATGCAACATATCAATGATTCATCTCCAGTAGGAGGTGCTGTAGAAAGATCAACTCTCCAGTAGGAGGTCTATTGTATTTTCTTCTGATATTGGATATTACGTTGAAGATCTGACGTTGTTTTAAAGGTACAAATTCAACATATTGTATACAATATATACAAAACACTATATACAAAAGTATGTGGACACCCCTTCAAATTTGTGGATTCAGCCTCAAACTGCCTCTGGAAGCAATGTCAGCACGATAACTGTTTGTCGGGAGCCTCATGAAATGGGTTTCCATGGCCGAGCAGCCGCACACAAGCATAAGATTACCATGCGCAATGCCAAGCGTCGGCTGGAGTGGTGTAAAGCTCACCGCCATTGGACTCTGGAGGAGTGGAAACGCATCCTCTGCAGTGATGAATCATCTGGCAGTCCGACGGACTAATCTGGGTTTGGCGGATG
This sequence comes from Coregonus sp. 'balchen', assembly GCA_902810595.1. NCBI lineage: Eukaryota > Metazoa > Chordata > Actinopteri > Salmoniformes > Salmonidae > Coregonus > Coregonus sp. 'balchen'. The sequence goes on from LR778259.1 coordinate 33,846,670, forward strand.
CCACGAGAACACTACCTGCCCGAATGCATCGTGCCAACTATAAGGTTTGGTGGAGGAATAATGGTCTGGGGCTGATTTTCATGGTTTGGGCTAGGCCCCTTAGTTCCAGTGAAGGGAAATCCTAATGCTACAGCATACAATGACATTTTCTAGACGATTCTGTGCTTCCAAATTTGTGGCAAAAGTTTGTGGAAGGCCCTTTCCTGTTTCAGCATGACAATGACCGCGTGCACAAAGCGAGGTCCATACAGAAATGGTTTGTCGAGATCGATGTGGAAGAACTTGACTGGCCTGCACAGAGCCCTGAATTGGAACGCCGACTGCGAGCCAGGCCTAGTTGCCCAACATCAGTGCCCGACCTCACTAATGCTCTTGTGGCTGAATGGAAGCAAGTCCCCCGCAGCAATGTTCCAACATCTAGTGGAAAGCCTTCCCAGAAGAGTGGAGGCTGTTATAGCAGCAAAGGGTGGACCAACTCCATATTAACGCCCATGATGTTGGAATGAGATGTTCGACGAGCAGGTGTCCAAATACTTTTGTTCATGTAGTGTATGTTGAAATATGATTACCATGATGACATAATCCTGCGGTTGAAATGTTACCCTCAAAACAACAGTTTACGACACAATACGTTGACAGATTACGTTGAAACAACGTTGATTCAACCAGTTTGTGCCCGGGAGGGAGGGCTGTATGGAGCTGAGTCTCTATTCCTCGTGTACAGTAAAACCCCTGTGTTTAGGGCTGTTGGTGGATGGGTTCTCTAACTAACTGTCACCGCTCTGTCCCCCTGCTCTGCCTGAGAGGGAGAGACACAGAGTGAGAGATTGACGTGTGGGGGTGGGGGTGAGAGAGAGAGAGAGAGAGAGAGAGAGAGAGAGAGAGAGAGAGAGAGAGAGAGAGAGAGAGAGAGAGAGAGAGAGAGAGAGAGAGAGAGAGAGAGTGTATTCCCTCAAGGATCAGGGTGATAATCTCTCTCTCAGTCTCTCAATTCAATTTCAATTCAATTTAAGGGCTTTATTGGCATGGGAAACGTATGTTAACATTGCCAAAGCAAGTGAAGTAGATAATAAACAAAAGTGAAATAAACAATAAATATTAACAGTAAACATTACACTCAGAAGTTTCAAAAGAATAAAGACATTTCAAATGTCATATTATGTATATATACAGTGTTGTAACAATGTGCAAATAGTTAAAGTACAAATGGGAAAATAAATAAACATAAATATGGGTTGTATTTACAATGGTGTTTGTTCATCACTGGTTGCCCTTTTCTTGTGGCAACAAATCTTGCTGCTATGATGGCACACTGTGGTTTTTCACCCAGTAGATAAGGGAGTTTATCAAAAATGGGTTTGTTTTCAAATTCTTTGTGGATCGCTGTAATCTGAGGGAAATATGTGTCTCTAATATGGTCATACATTTGGCAGGAGGTTAGGAAGTGCAGCTCAGTTTCCACCTCATTTTGTGGGCAGTGTGCACATAGCCTGTCTTCTCTTGAGAGCCAGGTCTGCCTACGGCGGCCTTTCTCAATAGCAAGGCTATGCTCATGGAGTCTGTACATAGTCAAAGCTTTCCTTAAGTTTGGGTCAGTCACAGTGGTCAGGTATTCTGCCACTGTGTACTCTCTGTTTAGAACCAAATAGCATTCTAGTTTGCTCTCTTTTTTTTGTTAATTCTTTCCAATGTGTCAAGTAATTCTCTTTTTGTTTTCTCATGATTTGTTTGGGTCTAATTGTGTTGCTGTCCTGGGGCTCTGTGGGGTCTGTTTGTGTTTGTGAACAGAGCCCCAGGACCAGCTTACTTAGGGGACTCTTCTCCAAGTTCATCTCTCTGTAGGTGATGGCTTTGTTATGAAAGGTTTGGGAATAGCTTCCTTTTAAGTGGTTATATAATTTAACGGCTCTTTTCTCTCTCTCCCAGTCTCTCTCTCGTGCTCTCTCTGTCTCTCTCTCAGTCTCTCTCTCTCAGTCTCTCTCTCTCAGTCTCTCTCTCAATTTTTCAATTCAATTTAAGGGCTTTATTGGCATGGGAAACGTATGTTAACATTGCCAAAGCAAGTGAAGTAGATAGTAAACAAAAGTGAAATAAACAATAAATATTAACAGTAAACATTACACTCAGAAGTTCCAAAAGAATAAAGACATTTCAAATGTCATATTATGTATATATACAGTGTTGTAACAATGTGTCTCAGTCTCTCTCTCTCAGTCTCTCTCTCTCTCAGTCTCTCTCTCTCTCTCAGTCTCTCTCTCTCTCAGTCTCTCTCTCAGTCTCTCAGTCTGGTGGTGTGGTGATGGTGGTGAGGTGGTGATGGTGGTGAGGTGATGGTGGTGGTGATGGTGTTGGGGTGATGGAGTTGGGGGTGATGGTGGTGGTGGTGGTGAAGGTATTGGGGTGATGTTGGTGGTGGGGGTGATGGTGGAGGTGATGGTGTTGGGGGTGATGTGTGTGTCTGTGTGTGTGTGTGTGTGTGTTGTGTGTGTGTGTGTGTGTGTGTGTGTGTGTGTGTGTGTGTGTGTGTGTGTGTGTGTGTGTGTGTGTGTGTGTGTGGAGGGAAACTTTATCCTACTCAGGTCAAGGGTTCACAGTCCCTCCCAGGGGCCACGGCTTATGAGTTGTCAAAAACGAATAAAACATTACCATGCTCTACCCCCCTCCAAAAACTAGCTAGCAGCAGCCTGTGATATTTTATTTAACCAGGAAAGCCAGTTAAGAACAAGTTCTCATTTACAACTGCAACCTGGCCAAGATAAAGCAAAGCAGTGCGATAAAAACAACAACACAGAGTTACATATGGGGTAAAAAAACATAAAGTCAAAAGATACAACAGAAAATATATATACAGTGTGTGCAAATGTAGCAAGTTATGGAGGTAAGGCAATAAATAGGCTATAGTGCAAAATAATTACAATTAGTATTAACACTGGAATGCTAGATGTGCAAGAGATTATGTGCAAATAGAGATACTGGGGTGCAAAAGAGCAAAATAAATAACAATATAGGGATGAGGTAGTTGGGTGGGCTAATTTCAGATGGGCTGTGTACAGGTGCAGTGATCGGTAAGGTGCTCTGACAACTGATGCTTAAAGTTAGTGAGGGAGATAAGAGTCTCCAGCTTCAGAGATTTTTGCAATTCGTTCCAGTCATTGGCAGCAGAGAACTGGAAGGAATGGCGGCCAAAGGAGGTGTTGGCTTTGGGGATGACCAGTGAGATATACCTGCTGGAGCGTAGACTACGGGTGGGTGCTGCTATGGTGACCAATGAGCTAAGATAAGGCGGGGATTTGCCTAGCAGTGATTTATAGATGGCCTGGAGCCAGTGGGTTTGACGACGAACATGTAGTGAGGACCAGCCAACAAGAGCGTACAGGTCACAGTGGTGGGTAGTGTATGGGGCTTTGGAGACAAAACGGATGGCACTGTGATAGACTACATCCAATTTGCTGAGTAGAGTGTTGGAGGCTATTTTGTAAATGACATCGTCGAAGTCAAGGATCGGTAGGATAGTCCGTTTTGCGAGGGCATGTTTGGCAGCATGAGTGAAGGAGGCTTTGTTGCGAAATAGGAAGCCGATTCTAGATTTAACTTTGGATTGGAGATTCTTAATGTGAGTCTGGAAGGAGAGTTTACAGTCTAACCAGACACCTAGGTATTTGTAGTTGTCCACATACTCTAGGTCAGACCCGTCGAGAGTAGTGATTCTAGTCGGGTGGGCGGGTGCCAGCAGCGTTCGATTGAAGAGCATGCATTTAGTTTTACTAGTGTTTAAGAGCAGTTGGATGCTACTGAAGGAGTGTTGTATGGCATTGAAGCTCGTTTGGAGGTTTGTTAACACAGTGTCCAATGAAGGGCCAGATGTATACAAAATGGTGTCGTCTGCGTAGAGGTGGATCTGAGAGTCACCAGCAGCAAGAGCGACATCATTGATATACACGGAGAAAAGAGTCGGCCCAAGAATTGAACCCTGTGGCACCCCCATAGAGACTGCCAGAGGTCCAGACAACAGGCCCTCCGATTTGACACATTGAACTCTATCTGGGAAGTAGTTGGTGAACCAGGCGAGGCAGTCATTTGAGAAACCAAGGCTGTTACCAGCAGCCTGTGATAATGTTACCATCAGCCTGTGATAATGTTACCATCAGCCTGTGATAATGGTACCATCAGCCTGTGATAATGTTACCATCAGCCTGTGATGTTACCATCAGCCTGTGATAATGTTACCAGCAGCCTGTGATAATGTTACCATCAGCCTGTGATAATGTTACAGCAGCCTGTGATAATGTTACCAGCAGCCTGTGATAATGTTACCATCAGCCTGTGATAATGTTACCATCAGCCTGTGATAATGGTACCATCAGCCTGTGATAATGTTACCATCAGCCTGTGATGTTACCATCAGCCTGTGATAATGTTACCAGCAGCCTGTGATAATGTTACCATCAGCCTGTGATAATGTTACAGCAGCCTGTGATAATGTTACCAGCAGCCTGTGATAATGTTACCATCAGCCTGTGATAATGTTACCAGCAGCCTGTGATAATGTTACCATCAGCCTGTGATAATGTTACCATCAGCCTGTGATAATGTTACCAGCAGCCTGTGATAATGTTACCATCAGCCTGTGATAATGTTACCATCAGCCTGTGATAATGTTACCAGCAGCCTGTGATAATGTTACCAGCAGCCTGTGATAATGTTACCATCAGCCTGTGATAATGTTACCATCAGCCTGTGATAATGTTACCATCAGCCTGTGATAATGTTACCAGCAGCCTGTGATAATGTTACCATCAGCCTGTGATAATGTTACCAGCAGCCTGTGATAATGTTACCATCAGCCTGTGATAAAGTTACCATCAGCCTGTGATAATGTTACCAGCAGCCTGTGATAATGTTACCATCAGCCTGTGATAATGTTACCAGCAGCCTGTGATAATGTTACCAGCAGCCTGTGATAATGTTACCATCAGCCTGTGATAATGTTACAGCAGCATGTGATAATGTTACCAGCAGCCTGTGATAATGTATAATCCCCAATCTCCAGAGTGCTGCTTAAAAAAAATATGTATTGTCACAAACACGGGATATAGGTGCAGTGAAATGTGTTGTTTTACAGTAGTACAGTTGTTTTATACTAGCATGCACCAAGCTTTGCAGTAGCATGCTAACCGCTAACAAACGATGTGTTTGAATGTTGCAAGCTAACTGGAGCTTACTGCAAATAAACAATGTGCTTTACAATAGCATGCTAACTGCTAACAAACAATGTGCTTTAAATGAGCATGCTAACCACTAACCACTAAAAAAACAATGTGCTTTACGGTAGCATGCTAATACCGCTAACTGCTACAAAACAATCTTCTTTAAGATAGCATGCTAATAACCCCTAACCGCTACAAAACAATGGCCCTGCTAACTGACCTACATGCTGTAAAGACCCAATCTACTATCTGGATCAAGTGGAGGAAGAACAGTCTACAAAAAAAAAAAAAATGTTACACTCTTGATGCCTTAAGAGGATTTAAACAATAAGGACTTCTGACAGAGTTAGATCTGTGAAGTGTATTCCCATGTAGCTGTACGCTGGAATCCTTTTGAAAAGACACTGCCATCAGACTGTGGTGAACAGGGTTCATATTCACACAGTGACTCAGTGTAGGAGTGCTGATCTAGGATCAGTTTTCCCTTTAAAATCATAATGACTAAGATTTATGGACAGCTGAGACCTGATCCTAGATCAGTACTGGTCTGGTCTGTAATAGGCAGGGTATCCACCAAACGACCTGGCATGTCAAGAAGAGACAAAACAACATCTGAAGTGACATCAAACTTCAAATGAGCTAGACTGTTATGAATCCATTTTGGATTTTGGCCTCTGAAGCTGTGTATCGTATTTATAATCACAAAGTGGCAGCATTTATTTTTTTTTTTTAATCAGATGATCGAGTGAAAGATTAATTAAAGTGTTTTTAATGAGCTAATTGTGTTATAGGGATATGTGACGAGATGTGAGGCCACACATGATGACCCGCTGTCTAATTTGGTTTCAGAAAACTGAGTTTAAAGGTTCCAAACTCTCGTCTTGAGGATGATTCATTCAAAACGAATATTGAATTTCTATGAATCAAACATGTATACCAGTAGGCTATACAGTATGTCTTGTGTGTATGTTTATGCACAATGTTTGTCATCAATACGTTTGTCATGATCTGTTGTGATGTTGCATATATTAACCATGTAACGCTTTCAGCTCCCCAAAATATTTCCAGATCTAGTTTGCGTCCAAAATGCACCCTATTTCCTGCAGAGTGCCCAGGTCAAAAGTAGCGCACTACATAGTGAATAAGGTTTCAGACACAGCCTCAGTCTGCTAATATGATTTTACCTGTGCTTAATACTGGCTCTCGCCCTCAAATCATTCAACTAGCAGGCTTTCTGGAGTGAGTAGGGTGAATCAGCAGGATCCCTCTTTAAAATAAAGTAACAGGCTTATTAGTCTGCTGGGAGTCAGTGGATGATTTCCTTTTCAGCGTTAAATGTAAAACTTCAATTAAACTCAGTCTCAAATAGCCGCCTGTTCCTTTTAATAGCTGTGCAACGGCGCACACATTTCAGGAAATAAACACCTGTTTCAAATAAACACCCGGTCTAAATAAATTGTTTACGAGGTTACCATGAATTGCCATGACTTGTTTATAAGGTTTAATGTTTGATTTGTTACATTTAATAATTCAGCAATGACTTGAAAAGATGATAGCAATCATCCGCTAGCAGTAAGAAACTGCTAGCCATTGTCCGCTAACAGCTGACAACTGCTAGCTAACTGGCTGCTAACAGTTGACAACTGCTAGCTAACTGGCTGCTAACAGCTGATCACTGCTAGCTAACTGGCTGCTAACAGCTGATAACTGCTAGCTAACTGGCTGCTAACAGCTGATAACTGCTAGCTAACTGGCTGCTAACTGCTGACAACTGCTAGCTAACTGGCTGCTAACAGCTGACAACTGCTAGCTAACTTGCTGCTAACAGCTGACAACTGCTAGCTAACTGGCTGCTAACAGCTGACAACTGCTAGCTAACTGGCAAGCAAAAAAAAACAGTCAACAACTTTGAGAGTACAGACCTCAAGAAATTGGTCGAACATCCTCTAGTGGTGAAAGTAAATACTGCCGAAAATGCAGTTAAAGAGGATAATAATTATTCTGTCAGGACATTAGATTTCTTCTTCGAAAAAAGACAAAAGAAACGTGATACAAACCAAATTTCCATCCAACGTTTTCATGCAGATGAAAATAAAGTCACAACTGGGCTGATGGAAACATGAAATGCGGGTACAATTTTATAAATGCTGACAGAGAATTTGTTCGTTCTACATGGTGGGATCTTTTTGTGTCTGTAAAATTAATTATGCGAGAAATTATTTATATAATAACCACAGTGGAGGCTCATAATAATGGCCGGAACAGAGCAAATGGAGCATGCAGTTTATTAGGCTACAGATTAAATAAGTTATGATGAACCTTACAGGGTGGTGAATGTGCAAAGTGATGAGCTTGATGCTCCTTTCCATTAAATCTCAAGGGTTTTATTCTGGTGATATGATGATGGATGCTTGGCTGCCATTTAACAAAAACAAATAATATCGCTCTTATCCATAATAATCTCATAATGTACAGTACCAGTCAAAAGTTTGGACACACCTACTCATTCAACGGTTTGTCTTTATTTTTATTTTTTAATAGTGAAGACATCAAAACTATGAAATAACACATATGGAATCACGTAGTAACCAAGAAAAGTGTTAAACAAATCAAAATATATTTTATATTTTAGATTCTTCAAAGTAGCCACCCTTTGCCTTGATGACAGCTTTGCACACTCTTGGTATTCTCTCAACCAGCTTCATGAGGAATGCTTTTCCAACAGTCTTGAACTTCCCACATATGCTGAGCACTTGTTGGCTGCTTTTCCTTCACTCTGCGGTTCAACTCATCCCAAACCAACTCAATTGGGTTGAGGTTGGGTGATTGTGGAGGCCAGATCATCTGATGCAGCACTCCATCACTTTCCTTATTGGTCAAATAGCCCTTACACAGCCTGTAGGTGTGTTTTGGGTCATTGTCCTGTTGAAAAACAAATGATAGTCCCACTAAGCGCAAACCAGATGGGATGGCGTATCGCTGCAGAATGCTGTGGTAGCCATGCTGGTTAAGTGTGCCTTCGAATAAAAAATTGAATGTCCTTGCCTGCCTGTCTAGCTGTCTGCCTGCCTGCACCTGTCTGTCTAGCTGTCGGCCTGCCTGCCTCCACCTGCCTGTCTAACTGTCTGCCTGCCTGCCTGCACCTGCCTGCCTACCTGCCTGCCGCTCTAGCTGCCTGCCTGCCTGCACCTGCCTGCCTGTCTAGCTTTCTAGCTGTCTAGCTGTCTGACTGCCTGTCTGTCTAGCTGTCTGCCTGCCTGCCTGCACCTGCCTGTCTAGCTGTCTGCCTGCCTGCACCTGCCTGTCTAGCTGTCTGCCTACCTGCCTGCCTGCACCTTCCTGCCTGCACCTGCCTGTCTAGCTGTCTGCCTGCCTGCCTGCCTGTCTGTCTTTCTGTCTGCCTGTCTGCCTGTCTGCTCATCTGGATTCCAAACGCAGGCAGCCAGGGGGATCAAGTCAGGCTAGTCAGGCTACTGCAAGATAGTCATGCTACTGCAGGCTAGTCAGGCTACTGCAAGATAGTCATGCTACTGCAGGCTAGTCAGGCTACTGCAAGCTAGTCAGGCTAGTTAGGCTGGTCAGGCTAGTCAGGCTAGTCAGGCTACTGCAGGCTACTGCAGGCTACTGCAGGCTAGTCAGGCTTCTGCAGGCTAGTCAGGCTACTGCAGGCTAGTCAGGCTACTACAGGCTAGTCAGGCTACTGCAGGCTAGTCAGGCTTCTGCAGGCTAGTCAGGCTACTGCAGGCTAGTCAGGCTACTGCAGGCTAGTCAGGCTACTGCAGGCTACTGCAGGCTAGTCAGGCTACTGCAGGCTAGTCAGGCTAGTGCAGGCTAGTCAGGCTACTGCAGGCTACTGCAGGCTAGTCAGGCTACTGCAGGCTAGTCAGGCTACTGCAGGCTAGTCAGGCTAGTGCAGGCTAGTCAGGCTACTGCAGGCTAGTCAGGCTACTGCAGGCTAGTCAGGCTACTGCAAGCTAGTCAGGCTAGTTAGGCTGGTCAGGCTAGTCAGGCTAGTCAGGCTACTGCAGGCTACTGCAGGCTACTGCAGGCTAGTCAGGCTTCTGCAGGCTAGTCAGGCTACTGCAGGCTAGTCAGGCTACTACAGGCTAGTCAGGCTACTGCAGGCTAGTCAGGCTTCTGCAGGCTAGTCAGGCTACTGCAGGCTAGTCAGGCTACTGCAGGCTAGTCAGGCTACTGCAGGCTACTGCAGGCTAGTCAGGCTACTGCAGGCTAGTCAGGCTAGTGCAGGCTAGTCAGGCTACTGCAGGCTACTGCAGGCTAGTCAGGCTACTGCAGGCTAGTCAGGCTACTGCAGGCTAGTCAGGCTAGTGCAGGCTAGTCAGGCTACTGCAGGCTAGTCAGGCTACTGCAGGCTAGTCAGGCTACTGCAGGCTAGTCAGGCTAGTGCAGGCTAGTCAGGCTACTGCAGGCTACTGCAGGCTAGTCAGGCTACTGCAGGCTAGTCAGGCTACTGCAGGCTAGTCAGCTACTGCAGGCTAGTCAGGCTAACTGCAGGCTAGTCAGGCTAGTGCAGGCTAGTCAGGCTACTGCAGGCTCAGCAGGCTACTGCATTTAGTCAGGCTTCTGCAGGCTAGTCAGGCTTACTGCAGGCTACTGCAGGCTAGTCAGGCTACTGCAGGCTAGTCAGGCTAGTGCAGGATACTGCAGGCTAGTCAGGCTACTGCAGGCTAGTCAGGCTAGTGCAGGTGAGTCTACATACTACTCCAGCAGAACAGCTCAGAGACTTGGAAAAGTCCATCTACATTTTACATTTACATTTTAGTCATTTAGCAGACGCTCTTATCCAGAGCGACTTACAGTTAGTTTTTATACTGGCCCCCCGTTACCATTTATCTACAGTTACCATATCTACCGTTACCATATTATCTACAGTTACCATAGCTACCGTTACCATTTTATCTACAGTTACCATATCTACAGTTACCATATTATCTACCGTTACTAGGGCTGTTGTGGTGACCGTATTACCACCACACCGGCAGTCATTAGTCATGAGTGGCGCAGTAGTTTAAGGCACTGCATCGCAGCGCTAGCTGTGCCACTAGAGATCCTGGTTCGAATCTAGGCTCTATCGTAGCACGGCCGCGACAAGGAGAACCATGGGGCGGCGCACATTGGCCCAGTGTCGTCCCAGGGAGGGAGGGAATGGCCGGCAGGGATGTAGCTCAGTTGGTAGAGAATGGCGTTTGCAACGCCAGGGTTGTGGGTTTGATTCCCACGGGGGTCCAGTATGAAAAATAAAAAACTATAATAATAATGTATGCACTCACTGACTGTAAATTGCTCTGGATAAGAGTGTCTGCTAAATGACTGTAAATGAACTCAGTAAAATTTCACGTGACCGTTGAGTCTCGGTAATCTCCTCTTATGCACTCAGAACATGCGTTGGTAGCACCCAACTCGCTAACGACCTTCAGGTCGCTAATGGCCAGGTACTCAGGGCTCTATTGTCCCTCTAACCATCGGGTCCTAATGGCCTGGTACTCAGGGCTCTATTGGCCCTCTAACCATCAGGTCCTAATGGCCTGGTACTCAGGGCTCTATTGTCCCTCTAACCATCAGGTCCTAATGGCCTGGTACTCAGGGCTCTATTGTCCCTCTAACCATCAGGTCCTAATGGCCTGGTACTCAGGGCTCTATTGTCCCTCTAACCATCAGGTCCTAATGGCCTGGTACTCAGGGCTCTATTGTCCCTCTAACCACTCTGACATCAATGTAAATCCAATCGAAAATGAGTGTGCCTTTATACAATACATAGCCTACCACATGTTACACCTGGCAGAAAAACATTAAAGTAAGGGGTCTAGCCTATACTCCAGAATTAAACAGATTGTAGCAATCGTATTTGAATGTGGACTGTATTATTATTATGCATACTGGATGGACTGGTTACCTTATGCCGCGCTCCAAACTCACGGCTACTCGGCAGGTAGCTTAGTGGTTAAGAGCGTTGTGCCAGTAACCGAAAGGTCGCTGGTTCTAATCCCCGAGCCGACTAGGTGAAAAATATGTCGATGTGCCCTTGAGCAAGGCACTTAACCCTAATTGCTCCTGTAAGTCGCTCTGGATAAGAGCGTCTGCTAAATGACATAAATGTAAATGTAAATATCCATGAGTCTGGGAGAGAAGGCCTAGGCCATGCTGTTGGTTCATTGATTATGCAGGGCGGTTTACAGAGTTAACCTACAATTATAGTGAATTTGTATTTGATTTTAAATAGCCTAGTAATAGAACATTTTTTATATTTTCATAATTAATTGGGTGACATTACCTTTAGCTATACAGAATATCTCACCACCATGCGTTTCCATCTCCTCTCTCTCTCTCCTTTATTCCTTTCTAGAACGTGCTGTTAACAGTTTAATGAAATACATATGTTTAGTTGCGAAAACATGTTACTATCAATGTTCCCGAATAGAGTTCACTTGGTTTCCCAAATTAAGCACTGGGTAGCTTCAGGAGCAGGGTTGGAGAGCCCATGGCATACAGAGTTTGGGCAGAATATCACCTGTCGCACAGCGAGTGGCTGCATGCTCCTCAAACAGTGGTTGATGCGTGGAATGAAATAACCGGAGTAGCATGATTGAAAAACTAACAGGCGGGAAAGCGGCCTTCATTCACTATTAAGTGCATACAGATGACAAGCCATTTTCCCCTGCCCCTGTTCCTGCCCATTTGATAATGGGCCATTCTAAATCTAAACTAATTTGACATATTAGTAAAGACAAGATTCAATTGAGAATAGTCTGACGGGTGAAAATCTGATCACTTGATGAGAGAGAAGCGTGTGTAGCCTGAGGCGAGGAACAGAGCGCAAGCTTTTCTTGTGACTTTCTCAAATCATCAATAGCCTGTAGTCGCACCATGCAGCCCATAATATGTTTTCATTTCTAAGACATTCTAAGGTTTGTATCATTCACAACTAAAGTGACCAAATAACTCTAATTGATCAATTTTATACTCAACATAGCCACTTCATATGCACACTCCCTCCGGAATGGGAAAAATATATTTATATTTGAAGTTGAATTGTATTCTTCTTACTATAAAATCATATAATATAAAAGAATGGCACAGGATTACAAGCGTATCTTGTCTGCTAAATGAACAAGCCTACAGCCTATGGCATGGAGCATAGCCAGATAACATACAGTAGGCCAACTCATATTCTGTTCTTCTGAAATACATTTTCTTCGTATCATAATGTTTCTTTAGACCAGCCTAAAATAAATAATGCATTTATTGTGATGGTGTATTATTTATTGATTTATAATACTTTTTTAATGTAGATGTTCCAAAGGCTCACATCAGCGGCTTGTATGTGGCTTGTATGCGTGGAGGGGTGGAGATGCTAAATGTGTTTACGTTAATTATTGGTTAATGTGAAATCTTCAACCAATTGCATCTCACCACCAGACACTCTTCGATCAATGAGGCAGCGACTTCAATCCAGAGTCCAAAATACGAAAACAAGATTTCAAGACAACGAGAGTCTAGCCCAATCTGACAGGTATTATTAAACAGATTATAGAGGTTTAAAGACTAACAGGATATATTGCGCAGCGTTCTCCACATCTCATCATAGCCATCAAAGAAGCAGCTGAATAGCAGCACATTCAAGACAGGCATCTATTGGGCCTACTAACTCAGTCTTTAAAGGTCCGTTATCAAGGCTGTCCCTCATAGAATGTTCCAGATTTCCTTAGGGATGTCTGCAATGTCATAAAGCCTACTACTATTCTGCACATATCGTCAGTATGGAAACATTACTCCAGTTATTATGTTCCGTTAGTTAGTAGTTGTAACAGAGCCAACTCACTTAACATCTTTGGTTCCTGCTAATCTTTAGTTCCTTACTCACCGCAAGATAGAGGGCTGCATAGACGCTGAGCGCGGCCTCTTTGGAGGGGAAGGTTTTGCGTGCTCGCAGGATATCCTCCTGGTTCCCGGTGCAGGCCTCCTGGTGGCTGATGTAGCGCAGGCCGTTCTGGCAGCCCAGGGCCGTGTAGTTGGGCTTACACACCGTCAGGAAGTGGGGGGCCAGGTTCCCCGTCACCACCTGGCCGGCATTCACAAAGATGTCCACGGTGAACAGGCCGAACGTGTAGATGCCTGGATAGAGGGGGAGATAGACACTGGTTAGAGGCTGAACGTGTAGATGCCTGGATAGAGGGGGAGATATACACTGGTTAGAGGCTGAACGTGTACACGCCAGGGTCCAGTTTTTCAAAAGTTATCTGGATTTTGCCTATCGGATAGGATTAAATGGATAGAAATATCCGATAGGTGAAATCCAGAAAGATAACTTTTGAAAAACTGGACCCTGGATAAAGGGGGCGATAGAGGCTAAAACTTGTATACTCCTGGAGAGAGAGAGAGAGAGAGAGATAGAGAGAGAGAGAGAGAGAGAGAAGAGAGAGAGAGAGAGAGAGAGAGGAGAGAGAAGAGAGAGAGAGACAGAGAAGAGACAGAGAGAGACAGAGAGAGATAGAGAGAGATAGAGTAGAGAGAGAAGAGAGAAAGAGAGAGCGAGACAGATAGAGAAGAGAGAGGAGAGAAAAAAGAAAGAGAGACAGAGAGAGAGAGACAGAGAGAGAGAGAGAGAGAGAGATACAGAAGAAGATACATAGAGAGGAGAGAGATAGAGAGAGAGAGAGATATATGAGAGAGAGAGAGATGTATTTTTTTTTATTTTCCCCATTTGTACTTTAACTAATTTGCACATTGTTACAACCCTGTATATATACATAATATACATTTGAAATGTCTTTATCTTTTGACCAACTTCTGAGTATCATGTTTTTTACTGTTTCCTATTTAATTGTTTATATTTCACTTTTGTTTACTATCTACGTTCTTCCCTTCGCTTTGGCAATGTAACACACGTTTCCCATGCATAAAGCCATTAAATTGAAAATTGAAATTGAAAATGAAATTTGATAAGAAGAAGAGATATACCGAGAGAGAGATAGGAGAGAGCGAGAGAGAGAGAGAGAGGAGAGGAGAGAGACTCGCTCTCGAGATAAGAGAGGAGCTATCTCCACTCGCATAACGCGACTCGCTCTCTAATAGCGATCTCTATAGCTCGAGCTACCTCCAGAGATCATCTAGGAGACATATAGTATATAGATCAGATAGGATATAATATAGCAGCGATAGAGCGACAGAGAGATAATGACTCTAATTAACTTGATATTCTCCTGAATGTTTCTTCACCCACACAGTAAGTACAATTAGTCTGTTTCTGTAACATCCTTTGCGATGTAACAGTTTCTCACCTAAATTTGAAAAATCTTCCAACACTCTCCGGCCTCGATAATCACCGATCCCTCTTTGTGAAAGGCAAAATTAATCATCTGAAGGTTCCCGATAATCATGGAACCGTCATCAGATAAAGGAAAAAAAACAGCTGTCCTGTCCAGCTCAACTGGTCCGTGAAACTCTGAGGACCCAAATAGGCTAGTGTTTGATATATATTTGCAAAGTTCAATGGAGACAGCTTCGGCCAAACCCGTTGATTGATTTGAATGGTATTGAAGAACCAAAGTTTTTCATCAGGATCTTTTTATACTGGGTTAATTTTGTTCTGCTTTATGTATTTAATACTTAGTTGACAATTGGAAGTTACAAGGCTATACTGATGCATTGACCATAGCTATCTCCTGAGACATCCTCCTCATTTCTTTAGCCGTTTTTAAGTGTCCATATGCAGAGGCTGGTCTCTCGCAGAAGTCGGACTCGTTCTCCTGCATCGTATGTGACTTCACTTTGAACCCACTTAGCTGGAGGAAACAGAGACAAGTTTCATTAATGTTGAGTGGCTGCTGTTTTGTCTCCCTCTCCCTTGTTTTACAATTCCAGTCACTACTGCTTTCCTCATCTTCTGTATTCTTATTAAATGGAAGTAGATATAGAACGAGAGGAGGGGGTGATAAGAGATGGGATGAGACGCGAGAGTATTTGGGTGTACGACAAGAGGATGGGATGAGAAACAAGTAGTGGGGTTAGACAATAGATGAATGTGGAATGAGACTAGAGAAGTGTGGAGACAAGAGATGTGAAGATACGAGATGAGGGTTGAGACAGAGATGGTCAGGACTAGATTGTATGTGGTATACAATAGCTGTGAAGAGATGAGAGAGTGTTGGACTAATATTTGATGATAAACGAGAGAAGGGTGTGAGCAAGATATGGGATGAGACGAGATGAGTGTGTGCAAAACAATAGATGGGATGAGACGAGAGGAGTACGGAGGGTGTTGGACAAAGATATGGGAATAGACTATCGGGGTTGTGAGAAACATAGATGGGAAGAGATGAGATTAGGGGTTGATACAAATTATGTGGAATGATACGAGAGGAGGGGGGTGAGACACGAGATTTTATGAGACGATAGAGGGTGTGAACAAAGAGTATTGAAGAGACAGATTGATGTGGTGAGAAAGAGATTGGCTGAGACGTAGAGGGTGTGAGACCAAAGAGATGGGATGAGACGAGATTAGAGGAGGGGGGTGAGAAAAGAGATGGGAAAGAGACGAGAGGAGGGGGTGAGACAAGAGATGGGAAGAGATGAGAGGAGGGGGGAGACAAGAGATGGGATGAGACGAGAGGAGGGGGTGAGAAAAGAGATGGGATGAGACGAGAGGAGGGGGTGAGACAAGAGATGGGAAGAGACGAGAGGAGAGGAGGGGGTGAGACAAGAGATGGGAAGGGGAACGAGAGGGGGGGGGGTGAGACAAGAGATGGGATGAGACGAGAGGAGAAGGAGGGGTGTGAGACAAGAGATGAGATGAGACGAGAGGAGGGGGGGTGAGACAAGAGATGGGAAGAGACGAGAGGAGAGGAGGGGGTGAGACAAGAGATGGGATGAGACGAGAGGAGAGGAGGGGGTGACAGTAGATGCTGACGGACTGATTTTTACTTCTGTCAGATGGATTATTTCAACAGTTGACTCACTAGATAAGACTCAGGTAAGACTCAGGTAAGACTCAGGTAAGTATTTGGCAGTAGATTTCAGAAGTCATTAGCCTGACAATGTTCCACTTAGCCAGCAGCACAAATAAGCGGGGTTCGGTCGCCTGTCTGTGGAAAGGCAAAGTATGGGGTTTAGCGAAATAATTACTTAGCTGGCTCCTTAGACGGGGGAAATCCTACTCTTATTAAGCAGATAAATGTAATAAAATGTCCCATGTTCAATATTCAATCAAAAAAACAAAAGCTTCAAAGGTCATCCCTTTTTAGAGTATTGATCCCATTTTCTGTGATCTGGTGTGGTGTGTGGTGGGTTGGTGCTGTATGGGGAGGTGGGGTGGGTAGAGAAATGGATGGGTAGAGGCTGGGTGGGTAGAGGCTGTATGGGGAGGCTGGGTGGGTAGAGAATGGATGGGTTAGAGGGCTGGGTGGGTAGAGGCTGTATGGGGAGGGCTGGGTGGGTAGAGAATGGATGGGTAGAGGCTGGGTGGGTAGAGGCTGGATGGGTAGAGGCTAGATGGGTAGAGGCTGGATGGGTAGAGGCTGGGTGGGTAGAGGCTGTGTGGGGTAGAGGATGGGTGGGTAGAGGCTGGGTGGGGTAGAGCTGGGTGGGGTAGAGAGACTGGGTGGGTAGAGGCTGGGTGGGTAGAGGCTGGGTGGGTAGAGGACTGGATGAGTAGAGGGCTGGATGGTAGAGGCTGGATGGGAGAGGTGGATGGGGTAGAGGCTGTGTGGGTAGAGGATGGGTGGGTAGAGGCTGGATGGGTAGAGATGGATGGGTAGAGGCTGGGTGGGTAGAGGCTGGGTGGGTAGAGGCTGGGTGGGTAGAGGCTGGGTGGGTAGAGGCTGGGTGGGTAGAGGCTGGGTGGGTAGAGGCTGGATGGGTAGAGGATGGATGGGTAGAGGCTGGGTGGGTAGAGGCTGGATGGGTAAGTAGAGAATGGGTGGGTAGAGGCTGGATGGGTTAGAGAATGGATGGGTAGAGGCTGGGTGGGTAGAGGCTGGGTGGGTTAGAGGCTGGGTGGGTAGAGGCTGGGTGGGAAGAGGCTGGATGGGTAGAGGCTGTGTGGGTAGAGGGCTGGGTGGGTAGAGGCTGGATGGGTAGAGACTGGATGGGTAGGGCTGGGTGGGTAGAGGCTGGGTGGGTAGAGGCTGGGTGGGTAGAGGCTGGGTGGGGTAGAGGCTGGGTGGGAAGAGGCTGGATGGGTAGAGACTGGGTGGGTAGAGGCTGGGTGGGTAGAGTCTGGATGAGTAGAGACTGGGTGGATAGAGGCTGGATGGGTAGAGGCTGGGTGGGTAGAGTCTGGGTGGGTAGAGGCTGGGTGGGTAGAGGCTGGATGGGTAGAGAATGGATGGGTAGAGGCTGGGTGGGTAGAGAATGGATGGGAAGAGGCTGGGTGGGTAGAGGCTGGGTGGGTAGAGGCTGGGTGGGTAGAGGCTGGGTGGGTAGAGGCTGGATGGGTAGAGGCTGGGTGGGTAGAGTCTGGATGGGTAGAGGCTGGGTGGGTAGAGGCTGGGTGGGTAGAGGCTGGATGGGTAGAGGCTGGATGAGTAGAGGCTGGATGGGTAGAGGCTGGATGGGTAGAGAATGGATGGGTAGAGAATGGATGGGTAGAGGCTGGGTGGGTAGAGGCTGGGTGGGTAGAGAATGGATGGGTAGAGGCTGGGTGGGTAGAGGCTGGGTGGGTAGAGGCTGGGTGGGTAGAGGCTGACTGAGGAACTGAGGTTTCACTGCATCAGACTGCAGCAATAGGAAAAGGCTCTGGTGTGAGATCAAAGGTGCAGGTGCAATGGCTCATCCAGACTTTACCCACCCAGCCTCCCCATATATAGCCCCACTAACTGTCTCTCACAATCAGAAGGTTCCAAGATAGCTAGGGCCGTATCATTATAGAACTAGAGACAATAAAGGATGCTATATCTCTGTGATATAGTACCTCTGTCTTTGTTAACCTGTAATGGGTTGAAGAGGTGCAGTGCTGGTGCACTACAATGCTCTGCAGTCAGCTGTCTTTGGCCTGTGTTGAAATGACCCCCACCTTCACACTGCAGTCTGCTAGGGAGGCTTAGGTGAAAGTAGTATCCCCCCCATCTGATCCCATTTGATAAAGGCCTTTAGATCCTCAGACAGACACAAATCCCTCTAGTGAGCTCCGTCATCTATACCTGTACAGCCGGTGGTAGCTTCTGCTGGCTACTGGGGCAGACATGATCTACAGAACTAAAATGTAAAATCAACATAACAGCAGTGGCCTACTGTCAGAGTCTTATTAAAACAATGTTGTCCAGTTATACTAAGTAATCCGTTTAACATCCTGTGTGGTTTTTAGATTATGTAAATTAAAGCAACCTTTAATTCATACATATTGTGTACAGTGAGAAAAGAGAGGATTAGCTGCAACACAAAGCTCAGAACATTAAATAAATATTACAGTAAATGGAGGGTTTGACAGCTGAGAGAGAGAGAGAGAGAGAGAGAGAGAGAGAGAGAGAGAGAGAGAGAGAGAGAGAGAGAGAGAGAGAGAGAGAGAGAGAGAGAGAGAGAGACAGAGACAGAGACAGAGACAGAGAGACAGAGAGACAGAGAGAGACAGAGACATCTGATGTTCCCATATCCAGTGGAAACGTCATCAGATAAAGGAAAAAAAACAGCTGTCTGTCCCGAGCTCACTGGTCCGGGAAACTCTGAGGACCCGAAATAGGCTAGTTGATACATATTTGCAAGTTCAATGGAGACAGCTTCAGGCCAAACCCAGTTGATTGATTTGATGTGATTGAAAGAACCAGAATTTTTCATCAGGATATTTTATACTGGTTTAATTTGTCGGCTTTATGTATTTTTACTTAGTTGACAATGGAAGTTAAAAGGCATACTGCTGCATTGGCCCATAGGCTATCTCTGAGTACCATGCTCTCATTTCTTTAGCCGTTTATTAATGTGTCCATATGACAGAGGCTGGTGCTCTCGCAGAAGTCGGACTCTGTGTCTCTGCATCTTAATGTGACTTTCAGCTTTGAAGCCCACTTAGCTGGAGGAACAGAGACGAAAGGTTTCATTAATGTTGAGTGGCATTCTGTTTTGTCTCCCTCTCCCTTGTTTTTACATTCCAGTCACTGCTTTCTCATCTTCTGTATTCTTTATTAAAGGGAAGGAGAGATGAGACGAGAGGAAGGGGGGTGAGACAAGAGATGGGATGAGACGAGAGGAAGGGGGTGAGACAAGAGATGGGATGAGACGAGAGGAGGGGGTGAGACAAGAGATGAGACGAGAGGAGGGGGTGAGACAAGAGATGGGAAGAGACGAGAGGAGGGGGTGAGACAAGAGATGGGAAGAGATGAGAGGAGGGGTGAGACAAGAGATGGGAAGAGACGAGAGGAGGGGGGTGAGACAAGAGATGGGAAGAGACGAGAGGAGGTGGTGAGACAAGAGATGGGAAGAGACGAGAGGAGGGGGTGAGACAAGAGATGGGAAGAGATGAGAGGAGGGGGTGAGACTAGAGATGGGATGAGACGAGAGGAGGGGGTGAGACAAGAGATGGGATGAGACGAGAGGAAGGGGTGAGACAAGAGATGGGAAGAGACGAGGGGGTGAGACAAGAGATGGGAAGAGATGAGAGGAGGGGGTGAGACAAGAGATGGGAAGAGATGAGAGGAGGGGGTGAGACAAGAGATGGGATGAGACGAGACGAGGGGGTGAGACAAGAGATGGGAAGAGATGAGAGGAGGGGGTGAGACAAGAGATGGGAAGAGACGAGAGGAGAGGAGGGGGTGACAGTAGATGCTGACGGACTGATTTTTACTTCTGTCAGATGGATTATTTCAACAGCGACTCACTAGATAAGACTCAGGTAAGACTCAGGTAAGACTCAGGTAAGTATTTGGCAGTAGATTTCAGAAGTCATTAGCCTGACAATGTTCCACTTAGCAGCAGCACAAATAAGCCGGGTGGGTCGCCTGTCTGTGGAAAGGCAAAGTATGGGATTTAGCGAAATAATTACTTAGCTGGCTCCTTAGACGGGGGAAATCCTACTCTTATTAAGCAGATAAATGTAATAAAATGTCCCATGTTCAATATTCAATCAAAAAACAAAAGCTTCAAAGGTCATCCCTTTTTAGAGTAATTGATCCCATTTTCTGTGATCTGGGTGTGGTGTGTGGTGGGTTGGTGCTGTATGGGGAGGCTGGGTGGGTAGAGAACGGATGGGTAGAGGCTGGGTGGGTAGAGGCTGGGTGGGTAGAGGCTGGATGGGTAGAGGCTGGATGGGTAGAGGCTGGGTGGGTAGAGGCTGGATGGGTAGAGGCTGGGTGGGTAGAGGCTGGGTGGGTAGAGGCTGGGTGGGTAGAGGCTGGATGGGTAGAGGATGGATGGGTAGAGGCTGGGTGGGTAGAGGCTGGATGGGTAGAGGCTGGGTGGGTAGAGGCTGGATGAGTAGAGGCTGGATGGGTAGAGGCTGGATGGGTAGAGGCTGGATGGGTAGAGGCTGGATGGGTAGAGAATGGATGGGTAGAGGCTGTGTGGGTAAAGGCTGGGTGGGTAGAGGCTGGATGGGTAGAGGCTGGATGGGTAGAGGCTGGATGGGTAGAGAATGGATGGGTAGAGGCTGTGTGGGTAAAGGCTGGGTGGGTAGAGGCTGGATGGGTAGATGCTGACTGAGGAACTGAGGTTTCACTGCATCAGACTGCAGCAATAGGAAAAGGCTCTGGTGTGAGATCAAAGGTGCAGGTGCAATGGCTCATCCAGACTTTACCCACCCAGCCTCCCCATATATAGCCCCACTAACTGTCTCTCACAATCAGAAGGTTCCAGTGTAGCTAGGACCGTATCATTATAGAACTAGAGACAATAAAAGGATGCTATATCTCTGTGATATAGTACCTCTGTCTTTGTTAACCTGTAATGGGTTGAAGAGGTGCAGTGCTGGTGCACTACAATGCTCTGCAGGCAGCTGTCTTTGGCCTGTGTTGAAATGACCCCCACCTTCACACTGCAGTCTGCTAGGGAGGCTTAGGTGAAAGTAGTATCCCCCCCATCTGATCCCATTTGATAAAGGCCTTTAGATCCTCAGACAGACACAAATCCCTCTAGTGAGCTCCGTCATCTATACCTGTACAGCCGGTGGTGGCTTCTGCTGGCTACTGGGGCAGACATGATCTGCAGAACTAAAATGTAAAATCAACATAACAGCAGTGGCCTACTGTCAGAGTCTTATTAAAACAATGTTGTCCAGTTATACTAAGTAATCCGTTTAACATCCTGTGTGGTTTTTAGATGATGTAAATTAAAGCAACCTTTAATTCATACATATTGTGTACAGTGAGAAAAGAGAGGATTAGCTGCAACAGAAAGCTCAGAACATTAAATACATATTACAGTAAATGGAGGGTTTGACAGCTGTGAGGAGAGAGAGAGAGAGAGAGAGAGAAGAGAGAGAGAGGAGAGAAGATAGCGAAGAGAGAGAGAGAGAATAGAGGAGAGAGCGAGAGAGAGAGAGAGAAGAGAGAGAGAGAGAGAGAGAGAGAGAGACAAGGACTGATAACCCCAATCCACAAAAGTGGAGACAGATTTGACCCCAATAACTACCGTGGGATATGCGTCAACAGCAACCTTGGGAAAATCCTCTGCATTATAATAATAATAATAATATGCCATTTGGCAGACGCTTTTATCCAAAGCGACTTACAGTCATGAGTGCATACATTATTTTTTATTTTAATTTTAATTTTTTGTGTATGGGTGGTCCCGGGGATCGAACCCACTACCCTGGCGTTACAAGCGCCGTGCTCTACAGACTTGTACATTTCCTCAGCGAAAACAATGTACTGAGCAAATGTCAAATTGGCTTTTTACCAAATTACCGTACGACAGATCACGTATTCACCCTGCACACCCTAATTGACAAACAAACAAACCAAAACAAAGGCAAAGTCTTCTCCTGCTTTGTTGACTTCAAAAAAGCTTTTGACTCAATTTGGCATGAGGGTCTGCTATACAAATTGATGGAAAGTGGTGTTGGGGGAAAAACATACGACATTATAAAATCCATGTACACAAACAACAAGTGTGCGGTTAAAAACACACACATTTCTTTCCACAGGGCCGTGGGGTGAAACAGGGATGCAGCTTAAGCCCCACCCTCTTCAACATATATATTAACGACTTGACGAGTTCACTAGAACAGTCTGCAGCACCCGGCCTCACCCTACTAGAATCTGAAGTCAAATGTCTCCTGTTTGCTGATGATCTGGTGCTTCTGTCACCAACCAAGGAGCAGCAGCACCTAGATCCTCTGCACAGATTCTGTCAGACCTGGGTCCTGACAGTAAATCTCAGTAAGACAAAAATAATGGTGTTCCAAAAAAGGTCAAGTTGCCAGGACCACAAATACAAATTCCATCTAGACACCGTTGCCCTAGAGCACACAAAAAACGATACATACCTCGGCCTAAACATCAGCGCCACAGGTAACTTCCACAAAGCTGTGAACGATCTGAGAGACAAGGCAAGAAGGGCCTTCTATGCCATCAAAAGGAACATAAAATTTGACATACCAATTAGAATCTGGCTAAAAATACTTGAATCAGTTATAGAACCCATTGCCCTTTATGTTTGTGAGGTCTGGGGTCCGCTCACCAACCAAGAATTCACAAAATGGGACAAACACCAAATTGAGACTCTGCATTAAGAATTCCTGACCACTGTGACTGACCCAAACTTAAGGAAAGCTTTGATTATGTACAAACTCAGTGAGCATAGCCTTGCTATTGAGAAAGGCAGACCTGGCTCTCAAGAGAAGACCGGCTATGTGCACACTGCCCACAAAATGAGGTGGAAACTGAGCTGTATGACCATATTAGAGACACATATTGCCCTCAGATTTCACAGACCCACAAAGAATTTGAAAACAAATCCAATTTTGATAAACTTCCATATCTATTGGGTGAAATACCACAGTGTGCCATCACAGAAGCAAGATTTCTGACCTGTTGCCACAAGAAAAGGGCAACCAGTGAAGAACAGACACAACCATTGTTTATGTTGATTTATTTTCCCTTTTGTACTTTAACTATTTGCCCATCGTTACAACACTGTAAATAGACATAATATGACATTTGAAATGTCTTTATTCTTTTTGAACTTGTTTGAGTGTAATATTTACTGTTCACTTTTTATTATTTATTTCACTTTTTTTTTTATTATTTATTAACGTATGTTTCCCATGCCAATAAAGCCCTTAAATTGAATGAGAGAGCGAGAGCGAGCGAGCGAGCGAGCGAGCGAGCGAGAGAGAGAGAGAGAGAGAGAGAGAGGAGTGTATTCCCTCAAGGATCAGGGTGATAATACTTTGGGGCTGTAGTCTTATCTAAAATAACCACTTTGGCGTGAGAGCATAGAAGAGGTGCTATATACAGTACTATACCACTCCCTTCATGGCTCAGTACTATACCACTCCCCTTCAGGGTCAGTACTATACCACTCCCTTCAGGGCTCAGTACTATACCACTCCCTTCAGGGCTCAGTACTATACCACTCACCTTCAGGGTCAGTACTATACCACTCCCTTCAGGGCTCAGTACTATACCACTCCCTTCAGGGCTCAGTACTATACCACTCCCCTTCAGGGTCAGTACTATACCACTCCCTTCAGGGCTCAGTACTATACCACTCCCTTCAGGGCTCAGTACTATACCACTCCCTTCAGGGCTCAGTACTACACCACTCCCTTCAGGGCTCAGTACTATACCACTCCCTTCAGGGCTCAGTACTGTACCACTCCCTTCAGGGCTCAATACTATACCACTCCCTTCAGGGCTCAGTACTGTACCACTCCCTTCAGGGCTCAGTACTATACCACTCCCTTCAGGGCTCAGTACTATACCACTCCCTTCAGGGCTCAGTACTACACCACTCCCTTCAGGGCTCAGTACTATACCACTCCTTCAGGGCTCAATACTATACCACCTCCCTTCAGGGCTCAATACTATACCACTCCCTTCAGGGCTCAGTACTTGTTACCACTCCCTTCAGGGCTCAGTACTGTACCACTCCCTCATGGCTCAGTACTATACCACTCCCTTCAGGGCTCAGTACTATACCACTCCCTTCAGGGCTCAGTACTATACCACTCCCTTCAGGGCTCAGTACTATACCACTCCCTTCAGGGCTCAGTACTATACCACTCCCTTCAGGGCTCAGTACTATACCACTCCCTTCAGGGCTCAGTACTGTACCACTCCCTTCAGGGCTCAGTACTACACCACTCCCTTCAGGGCTCAGTACTGTACCACTCCCTTCAGGGCTCAGTACTACACCACTCCCTTCAGGGCTCAGTACTACACCACTCCCTTCAGGGCTCAGTACTGTACACTCCTTCAGGGCTCAGTACTAACCACTCCCTTCAGGGCTCAGTACTATACCACTCCCTTCAGGGCTCAGTACTATACCACTCCCTTCAGGGCTCAGTACTATACCACTCCCTTCAGGGCTCAGTACTATACCACTCCCTTCAGGGCTCAGTACTATACCACTCCCTTCAGGGCTCAGTACTTACCACTCCCTTCAGGGCTCAGTACTACCACTCCCTTCAGGGCTCAGTACTGTACCACTCCCTTCAGGCTCAGTACTAACCACTCCCTTCAGGGCTCAGTACTAACCACTCCCTTCAGGGCTCAGTACTATACACCTCCCTTCAGGCTCAGTACTATACCACTCCCTTCAGGGCTCAGTACTGTACCACTCCCTTCAGGGCTCAGTACTATACACACTCCCTTCAGGGCTCAGTACTATCCCACTCCCTTCAGGGCTCAGTACTGTACCACTCCTTCAGGGCTCAGTACTATACACTCCTCAGGGCTCAGTACTACACCACTCCCTTCAGGGCTCAGTACTAACACCACTCCCTTTCAGGGCTCAGTACTATACCACTCCCTTCAGGGCTCAGTACTATACCACTCACCTTCAGGGCTCAGTACTATACCACTCACCTTCAGGGCTCAGTACTATACCACTCCCTTCAGGGCTCAGTACTACACCACTCCCTTCAGGGCTCAGTACTACACCACTCCCTTCAGGGTCAGTACGTGTACCACTCCCTTCAGGGGCTCAGTACTATACCACTCCCCTTCAGGGCTCAGTACTATACCACTCACCTTCAGGGTCAGTACTATACCACTCCCTTCAGGGCTCAGTACTATACCACTCCCTTCAGGGCTCAGTACTATACCACTCCCCTTCAGGGTCAGTACTATACCACTCCCTTCAGGGCTCAGTACTGTACCACTCCCTTCATGGCTCAGTACTATACCACCACTCCCTTCAGGGCTCAGTACTATACCACTCCCTTCAGGGCTCATACTATACCACTCCCTTCAGGGCTCAGTACTATACCACTCCCTTCAGGGCTCAGTACTATACCACTCCCTTCAGGCTCAGTACTATACCACTCCCTTCAGGGCTCAGTACTGTACCACTCCCTTCAGGGCTCAGTACTACAACCACTCCCTTCAGGGCTCAGTACTGTACCACTGCCCTTCAGGGCTCAGTACTACACCACTCCCTTCAGGGGCTCAGTAACTACACCACTCCCTTCAGGGCTCAGTACTACACCACTCCCTTCAGAGCTCAGTACTAATACCACTCCCTTCAGGGCCAGTACTATAACCACTCCCTTCAGGGCTCAGTACTATACCACTCCCTTCAGGGCTCAGTACTATACCAGGCTCAGTACTGTACACTCCCTTCAGGGCTCAGTAACTATACCACTCCCTTCAGGCTCAGTACTACACCACTCCCTTCAGGGCTCAGTACTATACCACTCCCTTAGGGCTCAGTACTACACCACTCCCTTCAGGGCTCAGTACTACACCACTCCCTTCAGGGCTCAGTACTGTACCACTCCCTTCAGGGCTCAGTACTATACCACTCCCTTCAGGGCTCAGTACTAACCACTCCCTTCAGGGCTCAGTACTATACCACTCCCTTCAGGGCTCAGTACTATACACTCCCTTCAGGGCTCAGTACTATACCACTCCCTTCAGGGCTCAGTACTATACCACTCCCTTCAGGGCTCAGTACTAACCACTCCCTTCAGGGCTCAGTACTATACCACTCCCTTCAGGGCTCAGTACTTACCACTCCCTTCAGGGCTCATACTATACCACTCCCTTCAGGGCTCAGTACTATACCACTCCCTTCAGGGCTCAGTACTGTACCACTCCTTCAGGGCTCAGTACTATACCACTCCCTTCAGGGCTCAGTACTTACCACTCCCTTCAGGGCTCAGTACTATACCACTCCCTTCAGGCTCAGTACTATACCACTCCCTTCAGGGCTCAGTACTAACCACTCCCTTCAGGGCTCAGTACTATACACTCCCTTCAGGCTCAGTACTATACCACTCCCTTCAGGGCTCAGTACTATACCACTCCCTTCAGGCTCAGTACTATACCACTCCCTTCAGGGCTCAGTACTATACCACTCCCTTCAGGGCTCAGTACTATACCACTCCTTCAGGGCTCAGTACTACACCACTCCCTTCAGGCTCAGTACTATACCACTCCCTTCAGGGCTCAGTACTATACCACTCCCTTCAGGCTCAGTACTATACCACTCCCTTCAGGGCTCAGTACTTACCACTCCCTTCAGGGCTCAGTACTTACCACACTCCCTTCAGGGCTCAGTACTATACCACTCCCTTCAGGGCTCAGTTACACCTGATACACCACTCCCTTCAGGGCTCAGTACTATACCACTCCCTTCAGGGCTCAGTACTTACCACTCCCTTCAGGCTCAGTACTATACCACTCCCTTCAGGGCTCGAGTACTGTACCACTCCCTTCAGGGCTCAGTACTATACCACTCCCTTCAGGCTCAGTACTTACCACTCCTTCAGGGCTCAGTACTAACCACTCCCTTCAGGGCTCAGTACTATACACACTCCCTTCAGGGCTCAGTACTATACCACTCCCTTCAGGGCTCAGTACTATACCACTCCCTTCAGGGCTCAGTACTATACCACTCCCTTCAGGGCTCAGTACTATACCACTCCCTTCAGGGCTCAGTACTATCACACCACTCCCTTCAGGGCTCAGTACTATACCACTCCCTTCAGGGCTCAGTACTATCCACTCCCTTCAGGCTCAGTACTATACCACTCCCTTCAGGGCTCAGTACTATACCACTCCCTTCAGGGCTCAGTACTATAACCACTCCCTTCAGGGCTCAGTACTATACCACTCCCTTCAGGGCTCAGTACTATACCACTCCCTTCAGGGCTCAGTACTAACCACTCCCTTCAGGGCTCAGTACTTACCACTCCCTTCAGGGCTCAGTACTATACCACTCCCTTCAGGGCTCAGTACTATACCACTCCCTTCAGGGCTCAGTACTAACCACTCCCTTCAGGGCTCAGTACTATACCACTCCCTTCAGGGTCAGTACTATACCACTCCCTTCAGGGCTCAGTACTATACCACTCCCTTCAGGGCTCAGTACTATACCACTCCCTTCAGGGCTCAGTACTATACCACTCCCTTCAGGGCTCAGTACTATACCACTCCCTTCAGGGCTCAGTACTATACCACTCCCTTCAGGGCTCAGTACTATACCACTCCCTTCAGGGCTCAGTACTATAACCACTCCCTTCAGGGCTCAGTACTATACCACTCCCTTCAGGGCTCAGTACTATACCACTCCCTTCAGGGCTCAGTACTATACCACTCCCTTCAGGGCTCAGTACTATACCACTCCCTTCAGGGCTCAGTACTATACCACTCCCTTCAGGGCTCAGTACTATACCACTCCCTTCAGGCTCAGTACTATACCACTCCCTTCATGGCCTCAGTACTATACCACTCCCTTCCAGGGGCTCAGTTCTATTCACCACTCCCTTCAGGGCTCAGTACTAGTACCACCTCCCTTCACGCACCCCTCAGTACTATACCACTCCCTTTCAGGGCCTCAGTACTATTAACACTCCCTTCAGGGCTCAGTACTATACCACTCCCTTCAGGGCCTCAGTACTACTACCACCTCCCTTCAGGGCTTCTCAATGTACTATACCACTCCCTTCAGGGCTCAATACTTATGACCCACCTCCCTTCAGGGCTCAGTACTACACCACTCCCTTCATGGGCTCAGTCCCATATACCACTCCCTTCAGGGATCAGTACGGTTACCACTCCCTTCAGGGCTCAGTACTACCACCAACTCCCGTCAGGGCTCAGTACTATACCACTCCCTTCAGGGCTCGAGTACTATACCACTCCCTTCAGGGGCTACAGTTACTATACCAACTCCCTTCACGGGCTCAGTACTATACCACTCCATGCAGGGCCTCAGTACTATACCACTCCCTTCAGGGCTCAGTCACTATACCCACTACCTTCAGGGCTCAATTTACTATACCACTTCCCTTTCAGGGCTCAGTACTATTACCACTTCCCTTTCAGGGCTCAGTACTGTCCATCATTCCCTATACACACTCCCTTCAGGGCCTCAGTACTATTACCACTCACCTTCAGGGCTCAGTACTGTACCACTCCCTTCAGGGTCAGTACTTACCACTCCCTTCAGGGCTCAGTACATACCACTCCCTCAGGGCTCAGTACTATACCACTCCCTTCAGGGCTCAGTACTATACCACTCCCTTCAGGGCTCAGTACTATACCACTCCCTTCAGGGCTCAGTACTGTACCACTCCCTTCAGGGCTCAGTACTATACCACTCCCTTCAGGGCTCAGTACTATACCACTCCCTTCAGGGCTCAGTACTATACCCACTCCCTCAGGGCTCAGTACTATACCACTCCCTTCAGGGTCAGTACTGATACCACTCCCTTCAGGGCTCAGTACTATACCACTCCTTCAGGGCTCAGTACTATACCACTCCCTTCAGGGTCAGTACTATACCCACTCCCCCCTTTCAGGGCTCAGTTACTATACCACTCCCTTCAGGGCTCTAGTACTATACCACTCCCTTCAGGGCTCAGTACTATACCACTTCCCTTTCAGGGCTCAGTATTGTCCATTCATTCCCTTCAGGGCTCAGTACTATACCACTCCCTTCAGGGCTCAGTACTATACCACTCCCTTCAGGGCTCAGTATTGTCCATTCATTCCCTTCAGGGCTCAGTACTATACCACTCCCTTCAGGGCTCAGTACTATACCACTCCCTTCAGGGCTCAGTATTGTCCATTAATTCCCTTCAGGGCTCAGTACTATACCACTCCCTTCAGGGCTCAGTATTGTCCATTAATTCCCTTCAGGGCATGTGACAGTATGTGATTCTATACGAGGAGCCACTAGCCTCATGAATTGCACCATGGCAACCGAGTATGCATTGCACCATGGCTAGGGACAAGACAGAGAGGCATTGCAACATGGCTAACCAGCATGCATTGCACTATGGCTAGGGACAAAACACAGAGGATTTAATTCATGAAATATATGCCACTAAGCAGATGCTTTTATCTAAAGTAGTCTATGTATGATGTATGTGTGTTTCAGTGGAGGCTGCAGAGTCGAGGACAGCTCATAATAATGGCTGGAACACATGGAAACCATGGAAACCATGTGTTTGATGAATTTGATACCATTCCACTGATTCCGCTCCAGTCATTACCACGAGCCCGTCCTCCCCAATTAAGGTGTCACCGACCTCCTGTGGTGTTTGTGATTCCTGGAGGAATTGAACCCACAACCTTGTCATTGCTAGCACCACACCAGTCGAGCAACACAGGATATTGGTCCTCTGTAGCTCAGCTGGTAGAGCACGGCGCTTGTAACGCCAAGGTAGTGGGTTCGATCCCCGGGACCACCCATACACCAAAAAAAAATGTATGCACGCATGACTGTAAGTCGCTTTGGATAAAAGCGTCTGCTAAATGGCATATTATTATTATTATATTCATTTGACTACTGTTTAGATGGTAATGACTCTATGGCGTACCCAGAAAGCGAAAGGTCCTGCGCACCAGTGGGTTGAGGTAGCAGCAGTCACCGGTCAGCATGGTCTTATCATCACTGTCCAGCTCTTTAGACGAGCACTGTATCAAAAACAGGACGACCTCTGAGATTAGCATCTAGAAAAGAAAAGGTAGAATCATTAACAAATAAGCATCCTTTCTTAAAGAAAAATCCCACCCCAAAAACATTCTGCCCAAAATCTGATATTTATGACTCCACACTTTCTTTTGGTATGCGTTTCATTAGTCCATTGTTGACATAGTCCCAAAATATTTTACTTGTCAGCAATCAAGTTTTCAAGATATGTAACTTTCAAAATACAGAAATCATCCCCCTGTATGATGCATTTAGCTTCTTATGATGCTGTGTTTTGAGTTTACATTTAACTGTGGAGTCGTAAATATCAGATGACACACACACACACACACACACACACACACACACACACACACACATCTCTTCTAACACACTGTAACACACATCCACAAGTCTCGTCTTGTTACTGTGAGATGAGAAACACACAGGTGTGTGTGAGTGTGAGTGTGAGTGTGTGTGTGTGTGTGTGTGTGTGAGTGTGTGTGAATGTGAGTGTATGTGGAGTGTGTGTGTGTGAGTGTGTTTGTGTGAGTTTTTTGTGTGTGTGTGAGAGAGTGTGTGTGTGTGTGAGTGAGTGTGAGTGTGTGTGTGTTGTGTGCGGAGAGTGGTTGTCGGTGGTGTGTGAGGTGTGCGGTGGTGTGTTGAGAGTGGCTGTGGTGTAAGTCGGGTTTGTGTGGGGTGTGGATGTGTGTGTGTGTTAGAGTGTGGGTGATGTGTGTGTGTGAGTGTGAGTGTGCTGTGAGTTTTGGTGTGTTGTGGCGTACTGTAGTGATGGAGTATGTGTTTTGTGTGTGTGTGTGTGTGTGTGTGTCGTTGTTGGTTGTGTGGTGTGTGTGTGTGTGTGGTGTTAGCAGGCGAGCAGCAGGTGAATGCTTATTTAAAACCAGAGCTTGACAGTTCAATAAACATAATTAAAACCCTGAACAGTGGGTGTTGTCAGTTTTTATATACACAATGTTGTTTATTCAACACTGCAATGATGTAGAGTGGCTGTAATAATATGATTCCAATAACAAATAATAGTCTATATGGATTAACTGGTGGAATTTAAAGTATAGCTTCAAGGATAGAGAATAATGATTGTCGATGCCTGGTTCTTCACTTCAGATGGGTTTGGAACATCAATGCGTAACAAAGGGTAAATAAAGGTTGGGTTTTGATTTGACGATGTCCATTTGCCCACTAACATGGGGTGAACAGCTGCGGTGATTGCTCTCTAATCCAATAGCATAGACAGTGAGACAGACCTGCCCAACACATAACAAAAACAAATATTGAGAAACACCTCACCAAACACCTTAGTTAGATGCAACATTGCTCAACTAAAACCTCGACAGCAAAAACATCAAAATTAATTACAGATTTCTTGAGTTTTATTAGATTAATTCTGGGGATTTTGAGGAAGTGAAATAGTCTTCCGTGTCTACAGTGTCTCATGGGGGACAAACATAATTAATAACCAAATGCAGAATCGGTCAGGAAACACACATCCAAGACTGAAATCTTGTTTTTCTAATGAGCAACAGAAAAACACACTGCCAATTGACATGTTCATTGGCTCTTTACATTTACATTACATTTCAGTCATTTAGCTCTTTAACATTACAGAGGTGTACAACTGTATAATTAGAATCACTTTTACAGTTGCCATTGGTGACAGACAGTGAGGATAGAGAAAGAGACAGAGAGAGAAAGATGAGCTCCTGTATTGTTCAGCCATGTTTTTACAAAAAAAATTGATTTAGAGTTAGATAAACTTAGATTTTTCGGCATGGACATACACAGGATACTAGCCTCCACAACATAACCTTCACTCCAAATCAAAACTCCAAACCTACAACCTGATTTTGGACAAAATTACCTGGAAGGATTCCTACTACCAGAGATCCAATCTATACAGCAAATGCTCTGCCAAACAAACAACAGAAACCTGAGAACATCATCCAACCTGGAACTGAGTGAGTAATGTTTAGTCTGAAGCTACTTTTACAACCAAGAAGAAAAATACACTACAATTATATATTTTACTTTATATTGACTGAAGGCTATGTTAAGGCTACCAAGCTTGCTATAGGACAGTATACAGTATCTCACAAAAGTGAGTACACCCCTCACATTTTTGTAAATATTTGAGTATATATTTTCATGTGACAACACTGAAGAAATGACACTTTGCTACAATGTAAAGTAGTGAGTGTACAGCTTCTATAACAGTGTACATTTGCTGTCCCCTCAAAATAAGACAACACACAGCCATTTATGTCTAAACCGCTGGCAACAAAAGTGAGTACACCACTAAGTGAAAATGTCCAAATTGGGCCCAAAGTGTCAATATTTTGTGTGGCTACCATCATTTTCCAGCACTGCCTTAACCCTCTTGGGAATGGAGTTCACCAGAGCTTCATAGGTTGCCACTGGAGTCCTCTTCCACTCCTCCATGACGACATCACGGAGCTGGTGGATGTTAGAGACCTTGCACTCCTCCACCTTCCATTTGAGGATGCCCCACAGATGCTCAATAGGGTTTAGGTCTGGAGACACGCTTGGCCAGTCCATCACCTTTACCCTCAGCTTCTTTAGCAAGGCAGTGGTCGTCTTGGAGGTGTGTTTGGGGTCGTTATCATGTTGGAATACTGCCCTGCGGCCCAGTCTCCGAAGGGAGGGGATCATGCTCTGCTTCAGTATGTCACAGTACATGTTGGCATTCATGGTTCCCTCAATGAACTGTAGCTCCCCAGTGCCGGCAGCACTCATGCAGCCCCAGACCATGACACTCCCACCACCATGCTTGACTGTAGGCAAGACACACTTGTCTTTGTACTCCTCACCTGGTTGCCGCCACACACGCTTGACACCATCTGAACCAAATAAGTTTATCTTGGTCTCATCAGACCACAGGACATGGTTCCAGTAATGCATGTCCTTAGTCTGCTTGTCTTCAGCAAACTGTTTGCGGGCTTTCTTGTGCATCATCTTTAGAAGAGGCTTCCTTCTGGGACGACAGCCATGCAGACCAATTTGATGCAGTGTGCGGCGTATGGTCTGAGCACTGACAGGCTGACCCCCCCACCCCTTCAACCTCTGCAGCAATGCTGGCAGCACTCATACGTCTATTTCCCAAAGACAACCTCTGGATATGAGGCTGAGCACGTGCACTCAACTTCTTTGGTCGACCATGGCGAGGCCTGTTCTGAGTGGAACCTGTCCTGTTAAACCGCTGTATGGTCTTGGCCACCATGCTGCAGCTCAGTTTCAGGGTCTTGGCAATCTTCTTATAGCCCAGGCCATCTTTATGTAGAGCAACAATTCTTTTTTTCAGATCCTCAGAGAGTTCTTTGCCATGAGGTGCCATGTTGAACTTCCAGTGACCAGTATGAGGGAGTGTGAGAGCGATGACACCAAATTTAACACACCTGCTACCCATTCACACCTGAGACCTTGTAACACTAACGAGTCACATGACACCGGGGAGGGAAAATGTCTAATTGGGCCCAATTTGGACATTTTCACTTAGGGGTGTACTCACTTTTGTTGCCAGCAGTTTAGACATTAATGGGGCAGCAAATGTACACTGTTATACAAGCTGTACACTCACTACTTTACATTGTAGCAAAGTGTCATTTCTTCAGTGTTGTCACATGAAAAGATATACTCAAATATTTACAAAAATGTGAGGGCTGTACTCACTTGTGTGAGATGCTGTATCTGACTGCAACTTCAATTAGCACTGAGGTGTGAAGCGAGAGGTGTCGAAGCCCTTGAGCCCAACGATGGCAGGAGAGTTCCACAGTCTACCCCACCCAAATGCAGAGGCCTTTGAAGCTCCCTCCCGCTGCTCAGAGGTTATTAGCATACAGCACCCTCTTCATGTAAAAAATTATAAGGCACGAAAAGAGTACAGAAATAACCTCCTTATGGAAAATCCAGAAACACTTTTTCTGACTATTATAAAAATGGGAACATAAGCAACTTAATCTTCCACACAGACCATCCCTTGGCATGGCGCAGCGCTATATTAACACACTAGCCCTCTGTTAAGAGGGGGGAGGGGGGGTGTTAGCGATGGGTGGAAACTCAGGATTCTAGACAACGAGGACTCTGAGTCAGCCAATATACATCTCTACAAGTCTGGAACAGTATTGGTACAGGGCAACCCCAAACAGTTTCAGCTGGACTTTCACCTAATCAAAGAAATAGCTCAGCAGGAGAAGCTCTCTCTTAAGAAAGATACCCCCACCCCGAGCGGGTCAGACCAGACCTCTTCATTATACAACCCCACAGACGAGCAACCCCAAGCGGAAAGTCAACCTCCCAGCACAGAGCACTACTCCCTCATTGAAATGAAGGATAAATTCACCCAGCTGGAGGTAAGGCAGGTGGAGCTGGAACAGCAGGTGAACACACTCCAGTCAGCACAGACCCAGACAACAGTCCAGCACAACAACAACCCCTTAACTAGACCTGGAGAGCTGGAGGTAGAGAGAGACATGTCTGCACTCTGGACTGTGGTGAGACAACATCAACAGGAGAAAGAGCAGGAGCAGGAGAAGAACAGAGCACTAGAGGAGAGGATCAGAGTGCTGGAGGAGAAGGTGAGAACGATGACGGGTGACAGAGAACAACCCATTAGAGAGCTGGCCACCCCCGCAGAGAAGCCAGCAGAACAACCCACCTCAGATCCTGACCAAAGTCTCGACACCACAGCAGAAAAATCCACCCTAGACCCTGACAATAGCCTCGACATCACTACCAGACAAACAAACGAAGAACCCCAAGCCCATTGGGATCACACCCCCTCTGAGCACCCCCTCTGTCAGCCACCCTGATAGCCCTCCTGACAACACCCCCACACCCACTGAGGACATACACAAGCCACAGATTGTACTCTTTATGGACTCAAACGGGAAATACATACACGAAAATAAAGAAATTCTGGTGTCCAAACACCCAGCGCGCCCTAGACCTTCTGTCTGAGGACCAACTAGGATCACCCGGCCACATAATAATACACACAGGCA
Organism: Coregonus sp. 'balchen'; assembly: GCA_902810595.1. Taxonomy (NCBI): domain Eukaryota; kingdom Metazoa; phylum Chordata; class Actinopteri; order Salmoniformes; family Salmonidae; genus Coregonus; species Coregonus sp. 'balchen'. Next base: position 33,881,945 of record LR778259.1, read on the forward strand.
CAAACAACCTGAGAACACAGCACTCAAGGGAGTGATTGAAAAAGATTCTTCCACTTTCCCCAACGCACAATTGGTTATCTCCACCCTGCTACCACGAAAAGACTTCCACCCTGCTACCATACAGCGGGTAAACGCAAGTATTACCTGGCCCACCACTCCACCCTGGACTTGAACAGCATTTACGACCAGGTCCACATATACAAGGCAGCAGTGCCCACCTTCGCCTGGACCCTAAAGGACATCACCCTCAACCGCAGCCCCAAAACCTCACACAGGAGCAACAGATTAACAGACACCCCACCCAGACGAGCGAGACACTCTCCCAGACCTGCGGGGACCCCCCAGACCTACACATAGAGGAACCACACCGAGAAGACCTACATCCAGACCACAGCACCACCAGCCACATCCACATACCCCACCCCACCCCAAACAATACCCCCCCCCAAGTCAACCATGCCCACACCCCATTTAGGCCCCCTCAGATCAGACCTATGCCCCTCCTACCCACCCCATGCCCCCCACTCCCACAAAGAAGGCCTCAACATGAAAGTCACATTTACACCCAGGCCATGAGCAGGCAAACAGGCCCAACCCCCACTCTTACACTAGCCCAAGCCAATGGCATGTACCAGATGCTCAGCAGGCTCTGCTCACACTTACTGGTCTGAGGCCAAACCACACGACTAACAACATCGGACACTTTATGGAACACAAAGCCTTCACTATTTCATCCTGGAATATCCAAGGCCTGAGGTCATCTGCCTTTGGCCTAAAGAGCAGGAACCTGGACTTCACCAAATATATCAGAAATACAGACATTGTCATCCTACATGAAACATGGTATAGAGGAGACGGACCCACTGGTTGCCCTCTAGGTTACAGAGAGCTGATAGTCCCATCCAGCAAACTACCAGGTATAAAACAGGGAAGGGACTCAGGGAGTATGCTAATTTGGTATAGAGCAGACCTGACTCACTCTATTAAATTAATCAAAACAGGAACATTTTACATTTAACTAGAAATTCTAAAGGAAATTATCTCAACAGAGAAAAATTTCCTCCTGTGTGCTACCTATATCCCCCCACTAGAATCACCATACTTCCAGGCTCAGGGACATGTACTAGTCTGTGGCGACCTAAATGCCAGAACTGGACAAGAACCTGACACCCTCAGCACACAGGGGGACAAACACACACCTGGAGGTGACAGCATTTTCCCCCCCATTTGCCCCCCTAGGCACAACTACGACAACATAACCAACAAAAACAGGTCACAACTCATGCAGCTCTGTCACACGCTGGGTCTGTACATAGTCAATGGTAGGCTTCGAGGGGACTCCTATGGTAGGTACACCTACAGCTCATCTCTTGGCAGTAGTACTGTAGACTACTTTATCACTGACCTCAACCCAGAGTCTCTCAGAGCGTTCAGTCAGCCCACTGACACCCCTATCAGACCACAGCAAAATCACAGCTTACTTGAACGGAGCAATACTCAATCATGAAGCATCAAAACCAAAGGAACTGAATAATATTAAGATATGCTATAGTTGGAAGGAAAGTAGTGTAGAAACCTACCAAAAAACAATTAGGAAACAACAAATTCAATCCCTTTTAGACAACTTCCTGGACAAAACGTTTCACTGTAATAGTGAAGGTGTAAACTTGGCAGTAGAAAACCTAAAAACAGTATATTTGACCTCTCAGCTTCCCTATCAAATTCAAAAATGTCTAACAGAAAACCAAAGAAAATTAACAACAATGACAAATGGTTTGATGAAGAATGCAAAAAACCTAAGAAAGAAATTGAGAAACCTATCCAACCCGGAAACGTGGAGACCCAGAAGGCCTGAGCCTACGCCTTCACCGTGGTGAATCACTAAAACAATACAGAGCTGCACTGCGGAGGAGGAGGGAGCAGCATGTCAGAAATCAGCTCGGTGTGGTTGAGGAATCCGTGGCAAACAACAGCACGAGGGGTTGTCTATCCAGAACGGAGATGTGTGAGTAAACCACTTCTCCAATCTTTTTGGCCCTGTAACAAAGTACAAACAGCAAAAACATATACATGATCAAATACAGGTCTCGGAGTCGACTGTGAAGACTGCCAGAACCCACTGGATTCTCCGGTTGTATTGAATTAACTACAGGACAGGGAACAGACCCTCCAACCCAAGGGGGCCTGTGGTGTTGATGGTATCCTCAATGGAATGATGAAATGTACAGACCACAAATTCCAATTGGCTATACTTGAGCTCTTTGGCATCGTCCTTAGCTCTGGCATCTTCCCCAATGTTTGGAACCAGGGACTGAGCACCCCAATCCACAAAAGTGGAGACAAATTTGACCCCAATAACCAGGGAGTCTAGTAGTGTAGGGGCTTAGGGTTTTACTGTTTTCCCCCAGGTGCTGCTGCCATGAGTGATTTATTTAACACTACTCTGGTGGAGAGAGAGAGAGAGGGAGAGAGAGAGAGAGAGCGAGAGACCGAGAGACCTGGGCTCCGGACCAGAAAAGGTCAGGAAATCAGGATCACAAATATAAATTCCATTTGGACACAGTTCTATTAGAACACACCAGAAACGACACGTATCTAGGACTAAATATCAGCAACACAGGTAGCTTTCATACGGCTGTGAATGAGCTGAGAGACAAAGCAAGAAGAGCATTCTATGCCATTAAAAGGAACATTAAAATCGAAATTCCAATTAGAATATGGTTAAAAATGTTCCAATCAGTTATAGAACCAATTGCTCTATATGGCAGCGAAGTATGGGGTACGCTCTCTAATAATGAATTTAACAAATGGGACAAACATCCAATCAAAATACTGCATGCAGAGTTTTGCAAGACTGTATTGCAAGTGCAAAGAAAAACTCAAAATAACCAATGCAGAGCAGATTTGGGCCAATACCCCCTCCTTATTCGAATTGAAAAAAGAGCCATCAGATTTTACAACCATCTAAAAACAAGTGACCCCAAAAACATTCCATCACACAACCCTACAATGTCAAGAGATGAAACAAGAGAGGAGTCCCCTCAGCCAGCAGGTTCTGAGGCTCATTTCACTAACCCAAACCAACCCCATAGAGCCTCAGGACAGCACTCAGAAAATATGGCCCAACCAAATCATCACAAAGCAAAAATAAATATATCAGCTACTGGAAAGACACCACAAAAAATCAAAGTAAACTTCAATGCTATTTGGCTCTAAACAGACAGTACATGGTGGCAGACTATCTGACCACTGTGACTGATAGAAAACTGAGAAAAACACTGACTAGGTACAGACTCAGTGAGCACAGTCTGGCTATAGAGACCGGTCGTCACAGGCAAACCTGGCTGCCCAGAGAGGACAGGCTGTGCTCACTCTGACCCCGGGGAGAGGTAGAGACAGAGCTGCATTTCCTATTACACTGTGACAAATACTCAGACCTAAGAGAATCTTTCTTTCCCAAAATTGTAATTTGAAACTAAAAATTTAATATTTATTGGGTGAAAAGCCAATACGTGCAATTTTGGCAGGCAAATATGTGTCCTCCTGCCACAACCTGAGGGACAGCCAGTGAAAAGTGTAATGTAATGTCAATAATATTTCCCATTTAGTTTTGTTTTGGCTTTCATACCATGTCATGTGTCTTCTCAGTCATGTTGAGACTGGTCTACTACTATTGCTTTAATGTATTGTTATTCTCATTAATATTGTTGTTGTAGTTGCTGTTAATGATAATCCCATTTCCACTAGAGAGAGAGAGAGAGAGAGAGATAGAGAAAGATGGAGAGAGATGAGAGAGAGAGAGAGAGAGAGAGAGAGAGAGAGAGAGAGAGAGAGAGAGAGAGAGAGGTTAGAGAGAGAGCGCGCGGGCGAGAGGGGGAGAGAGGGAGGCAGAGAGAGAGGGAGGCAGAAGAGAGAGAGGCGAGAGATCAGAGGGAAGAGTAGAGAACAGAGAGAGAGAGGGCAGAGAGAGGCAGAAGAGAGGCAGAGAGAGAGGGAGAGAGAGAGACAGAGAGAGAGAAAGAGAGACATGGGAGAAGATAAAGAGAGAAGTGAGAGAGAGAGGGTGAGAGGAGAGAGAGTAGGAGAGAGAGAAAGAGAGACAGACAGATATAAAAGAGAGACAGACAGAGCGAGAGAGAAGAGAGAGGGAGAGAGGAAGCAAACAGAGAGAGACCAGGAGAGAGTGGAGAGAGAGAGACAGATGAGGGCAGAGAGAGGCGAGGCTGAGAGGAGGACAGGAGAGAGAGAGACAGAGAGAGAGAAAGAGAGACAGGGAGAGAGAAAGAGAGAAAGAGAGAGAGAGAGGGGAGAGAGAGAGAGATAGAGAGAGAGAAAGAGAGACAGACAGATAGAAAGAGAGACAGACAGAGAGAGAAAGAGAGGGAGAGAGAGAGCAACAGAGAGAGACAGGAGAGAGGGAGAGAGAGAGGGAGAGAGAGACAGAGACGAGAGAGCGAGGACAGAGAGAGAGAAAGAGAGGGACAGGGAGAGAGGAAAGAGAGAAAGAGAGAGAGAGAGGGGAGAGAGAGAGATAGAGAGAGAGAAAGATGAGACAGACAGATAGAAAGAGAGACCGACCGAGAGAGAAAGGAGGGGAAGAGGAGAGAGCGACAGAGCGAACAGCGAGAGAGAGAGCCTGAGAAGAGAAAGGAGGCGATGGAGAGGAGATGTTAGAGAGATGTGAGGGTGAGGGGAGCGAAAGAGGAGGAGAGAGAAGAAGAGAGAGGGAGAGCGAGAGAGAGAGAGGCAGAGAGAGGCAGACGAGATAGAGAGAGAGGCAGAGAGAGGCAGAGAAGGAGGGAGAGAGAGACAGAAGAGAGAGATACAGGAGAGAGTGACACCGAGAGAGAGACAGAGAGAGAGAAAAGAAGACAGGGAGAGAGACAGGAGAGAATGGAGAAAGAGAGAGAGAGAGAGGAGAGAAACAGAGGATGAGAGAGAGAGAGACAGAGAGAAGAGAGCAGAGAGAAAGAGAGACAGACAGAGAAGGACAGAGAGAGAGAGAGAGAGGGAGAGAGACAGAGAGAGATGGAGAGAAGCGGAGAGAGGCGAGAGAGGGGAGCAGAGAGACAGGACAGAGAGAGAGAGAGAGGGAAAGAGGCGAGAGAGACACAGAGAGAGAGAGAGAGAGAGAGAGCGAGAGACAGAGAGAGAGGAGAGAGAGAGAGAGAGAGGACAGAGGGGGAGGAGAGAGAGGAGGGAGAGGAGAGAGAGAGAGAGAGAGAGAGAGAGAGGAGAGACAGAGGAGAGACGAGAGAGGAGAAAGAGAGGAGGAGGGGCGAGAGAGACAGAGAGAGAGAAAGAGAGAGGAGAGAGGCACAGAGGGAGAGAGGAGAGAGAGAGAGAGACAGAGAGAGGAGACAGAGAGAGAGAAAGAGAGAAAGGGAGATAGACAGAGGAGAGAGAAGAGAGAGGAGAGAGAAAGAGAGAGAAATCCCCCTCCCCAGAGAGCGAGAGAGAGAGAGAGGGACAAGGACAGACAGAGAGAAAGAGAGACAGACAGAGAGAGGACAGACAAGAGAGAGACCGAGAGAGAGAAAGAGAGAGGGAGAGAGAGAGGAGAGGAGAGAGACAGAGAGAGAGTGAGAGAGGACAGAGAGAGAGAGAGAGAGAGACAGAGCGAGAGAAAGTGAGAGCGGGAGAGAGAACAGGGGAGGAGAAAGTGAGCGAGGGAAGAGCAGGCGAGAGAACAGAGAGCGAGGACAGAGAGAGAGGGAGAGAGAGAGAGACAGGGAGAGAGACAGAGAGAGAGAGACAGAGAGAGAGGGAGAGGGAGAGACAGAGAGAGAGACAGAGAGAGAGAGAGAGACAGAGAGAGGAAAAATCCTAAGGTCTGCTGTATCAGGTCCCAGTTGAGGATAAAGTTCCTTCCTCCTCCTCCTCCTCCTTCTCCTCTTCCTCCTTCTCCTCATTCTCCTCTTCCTCCTCTCTATGTAAGGCAGGGGAACAGAAGAGCCCAGGGCCTTGCTGAGGCCCACAACCACCAGAATCTAGGTTACGCGCACTGAGATCCTCACTCCAGGCCAACTGAACCACTTCAGCAAGACGTCATATGTGCTTCGCTTTCTCACGTTCTTCTTTCTCCTCTTGGCTTCAATAGATCTTCTTAATGGTGTATAGTACAGTAAATAATCTAATGAATGAGGATACGGAAGCTTATATTGAAGCAGCATAGATACTGCATTAACTGTACTACACAGTAATCAGGTTATCCTATACTGCAGGGTTGCCCAACCCTGTTCCTGGAGAGCTACCGTCCTGTAGGTTTTTGCTCCAACCCTAATCTAGCCGCACCTGATTCTAATAATTAGCAGGTTGATAAGATGAAATCGGGTTAGTAGCACCTGGGGTTGGAGCGAAAACCTACAGGAGGGTAGTTCTCCAGGAACAGGGTTGGGCAACCCCTGCTATACTGGTATCAACCACCTTTGGAAAGTGGAATATTTATATCCAATGGTATTGAATAATTGTTATCCATCATCTACTTAACAACCTGTCATCTTCAAGGCATTAACGGTAACACTTTACTTGACACCCCAGTGTCATAACACGTTATGACACGGTCATAACCACGTCATCCTATGTCATAACAGCTGACATAACTTGTCATAACCTGTCATAATATGGTCATTTCACTGTCATGACCCACATATTTACACCTGTTGTGACATATATTGTGTTATTTTATGGCTGGTTATGACACCTACAGAATAGTGTCAAAACCCACTTTTTTTTTTAATTCTCCCTGCCAAGAAGTTTCCTTTCGTTTGAAAGTTTGTTTCTTAAATCCTTTGTTGTTGTAAGTAAGAAAATTGGAATAAGAAAATACACTTCATGACAATGAAGCATTATGACCATCATAATCATAATAATCTGTGGGCTGTTTTACATACACCTTAGCCAAATACATTTAAACTCAGTTTTTCATAATTCCTGACATTTAATCGTAGTACAAATTCCCTGTCTTAGGTCAGTTAGGATCACCACTTTATTTTAAGAATGTGAAATGTCAGAATAATAGTAGAGAGAATGATATATTTCAGCTTTTATTTATTTCATCACATTCCCAGTGGGTCAGAAGTTTACATACACTCAATTAGTATTTGGTAGCATTGCCTTTAAATTGTTTAACTTGGGTCAAATGTTTCGGGTAGCCTTCCACAAGCTTCCCACAATAAGTTGGGTGAATTTTGGCCCATTCCTCCTGACAGAGCTGGTGTAACTGAGTCAGGTTTGTAGGCCTCCTTGCTCGCACATGCTTTTTCAGTTCTGCCCACACATTTTCTATAGGATTGAGGTCAGGGCTTTGTGATTGCCACTCCAATACCTTGACTTTGTTGTCCTTAAGCCATTTTGCCACAACTTTGGAAGTATGCTTGTGGTCATTGTCCATTTGGAAGACCCATTTGCGACCAAGCTTTAACTTCCTGACTGATGTCTTGAGATGTTGCTCCAATATATCCACATAATTTTCCTTCCTCATGATGCCATCTATTTTGTGAAGTGCACCAGTCCCTCCTGCAGAAAAGCACCCCCACAGCATGATGCTGCTACCCCCGTGCTTCACGGTTGGGATGGTGTTCTTCAGCTTTTTCCTCCAAACATAACGATGGTCATTATGGCCGAACAGTTCTATTTTTGTTTCATCAGACCAGAGGACATTTCTCCAAAAAGTAAGATCATTGTCCCAATGTGCAGTTGCAAACCGTAGTCTGGCTTTTTTATTGCGGTTTTGGAGCAGTGGCTTCTTCCTTGCTGAGCGGCCTTTCAGGTTATGTCGATATAGGACTTGTTTTACTGTGGATATAGATACTTTTGTACCTGTTTCCTCCAGCATCTTCACAAGGTCCTTTGCTGTTGTTCTGGGATTGATTTGCACTTTTTCCACCAAAGTACGTTCATCTCTAGGAGACAGAACGCGTCTCCTTCCTGAGCGGTATGATGGCTGCGTGGTCCCATGATGTTTATACTTGCATACTATTGTTTGTACAGATGAACGTGGTACCTTCAGGCGTTTGGAAATTGCTCCCAAGGATGAACCAGATTTGTGGAGGTCTACAATTTATTTTCTGAGGTTTTGGCTGATTTCTTTTGATTTTCCCATGATGTCAAGCAAAGAGTCATTTAGTTTGAAGGTAGGCCTTGAAATACATCCACAGGTACACCTCCAATTGACTCAAATTATGTCAATTAGCCTATTAGAAGCTTCTAAAGCCATGACATCATTTTCTGGAATTTTCCAAGTTGTTTAAAGGCACAGTCAACTTAGTGTATGTAAACTTCTGACCCACTGGAATTGTGATACAGTGAATTATAAGTGAAATAATCTGTCTGTAAACAATTGTTGGAAATATTACTTGTGTCATGCATAAAGTAAATGTCCTAACCGACTTGCCAAAACTATAGTTTGTTAACAAGAAATTTGTGGAGTGGTTTAAAAAACGAGTTTTAATGATTACAACCTAAGCGTATGTAAAACTTCCGACTTCAACTGTATATCAGTCATCAGTCAAAAAGAGGGTGTCTTGTCCTGCTCCTGAAATCTGCTCCTGCATTCATCCCAGTCATCAGCAACAGAGCATTGGGGTAAGGGCACATCAATGTGTGCGCAATTACAATGATAATTTAAATATGGTCCATTAAAAAAAATATATATAGAACATAAACATACTGTTGACACGTAAGCTATGATGTACTGGAATGTTCTGCCTTGTGTGGTAGGTTTTGTGGGTTTTGACACTCTTACGTAGGTGTCATAACCAGCCATAAAATAAATACTGTGGTAGTAAAATAACACAATATATGTCACAACAGGTGTAAATATATGAGGTCATGACAGTGTTATGACCATATTATAACAGGTTACGATGCGTTATGTCAGCTGTTATGACATATTATGACATGGTTATGACCGTGTTATGACTCTGGGTGTCAAGTAAAGTGTTACCGCATTGGTATTAACATCTGTTGTCTACACCCGCCATTAAAAAGCACGTGAAAATGGTCACATCTGTGAAATAATGTCATGCTCAGCCTGGGATGACTAATGTTTAATTCTATGGATCCTTACACTGTCCTGTTCATGATTCTTAAAAAGACGTCCTCCAGCGGTTTCTGAACTTTTACTGTTGAAAAGCGATATATACGAAGTATGAATACAGTACAGTGCACACACTAAAGGGTAAAATAATACGTTTTGAGCAAAAAACTTCAAGGAGTAGGTCTGATGGTCTGACGTGATGTCATCGGCCTTCCCCTTGCTTGAGGAGCAATAGAGAACTGAACTGAAGAGAAAATATTATTAGTGGAGGTGTGTGGCTCTGGAGGAGGCAAGCCCTCTCCCAGCGCCTTCCGGCACCTTCCCTGTTGGGAGGCTAATGGAGCCCAGCTGAGGGTCATAAGTCAATCAAGTGTGTGATTGGCTGGACAATCAACTCCAACAGTTGATTAGGCTGCTGCTCCCATTTGAGGGAGAGGACTGGAGACAGCAGCAGGCAGGTTGGGGCTGAAAGGTGATCCGTTTAAAATAACCTTTGTTGTTTGAAGTTATACTTTAAGTTTATTATTTGTAAGCATTTCTGTTGGTCAATTATTAAATAAAACCTTAGTTTGAAGCATTAACTCTGCCTCACTGAGCCTCTGTACCCTGAGACTCTCTTAGATCTGGCCGTGGCAGTGGCCTCTCCCAAGCTCTGCTACATGGTCTGTCTGTTTAGACTGACATTACTGGGCTGGTTCATGGTCTGTCTGTTTAGACTGACATTACTGGGCTGGTTCATGGTCTGTCTGTCTGTTTAGACTGACATTACTGGGCTGGTTCATGGTCTGTCTGTCTGTTTAGACTGACATTACTGGGCTGGTTCATGGTCTGTCTGTCTGTTTAGACTGACATTACTGGGCTGGTTCATGGTCTGTCTGTTTAGACTGACATTACTGGGCTGGTTCATGGTCTGTCTGTCTGTTTAGACTGACATTACTGGGCTGGTTCATGGTCTGTCTGTTTAGACTGACATTACTGGGCTGGTTCATGGTCTGTCTATCTGTCTGTTTAGACTGACATTACTGGGCTGGTTCATGGCCTGTCTGTTTAGACTGACATTACTGGGCTGGTTCATGGTCTGTCTGTTTAGACTGACATTACTGGGCTGGTTCATGGTCTGTCTATCTGTCTGTTTAGACTGACATTACTGGGCTGGTTCATGGCCTGTCTGTTTAGACTGACATTACTGGGCTGGTTCATGGTCTGTCTGTTTAGACTGACATTACTGGGCTGGTTCATGGTCTGTCTGTTTAGACTGACATTACTGGGCTGGTTCATGGTCTGTCTGTCTGTTTAGACTGACATTACTGGGCTGGTTCATGGTCTGTCTGTCTGTCTGTTTAGACTGACATTACTGGGCTGGTTCACGGCGTTATACTCGGCTGGCGTTCTCGGCACACTCCATCCCCTCTAGTTATCAAGATTGCAGTCCAAATAGCTGTCAGCTGGGATGACCATTTCTCCTCCACGGAGAAGAGTAACAGCCCTGGCCAAGCCCAGTAACATCACTTAGATTCACCATGACGAGGGAACACAACCGCCACGGCTTGACAGGCCTCCTACGCCTCCATCCAGATGTCCTCGTCAGCGCTAACGCTAATGCTAACACACACTAAAGGTTTAACTACTGTTCCCTTAGCGACTGAGGCCATTTGTCCTGTGACTTCTAAAGCCTGTCAGATCCAGGGTGAGAGCGGAGCAAAGTGGTGTTTGTTTACCCAGACATCTCTCTGGTGGACGGTATGCCTCTGTGTTCATTTACACCTGATACAGTGCCTTGCAAAGAATTCATCCCCCTTGGCGTTTTTTCCTATTTTGTTGCATTACAACCTGTAATTTAAATGGATTTGTATTTGGATTTCATGTAATGGACATACAAAAAATAGTCCAAATTGGTGAAGTGAAATGAAAAAAAACTTGTTTCAAGAAATTCTAAAAAATAAATAACGGAAAAGTGGTGACTGCATATGTATTCACCCCCTTTGCTATGAAGCCCCTAAATAAGATCTGGTGCAACCAAATTACCTTCAGAAGTCACATAATTAGTTAAATAAAGTCCACCTGTATGCAATCGAAGTGTCATATGATCTCAGTATATATACACCTGTTCTGAAAGGCCCCAGAGTCTGCAACACCACTAAGCAACGGCCACCACCAAGCAAGCGGCACCATGAAGACCAAGGAGCTCTCCAAACAGGTCAGGGACAAAGTTGTGGAGAAGTACAGATCAGGGTTGGGTTATAAAAAAATATCAGAAACTTTGAACATCCCACAGAGCACCATTAAATCCATTATTTAAAAAATGGAAAGAATATGGCACCACAACAAACCTGCCAAGAGAGGGCCGCCCACCAAAACTCATGGACCAGGCAAGGAGGGCCTTAACCAGAGAGGCAACAAAGAGACCAAAGATAACCCTGAAGGAGCTGCAAAGCTCCACAGCGGAGATGGAGTATCTGTCCATAGGACCACTTTAAGCCGTACACTCCACAAAGCTGGGCTTTACGGAAGAGTGGCCAGAAAAAAGCCATTGCTTAAAGAAATAAAAAGCAAACACGTCTGGTGTTCGCCAAAAGGCATGTGGGAGACTCCTCCAAACATATGGAAGGTAATCTGGTCAGATGAGACTAAAATTGAGCTTTTTGGCCATCAAGGAAAACGCTATGTTTGGCGCAAACCCAACACCTCTCATCACCCTGAGAACACCATCCCCACAGTGAAGCATGGTAGTGGCAGCATCATGCTGTGGGGATGTTTTTCATCGGCAGGGACTGGGAAACTGGTCAGAATTGAAGGAATGATGGATGGCGCTAAATACAGGGAAATTCTTGAGGTACACCTGTTTCAGTCTTCCAGAGATTTGAGACTGGGATGGAGGTTCACCTTCCAGCAGGACAATGACCCTAAGCATACTGCTAAAGCAACACTTGAGTGGTTTAAGGGGAAACATTGAAATGTCTTGGAATGGCCTAGTCAAAGCCCAGACCTCAATCCAATTGAGAATCTGTGGTATGTCTTAAAGATTGCTGTACACCAGCGGAACCCATCCAACTTGAAGGAGCTGGAGCAGTTTTGCCTTGAAGAATGGGCGGAATTCCCAGGGGCTAGATGTGCCAAGCTTATAGAGACATACCCCAAGAGACTTGCAGCTGTAATTGCTGCTAAAGTTGGCTTGGGGGGGGGGTGTCACGATCGTCTATAAAGGGAGCAGACCAATACGCAGCGCGTTGAGTGAACATGATGACTTTAATAAAGAAAGCACGTAACTACAAAACAAAAGACGATAGTGAAGTCCAACAGTGACAAAATACTGAACCTGGAACAAAAACCCACAATTCCCACAGGAAAACAATCAGATTAAATATGGCTCCCAATCAGAGATAACGAGCCGACAGCTGACACTCGTTACCTCCGATTGGGAGTCATTGACCAAACCTAGACATAAACCCCACAGAACTGCAAACATAGAAATACACCCAAAACCCAACATAACCAAACCAAAACCCAACAAAACAAATACACCCTGGCTCAAATATAAAAGTCCCGGAGCCAGAGTGTCACAGTACCCCCCCCTAAAGGTGCGAACTCCGGGCGCACCAGCATACAGTCTATGGGAGGGTCTGGGTGGGCGTCTGTCCACGGTGGCGGCTCTGGCCCTGGTCGTGGTCCCCACCCCACCTTAGTCACTATCCGCTTCCGTAGCCTCCTCCATATGACCACCCCCCAACTAAACCCCACTGGATTAAGGGGCGGCACCGGACTAACGGGCAGCACCGGACTAAGGGGCAGCACCGGACTAAGGGGGCAGTACCGGACTAAGGGGCAGCACCAGGATAAGGGGCAGCACCGGGCTAAGGGACAGCACCGGACTCAATGGCGGATCCTGGCTGGCTGGCTCTGGCGGATCCTGGTTGGACGGCTCTGGCGGATCCTGGCTGGACGGCTCATGGCTGGCTGAAGGATCTGGCTGCTCATGGCTGGCTGACGGATCTGGCTGCTCATGGCTGGCTGACGGATCTGGCTGCTCATGGCTGGCCGACGGATCTGGCTGCTCATGGCTGGCCGACGGATCTGGCTGCTCATGGCTGGCCGACGGATCTGGCTGCTCATGGCTGGCCGACGGATCTGGCTGCTCATGGCTGGCTGACGGATCTGGCTGCTCATGGCTGGCTGACGGATCTGGCTGCTCATGGCTGGCCGACGGATCTGGCTGCTCATGGCTGGCCGACGGATCTGGCTGCTCATGGCTGGCCGACGGATCTGGCTGCTCATGGCTGGCTGAAGGCTCTGGCTGATCCTGTCTGGCGGAAGGCTCTGGCTGATCCTGTCTGGCGGAAGGCTCTGGCTGATCCTGTCTGGCGGAAGGCTCTGGCTGATCCTGTCTGGCGGAAGGCTCTGGCCGATCCTGTCTGGCGGAAGGCTCTGGCTGATCCTGTCTGGCGGAAGGCTCTGGCTGATCCTGTCTGGCGGAAGGCTCTGGCTGATCCTGTCTGGCGGAAGGCTTTAGCGGCTCCGGTCTGGCGGACGGCTCTGAAGGCTCATGGCAGACGGGCGGCTTATGCAGCGCTTGGCAGACGGACAGTTCAGACGGCGTTGGGCAGACAGGCAGTTCAGGCGCCGTTGGGCAGACGGGCAGTTCAAGCGCCGTTGGGCAGACGGGCAGTTCAGGCGCCGTTGGGCAGACGGGCAGTTCAGGCGCCGTTGGGCAGACGGCAGACTCTGGCCGGCCGAGACGCACTATAGGCCTGGTGCGTGGTGCCGGAACTGGTGGTCCCGGGCTGAGGACACGCATCTCAGGGCTAGTGCGGGGAGCAGCAACAGGGCGCACAGGACTCTGGGGACACACAGGAGGCTTGGTGCGTGGTGTAGGCACTGGTGGTACTGGGCTGGAGCGGGGAGGTGGCGCCGGAAATACCGGACCGTGCAGGCGTACTGGCTCCCTTGAGCACTGAGCCTGCCCAACCTTACCTGGTTGTATACTCCCCGTCGCCCGACCAGTACGGGAAGGAGGAATAACCCGCACCGGGCTATGTAGGCGAACCGGGGACACCATGCGTAAGGCTGGTGCCATGTAAGCCGGCCCGAGGAGACGCACTGGTGGCCTGATGCGTTGGGCCGGCTTCATGACATCCGGCTCAACGCTCAATCTAGCCCGGCCGATACGTGGAGCTGGAATGTACCGAACCGGGCTATGCCTGCGTACAGGAGACACCATGCGCTCTACTGCGTAACACGGTGTCTGCCCGTACTCTCGCTCTCCACGGTAAGTCCAGGGAGTAGGCGCAGGTCTCCTACCTGACTTCGCCACACTCCCTTTAAGCCCCCCCCCAAGAAATGTTTGGGTAGTACCCACGGGCTTCCAGCCTCGACTCCGTGCTGCCTCCTCATACCACCTCCTCTCGGCTTTAGCTGCCTCCAGCTCTTCACGAGGGCGGCGATATTCTCCCGGTTGTGCCCAAGGACCCTTTCCAGCCCGTATCTCCTCCCATGTCCATGAATCCTTTGGAGGCGTCCATAAATCCTGTGTAGGTAGGTCCTGTTGCCGCTTGACACGCTGCTTGGTCCTTTTAAGGTGGGTTTTTCTGTCACGATCGTCTATAAAGGGAGCAGACCAATACGCAGCGCGTTGAGTGAACATGATGACTTTAATAAAGAAAGCACGTAACTACAAAACAAAAGACGATAGTGAAGTCCAACAGTGACAAAATACTGAACCTGGAACAAAAACCCACAATTCCCACAGGAAAACAATCAGATTAAATATGGCTCCCAATCAGAGATAACGAGCCGACAGCTGACACTCGTTACCTCCGATTGGGAGTCATTGACCAAACCTAGACATAAACCCCACAGAACTGCAAACATAGAAATACACCCAAAACCCAACATAACCAAACCAAAACCCAACAAAACAAATACACCCTGGCTCAAATATAAAAGTCCCGGAGCCAGAGTGTCACAGGGGGGGGGTGAATAGTTATGCACGCTCAAGTTTTCTGTTTTTTTGTCTTATTTCTTGTTTGTTTCACAACAAAAATTATTTTGCATCTTCAAAGTGGTAGACATGTTGTGTAAATCAAATGATACAAACCCCCCAAAAAATCCATTTTAATTCCAGGTTGTAAGGCAACAAAATAGGAAAAATGCCAAGGGGGGTGAATACTTTCGCAAGCCTGGTGGGACCAATGTGTCCATTCTGTCCTAATATATATATGGTACTCCGAGGCTAAGCCACTGGCTGGACAAAAGGATATGAAGTCAGTCAGGCTTGAAGGCAGCCATCATTCCTACTGTAACTCATATTGAAGAGGCAGACCCATCACAATGGAGGTTATTAGTGAAGGTTATTGATGAGGCAGACCCATCACAATGAAGGTTATTGATGAGGCAGACCCATCACATTGGAGGATAGTAGTGAAGGTCATTGATGAGGCAAACCCATCAAATTGGAGGTTATTAGTGAAGGTTATTGATGAGGCTGACCCATCACATTACATTAACATTTTAGTCATTCAAATCAGCAACCTTTTGGTTACTGGCCCAATGCTCTTAGCCGCTAGGCTAACTGTCACCCTTTGCTAACCATTGGAGGTTATTAGTGAAGGTTATTGATATTTCATATGAGGAAGGATATATTCTGTCTGAAAATGAATCCTTTGAACGTTAGCTAGCTAGCTGTGCGTTGCTCTTTTGCACTTTGCTCTAAGTCCCCCCTCCCTCCCCTTCTCTCTCACATCACCACCATCACATATCTCATAACCCTAAATTAAACCATTGTGTGCCCAGAAATGCTAATCACTTGTTTGTAGAAGAAGATGGAGATTTGCATATTGGTCATAAATAGAAGATTGCAGTTGAGATTGAGTGGTAAAAGGGGTTTTAACCACAACCAAAGGGTTGAGGGGACAGACTTTCAACAGAACAGAAAACCTATTTGGTTTGGGAGACAAATAATGATTCATTTATTATTATCAATTATTTATTTATTGTCAGTAGCCAACAGCCAAACTACCTACCATGACATTCATTGAAGATAAGATATTATGAGCTATAAAGGTAGGAGAAAATACCATTGCCCTACATACCCAATATGCTGAATTCAAAACATTTAATGTGTGCTAAAACAACAACTGGAACCGTAGTAGTCTCTCTGAATTAATATAGCTTTAATGACTTGAAAATGTGGTGTTCCACTTGCACTAGATTAGGAAAACCATTTAGCAGAAATTGCATTGTTTGGCTGCACCAGCAAACAGACGAATGAGCATAAGGCTGACTGTATCTCTACCTTGCATTATTCATGTTGTGTCTCTGAGTGGTGTGTCAAGAAGCAAGCCCTGTTTAAAAGACATTCAGCACCACTCAGCTATGCTCTGCTAAAATGCTGCGTATAGTCAGAGAGGAAGAGGCGAAGCGAGAGGACTCACTCTCGCCAAAATCTGTCCAATGAAACCATGGGCTAAATAAAACAGACCTAAGCTTGTCGCCTGTCTTCCTGCCTTTGGGACAACGACTCCCATTGTTAGGACGGAGACATGAGCATCTCTTCATTATGTAACGATCTCTGGTACAGTGTGATTTGTGTGCGATGTGGTTGGCTGGTTGCTGTCGAATTTCTTTGAACAGAGGAGGGAGAGAGAGCATGATGCTCCTTTGACGTCTCTGTGAGTGAATTTGCACGTCCCATGTAATGGAAGTTGTAACGAGGAGTAGAAATCCACTTAGCCTAATTATTGTTTCCTGGCACATTCATTTTATTTTATTTTGTGTGGATATCCAGCCACGGAGTCAGACTGATATTTACTGTGCTTTGATTGACGACCGAACAGCAAGCTTGACTAGTTTATAAAAAGGTGTCGAACTCATATATCCCTTTGCCATTGGTCCATGGTATCGTATCAGGACAGTAAACCAAATATCTCTTTTGCATTTTCCTAGGATATATAGGATACCCCAATATCCTCAGAGTTCGTACTGCTTGGTGACCTAAATTGGGATATGCTTAACACCCCGGCCATCCTACAGTCTAAACTAGATGCCCTCAATCTCACACAAATTATCAACGAACCTACCAGGTACAACCCTAAATCCGTAAACATGGGTACCCTCATAGATATCATCCTGACTAACTTACCCTCTAAATACACCTCCGCTGTCTTCAACCAGGATCTCAGCGATCACTGCCTTATTGCCTGCGTCCGTAACGGGTCCGCGGTCAAACGACCACCCCTAATCACTGTCAAACGCTCCCAAAAACACTTCAGCGAGCAGGCCTTCCTAATTGACCTGGCCCAGGTATCCTGGATGGATATAGATCTCATTCCGTCAGTAGAGGATGCCTGGTTGTTCTTTAAAAGTAATTTCCTCTCAATCTTAAATAAACATGCCCCATTCAAAAAATACAGAACTAAGAACAGATATAGCCCCTGGTTCTCCTCAGACTTGACTGCCCTTGACCAGCACAAAAACATCCTGTGGCGTACTGCATTAGCATCAAATAGCCCCCGCGATATGCAACTTTTCAAGGAAGTTAGGAACCAATATACACAAGCAGTTAGGAAAGCAAAGGCTAACTTTTTCAAACAGAAATTTGCATCCTGTAGCACTAACTCCAAAAAGTTTTGGGACACTGTAAAGTCCATGGAAAATAAGAGCACTTCCTCCCAGCTGCCCACTGCACTGAGGCTAGGAAACACTATCACCACCGATAAATCTACAATAATCGAGAATTTCAACAAGCATTTTGCTACGGCTGGCCATGCTTTCCACCTGGCTACCACTACCCCGGCCACCAGCTCTGCACCCTCCGCTGCAACTTGCCCATGCACCCCCCGCTTCTCCTTCACACAAATCCAGACAGCTGATGTTCTGAAAGAGCTGCAAAATCTGGACCCCTACAAATCATCTGGGCTAGACAATCTGGACCCTTTCTTTCTAAAACTAGCCGCCGAAATTGTCGCAACCCCTATTACTAGCCTGTTCAACCTCTCTTTCGTAACGTCTGAGATCCCCAGAGATTGGAAAGCTGCCGCGGTCATCCCCCTCTTCAAAGACACTCTAGATCCAAACTGTTACAGACCCATATCCATCCTGCCCTGCCTTTCAAAAGTTTTTGAAAGCCAAGTCAACAAACAGATCACCGACCATTTCGAATCCCACCGTACCTTCTCCGCTATGCAATCCGGTTTCCGAGCTGGTCATGGGTGCACTTCAGCCACGCTCAAGGTCCTAAACGATATTATAACCGCGATCGATAATAGACAGTACTGTGCAGCCGTTTTCATTGACCTGGCCAAGGCTTTCGACTCTGTCAACCACCGCATTCTTATTGGCAGACTAAATAGCCTTGGTTTCTCAAATGACTGCCTCGCCTGGTTCACCAACTACTTCTCAGATAGAGTTCAATGTGTCAAATCGGAGGGCCTGTTGTCTGGACCTATGGCAGTCTCTATGGGGGTGCCACAGGGTTCAATTCTTGGGCCGACTCTTTTCTCTGTGTATATCAATGACGTCGCTCTTGCTGCTGGTGACTCAGATCCACCTCTACGCAGACGACACCATTTTGTATACATCTGGCCCTTCATTGGACACTGTGTTAACAAACCTCCAAACGAGCTTCAATGCCATACAACACTCCTTCAGTAGCCTCCAACTGCTCTTAAACACTAGTAAAACTAAATGCATGCTCTTCAACCGAACGCTGCTTGCACCCGCCCACCCGACTAGAATCACTACTCTCGACGGGTCTGACCTAGAGTATGTGGACAACTACAAATATCTAGGTGTCTGGTTAGACTGTAAACTCTCCTTCCAGACTCACATTAAGAATCTCCAATCCAAAGTTAAATCTAGAATCGGTTTCCTATTTCGCAACAAAGCCTCCTTCACTCATGCTGCCAAACATGCCCTCGTAAAACTGACTATCCTACCGATCCTTGACTTCGGCGATGTCATTTACAAAATAGCCTCCAACACTCTACTCAGCAAATTGGATGTAGTCTATCACAGTGCCATCCGTTTTGTCTCCAAAGCCCCATATAATACCCACCACTGTGACCTGTACGCTCTTGTTGGCTGGTCCTCACTACATATTCGTCGCCAAACCCACTGGCTCCAGGCCATCTATAAATCACTGCTAGGCAAATCCCCGCCTTATCTTAGCTCATTGGTCACCATAGCAACACCCACCCGTAGTCTGCGCTCCAGCAGGTATATCTCACTGGTCATCCCCAAAGCCAACACCTCCTTTGGCCGCAATTCCTTCCAGTTCTCTGCTGCCAGTGACTGGAACGAAATGCAAAAATCTCTGAAGCTGGAGACACTTATCTCCCTCACTAACTTTAAGCATCAGTTGTTAGAGCACCTTACCGATCACTGCACCTGTACACAGCCCATCTGAAATTAGCCCGCCCAACTACCTCATCCCTATATTGTTATTTATTTTGCTCATTTGTACCCCAGTATCTCTATTTGCACATCATCTCTTGCACATCTATCATTCCAGTGTTAATACTAATTGTAATTATTTTGCACTATAGCCTATTTATTGCCTTACCTCCATAACTTGCTACATTTGCACACACTGTATATATATGTATTTCTGTTGTATTTTTGACTTTGTTTTGTTTTACCCCATATGTAACTCTGTGTTGTTTTTATTGCACTGCTTTGCTTTATCTTGGCCAGGTCGCAGTTGTAAATGAGAACTTGTTCTCAACTGGTTTACCTGGTTAAATAAAGGTGAAAAAAACAAAAAAAAATGAAGCCCATGTCGGAACTTGTCAGACAGCGATGCCAAAGGGAGTGACTTGTCAGTGTAGCCAACCGAGTCGCATCGGTGAGAGAGACGTTCATTTGGGTCCCTAGTCTGCATTTATTGGTTATTATCTTCAGATCAGTTCTGGTCCATTCCATGAAGATGGTGAATCCTCCCTGCAGTAACAATAGGGAGTGGAGAAAGCCTCATTCTGGTCCAAAATATGATAAAAGAAGGCAGATTGAATTGTTTTAAACTCTAATGATATTTATATGGTTGTATTAAAGATATTGATATAGGCCTACTGATTTAATCAAAGTGTTGCAGCAAAGACCATGATTAACACCTGCTTCATTCTTCAATAATACCTGTATTGCAGATGCCTCTTAAAATGAAGCTTGAAGCTTGTTGAAGTCTGCAGACTCTTACAGGATTCTTCAAGAAAACTGGGTCAGTTGCTAAACAAGCATGTATTTGAATAAATGACATACTGCAATTCACGAAGAGAGTTGCAAACACTTTAATTTTATTCTCTCCAGTAATTTAACTGATGTCCAAAATATTTATTTTTGAAAAATAAATGCTGTTTCAAATGAAAATGTGCCATAAGACATTTTATTTATAGAGTATGTGATTTAACTTAATATTATTATGTCCAACTTGACCAGTGAAATAGAGGAATAAATCAGTGTGTATTTGTATTTTTTAGAGCAGGAGGTTGAGCCTGGGCAGTCAGTGTCCACAGCCACAGAGACAGCCAGACCAACTGAGCCAGCCAGACCAACCGAGCCAGCCAGACCAAAAGAACCAGCCAGACCAAAAGAACCAGCCAGACAGACAGAGCCAGCCAGACCAAAATAATCAGCCAGACCGACAGAGCCAGCCAGACCAACAGAGCCAGCCAGACCAACAGAGCCAGCCAGACAGCCAGCCAGACAGCCAGAGACCGGACAGACCACCATAATACACCTGCTTGGGTACGTGCTCTGTCGTTTCAAAAGTGGAGGATGCAAGAATTAAGGAGGGAAAAGGAAAGCCCTGTTTCAAACATGTGAATCAATGAGAGAGATGTTTTTTATTCAGGGAGACACGCAACAATTTCAAATAATTGACCCAGTTACAGTTCATATAAGGAAATCAGTCAATTGAAATAAATTCATTAGGCCCTAATCTATGGATTTCACGACTGAGAATACAGACATGCATCTGTTGGTCACAGATACAGTACCAGTACCTGAATTGACCCTTGTATTTTATTTGTATTTTCTATGCACACTACACACTTCATACACACACACACACACACACACACACACACACACACTCACAGGACTCTACACACTCACAGGACTCTACACACTCACAGGACTCTACACACTCACAGGACTCTACACACCACTCACAGGACTCTACACACTCACAGGGACTCTACACACTCACAGGACTCTACACACTCACAGGACTCTACACACTCACAGGACTCTACACACTCACAGGACTCTACACACTCACAGGACTCTACACACTCACAGGACTCTACACACTCACAGGACTCTACACACTCACAGGACTCTACACCACTCACAGGACTCTACACACTCACAGGACTCTACACACTCACAGGACTCTACACACTCACAGGACTCTACACACTCACTGACACTAACACGCAGACACACACACTCACAAACACACTTCACACACACTTCATTAATACTGACTCTACACACACGCACACACACTCACATACAATCTTCATATACGCTGCTGCTGCTCTGTTTATCTTATATCCTGTTGCCTAGTCACCTTACATATCTACCTCCATCACTCCAGTATCCCTGCACATTGTAAATATGGTACTGGAACTGACCCTGGAACTGTCCCTGTATATAGCTACTGACCCTGGAACTGTCCCTGTATATAGCTACTGACCCTGGAACTGTCCCTGTATATAGCTACTGACCCTACACACAGTACCCCATAATGACGAAGCAAAAACCGTTTTTTAGAAATGTTTGCTAATTTATTAAAAATAAAAAACTGAAATATCACATTTATATAAGTATTCAGACCCTTTACTCAGTACTTTGTTGAAGCACCTTTGGCAGTGATTACAGCCTCAAGTCTTCTTGGGTATGATGCTACAAGCTTGGCACACCTGTATTTGGGGAGTTTCTCCCATTCTTCTCTGCGGATCCTCTCAAGCTCTGTCAGGTTGGATGGGGAGTGTTGCTGCACAGCTATTTTCAGGTCTCAACAGAGATGTTCGATCGGGTTCAAGTCCGGGCTCTGACTGGGCCACTCAAGGACATTCAGAGACTTGTCCCGAAGCCACTCCTGCGTTGTCTTGGCTGTGTGCTTAGGGTTGTTGACCTGTTGGAAGGTGAACCTTCGCCCCAGTCTGAGGTCCTGAGTGCTCTGGAGCAGGTTTTCATCAAGGATCTCTCTGTACTCTGCTCGGTTCATCTTTGCCTCGATCCTAACTAGTCTCCCAGTCCCTGCTGCTGAAAAACATCCCCACAGCGTGATAATGCCACCACCATGCTTCACTGTAGGGAAGGTGCCAGGTTTCCTCCAGACGTGACGCTTGGCATTCAGGCCAAAGAGTTCAATCTTGGTTTCATCAGAACAGAGAATCTTGTTTCTCATGGTCTGAGAGTCTTTAGGTGCCTTTTGGCAAACTCCAAGAAAGCTATCATGTGCCTTTTACTGAGGAGTGGCTTCCGTCTGGCCACTCTACCATAAAGGCCTGATTGGTGGAGTGCTGCAGAGATGGTTGTCCTTCTGGAAGGTTCTCCCATCTCCACAGAGGAACTCTAGAGCTCTGTCAGAGTGACCATCGGGTTCTTGGTCACCTCCCTGACCAAGGCCCTTCTCCCCCGATTGCTCAGTTTGGCCAGGCGGCCAGCTTAGGAAGAGTTTTGGTGGGTATAAACTTCTTCCATTTAAGAATGATGGAGGCCACTGTGTTCTTGGGGACCTTCAATGCTGGAGAAATGTTTTGGTACCTTTCCCCAGATCTGTGCTTCGACACAATCCTGTCTCGGCGCTCTACTGACAATTATGAGACACGAAATTGAGCTCGGGTGCATCTTCTTTCCATTGATCATCCTTGAGATGTTTCTACAACTTGATTGGAGTCCACCTGTGGTAAATTAAATTGATTGGACATGATTTGGAAAAGCACACACCTGTCTATATAAGGTCCCACAGTTGACAGTGCATATCAGAGCAAAAACCAAGCCATGAGGTCGAAGGAATAAAGGGTCTGAATACTTATGTAAATAAGTAATTTCTGTTTTTTATTTGTAATACATTTGCAAAAATGTACTGAAGCCACTCCTCAGTAAAAGGCACATGACAGCCCGCAGGTGTGCCAAGCTTGTAGTGTCATACCCAAGAAGACTCGAGGCTGAAATCGCTTCCAAAGGTGCTTCAACAAAGTACTGAGCAAAGGATCTGAATACTTATGTAAATGTTATATTTCCGTTTTTTATTTTTAATAAATTAGCTACCATTTCAAAAAACCTGTTTTTGCTTTGTCATTATGGGGAATTGTGTGTAGATTGCTGAGGAAATTGTTTTATTTAATCCATTTTAGAATAAGGCTGTAACGTAAAAAAAAATGTGGAGAAGGTCAAGGGGTCTGAATACTTTCCCAAGACACTGTATCTGCGTCCAATATAGAAGGAAGTCAGAGGTGGTTTCGCGAGCCAATGCCAACTATCTTAGCTGTACGTGAAGACTTCCAGTCTTTGTGCTAAGCTAGTTAGGATTGACCTGCAAAACTAACTTCTAACTTCCCACGTACTGGACGCAGATACATACAAATGGTATCATTGAGTTTATCTGGCTCTGGGGAAATAGATAAAGGGCTTCATTGACAAAATCCTGAAGTACCCCTTTAAAATCGTCACACTGGCACAGTGTTTGTATGTGCATGTGTTGTCTTTTGTTTAGAATTGAGCACAACGTTGTTGTTTTTTGGGTCTAATACATGATCCACACACACACCATACGTATAAATACTTATAAATCTAATACTTATAAACTAAACAATAAGAGTATTTACGTCTTTAATGTCTGGCAATAAAAATAAAAAAAAGAATGGATCAACTTCTGGAGTGTTCTGGAATGGACCAATTTCTTAATTAAAAGATTGAATGTAAAACTATTCACGGTATAATGCACTGCACCTGCCCCTGATCAATCTAGAAAGTCTGTAGCATCTAACCGTTTGAGAGTGTCTTTTTACTGTACATACCGATTACTGTCTATAGGCAACCCCCATGTGTCTAATAAACTACAGTACACCTTCCGCCTACCAATAAAGAACACTCTACTTTTACATCCACTGTAAATCAAATAAGACATCTCTGAACAGCACCTTTTCAGGAGGCAGTGTCTTTTCTGGCAACTATTTTATAGAAGATCGCACAGCTAGAGAGGTCTTCCGCCATCCTGGGACGGAACTGAACGTATCATCCTGTTTAGGTCATTGCAGACACTTTCCTTCAGTTGGTGAAAGAAAAAAAAAATGTATTATTGGGAAATGTGGACGGTGTAGCTGTTACCACAAAACCCAATATGTTGTCGTCAGTGCCATCTCATATAATGACTAGGTATACAACGTAGAGATACTCTATGTCACAACACCACGGTTTAACACTGACGGAGTGAAAATCACGTTTTTAAAAAAAAATAATTGGTGGGACGGGATGTCAAATATGTACATGAAAGCACAATGCATATCTGAATGGAGACTGGAGACGCCCAGTCAAAACATTCCATGAAAGAGGAGTCTGATATGACTGACAACCATTTGGTCCTCGACACTCAGTCCAATAGGGGATCCTGAGGAGCAGCAACCTCTGAAACAACTATATTTCAACCACATCTATAGAATCTTTCTGTTTCATGCCAGTGAAAGTGCTAATCTCTTTCTTGAATAATCAAGGGTGTTACTTTGTTAACAAAAACTGGTGCACGATCCCGAATATTAAATATTACAGTCTCGATGTTGTGCTCACCTGAGTTAGAATATCTCATGATAAGCTGTAGACCATACTATTTACCAAGAGAGTACGTCCAACCGGCCTCACAACCGCAGACCACGTGTAACCACGCCAGCCCAGGACCTCCACATCCGGCTTCTTCACCTGTGGGTTTGCACAACTGAAGAATTTCTGCACAAACTGTCAGAAGACCGTCTCAGGGAAGTTCATCTGTGTGGTCGTCGTCCTAACCAGGGTCTTGAACGGACTGCAGTTCGGCGTCGTGACCGACGTCAGTGGGCAAATGCTCATTTTCGATGACCACTGGCACGCTGGAGAAGTATGCTTTTCACGGATGAATCCCGATTCCAATTTTACTGGGCAGGTGGCAGATACATTGTGGGAGAGCGGTTTGCTGATGTGAACAGAGTGCCCCATGGTGGCGGTGGGGTTATGGTATGGGCAGGCATAAGCTACGGACAACGAACACAATTGCCTTTTATCGATGGCAATTTGAATGCACAGAGATACCGTGACGAGATCCTACCGCCGTCACCTCATGTTTCAGCATGATAATGCAGGGCTCCATGTCGCAATGATCTGAACACAATTCCTGGAAGCTGAAAATATCCCAGTTCTTCCATGACCTGCATACTCACCAGACATGTCACACATTGAGCATGTTTGGGATGCTCTGGATCGATGTGTACGACAGTGTGTTCCAGTTCACGCTAATATCCAGCAACTTCGCATCAGCCATTGAAGAGGAGTGGGACAACATTCCACAGGCCACAATCAACAGCCTGATCAACTCTATGCGAAGGAGATGTGTCGCGCTGCATGAGGCAAATGGTGGTACTGACTGGTTTTCTGATCCATTGTATCTGTGACCAACAGATGCATATCTCTATTCCAAGTCATGTAAAATCGATAGATTAGGACCTAATAGGACAGATGTGAGTAAGACCTTTAAACAGGTCAACATTCACAAGGCCGCAGGGCCAGATGGATTACCAGGACGTGTACTCAGAGCATGGTCTGACCAGCTGGCAAGTGTCTTCACTTACATTTTCAACCTCTCCCTGACCCGGTCTGTAATACCTACATGTTTCTAGCAGACCACCATAGTCCCTGTGCCCAAGAACACCAAGGTAACCTGTCGAAATGACTATCGCCCCGTAGCACTCACATCTGTAGCCATGAAGTGCTTTGAAAGGCTGGTCATGGCTCACATCAACACCATCATCCCAGACACCCTGGACCCACTCCAATTCGCATACCGACCCAATAGATCAACAAATGATGCAATCTCTATTGCACTCCACACTGCCCTTTCCCACTTGGAGAAAAGGAATACCTATGTGAGAATGCTGTTTATTGATTACAGCTCAGCGTTCAACACCATAGTGCCCTCCAAGCTCATCACTAAGCTCAGGACCCTGGGACTGAACACCTCCCTCTACAACTGGATCCTGGACTTCCTGACGGGCCGCCCCCAGGTGGTGAGTGTAGGCAACAACACATCCGCCACGCTGACCATTAACACGGGGGCCCTGTACTCCCGGTTCCCCCACGACTGCGCGGCCTTGCACGACTCCAACACCATCATTAAGTTTGCTGACAACACAACAATGGTAGGACTGATCACTGATGATGATGAGACAGCCTATAGGGAGGAGGTCAGAGACCTGGCAGTCTGGTGCCAGGACAACAACCTCTCCCTCAAAGTCAGCAAGACAAAGGAGCTGATCGTGGACTAAAGGAAACGGAGGGGCGAGCACTCTCCCATTCACATCAATGGGGCTGTAGTGGAGCTGGTCGAAAGCTTCAAGTTCCTCTGTGTCCTCATCAGTAAGGAATAAACATGGTCCACACACACCCACACAGTTGTGAAGAGGGCATAACAGCACCTCTTCCCCCTCAGATCCTCAAAAAGTTATACAGCTGCACCATCGAGAGCATCTTGACTGGCTGCATCACCACTTGGTATGGCAACTGCAAGGCACCCGACCGCAAGGCGCTACATAGGGTAGTGAATACGGCCCAGTATATCACTGGGGCCGAGCGCCCTGCCATCCAGGACCTCTATACCAGGCGGTGTCAGAGGAAGGCCCAAAAAATTGTCAAAGTCTCCAGCCACCCAAGCCATAGACTGTTCTCTCTGCTACCGCACGGCAAGCGGTACCAGTTCACCAAGTCTGGAACCAACAGGAACCTGAACAGCTTCTACCCCCAAGCCATTAGACTGCTAAACAAGACTGCTAAATAGTTAATCAAATGGCTACCGGGCTTCCTGCATTGACCCTTTTTATAACTAACTCTCTTGCACTGACTCTATGCACACACACACTGGACTCTACCCACACACTCACACACACACACACACACACACACGCTGCTGCTACTCCTCCACATAGGCTGCTACTACAGCTCAGTCTATTATATATCCTGTTTCCTGGTCACTTTACCCCTACCTATATGTACATATCTACCTCAATTACCTTATTATTATCTATCCTGGTCACATTTTTACATTTTACATGTTAGTCATTTAGCAGACGCTCTTATCCAGAGCGACTTACAGAAGCAATTAGGGTTAAGTGCCTTGCTCAAGGGCACATCGACAGATTTTTCTCCTAGTCGGCTTGGGGATTAGAACCAGCGACCTTTCGGTTACTGGCACAACGCTCTTAACCACTAAGCTACCTACCATCACCTTACCCCTACCTATATGTACATATCTACCTCAATTACCTCGTACCCCTGCTGGACATCCACTCAGTACTGGTACTGGTATATAGCCATGATATTTTTACTAATTATTGTTATTCACTGTGTATTCATTTATTTATTTATTTATTGTCACTATTTCTATTTTTATTTTATCTTCTTTATCTTTAACTCTGCATTGTTGGAAAAGGACCCGTAAGTAACCATTTCACTGTTGGAAAAGGACCCGTAAGTAACCATTTCACCTGTTGTTTACAAAGCAGGTGACAAATAACATTGTATTTGACATCATCCAGTTAATTCAACTAGAGCAGGACATTGTAATGAAGCATGTCTGTAATCAAAGACTGCATACCTCGCAAAGTGGTCTAGTTGAGCCCAGGGGAACCTATTAAATCAGAGGCTATGTTTCTAAATCTGTTTAAAATGAAAGTATTGCCCTGAGTGTGTGTTGTGTCACCATTCAGGTCAGACTTATAGACTTGCATTGACTTCAGAACTCTTTTGCATGTTTGATCTAGGACTTTTATATCTCTGAATTTATCAACCGTGATTTAAAGATACCGAGTACATTAGGTGTCAGTAACATGAAATACCGATCTGAAGCAAATTGTATAAAGTAATTACTTGCTATGGCAACTCAAGACAGGAATCAAATGCTGTCTGCAAGTACTGTGATTTATAGTCGAAGCGCAGTGTATTTTCATATGCAAGTTCATTTCCAATCAACATATAATTGGTCACGCAAATTAAACTCTGCTGTAACAGAAACTAACCTATGACCATTAATATATACTTCTGCAGCCTATTCCAATACACACCCCATCACAGAAATAGGGAATATAGATCAACTCACCACAAGTGTAGGGACCCCTGCCACGAGCGCATACAGTAGAACCGGCGGGATCGCGCTGGACTCCTCCGGTCCGAGGTATGGCTTCGCGTAGGCATTGTCATAGCAGAAGAACCCTTGGACATGCACGTTGAACGTGTCCGTGTACTCGAAGTAGAACGCTAGCATGACCGTCCCCGCCATGATCACCAGCTGGAAATAAAGCATGTTCGTGAAAGGTAGAGGAAAGAACATTTAACAAATCACTTCACTGAGGAGAGAAAGCCCTGCCACTCCTGCCGCCTTCTCCGCCCTAGCCTAGCGCAACAGCCTGACCATAACAACTCCGGTCAGCCCCACATTTCTCCTACTGCCACTAACGCGTGTTAAAACGCATTTCCGGGTAATGTACACAGAGCCTTTTTCTGTCATGCCACACCGGGTTGGTCCCTGGAACCGGAATGAACAAGACAGAGATGAAAACGTGGTGATGGGAGGGAGGGAGCCCAGGCGTGGGTCTGATTCTAGGATGAGTGTTTGTGTGTGTGTATGTATGAGTGTTTGTGTGTGTACGTGTATATGTGTGTGTGTGTGTGTGTGTGTGTGTGTGTGTGTGTGTGTGTGTGTGTGTGTGTACAGCGCCAGTGGCGTTGCGCTGCTTTTGACCGTGGGCAGCATGGCAGAAAGAGGAGGCGTTGCACTTCATCTAGCCGTTGAGCACCGTGCAGTGAATTACTGACTCTGAGCAACTCGTTGGAGCTTTAGATTCGCCTCGAAGTCATCGTAACCGTCAGTCTAAGACGTGCGACAGCATTAGTGCCCTTTGGAGAGATATGCACCATTCCTATTAATATTCATTATGTGCGCGACCGCATGTCTCCAAAAGACTCCAACAACAGAACACAGTAATCAAATCGGATGTCAACCACATTAGTCTACACTCCAGACAACTAGATTATATTATATTCTCTTTCTATTGGTAAAATACTAAAGAAAAGTATGTACAAATATTTTTTTGCCACATTTTTTCAGAAGAAAAGGTAATCTAAAAGAAAAAATAAATCTCTATTTATAAGTCTGGAGAATATGTCTAAGGATAACCACACACAATTTGGTGAATGCAGATGCTTCTGGGGCTGAGAAAAATGAGGTGGCATGTGGGAAGAGTCTAACTTTCGGGAAATGGCAGTTAAAGTCAACTACACTGAATTTAGACCAAACGCCAAACACCTATTTAGACCCAATCACCATCTTTTCGAAGTTACTACATATAGTCCAGTTTGTAACATTCTCCATGAAATGGCCTTTTAAATGATGTGCGATTCAATGTAGTAAGCTTTGAAATTATGGATGTACTGTTGGTCCATTTAAAAGTGGTTACAATTCATTATATTTAGATGATCGTAATATGATAAACTACCGAAAATATATATTTTCAAAACGTTTTGACATTTCTATTTTGACTTTTGAAAATGCTAATATTAATGGACCAAAATACCCCCCAAAAATCTATATTGATAAGTACATGCAAAAAGGTCATTTTAGCCTCTGGTGTCTTAAGGCTAATGTATAGTTATCTTAGGGTTAAGCTTCTGAACGGTGGCCTCACATTTTGGGGTTAATCTTTACCCATTATTCCACATGTCCCAATGTGCGTTACAGATCAGGGGTCTTTTAGCCCGGATCCAACTCTCCATGAAAGGCCAGACAATGAGTGGACGGCAAATCACAATGGCCCATTACTTGAGCCGCATCATCGCACAGCTGCCACTGATCCAATCATGCGGAAGGATCTACAAATCTGTCTAATTACTGATGAGGAACAGGACATGTCACTCTGAGATCAGTGTTTAAAAGGACATGTCAGCTCTGAGGCTCTGAGGAGTCAGTGTTTAGGAACAGGACATGTCAGCTCTGAGGAGTCAGTGTTTAGGAACAGGACATGTCAGCTCTGAGGAGTCAGTGTTTAGGAACAGGACATGTCGCTCTGAGGAGCCAGTGTTTTAGAGAACAGACCTTCGCTCTGAGGCTCTTAGGATCATGTTTTGGAACAGGACATGTAAGCCAACTCTGAGGGTCAGTGGTTTTAGAACAGGACTGTCAGCTCTGAGGAGCAGTGTTTAGGAACATACATGGTCAGCTCTGATGGAGTCATGTTTGAACAGGACTGTCACTCTGCAGGCTTCCAGTGGTGTTAGGAAACAGACATGGTATCTCTAAGCTCTGGGAGTCCGTGTTTTAGGAACAGGACATGTCAGCTCGAGGCTCTGAGAGTCAAGTGTTTGGACAGGACATTCAGCTCTTAGGAGGCGTGTTTATAGGAACGGAACAATGTCAGCTCGAGCTCTGAGTAGTCATGTTTAACCCCATACATTCAGCTCTGAGGAGTCAGTGTTAGGAAACAGGAAATGTCCAGCTCTGAGCCTCTGAGGAGTCAGTTTTTAGGAACAGCCAATGTCCACTCTGAGGATTTCATGTTTATGAACAGACATGTCACTCTGAGGCTCTGAGGCGTCATGTTTAGGAACAGACATGTCAGCTCTGAGGAGTCAGTGTTTCGGAAAGACATGTCAGCTCTGAGGAGTCCCATTGTTTAGGAACAGGACAGTCAGCTCTGAGGCTCAGAGGAATCGTGTTTTAGGAACAGGACATTCCAGCTCTGAGATCAGTGTTTAGGAACAGTACATGTCAGCTCTGAGGAGTATGGTCTGAACAGGACATGTCAGCTCTAGGCTCTAGGATCAGTTTAGGCACATGAACATGTCAGCTAGGAGGCCTCTGAGGAGTCAGTGTTTTAGGAACAGACATGTCAGCTCTGAGGGTCAGTGGTTTAGGAAGCAGGACATGTCACTCTGGCTCTTGAAGGGTCAGTGTTTAGTAACAGTACCTTCACTCTGAGGCTCTGACGAGTCAGTGTTTAGGACAGGACAGTCCCAGCTCTGAGGAGTCGTGTTTAGAACAGGACATGTCATCTCTGCGGCTCTGATGAGGTCCAGTGTTTAGGACAGGACATGGTCAGCGTCTGGGAGTCAGTTGTTTAGGAAACAGGACGGTCAGCTCTGAGGCTCTGAGAGTCATTGTTTAGGAACATGCACATGTTCAGCTCTGAGAGTCATTGTTTCAGGAAACAGGACATGTCAGCTCTGAGGAGGCAGTGTTTAGGAACAGGACATGTCAGCGCGGAGGCTCTTATGATCATGTTTAGGAACAGGACATGTCAGCTCTGAGGCTCTGAGGAGTCAGTGTTTAGGAACAGGACATGTCAGCTCTGAGGCTCTGAGGAGTCAGTGTTTAGGAACAGGACATGTCAGCTCTGAGGCTCTGAGGAGTCAGTGTTTAGGAACAGGACATGTCAGCTCTGAGGAGTCAGTGTTTAGGAACAGGACATGTTCAGCTCTGAGGAGTCAGTGTTTAGGAACAGGACATGTCAGCTCTGAGGAGTCAGTGTTTAGGAACGGACATTCAGCTCTGACTCTGAGGAGTCAGTGTTAGGAACAGGACATGTCAAGCGCTGGAGTCATTGTTAGGAACAGGACATTCGCGCTGAGGAGTCAAATGTTTAGGAACAGACATTCAACCTGAGGGTCAGTGTTTAGGACAGGACATGTCAGCTCTGAGCTTCTGAGGTCAGCTTGTTTAGAACAGGACATGTCAGCTCTGAGCAGTGTTTAGAACAGGAACCTTCAGCTCTGAGCTCTGCGAGTCAGTGTTTTAGGAACAGGACAGTCCAGCTCTGGGCTCTTGAGGTAAGTCAGTGTTTAGGAACAGTACATGTCACTCTGAGGCTCTGAGTAGTCAGTGTTTGGAACATGACATTCATCTCGAGGGTCATTGTTTAGGAACAGGACATTCCAGCTCTGAGGCTCTGAGAGTCAGTGTTGAGGAACAGAAACATGTCAGCTCTGGGATCAGTGTTTAGGAACAGGACATGTCAGCCTGAGGATCAGTGTTTTTGGAACAGACATGTCAGCTCTGAGGATCAGTGGTTTAGGAACAGGACATGTCCTCTGGGATGCAGTGTT
This sequence comes from Coregonus sp. 'balchen', assembly GCA_902810595.1. Lineage (NCBI taxonomy): Eukaryota > Metazoa > Chordata > Actinopteri > Salmoniformes > Salmonidae > Coregonus > Coregonus sp. 'balchen'. The sequence goes on from LR778259.1 coordinate 33,914,319, forward strand.
TAGGAACAGGACATGTCACTCTGAGGAGTCATTGGTTAGAACAGGACATGTCAGCTCTGAGAGTCATTGTGTAGGAACAGACATGTCCAGGCTCTGAGGCTCTGAGGAGTCAGTTTTAGGAACAGGACATGTCAGCTCTGAGGAGTCAGTGTTTAGGAACAGGACATGTCAGCTCTGAGGAGTCAGTGTTTAGGAACAGGACATGTCAGCTCTGAGGCTCTGAGGAGTCAGTGTTTAGGAACAGGACATGTCAGCTCTGAGGCTCTGAGGAGTCAGTGTTTAGGAACAGGACATGTCAGCCTCTGAGGCTCTGAGGAGTCAGTGTTTAGGAACAGGACATTGTCAGCTCTGAGGAGTCAGTGTTTAGGAACAGGACTGTCGCCTCTGATGCCTGGAGGAGTCCAGTGTTTAGGAACAGGACCATGTCAGCCCTGAGACTTGGTTTAGTAACAGACATTCAGCTCGAGGAGTCCGTGTTAGGAACAGGACTGTCAGCTTCTGAGGATCTCAGTGTTTAGGAACAGGACATGCTCTGAGGATCAGTGTTTTAGGAACAGCCATGGCAGCTCATGAGGAGTCAGTTGTTTAGGAACAGGCATTCAGCTCTGAGGAGTCAGTGGGTGTAGGAACAGGACATGTCACTGCTCATGAGAGTCAGTGTTTAGAACAGACATGGTCACTCTGAGGAGTCCGTGTGTATAGGGAACAGGAACATGTCAGCTCTGGAGGAGTCAAGTTTAGGAACAGACATGTCCAGCTCTGAGCTCTGAGGGAGTCGTGTTTAGGAACAGGACATGTCAGCTCTGAGGAGTCAGTGTTTAGGAACAGGACATGTCAGCTCTGAGGAGTCAGTGTTTAGAACAGACCTGTTCAGCTCTGAGCTCTGAGGAGTCAGTGTTTAAGGACAGGACATGTTTCCGACTCTTGAGGCTCTGAGGGAGTGGTTAGGGACAGGACATGTCAGCTCTGAGCTCTGAGGAGTCGTGTTTAGGAACAGGAACATGTCAGGCTCTGAGGCTCTGAGGCGTCAGTGTTAGGACGACATTCACCTCTGAGAGTCCAGTGTTTAGGAACATGACATGTCAGCTCTGAGGAGTCAGTGTTTAGGAACAGGACATGTCAGCTCTGAGAAGTCCAGTGTTTAGGAACAGGACATGTCAGCTCTGAGGAGTCAAGTGTTGTTAGAAAGCGTACATGTCAGCTCTGAGGCGCCTTGAGAGAGTCAGTGTTAGGAACAGACATGTCAGCTCTGGGGCTTGAGGAGTCAGTTTTAGGAACAGGACATGTCATCTCTGAGGAGTCAGTGTTTAGGGGAAGGACATGTCAGCTCCTGAGGTCGAGGAGTCCAGTGTTTAGGAACAGACATGTCAGCTCGCGCTCTGAGGAGTCAGTGCTTTAGGAACGGACATGTCGCTCTGAGGAGTCAGTGTTTAGGACAGGAACATGTCAGCATCTGAGGGTCATTGTTAGTAACAGGAACATGGCAGACTCTGATGATTCAGTACATTTAGGAACGGAATTTTCAGCTTCTGAGGCTCTGAGAGTCCGTGTTAGGAACAGTGACATGTCACTCTGAGGAGTCATGTTTTAGGACTCAGGACTGTCAGACTCTGAGGCTCTGAGGAGTCAGTGTTTAGGAACAGGACATGTCAGCTCTGAGGCTCTGAGGAGTCAGTGGTTTAAGGAACAGGACATGTCGCTCCTGAGGCTCCTGAGGAGTCAGTGTTTAGGAACATGACATTTTCTCTCTGAGAGTTCAGTTTTAGGAACGGACATGTCCTCTGAGACTCTGAGGAGTCAGTGTTTTCGGAAACAGGACAATGTCACTCTTAGGAGTCAGTGTTTAGAGGGAGACAGACATGTCGCTCTGATATTCATGGTTAGAACAGGAACATGTCAGCTCTGAGGAGTCAGTGTTTTAGGAACAGACAAATTCGCTCTGAGAGTCAGTGTTTGGAATCAGGACATGTCAGCTCTGAGGAGGTCAGTGTTAGGACCGACAGGTCCACTCTGAGCCTCTGAGAGTCCAGTGTTTAGGAACAGTTACATGTCCACTCTGATGAGTCAGTGTTTAGGAACCATTGACCTGTCACTCTGAGGCTCTGAGGAGTCAGTGTTTAGGAACAGGACATGTCAGCTCTGAGGCTCTGAGAGTCAGTGTTTAGAACAGACATGTCATTCTGAGGCTCTGCAGGAGTCAGTGTTTAGGAACATGACATGTCAGCTGCTCTGAGGAGCAGTGTTTAGGAACAGGACATGTCACTCTGATGCTCTTAGGATCAGTGTTGTCTAGGAACAGGAACATGTCAGCTCTGAGGAGTCAGTGTTGAGGAACAGGACTGTCTCTCGACGTCAGGTTTAGGAACAGGACATTCCAGCCTCTGAAGATCGTTTTGGACAGGACAGTCACTCTGAGTAGTCAGTGTTAGGAACGGACTTCAGCTCTGAGGAGCAGTGTAGAACAGGACATGTCAGCTCTGAGCTCTGAGGAGATGTTTAGGAACAGACATTTACAGCTCTGAGTCCTTCTGAGGAGTCATGTTTAGGAACAGGACAATTTCACTCTGAGGCTCTGAGGAGTCAGTGTTTAGGAACAGGACAGTCACTTCTGAGAGTCCGTGTTTTAGGGAACAGGACATGTCAGCTCTGATGATCAGTATTTAGAGAACAGGACATGTCAGCTCTGAGGAGTCAGTGTTTAGTAACAGGACATTCAGCTCTGAGGAGTCAGTGTTTAGGAACAGGACATGTCAGCTCTGAGCTCTGAGGAGTCAGTGTTTAGGAACAGGACATGTCAGCTCTGAGGCTCTGAGGAGTCAGTGTTTAGGAACAGGACATGTCAGCTCTGAGGAGTCAGTGTTTAGGAACAGACGTCACTCTGAGGCTCTGAATTCAGTGTTTGGAACATGACATTCGCTCTGAGTCTCTGAGAGTCAGTTGTGTAGGAACAGGACATGTCATGCTCTGAGAGTCAGTTTTAGGAACAGACATGTCAGCTCTGAGGAGTCAGTGTGTAGGAACAGGACATGTCAGCTCTGAGGAGTCAGTGTTTAGGAACAGGACATGTCAGCTCTGAGGCTCTGAGGAGTCAGTGTTTAGGAACAGGACATGTCAGCTCTGAGGAGTCAGTGTTTAGGAACAGGACATGTCAGCTCTGAGGCTCTGAGGAGTCAGGTTGTTAGGAACAGACATGTCAGCGCTGAGTGCTCTGATGATTCAGTTTTAGGAACAAGAACATTCCACTCTGAGGCTCTTGAGGAGTCAGTGTTTAGGAACCGGACATGTCAGCCTCTGAGAGTCAGTGTTTAGGAACGGACAATGTCCGCTCTGAGCTCTGAGGAGTCAGTGTTTAGGAACAGGCCCTGTCCAGCTCTGAGAGTCATTGTTTAGGAACAGGCACATGCAGCTCTGAGGAGTCAGTGTTTAGGAACAGGACATGTCAGCTCTGAGGAGTCAGTGTTTAGGAACAGGACATGTCAGCTCTGAGGAGTCAGTGTTTAAGGACCGACATGTCAGCTCTGAGGAGTCAGGTGTTAGGAACAGGACTGTCAGCTCTGAGGATCAGTGTTTTGGAACAGACATGTCAGCTCTGGGGCCTCTGAGACAGGTCAGTGTTTAGGACAGGACGGTCAGCTCTGAGGATCAGTGTTTAGGAAAGGACATGTCAGCTCTGAGGGAGTCAGTGTTTCAGGAACAGTACATGTCAGCTCTGAGGCTTCTTTCTGAGGAGTCGTTTTAGAACAGACATGTCAGCTCTGAGGGCTCTGAGGGAGCATGTGTTAGAACAGGACATTTCCGCTCTGAGGCTCTGAGGAGTCAGTGTTTAGAAAGGACTGTCAGCTCTTAGATCATTGTTTAGGAACAGGACATGGTCACTCTGGGCTTCCTGAGGAGTCAGTGGTTTAGGAAACCGGACAATGTCAGCTCTGAGGAGGTCATGTTTAGGAACAGACATGTCACTCTGAGGAGTCAGTGTTTAGGAACAGGACATGTCACTCTGAGGAGTCTTGTTTAAGGAACAGACGGGTCAGCTCTATGAGGAGTCAGTGTTTAGGAACAGGACATTTCCGCTCTGGGGAGTCAGTGTTTAGGAATCAAGGACCATGGTCACGCTGGGAGTCAGTGTTTAGGAACAGGACATGTCAGCTCTGAGGAGTCAGTGTTTAGGAACAGTACATGTCAGCTTGAGGCGCTGGAGGAGTCAGTGTTAGGACAGGACATGTCAGCTCTTAGCCTCCGAGGAGTCATGTTTAGGAATCAGACTGTCAGCTCTGAGGCTCTGAGTAGTCATTGGTTTAGTAACGAAACATGTCCAGCTCTGAGAGTCCATGGTTTTAGGAACAGGACATGTCAGCTCTGAGGCTTTGAGAGTCAATTGTTTAGGAACCGGGACATTCAGCTCTGAGGATTCCAGTAGTTTAGGAACAGGACAGGTCAGCTCTGGGAGTCATGTTTAGAACAGACTGTCAAGCTCTGAGTAGTCATGTTTAGGACAGAATGGTCGGCTCTGAGGAGTCATGTTTTAGGAACAGTACATCCGCTCTGATGATCAGTGTTTAGGAACAGGACATTCAGCTCTGCGAGCATGTGAGCAACAGGACATGTCCCTCTAAGTAGTCAGGTTTAGAGGAACAGACATGTCAGCTCTGAGGAGTCGTTTTTAGGAACAGGACATGTCAGCTCCTTAGAGTCCAGTGTTTTTTTAGGACCGGACATGTCAGCTCTGAGCTCTGTGAGTCAGTGTTTAGAAGCAGACATGTCAGCTCTGAGGAGTCAGTGTTTAGGAACAGACCTGTCAGCTCTGAGGAGTCGTGTTTAGGAAACAGGACCATGTCAGCTCAGGGCCTGAGAGTCCGTGTTTCGGAACCAGACATGTCAGCTCTGAGGCTCGGGAGGGAATGTTTTTTTAGAACATGACATGTCAGCTCTGAGGCTCTGAGGAGTCAGTGTTTAGGAACAGACATGTCAGCTCTGAGCTTCTGAGGGTCCGTGTTGGAACGGACATGTCAGCTCGGAGGAGTCAGTGGTTTAGGAACAGGACATGGTCAGCTCTGAGGAGTCCATTTTAGGAACAGGACATGTCAGCTTCTGAGGATCAGTGTTGGACATGACCTTCGCTCTGCGGCTCTGAGAGTCAGTGTTTAGGGAACAGGACTGTCAGCTCTGAGGAGTCCAGTGTTTTAGGAACAGACATGTCAGCTCTGAGGAGTCAGTGTTTTTTAGGAACAGACATGTCAGCTCTGAGGATTCATGTTTAGGAACAGGACATGCGCTCTGAAGAGTCAGTGTTTAGGAACAGACCTGTCCAGCTTCTGAGGCTCTGAGAGTCATGTTTCGGAACAGGACATGTTCAGTCTGAGGCTCTGAGGAGATCAGTGTTTAGGAACCGGACAATGTCGCTCTGAGGAGTCAGTGTTTTAGGAACAGCGACATGTCATCTGCTGAGAGCTTCTGAGGAGTCAGTGTTTAGGACCAGACATGTCAGCATCTGAGATCAGTGTTTAGAACAGGAATGTCAGCTCTGAGGAGCATTGTTTTAGAACAGGACATGTCACTCGGAGGAGTCAGTGTTTAGGAACAGGACATTCAGCTCTGAGGAGTCAGTGTGTTTAAGGAACGGACATGTCAGCTCGAGGAGTCATGTTTAGGAACAGGACATGTCCGCTCGAGGCTCTTGAGTAGTCTGGTTTTAGAACAGGAACATTCAGGCTGAGGAGGGTCAGTGTTAGGAACAGGACATGTCCTCTCTGAGGAGTCATGTTTAGGAACAGGACAGTCAGCTCTGAGGATCAGTGTTTAGAACAGGACATGTCGCCTCTGAGGAGTCAGTGTTTAGAACAGACATGTCACTCTGAGGATTCAGTGTTTAGAACAGAACATGTCGTTTTGCGGGTCGTGTGTAGGAACAGGACATGTCAGCTCTGAGGAGTCAGTGTTTAGGAACAGTACATGGCAGCTCTGAGGATCAGTGTTTTAGGAAAGGACATGTCAGCTCTGAGGAGTAGTGTTTAGGAACAGCCGACATGTTCAGCCTGGCTCCCTGATGAGTCAGTGTTTAGGAACGGACATGTTAGCTCGAGGCTCTGAGGAGTCAGTGTTAGAACAGGAAACAACTATGGGGGTCGAGCTCTGATGAGTCAGTGTTTAGGCACAGGACGGTCAGCTCTGAGGAGTCAGTGTTTGACAGGAAATTCAGCTCTGAGGAGTCAGTGTTAGGACAGGACATGTCAGCTCTGAGGAGTCATTGTTTATGAACAGACATTCAGCTCGATGCTCTGAGAGTCATTGTTTTTAGGCACAGACATGTCAGGTCTGAGGAGTCAGTGTTTAGAACAGGACAGGTCAGCTCTGAGGATCCAGTGTTTTTAATGACAGGACTGTCAGCTCTTGTAGGAGTCAGTGGTTTAGGAACATGAATGTCAGCTTCTGATGAGTCATGTTAGGCACAGGAATGTCGCTCTGAGGATCAGTGTTTAGGAACAGGCCTGTCAGCTCGAGGAGTCATGGATTGAGGGAACAGGCATGGTCAGCTCTGAGCTCGATGAGTCAGTGTTTTAGAACAGGACACTTCAGACTCTGAGGATCTGGTTTGGAACATGACATGTCACTCTGAGGAGTAGTGTTTAGAACAGGACATTTCCAGCTCTGGGGAGTCCGTGTTTTAGGAACATACATGTCAGCTCTGAGGAGTCCGTGTTTAGAACAGGACATGTCGCTCTGAGGATCCCCAGTGTTAGGACAGGACATGTCAGCTCTGAGGAGTCAGTGTGTAGGAACAGGACATGTCAGCTCTGAGGAGTCAGTGTTTAGGAACAGGACATGTCAGCTCTGAGGAGTCAGTGTTTAGGAACAGGAACCTGATCAGCTCGAGGAGTCGTGTTTTCGGAACAGGACATGTCAGCTCTGAGGCTCTGAGGAGTCAGTGTTTAGGAACAGGACATGTCAGCTCTGAGGAGTCAGTGTTTAGGAACAGGACACGTCAGCTCTGAGGCTCTGAGGAGTCAGTGTTTAGGAACAGGACATGTTTAGCTCGGAGCCTCTGAGGATCAGTGTTTAGAGAACAGACATGTCCGCTCTGAGGAGTCAGTTTAGGAACAGGACATTCAGCTCTGAGAGGGTCATTGTGTAGGAACAGACATGTCAGCTCTGAGGAGTCATGTTTATGAACAGACTGTCAGCTCTGAGATCCAGTGTGTAGGAACATGACATGTCAGCTCTGAGGCTCTGAGAGTCCGTGTTTAGGAACAAGCCATGTCCAGCTCTGATGCCTAGGAGTCAGTGTTTAGGAACAGGACATGTCAGCTCGGAGGCTCTGAGGAGTCAGTGTTTAGGAACAGGACATGTCAGCTCCGAAGGCTCTGATGAGTCAGTGTTTTAGGAACAGTACATTTCAGCTCTGAGGATCAGTGTTTAGGAACAGGAATGTCGCCTGAAGTAGTCAGTGTTAGGAACAGGACATGTCAGCTCTGAGGAGTCAGTGTTTAGGAACAGGACATGTCAGTTAGGAGTCTGAGGAACAGGACAGCTTTAGCTCTGAGGAGTCAGTGTTTAGGAACAGGACATGTCAGCTCTGAGGAGTCAGTGTTTAGGAACAGGACATGTCAGCTCTGAGGAGTCAGTGTTTAGGAACAGGACATGTCAGCTTGAGGTCAGTTTAGGAACGGAATGTTTAGGATCTGAGGACAGTTTAGGAACAGGGACATGTCAGTCAGGCTCTGAGGAGTCAGTGTTTAGGAACAGGACATGTCAGCTCTGAGGCTCTGAGGAGTCAGTGTTTAGGAACAGGACATGTCAGCTCTGAGGAGTCAGTGTTTAGGAACAGGACATGTCAGCTCTGAGGCTCTGAGGAGTCAGTGTTTAGGAACAGGACATGGTAGTGTTAGGAAGGGACAGTGTGAGGACAGGTTGGAAACTAGGACAGTGTCTTAGGACAGTATGTCAGTTAGCTGGGAGTCAGTGTTTAGGAACAGGACATGTCAGCTCTGAGGAGTCAGTGTTTAGGAACAGGACATGTCAGCTCTGAGGAGTCAGTGTTTAGGAACAGGACATGTCAGCTCTGAGGCTTGGAGGTTAGGACAGGAATGTCAGTCTGTTAGGAGACAGGCTGAGGAGTAGCTTAGGACAGGTAGACTGAGATGAGTGTTGGAGGAAGGATGTCAGGACAGGAGAGTCTAGGTTTGGAACAGCATGTGTAGGACAGGAATGTCAGTTAGGCAGTCAGGTTAGGAGACAGGACATGTTGAGGAGTCAGTGTTTAGGACAGGAATGTCAGATGGCTTGAGGAAGTCAGTGTTTAGGAACAGGACATGTCAGCTCTGAGGGAGGTAGTAGTGTAGACAGGACAGTAGCTCTGGAGGAGGTGTTAGGAACAGGAAGTCAGCTCTGAGGACGGATATGTTAGGAACAGGACATGTCAGCTCTGAGGAGTCAGTGTTTAGGAACAGGACATGTCAGCTCTGAGGAGTCAGTGTTTAGGAACAGGTAGCTGAGGCTCTGAGGTCAGTGTTTAGGAAAGGAATCAGCTGAGGGTCAGTGTTTAGGAACAGGACATGTCAGCTCTGAGGAGTCAGTGTAGGAACAGGACATGTCAGTCGAGAGTGTTTAGGAACAGGACTGTCAGCTGAGGAGCAGTGTTTAGGAAACAGGACATGTGGAGTTGAGGATCTGTTTAGGAACAGGACATGTCAGCGTCTGAGGATCAGTTTTGAACAGGACAGATCAGGCTGAGGAGTCGTGTTAGGAACAGGACATGTCAGTTCTGAGGAGTCAGTGTTTAGAAAGGACATGTCAGCTCTGAGGAGTCAGTGTTTAGGAACAGGACATGTCAGCTCTGAGGAGTCAGTGTTTAGGAACAGGACATGAGTCAGCGTTGAGGTTTAGAGGTCAGTGTTAGGAAAGGCAGTCATCTGAGGAGTCAGTGTTTAGGAACAGGACAGAGCTCTGAGGAGTCAGTGTAGGAACGAAGTCAGTCAGGCTCTGGGACAGTGTTTAGGAAGGACATGTCAGTCTGGTTAGAGATAGGTACAGGACTGAGGCATTGGAGTCAGGTTTGAGGATCAGTGTCAGGACTGAGGCATTAGCGAGTCAGTGTTAGGAACAGGACATGGTAGCTGAGGAGTCGAGGTTTGGAAGGACAGCAGTTAGGACAGGATGTCAGTTGAGGATCAGGAATGTTTGGAGGTCAGTGTTGAGGTTAGAGGCAGTGTAGGAACAGGAGTCAGCTCTAGGAGGAGGCAGTGTTTAGGAACGGACAGTCATCTGAGGAGTCAGTGTTTAGGAACAGGACATGTGCTCTGAGGAGTTTAGGAAGGACGTCAGCTTAGGAGCTTGAGGATCAGTGGACATGGTCAGTCGAGGTGAGTGTTTAGATGGAACAGGACATGTCAGCTCTGAGGTCAGTGTTTAGGAACAGGACAGTCTGGAGCGTTTAGGAAAGTCAGTTGAGGTCTGGTTAGATAGGAAGTCAGTGTCTAGGTCAGTTCAGGAATCAGGAATTCAGAGCAGTGTTTAGGAAGTCAGGCATGAGCTCTGAGGACTCAGTTAGGAAGTCGATGTTTAGGAACAGGACAGTCAGCTTGAGGCAGTGTTTAGGAACAGGACATGTCAGCTTGAGAGTCAGGTAGGCTTTTAGGAACAGTGACATGACTGAGCTCTGAGGAGTCAGTGTTTAGGAACAGGACATGTCAGCTCTGAGGAGTCAGTGTTTAGGAACAGGACATGTCAGCTCTGAGGAGTCAGTGGTTAGGAAGGACAGGTAGCTCAGAGGTCAGTGTTTAGGAAGGACAGGTCGAGTGAGGGAGGAGGTTTAGGAACAGGACATGTGCTTGAGGAGTCGTTTAGGAACAGGACATGTCAGCTCTGAGAGTCAGGTAGGAACAGGCTCGCTTGGGAGCAGGTTGGAACAGGACAGTCAGCTCTGAGGAGCTGTGTTTAGGAAGCAGGTTAGACAGGCTTGAGGAGGGTTGGTAGGACATCAGCTCTGAGGAGTCAGTGTTTAGGAACAGGACATGTCAGCACTGGGAGTGAATGTTGAGGAGTCAGTGTTAGGAACAGGTTGGAGGAGTCAGTGTTTAGGAAAGGACATGTGACTGAGAGTGTTTAGGAAAGGACAGTGTCAGCTCTGAGGAGCAGTGTTTAGGAACAGGACATGAGCTTGAGGAGTCGTGTTTAGGAAAGGACAGTCAGTCTGGAGGTCAGTGTTTAGGAACAGGACAGTGTCAGGGTCTGAGGTCATGTTTAGGAACAGGACGTCAGCTCTGATAGGAGGCATGTCAGGAAGGAAGTCAGCTTAGGCAGGAGTCAGTTAGGAACAGGACAGTCAGCTCTGAGGAGTCAGGTTTAGGAACAGGACAGTCACTCTGAGGACAGGTGTGTTAGGACAGGACATGTCAGCTTGAGGAGCATGTTAGGACAGGACTGGGTCAGGTTTGAGGACAGCTTGAGCAGGGACAGTGTTTAGGACAGGACTGTGCTTAGGAGAGGTTAGTGAGGACATGACTTGGAGGAGCAGCGTTAGGACAGGATCAGTGTTAGGAACGAGCAGTGTAGCTAGGACATGTTAGGAAGGACAGTCGTTGAAGGAGTGTTAGGAAAGGAAGGAGTCGTGAGGAGTCAGTGTTTAGGAACAGGACATGTCAGCTCTGAGGAGTCAGTGTTTAGGAACAGGACATGTCAGCTCTGAGGACAGTGTTTAGGAACAGGAATGTCAGCTGAGGCTTGAGGAGTGTGTTAGGAACAGGACATGTCGCTCTGGGGTAGTGTTAGGAACAGGACATGTCAGCTCTGAGGAGTCAGGTTTAGGAACAGGACATGTCAGCTCTGAGGCTCTGAGGAGTCAGTGTTTAGGAACAGGACATGTCAGCTCTGAGGACTGAGGACAGTTACAGGTCAGTGTTAGGAGTCAGTCTAGGACTCAGAGTCAGGTTGAGGAGTGTTAGGAACAGCTAGTAGTTAGGAAAGGCATGTCAGGCGAGGTCAGGTTAGGACAGGCTTGAATCGATGTGTTAGGACGGCTGACGTGAGGTCGTTAGGACAGGACAGGTCAGCTTGAGTCAGTGTTGGAACAGGACTTGAGCTGAGGCAGGTTAGGAACAGGAATGTAGCTGAGGAGCAGTGTTAGAACGGAAGTCAGTCGGCATATCTAGAGCTAGGAGTTCAGGTTTATGAAAAACTGGGAGGCTTGAGGAGCGTGTTGGAGATGTCAGCTTAGGGTTTAGAGGTAGTACAGTGATCTTTGACAGTTGTGGGAGTAGTGTTCA
>LR778259.1:33925676-33994861 GCA_902810595.1 Coregonus sp. 'balchen'
ATCAGCCCAATTGTGCCCAAAAGGGTAAATCGTTCTCCCACTTTTAAAAAGAGGGGGGAGAAGAGGGCCTGTAATTTTCATCATAGGTACACGTCAACTATGACAGACAAAATGAGAAAAAAAATCCAGAAAATCACATTGTAGGATTTTTTATGAATTTATTTGCAAATTATGGTGGAAAATAAGTATTTGGTCAATAACAAAAGTTTCTCAATACTTTGTTATATACCCTTTGTTGGCAATGACACAGGTTAAACATTTTCTGTAAGGTTTTCACACACTGTTACTGGTATTTGGGCCCATTCCTCCATGCAGATCTCCTCTAGAGCAGTGATGTTTTGGGGCTGTTGCTGGGCAACACGGACTTTCAAACTCCCTCCAAAGATTTTCTATGGGGTTGAGATCTGGAGACTGGCTAGGCCACTCCAGGACCTTGAAATGCTTATTACGAAGCCACTCCTTCGTTGCCCGGGCGGTTGTGTTTGGGATCATTGTCATGCTGAAAGACCCAGCCACCTTTCATCTTCAATGCCCTTGCTGATGGAAGGAGGTTTTCACTCAAAATCTCACAATACATGGCCCCATTCATTCTTTCCTTTACACGGATCAGTCGTCCTGGTCCCTTTGCAGAAAAACAGCCCCAAAGAATGATGTTTCCACCCCCATGCTTCACAGTAAGTATGGTGTTCTTTGGATGCAACTCAGTATTCTTTGTCCTCCCAAACACGACGAGTTGAGTTTTTACCAAAAAGTTATATTTTGGTTTCATCTGACCATATGACATTCTCCCAATCCTCTTCTGGATCATCCAAATGCACTCTAGCAAACTTCAGACGGGCCTGGACATGTACTGGCTTAAGCAGGGGGACACGTCTGGCACTGCAGGATTTGATTCCCTGGCGGCGTAGTGTGTTACTGATGGTAGGCTTTGTTACTTTGGTCCCAGCTCTTGCAGGTCATTCATAGGTCCCCCTGTGTGGTTTCTGGGATTTTTGCTCACCGTTCTTGTAATCATTTTGACCCCACGGGGTGAGATCTTGCGTGGAGCCCCTGATCGAGGGAGATTATCAGTGGTCTTGTATGTCTTCCATTTCCTAATAATTGCTCCCACAGTTGATTTCTTCAAACCAAGCTGCTTACCTATTGCAGATTCAGTCTTCCCAGCCTGGTGCAGGTCTACAATTTTGTTTCTGGTGTCCTTTGACAGCTCTTTGGTCTTGGCCATAGTGGAGTTTGGAGTGTGACTGTTTGAGGTTGTGGACAGGTGTCTTTTATACTGATAACAAGTTCAAACATTTGCCATTAATACAGGTAACGAGTGGAGGACAAAGGAGCCTCTTAAAGAATAAGTTACAGGTCTGTGAGAGCCAGAAATCTTGCTTGTTTGTAGGTGACCAAATACTTATTTTCCACCATCATTTGCAAATAAATTCATTAAAAATCCTACAATGTGATTTTCTGGATATTTTTTTCTCAATTTGTATGTCATAGTTGACGTGTACCTATGATGAATATTACAGGCCTCTCTCATCTTTTTAAGTGGAAGAACTTGCACAATTGGTGGCTGACTAAATACTTTTTTTCCCCACTGTATATATGATGTATATTATGATATATAGTATGGTATACAGTATGATATACAGTATGATATATATAGTACAATATATAGTTCTATACATAGTATGATAAATATATAATGATATACAGTATGAAATATACAGTATAAAATCAAATCAAATTGTATTTGTCACATGCGCCTTAGTAGACTTGCCGTGAAATGCTTACTTACAAGCCCTTAACCAACAATGCAGTTCAAGAAATAGAGTAAAGAAAATATTAACTAAATAAACTAAAGTAAAAAATTAAAATAATAATGAGGCTAACAATAGTGAGGCTATATACAGGGGGGAGTCAATGTGCGGGGGCACAGGTTAGTCGAGGTAATTTGTACATGTAGGTTGGGGTAAAGTGACTATGCATAGATAATAAACAGCGAGTAGCAGCAGTGTAAAAACAAAGGGGGGGGGGGGTCAATGCAAATAGTCCGGGTGGCCATTTGATTAACTGTTCAGCAGTCTTATGGCTTGGGCTTAGAGGCTGTTAAGGAGCCTTTTGGACCTAGACTTGGCGCTCCGGTTCCGCCTGCCGTGCGGTAGCTGATGCTCTTGATGGTGCAGCTGTAGAACCTTTTGAGGATCTGAGGACCCATGCCAAATCTTTTCAGTCTCCTGAGGGGGAAAAGGTGTTGTCGTGCCCTCTTCACGACTGTTTTGGTGTGTTTGGACCATGATTGTTTGTTGGTTATGTTGACAACAAGGAACTTGAAACTCTCGACCCTCTCCACTACAGCCCCGTCGACGTGAATGTGGGCGTGTTCGGCCTACCTTTTCCTGTAGTCCACGATCATCTCCTTTGTCTTGCTCACGTTGAGGAAGAGGTTGTTGTCTTGGCACCACACGGCCAGGTCTCTGACCTCCTCCCTATAGGCTGTCTCATCGTTGTCGGTGATCAGGCCTACCACTGTTGTGTCGTCAGCAAACTTATTGATGGTGTTGGAGTCGTGCTTGGCCACGCAGTCGTGGGTGAGCAGGGAGTACAGGACGGGACTGAGCACGCACCCCTGAGGGGCCCCCGTGTTGAGGATCAGCGTGGCAGATGTGTTGTTGCCTACCCTTACCACCTGAAGCGGCCCGTCAGGAAGTCCAGGATCCAGTTGCAGAGGGAGGTGTTTAGTCCCAGGGTCCTTCGGTTAGTGATGAGCTTTGTAGGCACTATGGTGTTGAACGCTGAACTATAGTCAATGAACAGCATTCTCACATAGGTGTTCCTTTTGTCCAGGTGGGAAAGGGCAGTGGAGTGTGATTAGAGATTGCATCATCTTTGGATCTGTTGTGGCGGTATGCGAATTGGAGTGGGTCTGGGGTTTCTGGGATAATGGTGTTGATGTGAGCCGTGACCAGCCTTTCAAAGCACTTCATGGCTACAGACGTGAGTGCTACGGGGCAGTAGTCATTTAGGCAGGTTACCTTCGCTTTCTTGGGCACAGGAAATATGGTGGTCTGCTTGAAACATGTAGGTATTACAGACTCGGTTAGGGAGAGTTTGAAAATGAAATTTCAGTGAAGACACCTGCCAGGTGGTCAGCGCATAATCTGAGTACACATCCTGGTAATCCTCTGGCCCCACGGCCTTGTCAATATTGACCTGTTTAAAGGTCTTGCTCACATCGGCTACGGAGAGCGTGATCACACAGTCGTCCGGAACAGCTGGTGCTCTCATGCATGCTTCAGTGGTGCTTGCCTCGAAGCGAGCATAAAGGCATTTAGCTCGTCTGCTTCACTGGGCAGCTCGCGGCTGGGTTTCTCTTTGCATTCTGTGATAGTTTGCCACATAAGACGAACATCAGAGCCGGTGTAGTAGCATTCAATCTTAGTGTGAGAGTGTGATTTGAAGGAGTCAGGCGCAGGAGGGTAAATCACAGAATACAGAGTTTATTCCGTAGTACACAGTTACGCTGGATAGCATCAACAGTCCAGTGCGCAAAACAGGCGCACTGGAACAAATACAGGCACACTGGGAAAATATACCCCAGCAATACAAAGTACAGGTAGCTCCACCGAGCTACACTCATCTCACATGAAATGATCACCCACAAGGACAAGGGGGCAGAGGGAACACTTATACACAGACTAATGAGGGGATATGAACCAGGTGTGTGTAATTGACAAGACAAGACAAATTGAATGATGATATATGGAGCGGCAGTGGCTAGAAGGCCGGTGACGACGAACGCCGAAGCCTGCCCGAACAAGGAGGGGAGGCAGCTTCGGAGGAAGTCGTGACAGTACCCCCCCCACCCCCTGCCCGAACAAGGAGGGGAGGCAGCTTCGGAGGAAGTCGTGACAGTACCCCCCCCACCCCCTGCCCGAACAAGGAAGATGTCTTGACACTTAATCCTGTATTGAAGCTCTGCCTGCTTGACGGTTCGTCAGAGGGCGTAGCGTGATTTCTTATAAGCGTTCGGATTAGTGTCCCGCTCCTAGAAAGCGGCAGCTCTTTAGCTCGGTGTGGATGTTGCCTGTAATTTGCCAAATGGAGACACATGTGACATGCTGATAGAAATTAGCTAAAACTGATTTAAGTTTGCCTGCATTAAAGTCCCCGGCCACTAGGAGCGCCGCTTCGGGATGAGCATTTTCTTGTTTGCTTATGGCCTTATACAGCTCGTTCTGTGTAATGCACGGAAAACCCAGCCAACTGTATATTATCCGTGTCGTCAATTCAGCCACGATTTGGTGAAACATAAGATATTACAGGTTTTTAATGTCCCGTTGGTAGGACATTCTCGAACAGAGATCATCCAGTTTATTCTCCAGTGATTGCACGTTGGTAGAGGCGGTTTACCCACTCGTCAACAGATTCTCACTAGGCACCCCGATCTCCGCCCCCCCTGTATTTCCGTATTTTCTTCACGTGAATGACGGGGATTTGGTCCTGGTCTCGGAGAAGCAGTATATGCTTCGTGTTGGACTCATTAAAGAAAAGAATCTTCGTCCAGTTCGAGGTGAGAAATCGCTGTTCTGATATCCAGAAGCTATTTTCGGTCATAAGAGACGGTAGCAGCAACATTGGGTACAAAATAAGTTACAATAACAAAAACCAAATAGCCACAGTTGGTCTGGAGCCTGAAAAACGGCAGCCATCCCCTCCGGCGCCATTATTATCAGTATGATATGATATATAGTATGATATGTAAACTCAGCAAAAAAAGAAACGTCCTCTCACTGTCAACTGCATTTATTTTCAGCAAACTTTAACATGTGTAATAATTTGTATGAACATAACAAGATTCAACAACTGAGACATAAACTGATCAAGTTCCACAGACATGTGACCAACAGAAATGGAATAATGTGTCCCTGAACAAAGGGGGAATCAAAAGTAACAGTCAGTATCTGGTGTGGCCACCAGCTGCATTAAGTACTGCAGTGCATCTCCTCCTCATGGACTGCACCAGATTTGCCAGTTCTTGCTGTGAGATGTTACCCCACTCTTCCACCAAGGCACCTGCAAGTTCCCGGACATTTCTGGGGGGAATGGCCCTAGCCCTCACCCTTCGATCCAACAGGTCCCAGACATGCTCAATGGGATTGAGATCCGGGCTCTTTGCTGGCCATGGCAGAACACTGAAATTCCTGTCTTGCAGGAAATCACGCACAGAACGAGCAGTATGGCTGGTGGCATTGTCATGCTGGAGGGTCATGTCAGGATGAGGCTGCAGGAAGGGTACCACATGAGGGAGGAGGATGTCTTCCCTGTAACACACAGCGTTGAGATTGCCTGCAATGCAACAGGCTCAGTCTGATGATGCTGTGACACACCGCCCCAGACCATAACGGACCCTCCACCTCCAAATCGATCCCGCTCCAGAGTACAGGCCTCGGTGTAACGCTCATTCCTTCGACGATAAACGTGAATCCGACCATCACCCCTGGTGAGACAAAACCGCGACTCGTCAGTGAAGAGCACTTTTTGCCAGTCCTGTCTGGTCCAGCGACGGTGGGTTTGTGCCCATAGGCGACGTTGTTGCCGGTGATGTCTGGTGAGGACCTGCCTTACAACAGGCCTACAAGCCATCAGTCCAGCCTGTCTCAGCCTATTGCGGGGAAAAAAATGGAAAGGGGTTGGGCCTGTCTCAAACCCCCTCCTGTTCAAACCCATCCTGTTCAGCCCCCGCCTGCTCCCCCCCGCCCCGTCTCAGCCCCCTCCTGTTTTCCCGCCCCAAAACCCGTCCTTTAGCCCCCCCCGCTCAGCCCCCCCTGTTCAGGCCCCCCCTCCTGGGCTCACCCCAGTCTTTCCGCCCCATTTCCCGTCCAGCCCCATCCGGGTTTGCCCCCGCCTTTTCTACCCCCGCCCGTCCAGCCCATCCTGTCTCAGCCCCATCCTGTCTCAGCCCCGTCTGTCTCAGGGCCCCCCCCTTTCTCAGCCCCAGTTGCTCAGGGCCCCCGCCTGTCTCGCCCCCCCCCTGTCTTTAGCCCCTCCCGTCTCAGCCCCAGTCTTTCCAGCCCAAACCTGTCGGCCCCGCCCCAGCCCTTTTCTCAGCCCCAAACCTGTCTCAGCCCCCTCGTCTTTGCCCCATCCCTGTCACCCCCTCCTTCTCAGGGCCCCGTCTGTCTCCCCCCTTTCCTTTTCTCAGCCCCAAACCCCCCTCTCAGCCCCCCCCGTTTTCAGCCCCCACCGTTCAGCCCCAGTCTGTCTCAGCCCCAGCCTGTCTCAGCCCCAGCCTGTCTCAGCCCAGCCCGTCTAAACCCCACCGCTCAGCCCCAACCCGCCAGCCCCGCCTTCTTTAGCCCCCAGCCTTTTCTCAGCCCAGTTGCCCCAGACCCAGCCCGTCTCGCCCCAGCCGTCTCGCCCTTTTTCAAACCCCAGGCTGTCTCAGCCCCAGCCCGTTTTTGCCCCAAACCTGTCTCAGCCCGTTCAGCCCCTCTGTCTCAGCCCCAAGGGCCCGTCTCAGCCCCCCGTTGTTTTCCCGCCCCCCCGGGCCTTTAAACCCCCGCTGTCTCGCCTGTCTCAGCCCAGTCTGCTCAGCCCCCGCCTGGGCTCAGCCCCAACTGGGTTTAGCCCCAGCCTGTTTTCATCCCACCGTTAAACCCCCGCCTTCCTCACCCTTTCAGCCCCTTTTGTTCGCCCCAGTTGGCTCGGCCCCAAAATCCCCGTCCCCAGCCCCATCCTGGCTCACCCAGCCTGTTTTTCCGCCCCGCCCGTCTCAGCCCCACCTGTTTCAGCCCCATCCGGGCTCGCCCCAGTCTGTCTCAGCCCCAGTCTGTCTCCCCCCCAGCCCGTTCGCCCCCCCCTGTTAAACCCCCGTCTGTCTCCCGCCCCCTCTGTTCAGCCCCATCCGTCTCAGCCCCCTCCGGGCTCAGCCCCAGCCGGGTTTAGCCTGTTCAGCCCCCGCCTGTCTCGCCCCAGCCCGTTCCCGCCCCAGCCGTCTCAGCCCCCGTCGGGCTAAACCCCAGTTGTCCCCGCCCCAGCCTGTCTCAGCCCCGCCTTTTCTCAGCCCCGCCTGTCTCAAAACCTTTTCTCAGCCCCCGCCCTTCCAGCCTGTCTCAGCCCCGTCCCGTTCAACCCCAGCCCGTCCCCAAAACCCCGCCCGTTTTCAGCCCCGCCTGGGCTCCCGCCGGGCTCCCCCAGGGCCCGTTCAGGGCCCTTTTCAGCCCCAAACCTTTCTCACCCCCGCCTGTCTCAGCCCCCCCCCCGTCTCAGCCCCCCTCCCGTCCAGCCCCAGTTTTTTCCAGCCCCAGCCCGTCTTTAGCCCCAGGGCCCGTCTCAGCCCCACCTGTTTTCAGCCCGTCTCACCCCAGCCCGTTCAGCCTGTCTCGGCCCCCGCCTGTCTCAGCCTGTCTGCCCCCGCTGTTTCAGGGCCCCCCCTGTCTCAGCCCCCCGTCTTCTCCGCCCCAGCCCCTTTTTCATCCCCGGCCTTTTCAGCCCCAGCCCGTCTCAGCCCGTTCAGCCCCGTCCCCCGGGGGGCCCCCAGCCCCCCGGGCCCGTCTTTAAACCCGTCTGTCTCACCCCAGTTTTGGGCCAAACCCCACCTTCTCAGCCCCCCCTGTCTCAGCCCCCCTCCTGTCTCAGCCCCACCTGTCTCAGCCCATCCGTCTCAGCCCCAGTCGTCCCAGCCCCAGCCTGTCTCAGCCCCCGTCTCAGGCCCCCAGCCCGTCTCAGCCCCAGGGCCCGTCTCAGCCCCAAATCGTCTTTAGCCCCAGCCCGTTTTCCCCCCGCCGTCTCAAACCTTTTCAGCCCGTCTGTCTCAGCCCCCCCCTGTTCAGCCCCAGGCTGTCTCAGCCCCAGCCGTTCAGCCCAACCCTCCTGGGGCTCACCCCATCCCCCCCCCCCCCCCCCCCCACCCCCCCAGAAAAAAAAAAATGCCCCAGCCCCACCGTCTCAGCCCCATCCCGTCTTAACCCCACCGTCTCAGCCCCGGGCCTCAGCCCCACCCCGTCTCGGGCCCCCCCTGCCCCAGCCCTCCCCGTTTCAGCCCCCTCCCGTCTCCCGCCCCATCCGTCTCGGCCCCCCGTCTGTCTCAGCCCCATCCTGTCTCCCCGCCCCCCTGTCTCGCCCCCCCTGTTTCAGCCCCCTTTCCCGTCCCAGCCCCAGTCTGTTGGGCCCCCGTCTGTCTCGCCCCACCTGGCTCAAAACCCAGCCTGTCTCGCCCCCCGTTTTTCTCCCCCCAAACCCTTTTTCAGCCCCCCCTCCTGTCTCAGCCCCAGGTTCCCCGTTTCAGGCCCCCCCTGTCTCGCCCCCCGCCTTTTTCTCAGCCCCCCCTGTCTCAGCCCCCGTCTGTTCCCCAACCCCCGTCTGTCCAGCCCCCCCCTGTTCAGCCCACCCGTCTTTAGCCCAAAACCGTCCAGCCTGGGCTCAACCCCACCTGTTCCGCCCCCGCCCGTCCCCAACCCCCAAACCTGTCTTTAGCCCCAGCCGTCTCCCCCCCAGCTGTTCAGCCCCAACCCCGCCTGTTCAGCCCCAACCCGTCTCAGCCCCAGCCCTTTTTCTCCCCCCTGTCTCAAAACCCCAGTGGGTTTGCCCCTTGTCTCCGCCCCACCCGTCTCACCCCCGCCCGTTCAGCCCCAGCCTGTCCCCCAGCCCCAACCTGTTCAGCTGTCTCCCCATCCGCCAAACCTGGGCTCCAAACCCCCAAACCCTTTTCAGCCCCAGCCTTTTCTCAGCCCCACCCCCCCCTGTCCACCTGTTCAGCCCCCGTCTGTCTCAGCCCCAGCCTTCTAAACCCCAGTCCCCCAGCCCCCAGCCCGTCTCAGCCCAAAACCCGTCTCCCCCCCTGTCTCAGCCCCCGCCCGTCTCAGCCCCCCCGTCTCAGCCCCAGCCGTTCCCGCCTGTTCAGCCCCAAAACCTGTCTGTGTTCACCCGCAGCCTGTTCAGCCCCGTCTCAGCCCCAAACCCGTTTTCACCCCACCTGTTCAGCCCCCAACCTTTTCCAAACCCCCAAAACCCGTCCAAGCCCCAAAACCGGGCTCCGCCCCAGTCTGGGCTCAGCCCCAGCCCTGTCTCAGCCCCCCAGCCGGGCTCAGCCCCAGCCTGTCTCGCCCGTCCCCAGCCCCAAACCTTCCAGCCTGTCCGGGCCCCCGCCCGTCTCAGCCCCAGCCTGTTTTCAGCCCCCCAGCCTGCTCAGCCCCAGCCTTCTCCCCGCCCCCAGCCGGGTTTAGCCCCAGCCTGTTCAAAAACCCGTCTGTCTCCCCCCCAGGCCTTTTCGCCCCAGCCGTCTCAGCCTTTTCCCCAGCCCCAGCCTTTCAGCCCCAAAACCTGTCCCCAGCCCTGTCTCACCCAGTGTCTCAGCCCCTGTTCAGCCCGCAATTTTTCAAAAACCCTGTTCCGAAAAAAACCCGTTAAACCCCAGCCTGTTCAGCCCAAACCTTTTTCAGCCTGTTCCCGCCCCAGTGTCTAGCTGTCCCCAGCCCCAGTTTTTTTTTTTAAAAACCCCAGCCTGGTTTTACCCCGTCTGTCTCAGCCCCCAGCCGTCCCCAGCCCCAAAAACCCGTCTCCAAACCTGTCTCAGCCCCCAAACCCCTTTCAGGGCCCCCGCCTGTTTTCAGCCTGTCTCCCGCCCCAGCCGTCTCAGCCCAGCCCGTCTCAGCCCCCAGCCCCGGGCCCCCCAAGGCCCGTCTTTCCCGCCTGGGCTCCCCCCGCCTGCTCAGCCCCAGCCGGGCCTACCCCCGCCTGTCCCCCCTGTTCAGCCCCAGGTTTTTCTCACCCTGTCTCAGCCCCAAAACCTGTCTCAAAACCCGTCCAGCCCCCAGCTGCTCAGCCCCGCCTGTCTCAGCCCCCCCCTCGCCCCAGCCCGTCTCAGCCCAGCCCCGTCTCAGCCCAAATCTGTCTCAGCCCCCGCCCGTTCACCCTCTCAGCCCCGCCTGTCTCAGCCCCAGCCTGTTTCCCCCCCCTTTTTCCCGCCCCAGGCCCCGTTTTCAAACCCCCCCCTTTTTCTCAGCCCCAGGGCCGTCTCAGCCGCCAGCCCCAGCCCCAGTGTCTCAGCCCCCCTTTTTCTCGCCCCCCCCTGTCTCAGCCCCAGCCCTTTTTAGCCCCAGTTTTTTCTCGCCCCAGCCTTTCCCCCCCGTCTCAGCCCCAGCCCTGTCTCCATCCCCCCCCCCTGTTTTTCCCCGCCCGTCTCAGCCCCAAATCGGGCTCAGCCCCCTCCTGTTCCCTCAAAACCCAGTTTTTTTTCTCAAAACCCCAGCCTTTTTCCCCCCCCTTCTCAGCCCCCCCAGCCCCGTCTCCGCCCCCGCCTGTCTCCCCCCTGTTCAGCCCCAGGTTCCCCGTCCACCCCACCTTTTTCAGCCCCAGCCCTTTTCTCCCCCCGCCCGTTCAGCCCCCAAACTGTCCCCACCTGTCCCCAGCCCCACCTGTTCAGCCCCAGCCCGCCCGCCCCAGCCGTCTCACCCCAGCCCGTCTCAGCCCCCACCCCGCCTGGGCTCAGCCCCAAACCCGTCCCAGCCCACCTGTCCCCAGCCGGTCTCACCCCAGGCCTGTCTACCCCAGCCCGGCCAGGGCCCCCGTCTGTCTCAACCCCCCCTGTCCCCAAACCCCATCCCGTCTCGCCCCCCTTTTTCTCCGCCCCCCCTGTCTCAGCCCCCGCCTGTCTCGGGCCCCCGCCGTCTCAGCCTTTTTCTCAGCCCCACCGTCTAAACCCCAAACCCTTTCCAGCCCCCGCCGGGGCTCACCGTCTCGCCCCAACCGTTCAGCCCCCCTTGTCTTTAGCCCCGCCCGTCTAAACCCCAAAAAAACCTGTTTAACCCCCTCCTGTCTCAGCCCACCCCTTTTCAGCCCAGCCCCGTCCAGCCCCCGCCCGTCTCAGCCCCAGCCCGGGCTCCCCCGCCGCTCAGCACCCCCCTGTTTTATCACCCGCCCGGGCTCGCCCCAGCCTGTCTCCCCGCCTTTTTCTCCCCCATCCCGTCTTTAGCCCCAGCGTCTCAGCCCCAGTTTTCTCCCCCAGCCTGCTCACCCCCCCTTTTTGTTCCCCCCGCCCGTCTCAGCCCCCATTTTGTCTCACCCCAAACCTGTCCCCCCAGCCCTCTCAGCCCCTCCGCCCCCGCCTGTCTCACCCCCGCCTTTCCAGCCCCCGGGGCCGTCTCAGACCTTTTTCTCAGCCCCAGCCTGTCTCAGCCCCAGCCTGTCTCCCCCCCCCGTTTCCCCGGGCCCTCCTTTCAACCCCCTCCTTTCTAGGGAAAAACCTTCCCCCTCTGGTTAACCCCACCTTTTACCCCCGCCCGTTGGCCCGTTTTTTTAGCCCCATCCCTTTCTTAAAAGCCTTTCTCAAAAAACCCCCCCCCGGGGGCTCAGAGCCTTTTTCTGGCCCCTCCCTTTTTCGGGAAAGTGTTTCAAGGCCCCGGGGAAAACCCCAGGTCTAGCCCCTTGTGCAGGGAAAAAACCTTTCCTACCCCAAAAACCCTTTTCTCCCCAAAGGGGCCCCTTTTTGCCCCAAAGGGGGCCTTTTTAGCCCCTCCTTTTTCTCAAACCTGTTTGCCCCGCCTTTTCCAGGCCCAAAAAACCTGTTTTAAGCCCGCGGTTTTCCAAAGCCCCAACCGTCCAAAAAACACCAGGTTTTTCCCAAATTCCCTTATTTCCCCATTCCTACCTTGGGCCCGAAGAGGGGAAAAACTCCTTTTCCCTAATAAACAAACCTTCCAGGGCCCAAGGGGAATGTATTTGGGGGCTGTTAAACTTACCGAGATATTTTTTAAAATGTAAAAAAAACAAATAAACCGTTATTTGGGTTTTCCCCTTTTAAAAAATTTAAAACAGATTCCCTTCCTTTCCCCCTTTTATTAATAACCTTAAGAAAACCCCGGGGGAAAAAGGGATTCCCCCTTTTTTGGCCTGGGGGTTGGGGAAAAAAAAGGCCCGGCCCAAAAAAAAAAAAAAAAAAAAAAAAAAAAAAAAACCCCCCCCCCCCCCCCCCCCCCCCCGGGGGAAAAAACCCCCAAGGGCCAAAAGGTTTTTTGGCCATTTAAAAAAGGGGGATTTTCTTTAAACCCAAAAAAAAAAAAAGAAGGGAAATTAAAAAGGGGGGAAAAAAAGGGAATTTTCCCCCAGGGGAACCCTTTTGGGTTAAAATCCCAAAAATGGTTTGGCGGGGCCTTAAAATTTTCCCCCCTTTTCCCTCCCATCGTTACAGAATGAGGAAAAGACTCCTTCCATCTGATAAACAACCATCCACTATCCCAGATACTGTATGGACTGTTACTTACCGCTACACCGACTCCCATCTTTCTAAAATGACTATAATCAATACAAACATAACCTGTTATGGAGTCTCAGATGAATCCATTTAGTCAGGATTCATGTCTTTCTCCTGTGTTGAATATTGAATGACTTTCAAGAAAACAGAAAAGAGGAAAGCGCAGGTTAACGTAGTCATGTTGCTGACTACTGGGAAATAACTAAAGTGCCTGAGTCCCAAATGAGACCCTGCTCCCTATATAGTGCACTACTTTTGACCAGGGCCAGTATAGGGTGCCTTTTGGGATGCAGACAGTGCTTTGAATAACTGAACTTAAGCACAATGTAATTGATAATGCATTGATCGGCAGAAAGCAATAATAATCATTGCCATCGTTAATTAATTGACCCGCTGGTTTCCAAATGAAACAATCAATCGCAGTCAGAAGAGGAACACACAGGTTGTATCCCAAATATCACCCTATTCCCTACCTAGTGCACTACGTTTGACCAGAGAATGGCTCCCTATTCCCTACATAGTGCACTACCTTTGACCAGGGCCCATAGGGAACAGGGTGCCATTTGGGACGCAGTCAGAGAGTCTGTGACAGAGATGAATCTCATGTGTTAGAGGGAATGTAAAAAAAAAAGCATAAACAGATCATTGGTGTTCCACTTTAAACCCTTAAAGCAGATACCTCTCTGGCCCGATGGCCTCTCTCTCTTAACCCTAACCCTTAAAGCAGATACCTCTCTGGCCCGATGGCATCTCCCTCTTCCGGCCGGGATGGGAGGGTGTGGGGCCGATGGAGAGGTCTGGAAACCAGAGCTGAAACACAAGACCATTTAGCATATGGCTTCTTTACCACAGAGAAGTAAACAGAGAGGAATGCTAGGGGAACTGTAAATCACATGGTTGCGTCCTAAATTGCACCCTATTCCCTATATAGTGCACTACTTTTGACCAGGTCCTGTAGTGCACTACATAGGGAATAGGGTGCTATTTAGGACTCAAACAAGTCTAGAGAAGGCCTGGAGGTCCCTGTAAGTCCCGGTGGACTGTTCAGTGCAGGACACACAGGAAGGACAGTCATCTCAGGACAAACAGTTGCTGACCTTTGTCCCCCGCTCCGTCTCATCCTTTTCCCCTCTCTCTCTCTCTCTCGCTCTCTCTCTGTCTCTCAATTAAATTCAATTTCAATTGAAGGGCTTTATTGGCATGGGAAACGTGTGTTAACATTGCCAAAGCAAGTGAAGTAGATAGTAAACAAAAGTGAAATAAACAATAAATATTAACAGTAAACATTACACTCAGAAGTTCCAAAAGAATAAAGACATTTCAAATGTCATCTATGTACAGTGAGGGAAAAAAGTATTTGATCCCCTGCTGATTTTGTACGTTTGCCCACTGACAAAGAAATTATCAGTCTATAATTTTAATGGTAGGTTTATTTGAACAGTGAGAGACAGAATAACAACAAAAAAATCCAGAAAAACGCATGTAAAAAATGTTATAAATTGATTTGCATTTTAATGAGGGAAATAAGTATTTGACCCCTCTGCAAAACATGACTTAGTACTTGGTGGCAAAACCCTTGTTGGCAATCACAGAGGTCAGACGTTTCAGGTTTGCACACATCTCAGGAGGGATTTTGTCCCACTCCTCTTTGCAGATCTTCTCCAAGTCATTAAGGTTTCGAGGCTGACGTTTGGCAACTCGAACCTTCAGCTCCCTTCACAGATTTTCTATGGGATTAAGGTCTGGAGACTGGCCAGGCCACTCCAGGACCTTAATGTGCTTCTTCTTGAGCCACTCCTTTGTTGCCTTGGCCGTGTGTTTTGGGTCATTGTCATGCTGGAATACCCATCCACGACCCATTTTCAATGCCCTGGCTGAGGGAAGGAGGTTCTCACCCAAGATTTGATGGTACATGGCCCCGTCCATCGTCCCTTTAATGCGGTGAAGTTGTCCTGTCCCCTTAGCAGAAAAACACCCCCTAAGCATAATGTTTCCACCTCCATGTTTGTGGGGATGGTGTTCTTGGGGTCATAGGCAGCATTCCTCCTCCTCCAAACACGGCAAGTTGAGTTGATGCCAAAGAGCTCGATTTTGGTCTCATCTGACCACAACACTTTCACCCAGTTCTCCTCTGAATCATTCAGATGTTCATTGGCAAACTTCAGACGGCCCTGTATATGTGCTTTCTTGAGCAGGGGGACCTTGCGGGCGCTGCAGGATTTCAGTCCTTCACGGCGTATTGTGTTACCAATTGTTTTCTTGGTGACTATGGTCCCAGCTGCCTTGAGATCATTGACAAGATCCTCCCGTGTAGTTCTGGGCTGATTCCTCACCGTTCTCATGATCATTGCAACTCCACGAGGTGAGATCTTGCATGGAGCCCCAGGCCGAGGGAGATTGACAAGTATTTTGTGTTTCTTCCATTTGCGAATAATTGGACCAACTGTTGTCACCTTCTCACCAAGCTGCTTGGCGATGGTCTTGTAGCCCATTCCAGCCTTGTGTAGGTCTACAATCTTGTCCCTGACATCCTTGGAGAGCTCTTTTGGTCTTGGCCATGGTGGAGAGTTTGGAATCTAATTGATTGATTGCTTCTGTGGACAGGTGTCTTTTATACAGGTAACAAGCTGAGATTAGGAGCACTCCCTTTAAGAGTGTGCTCCTAATCTCAGCTCGTTACCTGTATAAAAGACACCTGGGAGCCAGAAATCTTTCTGATTGAGAGGGGGTCAAATACTTATTTCCCTCATTAAAATGCAAATCAATTTATAATATTTTTGACATGCGTTTTTCTGGATTTTTGTTGTTGTTATTCTATCTCTCACTGTTCAAATAAACCTACCATTAAAATTATAAACTGATCATTTCTTTGTCAGTGGGCAAACGTACAAAATCAGCAGGGGATCAAATACTTTTTTCCCTCACTGTATGCACGCACCACTTTTCTGTTATTTTGACATTTTTTTAATTTCACTTCACCAATTTGGACTATTTTGTGTATGTCCATTACATGAAATAAAAAATAAAAATCCATTGAAATTACAGGTTGTAATGCAACAAAATACTGTGTGTGTCTGTCCTGGGGCTCTGTGGGGTCTGTTTTGTGTTTGTGAACAGAGCCCCAGGACCAGCTTGCTTAGGGGACTCTTCTCCAGGTTCATCTCTCTGTAGGTGATGGCTTTGTTATGGAAGGTTTGGGAATCGCTTCCTTTTCAGTGGTTATAGAATTTAACGGCTCTTTTCTGGATTTTGATAATTAGCGTGTATCGGCCTAATTCTGCTCTGCATGCATTATTTGGTGTTTTTCGTTGTACACAGAGGATATTTTTTGCAGAATTCTGCATGCAGAGTCTCAATTTGGTGTTTGTCCCATTTTGTGAATTCTTGGTTGGTGAGCGGACCCCAGACCTCACAACCATAAAGGGCAATGGGTCTCGCTCTCTCTCCCTCTCTCCTTCCTCCCCTCCCTCCTCCCCCTCCTTCCCTCCCTCCTTCCCTCCTTCCTTCCCTCCCTCCCAGGGGGGCAGTGCATTTAAACATGTCATAGGACTAAAGGATATTGATATCAGATGTCAAAACCTTAAACCCTAATGTGGGCTCTTTTTAAGTGAAAACCTTACAGATCAGAAGGATCACGTTCCCGGGAGAGCAAGGGAGGGGAAAGGGGAGGGGAGGGGGAAAAGGGTTTTTGTCCTTTTTTCCCCCCTTTTTTTTCTCTTCCCTTTTTTTTTCCCTCCCCCCTGTTTTTTTTTTCCCCGTTCTCCCTTTTCTTCTTTTTCCCTCCCCCCCCACTCGGTCCCCCGTTTTGCTCCCTTCCCCCGGGCCCTCCCCCCCTTTTCCTAAAGGGGGGTTCCCCCCCCACCCCGGGGGGGGGGGTTTTCCCTTTTCCCTCCTAGCCCCACCCCCCCTATCCTCTTTCCCCCAGCCCCCCCTGAATTTTTTTTTCCCCTCCTCCCCCGTGCCTTTAGGTTTTCCCCCTTTTTTTCCCCCCCTTTCTTTTCCCCCCCCCCCCCCGGGTTTCCCTTTTCCCCCCCCCTTCCTTTCTTAACTTTCCCCCCCCCCCCCCGGGGGAAAACCCCCCTTCCCCCCCCTCGTCCCCCCTTATTTTTTTTTTTTACCCTCCTCCCCCTTTCCCCCCCCCTCCTGTCAACCTTAATTTGGGTTTTAATCCTTACCTTGGGGAATTCTTGGGTGAGGGAGGACTACCTTATGGCCTGTTTCTGCTTTTCGTCTTTTTTCTTCTCTCTTTCTCTTCCCTCTCTTCTTTTTCTTCCTTCCGCCCTTTTCCCCCTCCTCTCCTTCCCCTTCTTCTCCCTCCCCGGGGCTCTTTCCTTCTCGCTCTCTTTCCCTCCCTTTTTTTGTTTCCTTTTCTTACTTGGTTTCTCTTACGACCCGTTGAAGGAGTGCCTGAGGATCGATCCCATTCCAGTCCTCTAGTCCTCTAGTCCTCTATTCCTTATTCCCTAGCCCCAACTCACTGGGCCTTTTTTTTCTTTTCTTAAAAACTGAGGACCCCTCTCCCGAGCACTTTCATGATCCTGGACCCTCTCTCCTCCCTATCCCCATCCTTTCCTCTAAACCCCTAACCAAACCCAACCTCTGCCCTCCCCCCCTCTCTTCTCCCCCCAATGCTTGGTGCTGAGGTCTCCCTAATCTTCCCGGTCTCCTCCCCCTCCAAAAAATCCGAGCTGAAGCGGTAGGGTCCCTACTCTTCTCATCTCTTTCTCTCCCAAACCCTCTCCCCTCCTCTCTCTCCCTCTCCCTCTCTCTCCTTTCCCCTCCCCTCCCTCACCCTCCTCCCTCTCTCTGCCCCCCCTCCTCTCTCCCTCCCCTCTCCATTTCCCTTCTCCCCTCCATCCTCCTCCACCCTCCTCTCTCTGCCCCTCTCCCTCCCTACCTCCTCCCCTCCACCCTCTCTCTTCCCTCCTCTCTCCTCCCCTACTCTCTCTCCCTCCTCTCACTCCTCTCCACCTCCTCTCCTCCCCCTCTCTCTCCCTCCCCCTCTCTCTCCCCCTCCTCTCTCTCTCCCTCTCTCCCCTTCCCCCCCTCCCCTCTCCCCCCTCCCCTCCACTCTCCCTCCATTTTCTCTCCTCTCCCACTCTCTCTCCCCTTCCCTTCTCTCCTCTCCCTTCTCTCTCCCCCTCCTCTCTCTCTCCTATGTTCATGTACCTTAACAGTCTTTATGACCTCTCTAAGCTAGCAAAACCTCAGCTCCCGCATTCTGTTTCCCGGCATCTTAAGTCCTTAACACCACCAGTCCCAAATGGCGCTTATTCCCCTACAGTATATACTGTAGTACACTAGGGCTCTGGTCTAAAGCAATGCATTATGTAGGGCATAGGGTGCCATTTGGGACGCAGCCCCAGTCACGACCAGACCAGGGGCTTTTAACGCACCACGGATAGCCTGCATTGTTAAAAAGCTGACGAATAATAAAGTGGCCAAAGTAGGGCTAAGATGTCTACATGAGATATCCATGGAGCCGTGTTGTATTTTCATCATAATGATGATTCAGGTGTTGCTGTAAGTTCCTTTTGCCTTAAGGACAATCTGAAATACTCCTGAACATTAGCTTTTCTTTTACATTTTTGTCATTTAGCAGACGCTCTTATCCAGAGCGACTTACAGTTAGTGAGTGCCTACATTATGTTTTGCATACTGGCCCCCCGTGGGAATCGAACCCACAACCCTGGCGTTGCAAACGCCATGCTCTATCAACTGAGCTACATCCCTGCCAGCCATTCCCTCCCCTACCCTGGACGACGCTGGGCCAATTGTGCGCCGCCCATGAGTCTCCCGGTCGCGGCCGGCTGCGACAGAGCCTGGATTCGAACCAGGATCTAGTGGCACAGTTAGCACTGCGATGCAGTGCCTTAGACCACTGCGCCACTCAGGAGTGTTAATACAAAACCTAGGAGGCTCTTGGTTCTCACCCCCTTCCATAGACTTACACAGTAATTATGACAACTTCCGGAGGACATCCTCCAACCTATCAGAGCTCTTGCAGCATGAATCAAAAGATCGGAGAATGAATATAGTACTGAAAGCTGAAGCTAGATAGCACTGCAGTGCATAAAATCTGGTGAGTAGTTGACTCAAAGAGAAAGAAAGACAATAGTTGAATATTTTTGAAAAAGTTAATTTCTTACTAAATTAAGGAAAGCAAGAGACACAGGGTGGGGTGGGGTTGTTGCAACTCAATATTAGGAAGGTGTTCATGATGTTTGGTATAATCAGTGTATATCTCTATACTGACGTTCTTGTTGGTTTCCTCAGTTCTCCACTCATCTTATCATCAACAATAGGAGAAACTTCAACTCAATCACTAATGTCTGGTTTTATCATTTCAAACAGGTCTTATCACATATCAAATCTCTACATCTTTTAGAGGAGAGGAGGAGGGAGGGGGAGGGAGGGGAAGCAGGGGGGAGGGAGCAAGAGGGAGGGGAGGGGAGGGGGAGGGAGGGAAGGGAAGCAGGGGGGAGGGGAGCAAGAGGGAGGGGAGGGAGGAGGGAGGGGAAGCAGGGGGAGGGAGCAAGAGGGAGGGGAGGGAGGGGGAGGGAGCAAGGGGAGGGGAGGGAGGGGAGGGAGGGAGGGAGGGGAAGCAGGGGGGAGGGAGCAAGAGGGAGGGGAGGGGGGGGAGGGAGGGGAAGCAGGGGGGAGGGAGCAAGAGGGAGGGGAGGGAGGAGGGAGGAGAGTTCTGACTTGCTGATAATCTAGCTGTTCTCTCCTGCCCCTCTGCTGTAAGCTTTGTTAAATGTGAGCGACAGATATTGATGAGTGTGTTGCTGACCAGCCCCCTTCTGCTTATCACCAGGGTGTGTGTTTGTGTGTGTGACTGTGTGGGGGAGGGGGTTACAGGGTAATACTCTCTCATCCCCAGATAGGCCATGAAGGAATTGATTATTAGCCTTCGTGAGCGACTGGTGGCCCTGCAGCTTGAGGGGATAAGAGGATAGGATGGAGAGAGGGATGGAGGGATGGAGGAGAGAGAAAGTAGAGTGCTTGTTAGCTAATCCAGTACAGCAGGCCAGAGGCCTCACTGTTCTTTACCTCCTCTCCCCCATCCCCCCCTCCCTCTTCCTCCCTTTCCCCCTCTCCCCCACAGTAAGCAGAGAGAGGCAAACACAACCATGTTAACGAGAGAGAGAGAGAGAGAGAGAGAGGAAGAGATAGAGAGAAGCCAGAGAAGAGATCGAGCTCGTGAAGAGAGAGAGCTAAGATGAGAGAGAGAGAGATAGATCCGGAGAGAGAGATAGTGAGAGAAGGAGAGAAGGAGAGAAGAGAGAGAGAAGTAGAGATAGAGGCCGAGAGAGCGAGGGGGTCTCCAGTATTGGTGCTGATATCTCTAAGTGGGGAGCTTTAGAGATTGGTAGTGAGAAAATAGCAGACCTGATCTCCTCCAGGGCTGTAGTGGGGACGCATCAGACAGACAGACAGACAGCAGTACAGGCAGTGTCCATATGGTGTAAATCCTCCCATAAGGGACACATACCTGCCTCCTGTCCCTTCACATCCGAAAAGAAAGGAAATCATTCTTAAAGGGACAATCTGGAATCCAAACAACACAACAAAGCAGTCACCCTGACACTTTTTTTCAGTAAACAGCTGAGGGATGGGGCAGGAGAAACGTAACCACTCTCAAATTCATAGACTGCGCCATGGACTGACCATCCATGATTTAAAACAGGTCCATCCCAGGCTGCCCCTTTAACAGGAAAAGGTGACCATTCTAACATACCACACTTATCTTTATTCAATGCTAGAATTATTGAAACCCCCAAATCTTCCAGGATACATGCAAAGCAGAGATATCCATAGGGGTGTATAACAATATGACAGGAATAATAATAATAATAATAATAATATAATAATATAAGGAAACAGGAAACAGTTTGAACTCATTTGCTTCAGCAGAACTGTCACACCCTGGCTCTGGGACTCTATATGTTGAGCCAGGGTGTGTATATTCTATGTATTGTATTTCTGTGTTGGCCAGAGTGGTTCCCAATCAGAGGCAACGAGTGTCAGCTGTTGCTGGTTGTCTCTGATTGGGAGCCATATTTATACAGGCTGTTTTCCCACAATAGTTGTGGGATCTTGTTCCAGTTGGTTTGTTCCTTTTGGTCTGTACCGTAGGACTGCACGTATCGTTTGTTGTTTTGTTCGAGTGTTTACTCTCTTTAAATAAAGTATGTTTGCCTGCAACGCTGCGCCTTGGTCTACTCCGTCTAACGATCGTGACAAGAACATGGGCCAAAAGAAAACCCAATCTCTCTCCTGACCCCTCTACCTACATCAGGGGGGGGGGTGGAACAAATAATTTGTAGACTGCAAATGAACAGCAAGATGCCCAAACAGTTATAGTGTTTGACTAAAACATAATCATTTCAAACCTTACTTACATTTGTATATGATCACGTGTCTATTATGCGTGGAAATACTTGGGAACAGATATCTTAAATTAAAATCACTTGGAGCTGATTTCCTGGTATTTTTACAGTCTTTTATGTCCAACAATGAAAATTCCAAAAAAATAAAAAAATAATAATATATATTGCTATTATTTTTGCTCAGAAAACTTGGGGGGCCAAATACAGTAAAACCATTTGGCCCGCTGGCCACCAGTTGGGGAACCCTGACCTACATTGTGTGACCCCACTGTCCCAACACATCACTTAGAACCATTTAACACCCATACAGAATGGATCCGTCCCACTCCAATCGTTCCCATTCACACCCTCATACATTACAATAGCTTCCTCTCCTTTCACTCCAACAGTCCCATTCATTCCCCCCAGTACAGGAGCTACAGTCCCTACTGTCCTCACTATCCTGCTGCTGGCTTCCTCACACACTGGAATATCAGAGGAAAGGAGATCCAGGCGTTAACACAGAGCGCACCAATAGCATGCCAGGAGTCTTTAGGGTGATGTCATGTAATGGGGAGGAGACAAACCACCTAAGACTTTCTATCACCACCAATCACAATACAGAATGATTGACTCTCTCATGTTGTTCTGTCCTCCTCTCTCATGTTGTTCTGTCCTCTCTCATGTTGTTATGTCCTCCTCTCTCATGTGGTTCTGTCCTCTCTCATGTTGTTCTGTTCCTCTCTCATGTTGTTCTGTCCTCTCTCCATGTGTTCTTCCTCCTCTCTCATGTTGTTCTGTCCTCTCTCATGTTGTTCTGTCCTCTCTCATGTTGTTCTGTCCCCTCTCTCATGGTGTTCTGTCCTCTCTCATGTTGTTCTGTACCTCCTCTCTCATGGTTGGTTCTGTCCTCTCTCATGTTGTTCTGTCCTCCTCTCTCATGTTGTTCTGTCCTCTCTCATGTTGTTCTGTCCTCTCTCATGTTGTTCTGTCCCCCTCTCATGTTGTTCTGTCCTCCTCTCTCATGTTGTTCTGTCCTCCTCTCTCATGTTGTTCTGTCCTCTCTCATGTTGTTCTGTCCTCCTCTCTCATGTTGTTCTGTCCTCTCTCATGTTGTTCTGTCCTCCTCTCTCATGTTGTTCTGTCCTCTCTCATGTTGTTCTGTCCCCCTCTCTCATGTTGTTCTGTCCTCTCTCATGTTGTTCTGTCCTCCTCTCTCATGTTGTTCTGTCCTCCTCTCTCATGTTGTTCTGTCCTCCTCTCTCATGTTGTTCTGTCCTCTCTCATGTTGTTCTGTCCTCTCTCATGTTGTTCTGTCCTCTCTCATGTTGTTCTGTCCTCTCTCATGTTGTTCTGTCCTCCTCTCTCATGTTGTTCTGTCCTCCTCTCTCATGTTGTTCTGTCCTCCTCTCTCATGTTGTTCTGTCCTCCTCTCTCATGTTGTTCTGTCCTCTCTCATGTTGTTCTGTCCTCCTCTCTCATCTTTTAGGCTAGAGCTAAAGATTGGAGCAACTCTTTTAGCCGGTTACGCTAAAGAAAAGGTACCAATTAGCATTTCAAGGTGGGGAGTGCATTTCATAATGCATTTCAAGGTGAGGAGTGAGGTTACGGTGCGATCTAACTCCTTACACTGGTCAGTTTTACATTGGCCCACCCTCTGTGATTTGAACGGTGCGATCTAACTCCTTACACTGGTCAGTTTTACATTGGCCCACCCTCTGTGATGTGAACGGTGCGATCTAACTCCTTACACTGGTCAGTTTTACATTGGCCCACCCTCTGTGATGTGATTGAGACTTTACCTGAGGTTTCTGGAAGGGGGGGTGAGGGAGGTGGTGATTGGGGTCTGAAGTGTGTTGTCCCACGGGAGAGGGTAACAGTGGAACCCCACACCAGCCCCAATGGAGCAGGGTATGGACCATCTGTCCCTCTGGCTGTAACACACACACGAACAGACACACGAAACACACGAACACACGCGAACACACACACACAACACACACGAACACACACACACACGAACACACGAACGACACGAACACACACACACAAGCGAACACACACACACCACACACACGCGAACACACACACACACGCGAACACACACACACACGAACACACGAACACACACACGCGAACACACACACACACGCGAACACACACACACACACACGCGAACACACACACACACACGCGAACACACACACACACACTCGAACACACACACACACACACACAACCACACACCACACGAACACACACGAACACACACACACACACACGAACACACACGCGAACACACACACACACGAACACACACACACACACACGCGAACACACACACACACAAACACACACACACACGCGAACACACACAAACACACACACACACACGAACACACACACACACACACCTCTTGTCCTTTCTCCTTGTGTTCTTCTCTACCATATGGAGAGGCTTTCCCCTGTTTGGTCGGCCTGCTATTCATCCAACCTGTCAGCTGTATTCAGGCTGTGTTCAGGCCATTGAGGCTGGATGTGTCTCTGGGATTACTGTGGTGCGCTCCTCTCTACTGTCTACTGTCCCTGTGGAAATCACCAGCAGATAACAGCCCCAAACAACCAGCCTGAGCCCTCAGAGACGTAGGCTGTGTGCCAAACGACTCCCTATTTCCTATATATAGTGCATTACGTTTGACCAGCGCTCTATGGGCCCCGGTGAAAAGTAGTGCACTACATAGGGAATAGGATGCCGATTGGGACCCGCCACATTCTGTTCCCAAGCTGTTCATCCACCTGAAGAGATGGAGGGGCCATTTCAGGAGTCTGTGAGGAGATTCACTTCAATTAAAACTTTTAATACATACAGTGCCTTCGGAAAATAGTCATACCTCTTGACTTATCTCACATTTTGTTGTGTTTCAGCCTGAATTAAAAATGGATTAAAGATATTTTTTTCTCACCCATCTACACACAATACCCCATAATGACAAAGTGAAAACGTTTTTTTTTTTTTTTTTGGGGGGGCAAATGTATTGAAAATGAAATACATAAATATCTAATTTACATAAGTATTCATACCCCTCAGTCAATACATGTTAGAATCACATTTGGCAGCGATTACAACTCTGAGTCTTTCTGGGAAAGTCTCTAAGAGCTTTGCACAGCTGGATTGTACAATATTTGCCCATTATTCTTTCAAGCAGATTTAAGTCAAAACTGTAACTTGTCTTGGTAAGCAACTCCAGTATATATTTGGCCTTGCATTTTAGGTTATTGTCCTGCTAAAAGGTAAATTCCTCTCCCAGTGTCTGGTGGAAAGCAGACTGAACCAGGTTTTCCTCTAGGATTTTGCCTGTGCTTAGCTTCATTCTGTTTATTTTTTATCCTGAAAAACTCTCCTGTCCTTAACGATTACAACCTTACCCATAATATGATGCAGCCACCGCTATGCTTGAAAATATGGAAAGTGGTACTCAGTAAAGTGTTGTATTGTATTTGCCCCAAACATAACACTTTGTATTCAGGACAAAAAGTTAATTGCTTTGCCACATTTTTTGCAGTATTACTTTAGTGCCTTGTTGCAAACAGGATTCATGTTTTGGAATATTTGTATTATGTACTGGAAGGACGCCTGTATCTTTGTAGTGACTGGGTGTATTGATACACCATCCAAAGTGTAATTAATAAATTCACCATGCTCAAAGGGATATTCAATGTCTGCTTTTTTTTTTACCCATCTACCAATCTTTGAGAGGCATTGGAAAACATCCCTGGTCTTTGTGGTTGAATCTGTGTTTGAAATTCACTGCTCGACAGAGTGACCTTAGTCATTCAAAAATCATGTTAAACACCATTATTGCACACAGAGTGAGTCCATGCAACTTATGTGACTTGTTAAGCAAATGTTTACTTCTGGACATATTTAGGCTTGCCATAGCAAAGGAGTTGAATACTTACTGACTCAAGATATTTCAGCTTTTAATTTATTTGTAAAACATTCGAAAAACATAATTCCATTCATGGGGTATTGTGTGCAGACCAGTAACAGTGACAAAAAAATCTAAATGAAATCCATTTAAAATTCAGGCTGTGGACAAAAACACAATGTGGGGGGGGTTTAGATGGGGTAAAGGGGGGTCGGGGTTAGATAGGATAAAAGGGATGGAGGGATGGGGGATGGGAGGGGAGAGATGGAGGGTTTGGGAGGGTTTGGGGAGGGGGGAAAGGGATGGGGCGGGGAAGATTGGGGGGATGGGGGGGGGAGGTGGAGGGTGGGGGGTGGGAGGGAGGGGGGGACTTGGGGGGAAAAGGGGAGGGAAAAGAGGGGGAGGGGGGGGGACGGGGGGAAGGGGGGGGGCGGGGAGGGGGGGGGGGGAAAGGTGGAGAGTTTGGGGGGTTTGGGGAGGGGAGGGGGGAGGGGGGGGAATGGAGGGGTGGGAGGGAGGGGGGTTGGCGGGTTGGGAGGGGGAGAGATGGGGTGGGGGTTGGGGGGGGGGAGGTGGAGAGATGGAGGGATGGAGGGATGGAGGGATGGGGAGGTGGAGGGGGGCTGGGGGTTTGGGGGGGTTTGGGCAATGGGGGGAATGGGGAGGGGGGAGGGGGGATGGAGGGATGGGGGGGGGGTGGAGAGATGGGGGAAAAGGGGGTAGGGAGGGGGGGGGGAGGGGGGGGATGGGGGGGGGAGGGGGGAGGGATGGAGGGAGGGGGGGGTGGGGGATGGAGGGAGGGGGCGGTGGAGGTGGGGGGGGAGGGGAGGGGAGGGTTTGGGGGAAGGGATGGGGGGGGTGGAGGGAGGGAATTTTTTGGTTTAAGTTTGTTTTTTTAGACCACTCACTAAGAGTTTGGGGGTGGCCCTGCCTGTGGGGGGTCTGCCCTTTATGGTATTTTAAGGCTGAGGGTTTGGGCTTAGGCTGATGGTGTTTAGAGCTGATGGTAGTCTGACCTGATTGTGGTCTGACCTGAGGGTTTGGTTGCCCTTTAGGGTAGTCTGCCCGGAGGGTAGTCTTAAAGCGTTTGGTGTCTTAGAGCTGGGGTGGTTGACCTAGGGTGGTCTAAACCTGATGGTGGTCTGCCCCTGAGGGTAGTTGCCCCTTGATGGTAGTCAAAATGAGGGTGGTTTTGGACCGGTTGGTGTCTTGGGCCGGGTTTGGAAAGTTTAAAGCTGAGGGTAGTCTTAGAGCTGAGGGTGGTCTGCCCGGAGGTGGTTTTGACCTGATGGTGGTCTGCCTGAGGGTAGTCAAAGGGGGTTTGGGGTCTGACCTGGTGGTAGTCTGCCCTGGGGTTTAGTTTTTAAAGCTGAGGGTAGGGGGGACCTGATGGTAGTTGACCTGATGGAAACTGCCCTGGGTAGTCTGCCCTGAGGGTAGTTGCCCTGAGTAGTCTTAGGCTGAGGGTTTTAGCCCTACCTAGGGATTGGGACCTGAGGGTTGTCAAACCATGGAGCTGACCTGATGGTGGTCTTAGAGCTGATGGTAGTCTGACCTGGTGGTAGTGGGACCTGATGGTAGTCTGACCTGATGGTGGTCTGACCTGATGGTAGTCTTAGAGCTGATGGTAGTCTTAGAGCTGATGGGGCCTGGGGCTGATGGGGGTCTGACCTGATGGGGTCTGACCTGTTGGTGGTTCTGACCTGGGGTGTCGACCTTTGGGGGGTCTGACCTTTTGGTCTAAACCATGGTGGTCTGACCTGATGGTAGTCTTAGAGCTGATGGTAGTCTTAGAGCTGATGGTGGTCTGACCTGATGGTGGTCTGACCTGATGGTGGTCTGACCTGTTTGGTAGTCTGCCCTGGTTTGTGGTTGCCCTGGGGTAGTCTGCCCTGTTTTAAGTCGACCTGGTGGTGGTTGACCTAGGGGAGTTGCCCGGTGGGGTCCTGCCCTGGTGGTATTTTCGACCTGGTGGTAGTCTTAGAGCTGATGGTAGTGGGACCTGATGGTAGTCTGACCTGATGGTAATCTGACCTGGTGGTAGTCTGACCTGATGGTAGTCTGACCTGATGGAGTTTAGAGCTGAGGGTTTTTTTTTGACCTGAGGGTTTGGGCCCTATGGTATTCGCCTGAGGAAGTCTGACCGGGATGGGCTTAGAGCTGATGGGGTCTAAACCTGGTGGTAGTGGGCCCTTGATGGTAGTCTGCCCCGAGGGGAAAAGTCGCCCGGTTTGGTGGTCTGCCCCGGTTTGGTGGATTAAACCATGGGGGGTTGGGGACCTGATGGTGGTCTGCCCTGAGGTTATTTTGACCTGAGGGTAGCTGCCCTGTGGTATCTGCCCCTGTTTGGTGGTCTGACCTGATGGTAGTCTGACACGGGGGTGGCTGCCCTAGGGTTTAAATCTAAACCTGATTTTTGTCTAAACCGGGAGGGGTGGTCTGACCTGAGGGTAGTCTGCCGTGGTATTTCTTGAGTGAGGGAAATCTGCCCCTGGGGGTATCGGCCCTGATGGAGTTGACCTATGGTAGTCTTAGAGCTGATGGTCGACCTGATGGTAGTCTGACCTGATGGTAGTCTGACCTGATGGTGGTCTGACCTGATGGTAGCCCTTGAGCTGATGGAAAGTCTTAGGGGCGGGGGGGATGGTAGTCTAAACCTGATGGGGGTCTGACCTGATGGGGTTGACCTAGGGTAGCCCTTGACCAAAAAAAAATGGTATTTCTGACTGTGGTAGTCGACCTGAGGGGTTTGTCTGACCTGGGGTTAGTCTTAGAGCTATAAATAGTCTGACCTGAGGTGGTTCCCCTGTTTGGGGGTTTTCTGACCTGGGGGGTGTTTTTACCTGGTTTTTAGTCTGACCTGGGGTTTTCGGGACCTGATTGGTGGTCTGACCTCATGGTTTCTGCCCTGAAGGTATTTTTTAAAAGGGAGGTATTTTAGAGTTTAGGGTAGTCTGCCCTTTAGGGTTTGGTCTGACCTGGGGTGGTTGCCTGTGGGGGTCTGACCTGATGGTAAGTTTTGACCTGAGGTGTCGCTGATTTTGGTCTGCCCTGAGGGTTTAAGTCTGACACGTTTGGGGTCGACCTGAGGGGAAATCCTGCCCGTGGTAGGGGGGACCTGATGGAAATTTGACCTATTTTAGTTTTGCCCTTATGGTGGGTCTGCCCCTGGTGGAAAGTTCGCCTTGAGGTTTGTTTTGCCCTTTGGTGGGGGTCTGACCTAAATGGTGGTTTTGCCTGAGGGTTTATCTGACCTGAGGGTGGTTGCCCTGTCGGGGGTCTACCTGATGGTAGTTTTACCTGAGGGTGGCCCCTGATGGTGGTTTTAAGTTTTACTACTCTCCCCAAAACCCAAAAAAAAAAACCGTGCACTTACACACACACCCAACCCACCACATCTGCATCCTGACTGCTATTAGAAGACCCAATAAGGGTTAAAATCAGACGGACCACAAAAAACCTTACTGCCCCATCCAAACACAGAGGGGAGGAGAGGAGAGGAAGGAGGGGAAAGGAAAGGGAAAAGGGAAAAGGAAAAGGGGGAAGGAAGGGGAAGGGAAAGGAGAGGGCAAAAAGGGAGGGGAGAGAAGAGAAAGGGGAAAGGGGAAAAGAGGAAAAGAGGAGAAGGGAAAGGGAAGGGAAGGGAAGGGGAAGGGAGGGGGGAAAGGGAAGGGAAGGCAAGGGAAGGGGAAGGGGGGGGAATAAGGGGAAGGGGAAGGTGGGAAAAAGGGAGGATATTGGGGGGGAATTTAAAGGGGGGAAAAGGGGGAAGAGGGGGCCCGGAGGGAGAGGAAGGAAAAAGGGGGAGGAGGGGAAAGGAGAGGGAAGGAGAGGGAGGGGGTAAAGTGAGGAAAGAGGAGGGGCAACGGGGAAAACCCGGAGAGGGGGGGGGGGGGAAGAGGAGGGTTTTGGGGAAAGGGGGGAGGGGGGGGGAAAAAGGGGGGGGGGGGGAAGAACAAGGGGGGAAAGGGAGAGGGGGGAGGGGGGGGGAGGGGAGGAGGGGGGAAGGTTTGGGGGCGAGAAGGGAAAGGAGAGGAGAGGAGAGGAAGGAAGGAGAGGGGGAAAAGGGGAAAAAGAGGGGGGAGAAGGGGAGGGGAGGGAAATTGAGGGGAAGGGGGGGGGAAGGGGGAAAAGGTTTTCCCCCTTTTTTTCTCTTTTTTGGGAAGGGGGGAAAAGGGGGAAGGGGGGGGAAAAGGGGAAAAGGGGAAGGGGAAGGGGAAGAAAAGGGAAAAAGGGGGGGAAAAGGGGGGAGCAAGAAAAAAAAGGGGGGGGGGGGAAACCCCAAAAATTTTTTTTAAAAAAGGAGAAAGGAAGGGAAATATTAGAGGAGAGGAGGAGAGTTAATCATAACTATATTAAGTCAATTCCTATTTACTCTGCCTCAATGGGGCACATATTGGTGATTGATTATATGATAAAACATTGTGGTCTAATATCTTTTTTATGAGCTCATTCAATCTCATACATAAATTATTCATAACATGTTATAACAATACAATTCGTCTTTGTTCGCATGTGGTGTGATATTATAACCTATAACAGAATGAGTTATGACTCCACCACAACGAGGTTAATCTGAAGTAACCTTTAAAATAGCCAGCATCTACCATATGGACTATATCATTAATATCACATTAAATATGGCTTCCGTCCCAAATGGCACCCTATTCCCTATATAGTGCACTACTTTTGAATAGCTCCCTATTGGCCGTGGTCAAAAGCAGAGCACCATATATCAAATATGTTGCCATTTGGGACGCATGCATAGAGATGAATCTGGCAGGCGGCCTCCCAGGGCCAAGAGGTGGCCTGGTAACTGCCTGAGATATTAAGTGTCATATCAAGCAGATAAAAGATTCTGCCATGATGGATTCTCCAGACTCTAAATCAGCCAATCAGAAGGCCTCCAGACTCTAAATTAGCCAATCAAAAAAGTGCTAGTAAAACCAGCCATTTTAGCACCGCTCACTAGTGATAGGCTAATGTTATCAGAGAGTATGTTTTAGACCTGACAGCTCCGTCTCTTTCCTAGGGTCAGGGTGCTACCCCTTCAAGAGACAGTTAGAGAGAGTTAACGTGAGGGTAAGGGACAGTCAGGGAGGAGGAGAGGGTTAAGGTGAGGGTAAGGGACAGTCAGGGAGGAGGAGATGGTTAAGGTGGGGTGAGGGTAAGGGACAGTCAGGGAGGAGGAGAGGGTTAAGGTGGGGTGAGGGTAAGGGACAGTCAGGGAGGAGGAGAGGGTTAAGGTGAGGGTAAGGGACAATCAGGGAGGAGGAGAGGGTTAAGGTGGGGTGAGGGTAAGGGACAGTCAGGGAGGAGGAGAGGGTTAAGGGGGGGTGAGGGTAAGGGACAGTCGGAGGGGAGGGTTAAGGTGAGGGTAAGAGACAGTCAGGGAGGAGGAGAGGGTTAAGGTGGGGGTAAGGGACAGTCAGAGAGGAGCGGAGCGGAGGGGAGAGGGTTAAGGTGAGGTTAAGGGACAGTCAGAGAGGAGCGGTGTGGGGAGAGGAGCAGATGTCATTGGGACAGTCTTTGTGTCCTCATGCTACAGCCCCATCCTCTCTCCTCCCCTGCCCCTCAGACCACCTCATTGCTGCCACTCCATTGTCATTCATTTGGTGTTACTGGGGTTTGTGGGGTTGGTTCAATTCCCCCCTACCCATCATGCATTGAGGCAGGCAGGCAAGCACACACACACTATCCTCCTACTTACCGTCTGAAAAGAGCAAGTTTAGCTCACACACACACACACACACACACACACACACACACACACACACACACACACACACAGTCTATGTGTGTAATGTCACCACTGAGACCATTCAGGTGGGACTGAAGCCTCCGTTCTACAATGAGGGTGGATGAAAATAATGTATGGGCTTCTAGTTAAATTCAACAAGAATCATTCTAATGTGTGATACATTAGGATCATCGATATCTGCATAAGAGCAGATATCTCGCAACTCTGACTTACCGGGTAGAACAGTCTATAAAACGTTTTTACTGAGCCTGAAATTAAGTCTGAACAAAATATAATGTAAATGATATAACCGTCAATTTTTATGTAGACGTTACTGCTGTAATCTTCTGGGAATCGAACATGCATCAGACAGTTATTCAACTCTAGAAGTAGCCTTATCAAATACGAGGGTAGGGACTTGTTTTCAAACGAAAACCATGAGTGTAGTCTAACCAGAATTTAATCTTAATTGTATTTCGATATTTTCGATTTTCACTATGTGAAATGAATTAAATGTGTCCCCAAATATGTTCGTGGCCAATTACATTGTACAATCAACATCAGATGTCATTTTTCGATCCGAATAATGTATGTAAAGGCATTATCTTTACAAACAAACCAACCCAGGCTTATTTTCATGCTATTATTTAATTCATATTTATTAGAAAGCCCGATGCTTTTAAACAGTTCAACACAGATACACAAGCCTACTTTTGCAGCCTACAAGAGACAAGAAACAGACAGTCGGTAAAAAAAAAAAGCACAGCAATGAAAGAGCGAAATAGGATGGATTTAGAGGTAGTATGATAAACATTGTATGCATATAAATTAACACGTTTAAATTAATAAAAGTCTGGGGATGCATGTATAAATTAATAACGTTTACACAGCATTTTTAAATAATACAAGCCGAACTATAAGAAATTGTGCTCACGAACGTTAAATGTTATGTAACATTTCGTTAAAATCTTGCATTATTACATTGATCAACACCAATAATTAACCAAACAACACGAATAACAAAAGCTTTTAGCCAGAAAAAAAATAACGTATTCATTACGTCAAAACAGATTCAAATAAATAAATACATTTGACAAAAAATAATTGACAGTGTCATACAATTCAGTAAAGTTGTGGTATTAAATATATTTCCAATAGTTATTATCTAAAACATTGCTTTTGGAAGTGTCCTAGCAGCGATATGAATTCTACTGGAAATTTCCTCGGCAAATTCTAGAATTACACATTCTAATTCTATGGATTCTATGGAATGGTTTTAGTTCCAGGGTCGATATTCTGGGTTCAGAACAGTCAGTCCTGTGTACGAGAACTTCTGCATCGTTGTTGTATCCTCCAAAGATCCGTTTAGTGAGATGGTAGGGGGAACTGCGTTGTCTGAGAGGGGTCTTTCTGTCAATAATGAAAAGATAACATTTTAGAATGAACATCCATATTAAATCGACATAAGTACAACCATATATTTTTGTATTTATCCAGTGTATTTTGATTTTGCACTCAAGATATACGCCTCGACCTTGGTACAAACGTGTCCTATTCCTTCAGTAGGCTTTTTAGTGACAATCAAATCTTACCTGTGTGACTCTTCGTGTGGTTATTGAGTTCTGTCGCTTCTTGAAAGGTGCTTCCACACACGTCGCACGGGTAGGGTTTATCCTTGGCGTGTGTGCGCCGGACATGACTGTCGTGTGCGGCGTGCGAGGCGAAGGCTTTCCCGCAGTGCTTACACTTGAACGGCCGCTCTCCGGAGTGCTGGCGGATGTGCGTGCGCAGGATGCTGGAGGCAGTAAAGGCCTAGAACAGAGTAGAGAACATAGAAGTTTGAGTGACACGCTTAGAACAGAAGAATGTGCACTCAGTAGTTCTGATAACATCATATTTGGGTGACTTGACTTTTTGCTTTCAACAACGCGACAGGTTGTTCATGGCAATAAATAAAACGGTTCCCAGGCCTAACATTTGATGGTGTATCTTCATTCTCTGTTCTCGGAAAATCAAACAAGCTACCTTATCATTTAGATATTTTAAAAGACTAGCAAATAGCCAACATTGTTAAACAGGGGTTTTGGGTTAAACAACATTATTTAAGTAGGCTAGGCCTACATAAAAACCGAGGGGGTTG
Source organism: Coregonus sp. 'balchen' (assembly GCA_902810595.1). Classification (NCBI taxonomy): domain Eukaryota; kingdom Metazoa; phylum Chordata; class Actinopteri; order Salmoniformes; family Salmonidae; genus Coregonus; species Coregonus sp. 'balchen'. The sequence continues at coordinate 33,958,102 of LR778259.1, forward strand.
TTCTCATTTCCTACAAACAACAAAGAAAACGTCTGTTCCTCTGAGAGCCGTAAATTGAGAGTGTAATCGCGGGGAGAGGGGGAACAATAGGGTGGGTGTACATCTGGCGCTAATCACCATGGAAGTGGCTCGGTGGAGCGTGCCTGCAGGCTGCACCGGGACAACATTACGAGGGGGCTCATGAAATGGGGAAGCTTCTAAATGGTGAGCTCACCGAGGATTATACACACACACACACTCTTCTATGCTTACCTTGTTACAGTAGACACACTTGTAGGGGCGCTCTCCAGAGTGTACCCGCATGTGTTTGTTGAGACTGGAAGACTGAGAGAAACTCTTTCCACACACTGAGCACTGGGAATGAAGAGAGGAGAAAGATTAAGGATGGGGAACTGTATTATTTTAGCTGAATAGGGGGCAAAAATAAGGAAGGACTATAGTGCCCTTCACTTATTATCATTTTTGACACACAAGAAAAGATTAAAAACAAAAGATTGTGAGAAACAAAGACAAAAGATGTGCAGGAGAGATAAAAAAAAAAGAAGAAAAACTACTTAGGGGCTTCTAAAATGTACCACTTGAGGAATATACATATAAATAAAGTGCTTTCAGAAAGTATTCATAGCCCTTGACTTATTGCACATTTTGTTGTGTTACAGCCTGAATTCAAAATCGAATAAGTGTATTTTTTTCTCACCCATCTACAATCGTGGACAAAAGTTTTGAGAATGACACAAATACTAATTTTCACAAAGTCTGCTGCCTCAGTTTTGATGATGGCAATTTGCATATACTCCAGAATGTCACGAAGAGTGATCAGATTAATTGCAAAGTCCCTCTTTGCCATGAAAATGAACTGAATCCCCCCAAAAAACTTTTCCACTGCATTTCAGCCCTGCCACAAAAGGACCAGCTGCCATCATGTCAGTGATTCTCTCGTTAACACAGGTGAGAGTGTTGACGAGGACAAGGCTGGAGATCACTCTGTCATGCTGATTGAGTTAGAATAACAGACTGGAAGCTTTGAAAGGAGGGTGGTGCTTGAAATCATTGTTCTTCCTCTGTTAACCATGGTTACCTGCAAGGAAACATGTGCCGTCATCATTGCTTTGCACAAAAAGGGCTTCACAGGCAAGGATATTGCTGCTAGTAAGATTGCACCTAAATCAACTATTTATCGGATCATCAAGAACTTCAAGGAGAGAGGTTCAATTGTTGTGAAGAAGGCGTCAGGGCGCCCAAGAAAGTCCAGCAAGCGCCAGGACCGTCTCCTAAAGTTGATTCAGCTGCGGGATCGGGGCACCACCAGTGCAGAGCTTGCTCAGGAATGGCAGCAAGCAGGTGTGAGTGCATCTGCACGCACAGTGAGGCAAAGACTTTTGGAGGATGGCCTGGTGTCAAGAAGGGCAGCAAAGAAGCCAGTCTCTCCAGGAAAAACACCAGGGACAGACTGATATTCTGCTAAAGGTACAGGGATTGGACTGCTGAGGACTGGGGTAAAGTCATTTTCTCTGATGAATCCCCTTTCCGATTGTTTGGGGCATCCGGAAAAAAGCTTGTCCGAGAGAAGACAAGGTGAGCAGCTACCATCAGTCCTGTGTCATGCCAACAGTAAAGCATCCTGAGACCATTCATGTGTGGGGTTGCTTTCAGCCAAGGGAGTGGGCTCACTCAAGATTTTGGGTAAGACACACAAAAAAACCAACACATTCGAGACAAAAACCCTCCAAGACAGTTGGTTGAGCAAGCCTTCCAGCATATGGGCACCTGACATAGGCAGGATATAGTGGCTCCGAGAAAAACATAGCCATTTGTCCAGGCCGGAACTCCAAGACCTTAATCCATGAGAACTGTGGTCGATCCTCGGCGGGGGAACAAAACCACACTTCTGACAAACTCAAGCATGATATGCAAAAAGGGCTGCCATCAGTCAGGATGTGGCCCAGAAGTTAATTGACAGCATGCCAGGGCGGATTGCAGAGGTCTTGAAAAAGAAGGGTCAACACTGCAAATATTGACTCTTTGCATAAACTTAATCTAATTGTCAATAAAAGCCTTTGACACTTATGGAATGCTTGTAATTATACTTCAGTATACCATAGTAACATCTGACAAAAATATCTCATAACACTGAAGCAGCGAACTTTGTGAAGACCAATACTTGTGTCAGTCTCAAAACCTTTGACCACGACTGTACACACAATACCCCATAATGACAAAGTGAAAACATTTTTCGAAATGTTTGCAAATGTATTGAAAATGAAATAGAGAAATATCTCATTTATATAAGTATTCACACCCCTGAGTCAATACTTTGTAGAAGCACCTTTGGTGGTGATTACAGCTTTGAGTCATCTTGGTTATGTCTGTATCAGCTTTGCATATCTGGATTTGGGGATTTTCTCCCATTCTTCCTTCTCTGTTAAGTTAGATGGGGAGCAGCGGTGAACAGCAACCTCCAATGATTACACTCCAAGTTGTAGTGAAGTCTCAAGGATGATAAAAGGAAATTGGATGCACCTGAGCTCAATTTGGAGTGTCATAGTAAAGGGGTGTGAATACTTATATACATGCAAATGAGATATTTCTGTATTTAATTTTCAATACATTTGCAAACATTTCAAAAAACGTGTTTTCACTTTGTCATTATGGGGTAGTGTGTGTAGATGGGGGAGATAAAACAAACAATTGAATCAAGGGGTATGAATACTTCCTGAAGGCGCTGTGTCACCTTATGTGGTCGGTGTTTCTCGTGGACGTGTAGGACGTGGATCCTCAATCGGTCTCTCTTCTCAAACGACCTGTTGCAAAGGTGGCACGGGAACTTCCTGTCCCCCTGGTCCACGCAGCGCGTGTACTTCAGGTGTTTGTCTCTGTAGTATTGATAGGCGAACACTTTCCCACACCGGTCACACTTAAAACCCTCTCCAGCATCTGAAATAGGAAAACATTAGGGAATGCCTTGGTAAATTGTAGTGGCGTCGTTGTTGCTAGAAATAAATACGTTTGATACACATGTAGAATAGAATAGAGAATAGAATGAGGCCCAGTAGAGCAATGTGATGTTTATATGAAAATATTCACCATGCAAATAGGTATACACGAATAACGGGCCATATATGCTACCCACAAATGAAGTTCCCACTGGGAAAAAATAAAGTAATTATATTCTATATGAACTGTCCTTACCTTCATGTGGAAGCATGGCGTTCCCTTCCTCCAGCGAGTCCTTCAGAGTGAGTGGAATCCCCAGGAACTGAACATAGCAGTCCCCGTACCAGACCAACAGCTCCTGGCCCGTCTGGATCGCTTTACACGCCTCGTAGAAGATCTGTGCCTTACTCTGTACCGCGATTAGGTTCTGCTCCTCCGGGAAGCGCGCACACTTCACTAGGGACATCCAGTTACCGGATGAGCCCCGGCCGTCGACAAAGTGACTCAACCGGCCATTTTCAAACACCTGGATCAACCGATAGGGAGAAAATGTTGTTGTTACACTCTTAGAGAAAAAAAAGGGTTCTATCGCTTGCTTCATATATGGAACACCTAAAAGTTCTATATAGAACCCTTTCATCATAGAGTTCTTTGATCAGAACCCCAAGGGTTCTTATTCACTGAACCAAAATTGTTTCCATATAGAACCCTGTATGGTGCCATTTATGAATTATGGCAACTACTAATACATTTTAATATTTTTTGCTAAGAATATAATATAATAAAAAAATGAAATAATGGACACATGAATACCAGCATGGTTTTTAGATTTTGTCATTATATGCAAACATAGTTTGGAAATATGCACTGGTGGCCAGGGAGGCATCTGTTTGTTTGAATGACGGCCCAGGTCAATCTTGGTACCAACTCTGGCTATAGGCCAGTCTGGGTTGTTACTGCCTTATTGGCTATTTGCAAGTTCAACCACCATCCTCTTGCATCTTCATGCTGGAATGGCAGTTTGTTTTTTAAATCAGAATGGCAGTTAAAATGTATTCCTTTCTTTTTTTTAAATCTAAGAGCGTATGCTTTTATTAAACACTTTATTTCCTCTTGCTTCTAGCTAACATTTTAGTTAGCAACAGCACGTTTGTATGAACCTTACTGTTCGCCACTCCGACCTCGGTAACAATGTTGCAAAATGTGAATTCGATCTCCTCCTTCCATAGAGAGTTAACGTGTTGGACGTAGTCAGCTTGCCATTTTTTCTAACCAGGCGAAATCATGCAGCAGCATCATTAATATGGACATAAATGTCAATGCAAAACAGCTAAAACAAATGAAAAGGGAGATAGTTAGCTGTCATTTCAGAGTGTGATGTGATTGTGTTAGCTTTTGTTAGCTGTTGTTGGCTCAAATCCACATTACACTCTGGGTAGGGATAGAACCCTCAAGGTTCTATATAGTCTATATATATGCCTAACCTTTTTTTTGTAAAGGGTTCTTTAATCTCGTCCAAAGAAGCAAAAGGTTCTATTAAGAACCCCAAATATCAATTTTTTCTAAGAGTGCACAGGACTATTATATGGCACAGAAGTTGAAGTGGCTACAAATTGTTTAACTGCATGGGCGGGGATTTAATTGGAAATCAAGCATCTCCGTTTAGGCCCACATTTACGCACAGTTGGTTAATGCACAAAATAAAAGACAAAAGGTTTTTAAAAACGTTTATCTGACGACAAATAACACACACAAAAAAGAAACATAAAATAATAACTGACCTCCCACATCAGCGTGTTGTCGTCGTATGTTTTGATCTCGCTGGTATTGACCAGTTTCCCCTGAAATGGGCCGAACCGGGTTCCCTTGGTGATGGCGCTCTTCTCTGCGAAAACTCCGTAGTGGGACAAACTGCCATAACTCGTCTGGTGGATAGATAACCCTGTAAGTGACATTTAAAAAAACACGTTAAACTTAACACCTTTTACACAACTTTACACGTTCACAGAGCGGGCGAGAGAGAGCGCTTACCTTTTGGAAGTCCAAGCGCCTCCGTTTCCAAGGTGAGTCGTTCGCTGTTGCAAACTGTTGAAGAGAATGTTGCTGGTCGTCAATGGTGAACATTACAAATCAAACACACTATAAGGAACATTACAAATCAAAACACAGACGACTGACAATATGGGCTGGTTTCCCAGACCTAGATTAAGCCTCCTGAAATTGACAGTTTGGTTTCATGATGTAGGCCACTCTTGAAATAACCTACTACACATAGTTCTATCCCTACCCAGAGTGTAATGTGGATTTGTGGATTTGAGACAACAACAGCTAACAAAAGGTAAACCAATAATCATCAAATCCCACCTAGAAATACAGAATTATTGCCTATTCCTGTAGGCTACTGATTAAATATCCTGCCCCAAGTGGTTGTTGCATCTAACAATGTAAACTTGTAAACTTCTTCCGAACATACTTTTGGACAGCTGAAGCAAGCACGCACGTTTTCCGTGAAGGAAATTACCCTTTCTAGTTTCGCTAACATTTCAAAGGCTGTATCTGTCTACCTGAGTTCCCAAGCAGGGCTACTCCTGAGATGGGGAAACCGGCATTCTGCTCCTGACTCCGGGAATATCCATACAGCACCATGAAAAGGTCGTCCTCGCTGAAACTATAAGTGCGTGTTTTCTTCGGTGATAATTCGGTTCCTCTAAGGTGGAATAAACTTTCTTTAGATGGCGAGAGAGAGGGCGCGGAGGACCTCTCGCTCGAGGCGGGACTGCTGAAGTCTGATAGGCCTACAGATAACGGGCCGGTGGCGTGCTCGGTCACCACCGCCGCCAGCTCCTCGTACTTGGAGTAAATAGTGTGTCCCACTCCCGGCATCATCCGGTTGAAGTACGGGATGTTCGACACGTTGAAGATCTGCTCGTGAAGAACGTTAACGGCGGTGGTTTGGTGGCCGCCGTGACCGAAGAACGAGGGTGTTCCGGCGGTGAAGTTGAAGGGCATGACTGCCTGGGTGTCGGTGACTAGCCGTCCAAGAGACTTGAGCGGGTGGAGGAGATGCTGAGCGTAGTATTCCGAACCCCGGACAGGCCTGCCTTTGAGGGTGTTGGAGTGGAACGGCTTGCCCTTCACGGTGGGGATGCTAGACAGAGACATCACAGCAAGCGAGGAGGCACTGCCGATCTGTGATGATTTGAATAGGAATAGTTGACGTTGTAGCTATTCTGCCTGGAGAGAGGTGGAGAGATTTGAGCTTTATTTCCAACAATTATGTTAAATATTTTCCCTTCTCAAATTAAGTTTTACCTCTCAAGTTTATTTTATAGATTATTATTTGAAGATTAATAAACCGGTTTTCAAATAGGGAACATAATCAAATCAATTAGGCTACAATAAGGGGATTTGGTAACGAGCAAATAATGCATGCTTGTGTTACAGGCCTATTTCTGTTCAAAATACATTTAGGAGAATACAATTAATTGTAGGTTAGTTATTTTAAAAAAATGTAATCAATATATTTCCGCTAATCACAGGATTGCTGAACGAAATTCCAACATTGCTATAAGCCTATATCACAATATTAATGTCAATTAAACGAAAGAAAAATGTTGTAGGTCTATTTCAATTATCGCACAATATGAAGGTTTTCACCTATTGGCTATTAGCCTAATTCAAATCTTATATGGCTACAACAACTTAACAAGATCGAACATCTGCAGGAATGGATTTTTCCCAAATCTGAATACTAATTATATTAAAAAGTCACACATATTTTTCGTCACTTTACAAATGCATGAAAATGTATTCCTAAATTTGAGAGCACTGATTTTTTAACCAACGAAAACTATTCATTTTTAGCATCTTACTGCATTCACAGCACTTACAACCTACAATCAAAAACCAGCCGTTTGGGCATTTTTTCCAGTTCGCAAAACACACATTTGATGTTCGTCAATATCTTTAAATTAGTACTTGTGCCTGCAGAGTAAACTACTTTAAATAGGTGCTCGACTGTGCATCCCTGTAAACGAGCAGTATGAGTTGTTAAGGGCCGTGTGTCCCCCCCCCCCCTCCCCCCTCACAGGGCGGGTAGTGGGTGGGTGGTAGCCAAGCAGTAACTGAGACAAATCAGGGTCATGACACCCAAATTAAAGAACACCAGGTCAGCGGCAGAGGTCAACATTAATGAAGCTATTGCAAGTCACCACTCCTTTAAAACGCATTAGGGTGAGACCGGTTCAATGGCTATTAACAGCGGGTTATAATAGGGCTGTATAAGGAACTTCATAATAATAATAACGGAACATGATCAGAAATTTAAATAATAATAATACCGGAACATGATGAGAAAAAAAAATAAAAAATTAGGAGCATTTTCGCCTAATTGCATAGGTTCTAAAGCGATTTTACACATAGTGATGTCATACTATTTTAAACCAGTTTACTTTTTGCGAAAGATCTCAATCTTAAAGTCTGTCTTACCTCAAAGGATACTATTTATAAATCTGAAGTTGGTTTAGTCGAATCCATCCCACGTTGTTGTCAAAAGACGAAACACGAATATTTGGCTACAAGTGTGTGATGCTTGATCTTGCTGATAGAATCCTATGAAGGTAAAGTAGACAGGAGAGGCAGGAGCAGTGGGGATACCCTCCCTGTGTCTCTGTTGTTAGGTGTTCTACTAAACTGAACGCTGTATACAGAACGGTTAATGGTACCGACTCTTAAAAGGTCTCGAGATGCTGCTCTCCTACTATTGGCCAGAGAGCAGCTCTGGTCACCCTGCGTGCGTCTCAAACCCCAGGATGATTTGACCTTTTTAAAGTTACAAACCCGCTACGCACACACACACACACACAATACCGCCTTATTGGCGTTATCAAAAATGTAAAAAACGTGTCCCAAAACCAATATTCTGGTAGGCCTATTGGGAAAGTTAGTTATCCCTAACCCTATTGAGAGCAACAACTAATTAAAGATGGAATGTCAACTCGATTTATGTCCCCTCATTACTTATATTCGATAAATTTAGATGAGCATGGTTAATTAAGATAATGATGATTGTAATGAAGTAGCCTATAAAACATTTTTCTAAAAATAAAAAGGTAGATGCAGAAATCCTATGTACATTTACATTTTAATAATTTAGCAGACGCTCTGCTTACAGTTAGTGAGTGCATACATTTTTTCATACTGCCCCCCCCCCCCCGTGGGAATCGAACCCACAACCCTGGCGTTGCAAGCGCCATGCTCTACCAACTGAGCTACACGGGGCTTGTAATATTCGACTATGTTGCTTGCTTCTATAACTCATAAATATTTCCTTTAATTAAAAAAGGTGAATTGTGGTTATTGTACCATTGGAAAAATAATAATAATTCTGTACGTGTTTGCAGTACAAACGAACAAATCGATTTTTCTTACAACCAATAATAATTTAACCCTCATCATTAAATTTACGAAACGGCATCACTCAAGACCTGATAAAATGTTTATATATTTTTATCAATTTAAATAATGTCTCCACTTTCAGGATTATCCTTCGTTCCCCATCTAAACACAAAACCAAAATCAAATTAAAGTGTTTTCGTTATATGCCAGAACATGGCATACAGTAGGCTACACAGTAAGACAATGAAATGCTTCCTTGCCAGCTCTCCCCTCAAACAGCGCAGCATCTATAAAACACGACTCAATAATATAGTGGAACTAGATTCAATGTTGCAATAACAATTCTTTATTTACAACGGCATTGTTATTCAACATCAAATTGCAAATAGCATCAGCAAAGCCTTATTAGGTGACAACTTGCATATAACTGTGTTTAAACTTCTGTCGGTATATCTAACTTTTGCATAAAATGCTCACACTGAAGATTACAAACCGTTGATGCGTGATGGGTGAACGAACGAACAGTGTGATGTTTCTTGTGAACAACACAGCTGGAAAAATACATCTCAGAGCAGCGCACAACACTGTAAGCTTTCTTTCTCCAGAAAGTTCATAGAATATATTACGTATTGCTTCAATATCCCATTGCATCGTCTTTTCCCAAATAGCAGTCTGACACAAACAGTTCTGTGGGGGGTGGGGGGGTATGAAATTATACAAATAATACAGCCTTCAACCAATCACAGATAAGAAAGAGAGAGACTGCTTGTCTCAGCAACTAATATGTGTTGATCAATGATACACCCATTCAATAATGTACAAATTCACAATACAAATATGATACAGACAGCTTTATAATATACAAGGAGAACAGACAATCTAAGGCAATATGCTTGGTTTTTAGCATTTCAAGGTTCTTGCATTTTAGCTCTAAGAAAACTGGCAGACAATACAAAAACAGGGCATTTAAAAAAAAAACTCCCAAATTAAAAAGGTAAAGAGAGGAATTATTTTGTTGTAAATTGATTTAAATTCAAAGCCTGTATGATATTTCTTGAGGGGCAAAAAGGTAGTTTGCTCCAAGTCCTGATATAAATGCTTTAAAAAAACATTACCTCATGGCTTGTATTCATTTCAAAATCTTAACAATCTTTGGAAATTGGCAAACGGGGTGATAGTGATTTCTTTAGAATTGGCTATTCTTAAAATGTGAGTCAATTCTCAGCAATGACATCCAGCTTTTATCAAAACTGTGTGGTGATAAATCGTGATCAATAGTACAGCAAAACTGAGAGAATACAGCGCTTCTCTGAGAGCCCATAACATAGAATCACTGAATAATAGGACCCCCTGTGCCCCATACAGCCAGTGCTACTGTACCTCAGTGTCCAAAGTACAGCAATAATCTGGGAGTAGTAGTGCTGATCTGGGATCAGGTCCCCCCCCCCCCCCCCCTGTCCTTTCACTATAATATAAAGGCTAAACTCATCCTAGATCAGCACTCCTACTCTGACCGGCTTTGTGGATTACGGACCCTGATCTGTGATCAGCTTTCTCCATCCAGACCCTTACCGTTACCAATAGGGAAATACAAATCAAAACTGTTCTCAGACCAGGATTTATGAGCCACTTCATCCATCAGGTTTTGGGCAGTTCTAGACCTAACAATCCACTGAGAACAGTCTTCTACAGCTTTCCCCCAGTGGTGGGCCTGCGTCCCAAATAGGATCCTATTCCATATATAGTGCACAACTTTTGACCAGGGCCCGTAGGGGCACTATGTAAGGAATAGGGTGTCATCTGGGTCGCAGCTTTTACAGTCTATTCTGAACTGAGGTCAGCCATGACAATACATTCAGTTTATCTCAGATCCCACATCAAATACACATATTATGCAGCACACACACACACACACACACACACACACACACACACCTTGCAATCTGTCCTCACGCAGACAGTCAGTCACACACTGCGAGGGGGCATTGCATGTTTCTCTGAGGGTGATTGACTGTCACAACTATCTGGGCTGCAAATAGGCCCTTTATTAGGGGCGGATTTAGCGGTTTGGGGGCCTGTTTCATTTGAAACTGATGAAACATAGCTAAGTCCGCCTCTGTCCTTTATTATCAATGTAATGAAAGGCTGGTAGAATTCATAACCCGATTTACAAGGGATGGGATATTTGGCTTGTCCTCCATAGTCCTGTCTGGCTTATTATCATAAGAAATGTCAACATTGCTAGCATGAGCACCAGTCTGTTTGTGCCATCATGCCAACTCATTGTCACTAATTGTCATGCCAAGTTGAGTTGACAATGACAGTAATGGAGTATGCAAGAACACAAACATACGGGACCTGGAGGAAAGATGTAGTTATGAGGTCTGCCTGTGACTTTGCCTTTGATGCAACAAAGGATCTGAAGTGACCGTACCTGTTACAGGGGCGAGGGAATATGATGTCATTATACCTGTTACAGGGGCGAGGGAATATGATGTCATTATACCTGTTACAGGGGCGAGGGAATATGATGTCATTATACCTGTTACAGGGGCGAGGGAATTTGATGTCATTATACCTGTTACAGGGGCGAGGGAATATGATGTCATTATACCTGTTAGAGGGGCGAGGGAATATGATGTCATTATACCTGTTACAGGGGCGAGGGAATATGATGTCATTATACCTGTTACAGGGGCGAGGGAATATGATGTCATTATACCTGTTACAGGGGCGAGGGAATATGATGTCATTATACCTGTTAGAGGGGCGAGGGAATATGATGTCATTATACCTGTTACAGGGGAGAGGGAATATGATGTCATTATACCTGTTACAGGGAGAGGGAATATGATGTCATTATACCTGTTACAGGGAGAGGGAATATGATTGGAAATGGATCTGGTTATTATATAGTTTTACTGCCTGAGGTCAAAGTTCAAACACTATGGCTAATTCACTGTCTGTCTACCAGAGCAGGGTGACATACCAAGATCCTGATACAATACTTCTAACATGCATTCTTCCTTTCCATGAATGTATCTCTGGTCAGATCTAACAGAAGCTAAACCTACTTACTTAGATTTAACATAATATGATCATTTATCCAAAACGAGAAAGTGTCCCCCGCTGAGCCAGAATCAAACCCACAACCCTTGAAGTTGCAAGCACCATCCACCAACCAACTGGGACACAGTCCATTACATACGTGTCACCTATCCAGCCATGGCATACCAAGTGACCACTTAAAGGAACGAAGGAAAAGAAGGAAGGATACATCATTGAAGAATTGGATCAGGGCCCTATAGGTCTCTGTCTAACCTGTGGCTCTAGTCAGAGAGGGGATGGCAGAATCCCAAACGGCACCCTATTCCCTATATAGTGCACACAGGGTCCATAGAGGAATGGTCAACATACCCGTTATGGTTGGGTGAGGGAATATGATGCCAGAGGGCTCTGGTTAAAAGTACGTAGGGAATAGTGTTCCATTTGGGATGCATCGTGTGTTTTAATATGAGGGTTAGTAAGGTTCACCACCAACTCCCTCCCGTCTCTACACCCAAGACAGTGCTGCTGCATAATCTGCCACGAACGTATCATTTGGATTAGAGAGATTTTTAATACAAACTGCAATAAAAAAAAAAGTAGCTGTGTTTTAATCTCCGACGGACCGCAGAGCATAAAATGTGCCTCCAGGGGAAAAAATCTGTACAAAAAACTACAAAAAAAACAACAACAACAAAAAATAAAAACAGCAACTAAAGATTCTCTAGTAATCGTTATTGCTTGTTTAAGTACATCACACTGAGGAACCAGAGCAGTTTGTCCCCCGATCTTTCTATCGTGGCGCTAGCTAGCTAGCTATACGCTCAAGGCTGAGAAGCAAGCGATAATCTGTACACTGTATACACAGCCCCCCACCCCACCCCCCTCCCCTCCCCTACCTACACCCCTCACTAGACCCTGGGCAAAGGGTCTGAACCCACCCACCCCCCCCACTCCCCTCCTGTACCGTATCAACGACTCTTGACAAGGTCAGACTCTCCTCTCCTCAAACAAACACGCAAAACACCGCTCCGCTTTTCTTTTTCTAGCAGAGGCAGTCGAGACCAGACGGGGAGAACGAGGAGAAACTCCCAAATAAATAGGAAAGGGAGGTCTGCTGTTAACTGGTACAGTATGCACCATCTGTCTGTTTCTGTTGTCTTGAACCACGTGATGTAATTCAACAGCTTCTGACGAAACTACTGAACCAAAAGTCAAATCCATAATATTTCAATGTGATAGGATGTAGTAGTCTTTTCAGAAAAGAGTTTAACTGTCTATTAAGACACGTTCACCGCTTTAGAAATAATCTTCTGTTGTTTGCTACGATAATAATAAAGAAATCTAAAATAATTAAAAGATCCCATACAGAAAAATTAAACTTAATTTAATACACTATAAACCTCTTGACTAAATTAGTCTAATAATCATACAAAGCATTATTTAAGTCAAACCATTCATCTGCAGTGTTTTTTAAAACCATCTGTCTTCATCCTACATCTGTAGTCATCATCATCATCATCATCAGGTAAACAAAAACAAACAGCAAAAAGGCAAAAACGGCTGAAATTAGTTCGCTGCTCAGCTCCCTCCGATGTCCTCCGCTCCCTCCGATGTCCTCCAGAATCCAAAATTTAACTTGGAGTCAGTTTGATGCCATCGTGGAACGTAGAACATGAGGAATGTTCTAGAACATCAGAGGAACCAGAAGAAGAGGGGGATCAGGGGCGGAGAAGAAAACAATAAAAAAAAGTGTAAATTGTTTGAGATGAGATTGCAAAATGGCCGCTGTCCACTGAGAGGAATACATTCATCTGACGAGGATCCCACCGCTGCCACCAGTACTCAGTCAGTCAACCCAGAGGGGGAGGGGCCTACCCAGAGGGGGCGGACCAACATGGGGCCTCCAGGCAAATTGGGAGGGGCCTACAGTCAATCAACCCAGAGGGGGAGGGACCTACAATAGAGGGGAATGGGCCTACAGTAAGTCACACTACGGCGAATGCAGCTGGACAGAGACAGCCTGGCTCACGGGTTCTCCTTTAGGGAGGGGTTAGGCGTTTTAGGGTTGCCTCCCTCTTCCCTGTGTGGCGCGCTACTTTCGACCTGGGCTCCAGTCACAAGTAGCGCACTATATAGGGAATAGGGTGCCATTTGGGACACATCAAAAAGTAAAATCTTGCCTCCATCCCCCACTTCCCCCTTGATCCCTAGGTCCTGGGTGAGCCGCCCCCCCCCCCCCAGTAGGAATAGTTCTGAGGCACAGTTTATGCCAGGTGGGTGAGGTCAGAGGTCAGGCTTGGCTGGGCAGAGCTGGGTCAGGGCACTGCCAGGGTGACTCAAGGGGCCGTTGATAGATTGGTTGGGTGGTTGAAGATGAACCAGCGAGCTCATTGGATCCTGGGCGTTAGCATCAAGGTCCTGGTTGGCTGAACGCTCCAACAGGGTCAGCAGTATTTCTGTCAACAGATGAAGACAAAAAGAGAGAGAGTTGTTTCAGATTCAGACACATTTAACACATATTTCACATTTAAATATATTTCACATACATTTTACATACGCAAACACTCAGATATCGCTTGTCAACAGTAAAAGTTCAATATTCGCTGGAAAATCTAATCTAATCAAATCAAATTTTATTGGTCACATGCGCCGAATACAACAGGTGCAGACATTACAGTGAAATGCTTACTTACAGCCCTTAACCAACAGTGCATTTATTTTTTAACAAAAAAAAGTAAAAATAAAACAACAACAAAAAAGTTTGAGAAAAAAAGAGCAGAAGTAAAATAAAATAACAGTAGGGAGGCTATATATACAGGGGGGTACCGTTGCAGAGTCAATGTGCGGGGGCACCGGCTAGTTGAGGTAGTTGAGGAAAACGTCTTTAAAACATGTTTAGTTCAAGTGCGTAAAGTCAAATCAAATAAAAGTTTATTGGTCGCGTACAAGATTTGCAGACATTATCGCAGGTGCAGCGAAATCCAAAAAGTAAAATTAAATTAAGAACTGTCTTAACGAATCCAATGAACAACCCAATTAACACTGTATCAGTACTTCGACTGTAATCTATTCGTACCTACGTCAGTTGAATCCTCTGCAATATCATTAACAGCAGACTCATACATTTCCTCAGTGAAAACAATGTACTGAGCAAATGTCACATTGGCTTTTTACCAAATTACCGTACGACAGACCACGTATTCACCCTGCACACCCTAATTGACAAACAAACAAAACCAAAACAAAAGGCTAAGTCTTATCATGCTTTGTTGACTTCAAAAAATCTTTTGACTCAATTTGGCATGAGGGTCTGCTATACAAATTGATGGAAAGTGGGGTTGGGGGAAAAACATACGACATTATAAAATCCATGTACACAAACAACAAGTGTACACACATTTCTTTCCACAGGGTCGTGGGGTGAGACGGATGCAGCTTGAGCCACACCCTCTTCAACATACACCACCGTTCAAAAGTTTGGGGTCACTTAGAAATGTCCTTGTTTGCGAAAGAAAAGCATTTTTTTTGTCCATTAAAATAACATCAAATTGATCAGAAATGCAGTGTAGACATTGTTAATGTTGTAAATGGCTATTGTAGCTGGAAACTGCTGATTTTTAATGGAATATCTACATAGGCGTACAGAGGCCCATTATCAGCAAATCAAATCAAATTGTATTTGTCACATACACGTGTTTAGCAGATGTTATTGCGGGTGTAGCGAAATGCTTGTGCTTCTAGCTCCGACAGTGCAGTAATATCTAACAAGTAATATCTAACAATTTCACAGCATATACCCAATACACACAAATCTAGTAAGGAATGGAATTTAAGAATATATACATATATGGACAAGCAATGACAGAGCGGCATGGACTAAGATACAGTAGAATATTATAGAATACAGTATATACATAGTATATACATATGAGATGAGTAGTCCCGTGTAGCTCAGTTGGTAGAGCATGGCGTTTGCAACGGCAGGGTTGTGGGTTCGATTCCCACGGGGGGCCAGTATGAAAAAAAAATTATGCACTCACTAACTGTAAGTTGCTCTGGATAAGAGCGTCTGCTAAATGACTAAAATGTAAAATGTAGTACAAGATATGTAAACATTATTAAAGTGACTAGTGTTCCATTTCTTAAAGTGGCCAGTGATTTCAATAGGCAGCAGCAGTCTCTAATGTGCTAGTGATGGCTGTTTAATGGTCTGATGGCCTTGAGATAGAAGCTGTTTTTCATTCTCTCGGTCCCAGCTTTGATGCACCTGTACTGACCTCGCCTTCTGGATGATAGCGGGGTGAACAGGCAGTGGCTCGGGTGGTTGATGTCCTTGATGATCTTTTTGGCCTTCCTGTGACATCGGGTGCTGTATGTGTCTTGGAGGGCGGGTAGTTTGCCCCCGGTAATGCGTTCGGCAGACCGCACCACTCTCTGGAGAGCCCTGCGGTTGTGGGCGGTGCAGTTGCCGTACCAGGCGGTGATACAGCCCGATAAGATGCTCTCAATTGTGCATCTGTAAAAGTTTGTGAGGGTTTTAGGTGATAAGCCAAATTTCTTCAGTCTCCTGAGGTTGAACAGGCTCTGTTCCGCCTTCTTCACCACACTGTCTGCGTGGGTGGACCATTTCAGTTTGTCAGTGATGTGTACGCCAAGGAACTTGAAGCTTTCCACCTTCTCCACTGCAGTCCCGTCGATGTGGATAGGGGGGTGCACCCTCTGCTGTTTCCTGAAGTCCACGATCATCTCCTTTGTTTTGTTGATGTGGAGTGAGAGGTTATTTTCCTGGTACCACACTCCCAGAGCCCTCACCTCCTCCCTGTAGGCGGTCTCTTGTGTCGTCTGCAAACTTGATGATTGAGTTGGAGGCGTGCTTGGCCACGCAGTCATGGGTGAACAGGGAGTACAGGAGGGGGCTGAGCACGCACCCTTGTGGGGCCCCAGTGTTGAGGATCAGCGAAGTGGAGATGTTGTTTCCTACCTTCACCACCTGGGGGCGGCCCGTCAGGAAGTCCAGGACCCAGTTGCACAGGAAGGGCGGGGTTCAGACCCAGGGCCTCGAGCTTAATAATGAGCTTGGAAGGTACTATGGTGTTGAATGCTGAGCTATAGTCAATGAACAGCATTCTTACATAGGTATTCCTCTTGTCCTGTGTTCCAATGGCACGTTGTGTTTGCTAATCCAAGTTCATCATTTTAAAAGGCTAATTGATCATTAGAAAACCCTTTTGCAATTATGTTAGCACAGCTGAAAACTGTTGTGCTGATTAAAGAAGCAATAAAACTGGCCTTCTTGAGACTAGTTGAGTATCTGGAGCATCAGCAATTGTGGGTTCGATTACAGGCTCAAAATGGCCAGAAACAAAGAACTTTCTTCTGAAACTCGTCAGTCTATTCTTGTTCTGAGTAATGAAGGCTTTTCCATGCGAGAAATTGCCAAGAAACTGAAGATCTCGTACAACGCTGTGTACTACTCCCTTCACAGAACAGCGCAAACTGGCTCTAACCAGAATAGAAAGAGTAGTGGGAGGCCCCGGTGCACAACTGAGCAAGAGGACAAATACATTAGTGTCTAGATTGAGAAACAGACGCCTCACAGGTCCTCAACTGGCAGCTTCATTAAAAGTACTTGCAAAACACCAGAAGAGGCGACTCCGGGATGCTGACCTTCTAGGCAGAGTTGCAAAGAAAAAGCTATATCTCAGACTGGCCAATAAAAAGAAAAGATTAAGATGGGCAAAAGAACAGACACTGGACAGAGGAAGATTGGGAAAAAAATGTTATGGACAGACAATGTTTGAGATCTTTGTGTTCGGATCACAAAGAAGAACATTTGTGAGACGCAGAGTAAATGAAAAGATGCTGGAGGAGTGCTTGATGCCATCTGTCAAGCATGGTGGAGGCAATGTGATGGTCTGGGGGTGCTTTGGTGGTGGTAAAGTGGGAGATTTGTACAGGGTAAAAGGGATCTTGAAGAAGGAAGGCTATCACTCCATTTTGCAACACCATGCCATACCCTGTGGACGGCATTTGATTGGAGTCAATTTCCTCCTACAACAGGACAATAACCCAAAGCACAGCTCCAAACTATGCAATAACTATTTAGGGAAGAAGCAGTCAGCTGGTATTCTGTCTATAATGGAGTGGCCAGCACAGTCATCGGATCTCAACCCTATTGAGCTGTTGTGGGAGCAGCTTGACCGTATGGTACGTAAGAAGTGCCAATCAAGCCAATCCAACTTGTGGGAGGTGCTTCAGGAAGCATGGGGTGAAATCTCTTCAGATTACCTCAACAATTTGACAACTAGAATGCCAAAGGTCTGCAAGGCTGTAATTGTTGCAAATGGAGGATTCTTTGACAAAAGTTTGAAGGACACAATTATTATTTCAATTAAAAATCATTATTTATAACCTTCTCAATGACTACATTTCCTATTCATTTGGCCATATTTCCTATTGAAACTCATTTAATGTATGTTTTCATAGAAAACAAGGACATTTCTAAGTGACCCCAAACCTTTGAATGGTAGTTGAAGTCGGAAGTTTACATACACCTTAGCCAAATACCTTTAAACTCAGTTTTTCAGAATTCCTGACATTTAATCCTTGTAAAAATTCCCTGTCTGAGGTCAGTTAGGATCACCACTTTATTTTAAGAATGTGAAATGTCAGAATAATAGTAGAGAGAATGATTTATTTCAGCTTTAATTTATTTCATCACATTCCCAGTGGGTCAGACGTTTACATGCACTCAATTAGTATTTGGTAGCATTGCCTTTAAATTGTTTAACTTGGGTCAAACGTTTCGGGTAGCCTTCCACAAGCTTCCCACAATAAGTTGGGTGAATTTTGGCCCATTCCTCCTGACAGAGCTGGTGTAATGGAGTCAGGTTTGTAGGCATCCTTGCTCGCACACACTTTTTCAGTTCTGCCCAGAAATGTTCTATAGGATTGAGGTCAGGGCTTTGTGATGGCCACTCCAATACCTTGACTTTGTTGTCCTTAAGCCATTTTGCTACAACTTTGGAAGTATGCTTGGGGTCATTGTCCATTTGGAAGACCCATTTGCGACCAAGCTTTAACTTCCTGACTGAGGTCTTGAGATATATCTACATAATTTTCCTTCCTCATGATGCCATCTATTTTGTGAAGTGCACCAGTCCCTTCTGCAGAAAGGCACCCAATGACCTCCATCACCTCCATCACATCAGGAGGATCAAACTGAAGCAGAGAAGGGAAATGTTCCTTAATGTAATCCAAGGGATTTAGATCAGTTTTCAAAATAATTTTGACAGAAAAGTTATTAAATTCACATGAAATAACATCAGGATCACTATAGGTCTTATTTCTAACAGTAAATTGAAATGGGATAGTTGGAGATGCCTTTTTCTTATTTAACAGTTGATTGATGATTTTCCAAGTTGACTTTATATTATTTGAGGATTCTTGGAATTGACCTGTATTAGCCACATTATTCAAAGAATTTGTAAAAATATTATCAATAAGGGTGGCAGATGAACTGGTCACTCTTGTAGGCTTATAGATGAGTGATACAGATAGCTGGAGTATAAATTATTCCAAAAGTCAGATGTCAGTGAGTGAGTGGTTCTCACTTTTAAATACATGTATGTTGTAATCACCCAATAGAAAAACATATTGTGTCTTCATTATTAATCAAATCAAGTTATACTACAGTGACATCCAGGGTAAACTCCAGCCATCTACCCAGAGGGACAGCTATCTTACAGTAACATCCAGGGTAAACACCAGCCATCTATCCAGAGAGACAGCTATCTTACAGTAACATCCAGGGTAAACACCAGCCATCTACCCAGAGGGACATTTATCCTACAGTAACATCCAGGGTAAACCCCAGCCATCTACCCAGAGGGACAGTTATCTTACAGTAAAATCCAGGGTAAACCCCAGCCATCTACCCAGAGGGACAGTTATCTTACAGTAAAATCCAGGGTAAACCCCAGCCATCTACCCAGAGGGACAGTTATCCTACAGTAACATCCAGGGTAAACACCAGCCATCTATCCAGAGGGACATTTATCCTACAGTAACATCCAGGGTAAACCCCAGGCATCTATTTTACTAAATTCATTAAAGAACCAATGAGAGTCAATCAACAAACTCATAATGGGACTTTGCTGGATTGGCGCTTGGTGACATGTCCTGACAGGATAAAAAAATCCACCCAAATAGATTAATTTAAGACAATGTACAAATTTAAATATTGATTATTTAATTGAAGACTTGATATCCATAAACTGGCAAATATTCCAAGTAATCCCAACAGACCAAAATGCATGGGATTACTTTGTCACTGAATTCACAAAAGGTATGTGATAAAAATGCACCTTGGAGAACAGTGAAAGTCAAGGGGCCGTCCCCTGCCCTGGGTTAGCTCTGCCTTAATACATCAGTACAGAGAAAGGGATAAAGCCCGGGGCTAAGTACTGTAGAACCAAAGATCCAACTGATTGGGAGTCCTATAGAAAATTATGAAATGCCAGTAAAACTAAAACTAGAAATGCAAAAGCCTCCTTCCATATGGATAGTCTTACAAAAAAAAAAAAAGAAGAAAATTAACAGCAGTTCTGGAAATACACAAATGACCTTTTAAATAGGTCAAATAATCAACCTATTCAGCAAATAATCCTACATGTCAGTGTCATCCAAGAGCCGGCAGATATAGCTGATGTTAAATCAGCATCATCTATAAGCTCATCTGGTACCTCAATAATTTCACCCTCAAATTCCATCAATGCTAGGTATACATGACCTGATAGTTATCCCCTCAGCAAGAATGGGAACAATAATCTGATACAGTGCATTCGGAAAGTATTCAGACCCCTTCACCTTTTTCCACATTTTGAGCTTGAGTTTTGTACACTCAGTGTATTATAGGTAATTAGTTGTATTTATAGTTGCAACAGTATATTTATTGGTTGTATTAGCAGTTGTAGCAGTAGTTTTTATTAGTTGTAGGCCGACAGTATTAGTAGTTGTACAAAACCTTTTAATGCTGTTAATGTACATTTTTAAAAAGTATTATTATTATTATTATTTCATTGTTGTTATTATCAGACCGTAGTTGCCATATCATGATTGTTACTAAGTACATATATTCGTTTTTTTTATTTGGACACTCTTGAAAATGAGATGGTGCATCAAGAGATTTCATCCTGCAAAATTTAAAATTTAAAAATATTAGAAAAAGCTATGTCAAGACAATCAAGTACAAAACCCCATAACAAAATGGATAGAATTTACAACAGGAACCGGGATTCGTCTGACCAGGCAATGTTTTTCCACTCCTCAGTTGTCCAGTCTTGGTGATGGCGTGCCCACTGGAGCCGCTTCTTCTTGTTTTTAGCTGATAGGAGTGGAACCCGGTGAGGTCGTCTGCTGCAACAGCCAATCAGAGACAAGGATCGACGAGTTGTGCGTTCCACTGTTGTACTGCGCCGTAATTTGCCTGTTTGTGGCCCGCCTGTTATAGCTTGCACGATTTCTTGCCATTCTCCTTCGACCTTTCATCAACGAGCTGTTTTCGCCCACAGGACTGCCGCTGACTGGATGTTTTTTGTTTGTCGCACCATTCTCGGTAAACCCTAGACACTGTCGTGCGTGAAAATCCCAGGAGGCCACGCCGTTACTGAGATACTGGACCCGGCGTACCAGGCACTGACGATCATACCACGCTCAAAGTCGCTTAGGTCACTTTTTTTTTATACTAAATTTGAAAAAATTGTTTAAAACCTGTTTTCACTGTCATTATGGGGTATTGTGTGTAGATTGATGAGAAAAAAAATGTGTTTAATACATTTTAGAATAAGGCTGTAACGTAACAAAATGTGGAAAAAGTAAAGGGGTCTGAAAACTTTCCGAAGGCACTGTCCACTAGCGGGTAGAAGCCTCTAAGGGGCAGGGTAGAGTACTAGTTAGCCGGCTAGTTTAGTTTAGTTTATTTGAACAAATAGAAAGACAGTTTGTAACAATATGTGCAGGAGGGGTTAAAAAGTGGTGCTGAATGGTCTCTAAAACCGGCAGTCAGCTAGTGACAGTGTCTAAGGTTCAGGGCAGGGTACTGGGCAGAGGCCGGCTAGTGGTGACTGGTTAACATTCTGATGGCCTGGAGATAGAAGCTGTTTATCAGTCCATTTCAGGTCGTAAGTGAGGTGCATGCAGAGGAACTTGAAACTTTCAATGTGGATGGGGGCGTGCTCCCTCTGCTGTCTCCTGTAGTCCATGATCAGCTCCTTGGTTTTGTTGACGTTGAGGGAGAGGTTATTTTCCTGGCACCACCCCGCCAGGGCTCTCACCTCCCTGTAGGCTGTCTCGTCACTGTTGGTAATCAGGCCTACCACTGTTGTGTCGTCAGCAAACTGTTGTGTCGTCACGCAGTCATGGGTGAACAGGGAGTACAGGAGAGGGCTGGGCACGCACCCTTGTGGTGCCCCCGTGTTGAGGATCAGCGTGGCGGAGGTGTTGCTGCATTCCTTCATCTGGGGTCAGCCAGTCAGGAAGTCCAGGACCCAGTTGCACAGAGAGGGGGTTCAGACCCAGGGCTCCGAGCTTAGTGGTGAGCTTGGAGGGCACTATGGTGTTGAAGGCTGAGCTGTAGTCGATGAACAGCATTCTTACATAGGTATTCCTCTTGTCCAGGTGGGATAGGGCTGTGTGCAGTGGAATGTTAATTGCGTTGTCTGTGGATCTGTTGGAGCAGTATGCAAACTGAACTCAGTCTACGGTGTCAGGTAAGATGGAGGTGATATGGTCCTTAACTAGCCTATCAAAGCACTTCATGATTACAGACGTGATGGGCGATAGTCATTTAGTTCAGTTACCTTCACTTTCTTGGGTAAAGGAACTATGGTGGACTTGACCTTGAAGCAAGTGGGGACAACAGACTGGGATAGTGAGAGATTGAATATGTCCGTAAACACTCCAGCCAGCTGGTTCGTGCATGCTCTGAGGACGCGGCTTGGGATGCCGTCTGGGCAGGCAGGCCATGCGAGGGTTAACACGCTTAAAATGTCTTATGGTCGGCCACTGAGTCCTCGGGAGCGGCCAGTGTCCGCGAGGCCTGTCTTGTTTCCCTCGAAGCGGGCGAAGGCGTTTAGCTTGTCCGGAAGCGAGGCGTCTGTGTCCGCAACGTGGCTGGTTTTCACTTTATTTTCCATGATTGTCTGGAGTTCCTGCCACATACGTCTTGTGTCTGAGCCATTGAATTGTGACTCCACTTTGTCTCTGTACTGATGTTTTGCCACTTTGATTGCCTTACGGCGATCATAGTTGGTCTGTTTGTACAGAGTTTAAGTTTCTGCCTATAGGTAGGGAGAAGCAGGATAGAGGCGTGGTCAGATTTCCCAAAGGGAGGGTGGGGAAGGGCCTTGTAGCTGTCCCAGAAGGGAGAGTAGCAATGGTCAAGAATGTCTCTCACCGCTACTGCTAAAATAAAGGGCAGTGGATGCTAAAAACCAAGCTGGACCAATTTCAGACAGACCTCCCCAGACAGTTGAGCAAGTGGTGACCATCTTAGGGTGTTTTCACATATAGTCCTCTTTAAAAATAACCCATCTCAGTCCTCTTTAAAGTGAACTTTGGGGTGAAGAAAAAAGCTAAATAACTGAGTTCTCTTTGTATTCACACTGTCCTTGCCTTTGGATGAGGACTCAACTCTTTCTGTCAGTTCACTTCCTCTATTCTGTGGTCGGAGTCATGTTTGTATACACATTGCTAACATTTACTCAATGCACTCTGGGTTTTTACAAAGTGCAGGACAAGCCATTCCATCAGAACGTGTTATCGGACAGCTAGATATACCTTCGTACATTTTGGAAGCTAATAGATTGCATTTAGTTAAAAGATGAGACATAATAATTGTAATCAGACGATATTAACATGTAAATGTATGCACTCACTAACTAAGTCGCTCTGGATAAGAGCGTCTGCTAAATGACTAAAATGTAAATGTAAATGTAAATATTACTGGTAACAGAATAAATAGCAGAAGAATAACTGGAGATTAAATAAGACGTAATTGAAAATTGTACAACCAATGTAGGCTACTGCCCCTTTAGGAGCTAGAATTGATTTTGTACCCAATGTTGTGATTCTCACCAAATATATTGGTGTCTTCTCACACTATTCAAACCCCACAATTGAATAAACAGCTTATGAAGCTCTCTTAGCCTATAGATCACATATTGCAAACAAATAATCTGAACTAAAAACACACATATTTTTGAATTTTTTGTGCAAATCAAAACAGCACGTTTTATTTCGGCAAAACCTGCGCATCATCTCTCTTTTGTGGCACCAATGTGAGGAGTTATGTCAGGGGAAACGGTGTTGCAGTAGTCTGAGGCGTTGCGTAAATAATGACAAGCTAACCTGGGGAGCTTTAGGTTCACAGTGCCCTAAAAAAGGGAATCAGACCCCGGAAATTCAAGCGAACCAAACTCAGACCACCTCTTGAGATGGTCTCAGTTCGGTTTGCTTCGGGGGGCTCTTTTGAAGGGGTCTGAGTTCCTTTGGAGAGTTCACACTGCACAAAAAAATTAAGCGAACAGAGTTCACATAAATTGGCTGAAAGAGACCAAGTGTGAAAACACCCTTGAAGAACAGATTATAAAAGAACAAACCTACAAAGAGTGAGTAAAAATAATCACCTCTAAATCGCACTAATGGTCAACGGTTTGAATAATTTACATAATTTAAGTGCCGGTATAATTTCGATAGCGTGGCGTGGGAATCAATCAAGTGACGCGTATAGCAGTAGCTTTAAACATATAGCAACAGCCCGAAGTGCTCACAGACAATCGAACTGCTGCTGCTTGGTTAAATATTCATACTGGGTTATTAGGCTTAAAAGCAACAACATCACATACCACCTCTTTACTAGACCGATGACACAATGAGAGAATGAGAGAAGAGACATTAATAAATACCACATTGACGTCACAAAATGAATGTTGTTCCCCAGTAATGGAATGCTGACGGTGCATGGCATTTACCACGACATCATCCACTTACTGTTGTCTGAGTAGACTGGTGAAGGGTGTGTGTGTGTGTGTGTGTGTGTGTGTGTGTGTGTGTGTGTGTGTTTTGCAGGGGAGAAGGGTGTCTTGACTGTGTGTGTGTTTCATAGGAAGGGGGCCCTGGTCAAATCTAAGACACTACAGGGAACATGATGCCATTTGGGATGCAGCTGTGTTCTAAAAAGGACAGCTCCGTTGGGACTTCCAAGTCCATCAGAGAGTTGTTTTATTTAGCAGACTTTAACAGTCTGGCCCCAGGGCCTCTTATCAGACCAGAAGCCCCTCCTCTCTCCCTGCTAAACACACATACAAGTAACTGCCAAAATAAAGGAAACACCACTAATGTGTCTTAATAAGGTGTTAAGCCACCACAAGGCACCAGAACAGCTTCAATGAGCCTTGGCATAGCTTCTACACGTGTCTGGAACTCTAAGGGAGGGATGCGACACCATTCTTCGACGAGAAATTTCTATAATTGAGTGTTTTGTTGATGGTGGTGGAAAACGCTATCTCAAGCCCCGCTAGAGAATCTCCCATTAGTGGCTTATTATGAGAGTCTTCATCACTGAAGCTCCTGCCAAACGTGCCCCAACAATCACCCTTATTTCAAAGTCACTGAGACCTCTTCTTCTAGCCATGGCAGCCAAAACAAAATGGGCAACTGGGCCTGCCCAGCGTTTTTATACGTGACCCTAAGCATGATGGGATGTTAATTCCACAACCTGTGTGGAAGCACCTGCTTTCAATATACTTTGTATCCCTCATTTACTCAAGTGTTTCCTTTATTTTGTCAGTTACCTGTACATACACATGTACACACTACTAATTACGATATAACATTGTCTACTTCTCAGTCCGGGTCATGCCCCATAACTAGCTAGCCGTACTACATCATACAGCTACATTAGATCTAAATTATTCACTAGATGAGTCGTAGGGAGAAGGGGCTCAATGAAGTGCATGTACCCATTACCCAGACACTTAGGGCCTTGCTGTAAGGCATAATGACTACTTGGAATGGGGTAAAGTAAAAAAAAAAAATACAAAGCTTTTATCCCATACGATGGTTAACTGCTACAAGCTCCTACGGGCTCCATTCCGTGTGTTTCAGAGGGCTTCTGGGAAAGTTCAGAGGGATTCTGGGAAAGTTGTGAGTTTGACTTGTTCTGTAGAGGTTTATCACATTTACATTTTTTTTTTCTTTCACATTTTGGTCATTTAGCAGACGCTCTTATCCAGAGCGACTTACAGTAGCAATTAGGGTTAAGTGCCTTGCTCAAGGGCACATCGACACATTTTTCACGTAGTCGGCTCGGGGATTAGAACCAGCGACCTTTCGGTTACTGGCACAACGCTCTTAACCACTAAGCTACCTGCCGCCCCGTCATGACAGGTCTACTCACGGTGGTCTGCTCAGGGGTCACGGAGTTCTACTGCACCCTTATTAGACCCCTAATATTGTGTGTATGAGTATATGTATACTTAAATATTTACATACATCACTACCGTGAAGTCCTATAGGAGTTACAAACCATGTATATGTTTATGAACAGTTATAACCTCTTTATGAATGGTTACTCCTCCCAGGTGAGGGCCCAGAGGCCATGCAGGGGCTTGTAAATACTAGGCTAGTTTGTATGCTTATGTATGTTATGCACACAGTTTAATAGGTACACCCAATAGGTACACCCACCCAGTACTCCTGAGTGGCGCAGTGGTCTAAGGCACTGCATCGCAGTGCTAACTGTGCCACTAGAGATCCTGGTTCGAATCCAGGCTCTGTCGCCGCCGGCCGCGACCGGGAGACTCATGGGCGGCGCACAATTGGCCCAGCGTCGTCCAGGGTAGGGGAGGGAATGGCCGGCAGGGATGTAGCTCAGTTGATAGAGCATGGCGTTTGCAACGCCAGGGTTGTGGGTTCGATTCCCACGGGGGGCCAGTATAAAAAAAATATGTATTCACTAACTGTAAGTCGCTCTGGATAAGAGCGTCTGCGTAAATGACTAAAATGTAAAATGTAAATGTACGGAGTCTGACCCCCCCATTTGCCTCCAGTTTAATAGGTACACCCATCTGGTACGGAGTCTGACCCCCCCATTTGCCTCCAGTTTAATAGGTACACCCATCTGGTACGGAGTCGGACCCCCCCTTTACCTCCAGAACAGCCTGAATTCTTCGGGACATTCTACAAGGTGTCAGAAACGTTCCACAGGGATGTTGGTCCATGCTGATGCGATGGCATCACGCAGCTGCTGCAGATTGGACGGCGGTACATTCATGCTGTGAACAGCCCGTTCCATCTCATCCCAAAGATGCTCTATTGGGTTGAGGTCTGGGGACTGCGACAGGCCACTCAAGTAAACTGAACTCGCTGTTATGTTCCATTCGATGTTTTTCCACTCCTCAATTGCCCCAGTGTTGGTGATGGCGTGCCCACTGGAGACGCTTCTTCTTGTTTTTTTAGCTGATAGGAGTGGAACCCGGTGAGGTCGTCTGCTGCAACAGCCAATCAGAGACAAGGATCGACAAGTTGTGCGTTCCGAGATGCCGTTCCGCACCATTATTTGTCTGTTTGGGGCCCGCCTGTTAGCTTGCACGATTCATGCCGTCCTCCTTCGACTTCTCTCATCTCATCAACGAGCTGTTTTCGCCCACAGGTCTGCCGCTGACTGGATGTTTGTTTGTCGCACCATTCTCGGGAAACCCTAGACACTGCTTCTCCCTGGCACCGATGATCATACCACGCTCAAAGTTGCTTAGGTCACTCGTTTTGCCCACTCTAACGTTCAATAGAACAGTAACTGAATGCCTCGATGCCTGTCTGCCTGCTTTATATAGCAAGCCACGGCCACCTGACCCACTGTCCGTAGGAGCGATCAATTTCCGCAAACGGGGTGACGTACCTAATAAACTGTCCGCTGTGTGTATGTCTATGTATTTGACCTGGTCCAGAGTTCAGAGGTCATTCACGTGCATATAAACACTATGTATACTTAAGTATGGTTATGTATCTCATACGTGCAATGTATTTATGTCTAGTGTGTAATGAAACAGAAGTGTATTTTATATACAGCAGTACTGTGTGTCTAAGACAATTCTGCCCTCCGGGATATTAAAGTTCATCCCGTCCATGTATCTTACCTGTTCCTGTCCCATTGAGGTCATCCCAGGTGAGGTGACGCTCATCTGTCCCGGCCATCTGACCCGCTGCGGCCATGCCGCTGGCGTTGGTAGCCATGGAGACGTTGAGGTTCATTCCGTTGCCGTTGTACATGGCTGCGCCCCCATTGGTCTGCTGCTGCTGGGCAAACTGAGGCGGAGACTGCTGAGTACTGAACATACTGGAGGAAGGAGGGGGAGAGAGAGAGAGAGAGAGAGAGAGAGGGAGAGAGATAGAGAGAGAGGGGCGAGAGAGTGGGGTGTGGAAGAGTGCAGAGGGTTAGAGAAACGATCTTCCGATACTCGAAAATACGATAGCCGAATGGCTTTTTCTCTCTCTCTCTCTCTCTCTCTCCTCTCTCTCTCGCTCTCTCTCTTCGCTTTCTCGTCTATCTCTCGCTCTCGTCCTCTCTCTCTCTCTCTCTTCTCTCTCGCTCTATCCTTCTCTCTCGCTCATCGCTCTCCTCGCTCGCTTTTTGGTTATCTCTCGTCTATCTCTTTCTCTCCTTCTCTCTCTTCTCTTCTTTCTTTCTTCTCTCCTTCTTCTTTCTCTCTCTTTATTCTTTCTCTTCCTATAGTTTTTTCGTTATGGGTTGCTTTCCTTACTACTCATATAGGCGATAGCGTAGCTTTACTCTCTCTACTGTAAGAAGGGAGGGTAGCTTTTTAAACTCTAAATAGTATAGAGAGAGAGAAGGTTGCTTTAAACTTACTAAAAAGGAGACTTAACTTTCAACTCTAACTAAGTTATAAAGAGAGAGAAGGTTAGCTTAAAAAAAAAATTAAACTCTACTAAGTATAGAGAGAGAGAGAAGGGTTACTTTAAACTATAAAAAAAGAAAAATTATTAAAACTCATACATAGAGATAAGAGAGGAAGTTTAAAACTCTACAGTATAGAGAGAGAGAGGGTAGCTTTAATAAATAAGAGAGAAGGAGTTTAAATATAGAAGAGAGAGAGAAGTTAAGTTTAACTCTACTAGTATATAGAGAAGAAGGGAAAATTAAAAACTCTACAAATATAGAAAAAAAAATTTAACTAAGTATAGAGAGAGAGAAGGGTTAGCTTTAAACTCTACTAAGTATAGAGAGAGAGAAGGTTAGTTTAAACCTACAGATATAGAGAGAAAGAGAGAAGTTTAAACTCTACTAATAAGAGAGAGAAAGGTTTAAACTTAAATATAAAGAAGAAAAGGTTTAAACTAATATAAGAAGAAGAAAGGTTAAAGCTTACTAAAAAATAAAGAAAGGTATCTTATGAGAGGAGAAGGGTTAGCTTTAAACTCTACTAAGTATATAGAGAGAGAGAGAAATGTTTAAACTCTACTAAGAGAGTTCCTGAACTATTTTATTACTATGCCTCAAGTTTCATTTATAACCCAAAGAAGGGTTTTACACTCAACTACACTACCGTTCAAAAGTTTGGGGTCACTTCGAAATGTCCTTGTTTTCCATGAAAACATACATTAAATGAGTTTAAATAGGAAATATAGCAAAATGCATAGGAAATGTAGTCATTCAAAAGGTTAGAAATAATGATTTTTAATTGAAATAATAATTGTGTCCAATCTTTGCTTTCATCAAAGAATACTCCATTTGCAACAATTACAGCCTTGCAGACCTTTGGCATTCTAGTTGTCAATTTGTTGAGGTAATCTGAAGAGATTTCACCCCATGCTTCCTGAAGCACCACCCACAAGTTGGATTGGCTTGATGGGCACTTCTTACGTACCATACGGTCAAGCTACTCCCACAACAGCTCAATAGGGTTGAGATCCGGTGACTGTGCTGGCCACTCCATTATAGACAGAATACCAGCTGACTGCTTCTTCCCTAAATAATTATTAAATAGTTTGGAGCTGTGCTTTGGGTCATTGTCCTGTTGTAGGAGGAAATTGACTCCAATCAAGCGCCGTCCACAGGGTATGGCATGGCGTTGCAAAATGGAGTGATAGCCTTCCTTCTTCAAGATCCCTTTTACCCTGCACAAATCTCCCACTTTACCACCACCAAAGCACCCCCAGACCATCACATTGCCTCCACCATGCTTGACAGATGGCATCAAGCACTCCTCCAACATCTTTTCATTTGGTCTGCGTCTCACAAATGTTCTTCTTTGTGATCCGAACACCTCAAACTTCGATTTGTCTGTCCATAACACTTTTTTCCAATCTTCCTCTGTCCAGTGTCTGTGTTCTTTTGCCCATCTTAATCTTTTATTTTTATTGGCCAGTCTGAGATATGGCTTTTTCTTTGCAACTCTGCCTAGAAGGTCAGCATCCCGGAGTCGCCTCTTCACTGTTGACGTTGAGACTGGTGTTTTGCGGGTACTATTTAATGAAGCTGCCAGTTGAGGACCTATGAGGCGTCTGTTTCTCAAACTAGACACTTTAATGTATTTGTCCTCTTGCTCAGTTGTGCACCGGGGCCTCCCACTCCTCTTTCTATTCTGGTTAGAGCCAGTTTGCGCTGTTCTGTGAAGGGAGTAGTACACAACGTTGTACGAGATCTTCAGTTTCGTCTTTAATCAGCACAACAGTTTTCGGCTGTGCTAACATAATTGCAAAAGGGTTTTCTAATGATCAATTAGCCTTTTAAAATGATAAACCTGGATTAGCAAACACAACGTGCCATTGGAACACAGGACTGATGGTTGCTGATATTGGGCCTCTGTATGCCTATGTAGATATTCCATTAAAAATCAGCAGTTTCCAGCTACAATAGCCATTTACAACATTAACAATGTCTACACTGCATTTCTGATCAATTTGATGTTATTTTAATGGACAAAAAAATTGCTTTTCTTTCGAAAACAAGGACATTTCTAAGCAACCCCAAACTTTTGAACGGTAGTGTATATGGAAAATAATCATGCATAATTTGGTGTTTATTGAAGCCTAGATATGGTAGTTGATCTGTGCTGTCCTGGATATTCAAGTGCTGAGCGATTAGTGCTTTTTGAGGTCGGTTCGGTTTCGGTTCAATTATGAAAAATTAACCACGGTTTTCGTTTTCGATAATTTTTTTAAACATGAAATGCACTATGCATTATGTGGGATGAATGCTGTAACAACACAGAATACAACTATTAATAAAAGTCCCATGATGGTAGTGACTGGCCATTATTATCACTTCTTAACCATCATTTATTCACTTTACTTTACTTTAATAAGATATTTCAGTTGTTGTGGATATTACATTAGTTTTATTTGCTGACTTTATTATTTCATTCCAAGTCATCATCTCATCTCTACAGAGCTGCTGCCTATGCTATCTGACTAAATCACTATTTTAGTAGTTCTTCAAAGTAAATAAGACGTACTTTTATAACTGCTGAATACCAACTATCAATCACTTAGATCATGTATTTTCAGATAGCGATACCTCACGAAGCAACTGCTCTCCATCGCGCGTTCTTCTCTCCCTGTCTGCCCCACACAGACCGGACAAGTAGGTGCGCAAAGGATTATGGTCATTGTAGTTCATTAGCACGTTTTCTGGGCTAAACTATGTAGAATATTGGCCTGTTGGAAACTACAACTCCCTACTAACATAGTTCGGGCTTGATCTGATTTATCTCTAAAGAAACTGTACATAAAATGACGGTTAATCGCTCAGTACTAATATTCACAGACAGATTCTTAACATCCACAGACAACTGGATGTCTGATAAGACACATTGTAATAAGGACATGCTCTCTACGTGCTCTCTCTCTTTGACCTCTGATTATTGGGACAGTTTTACTGTACAGGTTTCCACAGCCAACCCTGTGGTCCCCCCATCTTTCTCACTCACCTGTTGTTTCCTCCCACGTTGCCCTGGGGCGGCCAGCCATTCATGTCAGGCGAGGCCTGGAAGGTGGCGTTGCCCTGGCCCTGCTGTTGCATCATGGGAGACTGGGTGTAGGTCATCCTGGGGGACAGCAGGGGACTCTGGGGCGTGGCCTGACCCCCAAACCCTCCATCAGGCTGCTGGGACATACCTGGTAGGGTTAGAGGTCAGGGTTTTAGGTCGAACAGGTCTGGTCTAGAATGCTCCTGTTTCCCCTAGGTACAGATCTAGAATCAGCTTTCCCCTCCCCCAATCCTAACCTTAACCCAGCGTTTCCCAAACTCAGTCCTGGGGACCCCAAGGGGTGCACGTTTTGGTTTTTTGCCCTAGCACTACACAACTGATTCAAATAATCAACGCTTAATGATGAGGTGATTATTTAAATCAGCTGTGTAGTGCTAGGGCAAAAACCAAAACTTGCACCCCTTGGGGTCCCCAGGACCGAGTTTGGGAAACGCTGCCTTAACCATTAGTGGGGAAAATGCTAAACTGATGCTGTCACCCTGGACTATACCATCTAGAACATAGCTCTAACACTGAGGTGTCCATACATTTCATAATAATAATAATAAAAATACATTTAATTTATAAATCACTTTTCATTGAAAGACAATCGCAACATGCTACAGTGAGTGTGCTATCTCGTAACTGGAATATATTTCCAAATTGATTGCTGATGTGTGTAGGTCACTTAACATAAATGTGTACATTCACTCCAGTCCTCTTGGTGAAAGAACAGACAGCAATACAGACAAAATCTAATTATTCTAATACACTCGAGTAACAGTCACAAACACACAGAGTACATACTCTCTTAGAACAGACAACTGCTAATGACTGGAAATCATTCAGTTATATCAGTTACCCGTTTGGCAGAATACAATGTCCTCTCAATAGTTGACTTATTGAGAGTTTACACACTGACAGACTCACCAAAAATACAATCAAAGCCTAAAAAAGGTTCAGAGGTCATCTGTTGGGGTTAAGGCGGTAGGGTTCAGGGTTCAGGGAGTGTACAGGCGTTCGAAGGGAGGGAGGACTACATGCATGTTAATGGTTCAGTCCCTAATGGCACCCTATTCCTTACATAGTGCACTACCAGAGGGCTCTGGTCAAAAGCATTACACTGTGTAGGGAACAGGGTGCCATTTGGGATGCACGATTAGTGTGAGCAGCCAAGGGGGGGGGTAGGAAAGTGGAGGAAAGAGAGGATGAGGGAGACTGGTGAGAGAGAGGGTGGGAAAGAGAGGTGTGGGGGGGGGGGGGGGGGGGGGGGGGGGGGGAAGGGGGAAGAGCGGACGGGGAAGGAGAGGGGGGGGAGGAGGGGGGGGGGGGAGGAGAGGGCGGGATAGAGAGGGCGGGAAGTAGGGGGGGGAGGGAGGGGGGAAAGGAGGGGGTTCTTTATTGTAAGGGATTGATCAACCACACCACCATGTTGCAGGACAGCATGTCACACAGGATTATCTTCAGATTAACCTGAGATTACATATTACACTGGGAGACTAAGGGGTTATAATCAGATGTATGTCTGATTAAATATTGATCTAATTGATATGCACTAATGGGAATTGGGAAATAGTTTGAATTCAGTCCTATCAAGCAGCCTTAAAAAGACCCAATAAAATATACAAACAGCACTGTAAACTGTAAAATGAACATACTGTATTTACAATGTATGTAACATGAAGTTTATTATGTTGAACTTGTGTTTCTTGCTTTAGTCTTTTCTTACTAGCACTGATTGAGCTGATGGTTTATTAAGGAACGTTTTTACTGGCAATGTGGAAGTCTTAGTTGAATGCACGGACTGTAAATCATAAGGGTGTCTGCTTAACGTAGTTTGTATGGTACCGCTTTCTGTCCAGCTACTGCCCTCTAGTGGAAAATATGTTTTATGGCCTAAATCAGGATGACCAATCAGGATTGGCTATTAAATCAGGAGGACCAATCAGGATTGGCTATTAACCAGGAGGCGGATGAATCTAATTGTTGGTGGGTTGTAAGGCAGTAGGTACCTGAGATTGAGAACTGAAAGGCACTGAGCTGCTGTACATGAGGGCCGACTACGGCCCCAACCTGTCCTGATCCCCCCGTCGCCCACATCATCATCATCTGGGAGGAGGTAGAGCCATGCAGGGCGTGGTGGGGGGGGAGAGAGGAGGGCAGGCTGGGCGAGAGGAGGGGGGAGGAGAAGGGGCTGGTAGAGGGGTGAGGAGGAGGAGTGGGTGAGGCCAGGCCTGGGCCTGTACTGGTACCGTAGCTGGGTGGGTAGGGGGACTGCTGGGGGTTGGTGGTCTGGGGGATCCGGGGGTTACTCAGGCCTCCTGATAGGCCACTTGCAGCAGCGGCGGCCATATTGGGAGGTAGGTTGAGTCCCTGGGCTCTCATCACCATGTTCCTCTGCTGCTGCGCCGCGATCTGTTGTTGTTGTTGTTGTTGTTGTTGTTGTTGTCTCTGGTGCTCCAGCTGACGCTGCCGCAGGTGGTTGCTGAGGAGTTCTCTCTGGCGTTGCGCCAGCATCTGAGCATTGATGGTCCCCTGGAGACAGAGAGAAAAGGAGATAGTCAGATTTAACAATATCTACAAAAAAAAAGATCATTGTTTTCTGGTGAATTATAATACTGGTATTTCTATAACTATTTGGTTACTGTGTGAGTAACTGTGAGTAATGTGTGAGTAAGCTACCTGGTTGGGGTTGTTGGACTGTAGAGGTAGGTTCATATTGGACACTCCACTCATCTGGTTCATCATTGGCTGGCGGTTCTGATGAGAACAGGTAAACAGGTTCTTTACCATAAACAAACATTCTGCTTCTGATAAAGTCATACAGGCATCGGCACACCGCTTTGAACCGCTTCGGAGTAAACCGCTTCGGAGTAAACCGCTTCGGAGTAAACTGCTTTGAAATAAACCGTTTTGGAGTAAACTGCTTTGAAATAAACCGTTTTGGAGTAAACTGCTTTGAAATAAACCGCTTCGGAGTAAACCGCTTCGGAGTAAACCGCTTCGGAGTAAACCGCTTCGGAGTAAACTGCATCGGAGTAAACTGCATCGAAGTAAACTGCATCGAAGTAAACTGCATCGGAGTAAACTGCATCGGAGTAAACTGCATCGGAGTAAACTGCATCGGAGTAAACTGCATCGAAGTAAACTGCATCGGAGTAAACTGCATCGGAGTAAACTGCATCGAAGTAAACTGCATCGGAGTAAACTGCATCGAAGTAAACTGCATCGGAGTAAACTGCATCAGAGTAAACTGCATCGGAGTAAACTGCATCGGAGTAAACTGCATCGGAGTAAACTGCATCAGAGTAAACTGCATCGAAGTAAACTGCATCATAGTAAACCGCTTCGGAGTAAACTGCATCAGAGTAAACCGCTTCGGAGTAAACTGCATCAGAGTAAACCGCTTCGGAGTAAACTGCATCAGAGTAAACCGCTTCGGAGTAAACTGCATCAGAGTAAACCGCTTCGGAGTAAACTGCATCGGAGTAAACTGCATCAGAGTAAACCGCTTCGGAGTAAACTGCATCAGAGTAAACCGCTTCGGAGTAAACTGCATCAGAGTAAACCGCTTCGGAGTAAACTGCATCAGAGTAAACCGCTTCGGAGTAAACTGCATCAGAGTAAACTGCTTCGGAGTAAACTGCATCGGAGTAAACTGCATCGGAGTAAACTGCATCGGAGTAAACTGCATCGGAGTAAACTCCTTTGAGATTTCCTCGCATGCCCCTGAGCGCTAGTATCAAACGTGACATCACTACTATTCAAGGCTGAATACACAAACAACAAACCCACATTGTGACAAAACCCAGACCTGCCAAAATGTCACGGCCAAGACCAGTTACAGCTATCGATCTGGCCTCACTGGGAAGTTACAGTTGAAGTCGGAAGTTTACATACACTTAGGTTGGAGTCATTAAAACTCGTTTTTCAATCACTCCACACATTTCTTGTTAACAAACTATCGTTTTGGCAAGTCGGTTAGGACATCTACTTTGTGCATGACACAAGTAATTTTTCCAACAATTGTTAACAGAAAGATTATTTCACTTATAATTCACTGTATCACAATTCCAATGGGTCAGAAGTTTACATACACTAAGTGGACTGTGCCTTTAAACAGCTTGGAAAATTCCAGAAAATGATGTCATGACTTTAGAAGCTTCTAATAGGCTAATTGACATAATTTGAGTCAATTGGAGGTGTACCTGTGGATGTATTTCAAGGCCTACCTTCAAACTCAGTGCCATCATGGGAAAATCAAAAGAAATCAGTCAAGACCTCAGAAAAAAAATTGTAGACCTCCACAAGTCTGGTTCATCCTTGGGAGCAATTTCCAAATGCCTGAAGGTACCACATTCATCTGTACAAACAATAGTACGCAAGTATAAACACCATGGGACCACGCAGCCGTCATACCGCTCAGGAAGGAGACGCATTCTGTCTCCTAGAGAAGAACGTACTTTGGTGTGAAAAGTGCAAATCAATCCCAGAACAGCAGCAAAGGACCTTGTGAAGATGCTGGAGGAAACAGGTACAAAAGTATCTATATCCACAGTAAAACAAGTCCTATATCGACACCTGAAAGGCTGCTCAGCAAGGAAGAAGCCACTGCTCTAAAACCGCCATAAAAAAGCCAGACTACGGTTTGCAACTGCACATGGGGACAAAGATCGTACTTTTTGGAGAAATGTCCTCTGGTCTGATTAAACAAAAATAGAACTGTTTGGCAATAATGACCATCGTTATGTTTGGAGGAAAAAGGGGGCACCTTGCAAGCCGAAGAACACCATCCCAACTGTGAAGCACGAGGGTGGCAGCATCATGCTGGATGGGAGGGACTGGTGCACTTCACAAAATAGATGGCATCATGAGGAAGGAAAATTATGTGGACATATTGAAGCAACATCTCAACACATCAGTCAGGAAGTTAAAGCTTGGTCGCAAATGGGTCTTCCAAATGGACAATGACCCCAAGCATACTTCCAAAGTTGTGACAAAATGGCTTAAGGACAACAAAGTCAAGGTATTGAAGTGGCCATCACAAAGCCCTGACCTCAATCCTGTAGAAAATGTGTGGGCAGAACTGAAAAAGTGTGTGCGAGCAAGGAGGCCTAGTTAAACAATTGAAAGTTAATCCTACCAAATACTGTATGTAAACTTCTGACCCACTGGGAATGTGATGAAAGAAATAAAAGATGAAATAAATCATTCTCTCGACTATTATTCTGACATTTCACATTCTTAAAATAAAGTGGTGATCCTAACTGACCTAAGACAGGGAATTCTTACTAGGATTAAATGTCAGGAATTGTGAGAAAACTGATTCCCCA
>LR778259.1:33994961-34021671 GCA_902810595.1 Coregonus sp. 'balchen'
TGGTGGGTGTGTGTGCGTGCGTGCGTGCGTGCGTGGTGTGTGTGTGTGTCTGTGTGCGTGCGTGTGTGTGTGTGGACAGGTGGTGAGCATCCCTGGCTTTTGTCTGTAGGCATCTGTGTGTGGTCGCAGGTCGCAGTTGTAAATGAGAACTTGTTCTCAACTGGCTTACCTGGTTAAATAAAGGTTAAATAAAATAAAATAAAAAGTGGAAAGAAACCAGCTGGAAGTTCTGCTTGCCCGAGTTAGAATATCTCATGATAAGCTGTAGACTATTTACCAAGAGAGATTTCATCTATATTTTCTTCGTAGCTGTCTATTTACCACCACAAACCGATGCTGGCACTAAGACCGCACTCAATGATCAGTATAGGGCCATGAGCAAACAAGAAAATGCTCACCCAGAGGCTGCACTCCTAGTGGCCGTTGATTTTAATGCAGGAAAACTGAAATCCGTCATACCTAATTTCTACCAGCATGACACCTGTGCAAAAACTCTAGATAACCTTTACTCTACACACAGAGACGCATACAGAGCTCTCCCTCGCCCTACATTTGACAAATCTAACCGTAACTCTATCCAGCCCATTCTTGCATAATCAATGCTTGGAGTTTGTCAGAATTTGTGGGGTTTTGTTTGTCCACCCGCCTCTTGAGGATCGACCACACGTTCTCAATGGGATTAAGGTCTGGGGAGATTCCTGGCCATGAACCCAATATGTCGATGTTTTGTTCCCCCAGCCACTTAGTTATCACTTTTGCCTTATGGCAAGGTGCTCCATCATGCTGAAAAAGGCATTGGTCGTCACCAAACTGTTCTTGGATGGTTGGGAGAAGTTGCTCTCGGAGGATGTGTTGGTACCATTCTTTATTCATGGCTGTGTTCTTAGGCTAATTTGTGAGTGAGCCCACTCCCTTGGCTGAGAAGCAACCCCACACATGAATGGTCTCTGGATGCTTTACTGTTGGCATGACACAGGACTGATGGTAGCGCTCACCTTGTCTTCTCCGGACAAGGTGTTTTCCGGATGCCCCAAACAATCGGAAAGGGGATTCATCAGAGAAAATGACTTTACCCCAGTCCTCAGCAGTCCAATCCCTGTACCTTTTACAGAATATCAGTCTGTCCCTGATGTTTTTCCTGGAGAAAAGTGGCTTATTTTCTGCCCTTCTTGGCACCAGGCCATCCTCCAAAAGTCTTTGCCTCACTGTGCGTGCAGATGCACTCAAACCTGCCTGCTGCCATTCCTGAGCAAGCTCTGTACTGGTGGTGCCCCGATCCCGCAGCTGAATCAACTTTAGGAGACGGTCCTGGCTCTTGTTGGACTTTCTTGGGCGCCCTGACCCCTTCTTCACAACAATTGAACCTCTCTCCTTGAAGTACTTGATGATCCGATAAACGGTTGATTTAGGTGCAATCTTACTAGCAGCAATATCCTTGCCTGTGAAGCCCTTTTTGTGCAAAGCAATGATGACGGCACGTGTTTCCTTGCAGGTAACCATGGTTAACAGAGGAAGAACAACGATTTCAAGCACCACCCTCCTTTTAAAGCTTCCAGTATGTTATGCTAACTCAATCAGCATGACAGAGTGATCTCCAGCCTTGTCCTCATCAACACTCTCACCTGTGTTAACGAGAGAATCACTGACATGATGGCAGCTGATGGTTGTCCTTCTGGAAGGTTCTCCCATCTCCACAGAGGAACTCTAGAGCTCTGTCCGAGTGACCCTCGGGTTCTTGGTCACCTCCCTGACCAAGGCCCTTCTCCCCCGATTGCTCAGTTTGGCTGGGCGGCAAGCTCTAGGAAGAGTCTTGGTAGTTCCAAAACATCTTCCATTTAAGAATGATGGAGGCCACTGTGTTCTTGGGGACCTTCAATGCTGCAGAAATGTTTTGGTACCCTTCCCCAGATCTGTGCCTCGACACAATCCTGTCTCGGAGCTCTACAGACAATTCCTTTTTTTTCTTCATGGCTTGGTTTTTGCGCTGACATGCACTGTCAACTGTGGGACCTTAGTGCTTCATTCTATAGCTAGAGGACTCCTGATATCTCCAGGAGTGATAAGTATACTTTTTTTTGTCTTTATCTGTTGTGGTCTAGCACTGTCTTTTTGCTAGCTAGGGCCATCTACTTAAAGTGCTGTCTGTCTTCCCAGTGACGTACTTGGTGTGTGAACTGCTGACTGCTCATAATTTGCAGATAGTTGTTGACACATCAACCAGGATCAAGGGGCACGGCAATTTGTGACTTGTTTTGGTAATCTGGCGTAGTGGTTTCACCTCTCCTAGGCAATCAGCAATCAGTACAGGGAGATTTTGCTCTCCACCTCTGCAGGGAATTAGCTATTATTGTTAGTTATTCAGTCTCCCCCCTGGTTTCTCAGCGGCAGCTGTAAGTGGCGGTCGTGTCAGTGGCGGTTTTGTTGTAAAACCACGTCTGTTTGCATTTTCTATCCCTGTTCCCACCTCTCCCTGTAGGCTTTACAGACGCTCCCCACCCCTGGGCTGCAACCCTTCTAATGTAGTGTACCCTACACGCACAACCCATGTGGAATTCCGGGTCTCTGGCAGTGTTTGGAACTGCCGATCTGCGGTCAAGAACGCTGAGTTCATCTCAGCCTATGCTGCCCCTCAGTCCCTTGACTTTTTGGGACTGAGGGGCAGCATAGGCTGAGAACGCTGCTACTCCAGCTGGTCTTTCCTCATCTGACTATGTTTTCTCTCAGATTCTGAGAGCATCTGGTTGTCGCGTTGATGGCACAGGTCTTCTCAATCTCTCAAGTGGAGATTTTCTCTTTTCTCCATCTCTCACCTGTCCATCTCCTTATTTGAATTCCATGCTGTCACTTGTTCACTCAAGCTTAACATTATTGTAATCGATCGGCCACCAGGTGCCCTTGGAGAGTTCCTCAATGAGCTTGACACCTTGATAAGCTCATTTCCTGACCATGGCTCACCGCTCTTCGTACTTGGCGACTTCAACCTCCTGACGTTTGCCTTCGATTCATTTCTTTCCAACTCTCTCTTTCCTCTCCTTGCCTCTTTTGACCTCACCTTTTTCCCAATCCCCTCCAACTCACAAGGAAGGAAATATGCTTGACCTCATCTTTACTAGAGGCTGTTCTCCTACTAATCTCACTGCAACCCCACTCCAGATCTCTGATCACTACTTTGTTTCCTTTTCTGTCTCCCTTTCCTCCAACCCTAACCACTCAGCCCCTACCCAGATGGTCATGCGCCGTCGCAATCTTCGCTCTCTCTCTCCCACTACTCTCTCCTCTTCTATCCTATCATCTCTCCCTTCTGCTAAATCCTTCTCACTTCTGTCTCCTGATTCTGCCTCTTCGACCCTACTCTCCTCCCTTTCCGCATCCTATGACTCGCACTGTCCCCTTTCCTCCCGGCCAGCTCGTCCCTCCCCTCCTGCTACGTGGCTGAGTGACTCATTGCGAGCTTACAGAACAGGGCTGTGGGCAGCTGAGCGAAAATGGAGGAGAACTAAACTTCCGGAGGACCTATCATCCTTTCACTCCCTCCTCTCTACCTTCTCTTCCTCTGTATCTGCTGCTAAAGCCACATTCTACCACTTTAAATTCCAAGCTTCTGCCTCTAACCCTAGGAAACTATTTTCCACCTTCTCCTCCCTCCTTAATCATCAACCCCCTCCCCCGCCCTCCTCCCTCTCTGCGGATAACTTTGTCAACCACTTTGAAAAAAAGGTTGACGACATCCGCTACTCATTCACTCAGCCTATTGAGTCCACTGGTCTCACTCACACAGAACTACCCTACGCTTTGACCTCTTTCTCCCCTCTCTCTCCAGATGACATCTTGCGACTAGTGAGGTCTGGCCGCCCGACAACCTGCCCGCTCGATCCCCACTTCCCTTCTCCAGACCATCTCTGAAGACCTTCTCCCATTCCTCACTTCCCTCATCAACTCATCCCTGACCACTGGCTGTATACCCTCTGACTTCAAAATGGCCTGAGTTGCTCCCTTCCTCAAGAAACCAACACTCGACTCATCTGACGTCAAAAACTATAGACCTGTATCCCTTCTTTCTTTTCTTTCCAAAAAACTTCAGCGTGCTGTCTATGATCAACTTTCTCATTATCTCGCTCAGAAATATCTTCTTGACCCTAACCAGTCAGGCTGCAAGTCTCAACGAGACTGCTCTTCTCAGTGTCATGGAGGCTCTCCGCACTGCCAAAGCTGACTCTCTCTCCTCTGTTCTCATCCTCCTAGCTGCCTTTGATGACGTGAACCATCAGATACTCCTCTCCACTCTCTCAGGGCTAAGCGTCTCAGGCTCTGCACACTCTTGGATTGCATCCTACCTGGCAGCTCACTCCTACCAGGTGACGTGGAAAGGATCTATGTCTGTACCACATGCTCTCACTACTGGTGTCCCCCAGGGCTCGGTTCTAAGCCCTCTCCTCTTCTCTCCATACACCAAGTCACTCGGCTCCGTCATATCCTCACATGGTCTCTCCTATCATTGTTATGTGGATGACACTCAACTACTTTTCTCCTTCCCCCCTTCTGACAACCCAGGTGGCGACACGCAGAGATGCAGATATCTCAACTTGGATGTCGATCCACCACCTCAAGCTCAACCTCGACAAGACGGAACTGCTCTTCCTCCTGGGGAAGGCCTGCCCGCTCAAAGACCTCTCCATCACGGTTGACAACTCCACAGTGTCGCCATCCCAGAGTTTAAAGAACCTTGGCGTGACCCTGGACCAGACCCTGTTGCTCTCTGCAAACATCAAAGCAGTGACCCGCTCCTGCAGGTTCATGCTCTACAACATCTGTAGAGTACAACCCTACCTCACACAGGAAGTGGCGCAGGTCCTAATCCAGGCACTTGTCCTCTCCCATCTGGACTAAGGCTGGTCATGGCTCACATCAACACCATTATCCCAGAAACCCTAAACCCACTCCAATTTGCATACCGCCCCAAAAGATCCACAGATGATGCAATCTCTATTGCTCTCCACACTGCCCTTTCCCACCTGGACAAGAGGAACACCTACGTGAGAATGCTATTCATTGACTACTGCTCAGCGTTCAACACCATAGTGCCCTCAAAGCTCATCACTAAGCTAAGGATCCTGGGACTAAACACCTCCCTCTGCAACTGGATCCTGGACTTCCTGACGGGCCGCCCCCAGGTGGTAAGGGTAAGTAACAACACATCTGCCACGCTGATCCTCAACACGGGGGCCCCTCAGGGGTGCGTGCTCAGTCCCCTCCTGTACTCTTTGTTCACCCATGACTGCATGGCCAGGCATGACTCCAACACCATCATTAAGTTTGCCGACGACACAACATTAGTAGGCCTGATCACCGACAACGATGAGACAGCCTATAGGGAGGAGGTCAGAGACCTGGCCATGTGGTGCCAGGACAACAACCTCTCCCTCAACGTGACCAAGACAAAGGAGATGATTGTGGACTACAGGAAAAAAAAGGACTGAGCACGCCCCCATTCTCATCGACAGGGCTGTAGTGGAACAGGTTGAGAGCTTCAAGTTCCTTGGTGTCCACATCACCAACAAACTATCATGGTCCAAACACACCAAGACAGTCATGAAGAGGGCACGACAAAGCCTATTTCCCCTCAGGAGACTGAAAAGATTTGGCATGGGTCCTCAGATCCTCAAAAAGTTCTACAGCTGCACCATCGAGAGCATATTGACTGCTTGCATCACCACCTGGTATGGCAACTGCTTGGCCTCCGACCGCAAGGCACTACAGAGGGTAGCGCGTACGGCCCAGTACATCACTGGGGCCGAGCTTCCTGCCATGCAGGACCTCTATACCAGGCGGTGTCAGAGGAAGGCCCTCAAAATTGTCAAAGGCTCCAGCCACCCTAGTCATAGACTGTTCTCTCTGCTACTGCACGGCAAGCGGTACCGGAGCGCCAAGTCTAGGTCCAAAAGGCTTCTCAACAGCTTCTACCCACAAGCCATAAGACTTCTGAACAGCTAATCATGGCTACCCGGACTATTTGCACTACCCCCCTGTATATAGCCTCCCTACTGTTATTTTATTTTACTGCTGCTCTTTAGGTATTTGCTTTGATGTTTTTACGTAACATTTTTTATATTTTACATTTTTTATTTATGCATTGTTGGTTAAGGGCCTGTAAGTAAGCATTTCACTGTAATGTCTACACCTGTTGTATTCGGCACATGCGGCAAATAAAATTTGATTTGATTCACTGCAACTCGCTGTTGGCTGGGCTCCCCGCTTGTGCCATCAAACCTCTGCAACTTATCGAGAACGCAGCAGCCCACCTGGATTTCAACCTTCCCAAGTTCTCTCATGTCACTCCGCTCCTCCGCACACTCCACTGGCTTCCAGTTGAAGCTCACATCCACTACAAGAACATGGTGCGTACCTATGGAACAGCAAGAGGAACTATCCCTCCCTACCTTCAGGCTATGCTCAAACCCTACACCCCAACATGAGCACTCCATTCTGCCACCTCAGGTCTCTTGGCCCTGCCACCCCTACGGGAGGGCAGCTCCCGCTCATCCCCGTCCAAGCTCTTCTCTGTCCTGTCCTGTCCAATGGTTGAACCAGCTTCCCCCTGAAGCTAGGACAGCAATAGCCCATAATGACAAAGCGAAAACAAGTTTTTAGAATAAAAATTAAAAAAATACTAAAATATGAAATACG
This sequence comes from Coregonus sp. 'balchen', assembly GCA_902810595.1. Taxonomy (NCBI): domain Eukaryota; kingdom Metazoa; phylum Chordata; class Actinopteri; order Salmoniformes; family Salmonidae; genus Coregonus; species Coregonus sp. 'balchen'. Next base: position 34,001,646 of record LR778259.1, read on the forward strand.
TTATTTACAGATGAAGTCAGACCCTTTGCTATGAGACTCGAAATTGAGCTCAGGTCCATCCTGTTTCCATTGATCATCCTTGAGATGTTTCTACAACTTGATTGGAGTCCACCTGTGGTAAATTCAATTGATTGGCCATGATTTGGAAAGGCACACACCTGTCCATATAAGGTCCCACAGTTGACAGTGTATGTCAGAGCAAAAACCAAGCAATGAGGTCGAAGGAATTGTCCATAGAGCTCCAAGACAGGATTGTGTGGAGGCACAGATCTGGGGAAGGGTACCAAAAAATGTCTGCTGCATTGAAGGTCCCCAAGAACACATTGGCCTCCATCATTCTTAAATGGAAGAAGTTTGGAACCACCAAGACTCTTCCTAGAGCTGGCCGCCCGGCCAAACTGTGCAATTGGGGGAGAAGGGCCTTGGTCAGGGAGGTGACCAAGAACCCGATGGTCATGAGAAACAAGATTCTCTGGTCTGATGAAACCAAGATTGAAGTCTTTGGCCTGAATGTAAGGACGGATACAGAGATCCTTGATGAAAACCTACTCCAGAGCACTCAGGACCTCAGACTGGGGCGAAGGTTCATCTTCCAACAGGACAACGACTCTAAGCACACAACCAAGACAACACAGGACTGGCTTCGGAACAAGTCTCTGAATGTCCTTGAGTGGCCCAGCCAGAGCCCAGACTTGAACCCGATCGAACATCTCTGGAGAGACCTGAAGATAGCTGTGCAGCAACGCTCCACATCCAACCTGACAGAGCTTGAGAGGATCTGCAGATAAGAATGGGAGAAACTCCCCAAATACAGGTGTGCCAAGCTTGTAGCATCATACCCAAGAAGACTCTATGCTGTAATCGATGCCAAAGGTGCTTCAACAAAGTACTGAGTAAAGGGTCTGAATACTTATGTAAATGTCATATTTCAGTTTTTTTATTTTTAATAAATTAGCAAAAATTAGTTTTTGCTTCGTCATTATGGGTTATTGTGTGTAGATTGATGAGGGGGAAAAAAACCAATTTAATCAATTTTAGAATAAAGCTGTTACCTAACAAAATGTGGGAAAGGTCAAGGGGTCTGAATACTTTCCAAAGGCGCTGTATATGTGTATTGTATTGATAGATATTGCTGCATTGTTGGAGAGCAAGAAACATAAGCATTTCACTGCACCTGTGATAACATCTGCAAGACACGACCAATAAACTTTGATTTGATTTAATTTTGAAGAGGAAACCTATTGTGCTCCTCTTGAAGTGATTTGACAAAATAGTCCAAACATACAATTCCACTGAATGGCAGTTTGGATTTGAACAGAGCCCTGTGGGTTTGTACTTCAAATGGGGCAAAATAAGAGTTTGATCTGATCCCTCTGGGTCCTGGTCCTGGTCAAAAATAGTGTACAACATAGGGAATAGGGTGCCATTTGGGACAAAGCCTTTGCCTCTCCTTTGAGAAGTCTGTCCTGTACTGTCCCTTTAAGGAGTAGTAATCTGCTAATAGGATTGGGATGAGTAGGTCATTTATTTATTTCCTACACTACCGGTCTAAAACTACGTTTTAGAACACCTACTCCCGAACTCAACCAAATTGAGATGGATTGGGATGAGTAGGACCGCAGAGTGAAGGAAAAGCAGCCAACAAGGGCTCAGCATATGTGGGAACTCCTTCTAGACTGTTTGGGAAAGCATTCCAGGTGAAGCTGGTTGAGAGAATGCCAAGAGTGTGCAAAGCTGTCATCACGATCATCTCCTTTGTCCTGCTCATGTTGAGGGAGAGGTTGTTGTCCTGTCACCACACTGCCAGGTCTCTGACCTCCTCCCTATAGGCTGTCTCATCGTTGTCAGTGATCAGACTTACCAGTGTTCTGTCGTCAGCAAACTTAATGATGGTGTTGGAGTCGTGCTTGGCCATTCAGTCGTGGGTGAACAGGGAGTACAGGAGGGGACTAAGCGTGCACCCCTGAGGGGCCCCCGTGTTGAAGATGTGTTGTTACCTACCTTTGCCACCTGGGGGCGGCCCGTCAGGAAGTCCAGGATCCTGTTGCAGAGGGAGGTCTTTAGTCCCAGGGTCCTTAGCTTAGTGATGAGCTTTATGGGCACTATGGTGTTGAACGCTGAGCTGTAGTCAACGAGCAGCATTCTCACATAGGTGTTCCTTTTGTCCAGGTGGGAAAGGGCAGTGTGGAGTGCTGTTAAGATTGTGTAATCTTTGGATCTGTTGGGGCGGTATGTGAATTGGAGTGGGTCTAGGGTTTCCGGGATGATGGTGTTGATGTGAGCCATGACCAGCCTTTCAAAGCACTTCAGTGCTACGGGCGGTAGTCATTTAGGCAGGTTACCTTCACTTTCTTGGGCACAGGGACTATGGTGGTCTGCTTGAAACATGTAGGTATTACAGACTCGGTCAGGGAGATGTTGAAAATGAAGATACTTGCCAGTTGGTCTGCGCATGCTCTGAGCACACGTCCTGGTAATCCGTCTGGCCCCGCGGCCTTGTGAATGTTGACCTGTTTAAAGGTCTTGCTCTCATCGGCTACGGAGAGCGTGATCACACAGTCGTCCGGAACAGCTGGTGCTCTCATGCATGCTTCAGTGTTGCTTGCCTCGAAGCGAGCATAAAAGGCATTCAGCCCGTCTGGTAGGCTTGCGACACTGGGCAGCTTGCGGCTGGGTTTCCCTCTGTTGTCCGTAATAGTTTGCAAGTCCTGCCACATCCGACGAGCATCAGAGCCGGTGTAGTAGGATTAAAGTTGAGTCCTGTATTGATGTTTTGCCTGTTTGATGGTTCGTCTGAGGGCATAGCGGGATTTCTTATAAGCGTCCCTGTGATGAGTACTGAGTATACGAAGAGGCAGGACGCAGACGCAGGAATTAACAAGGACAATGTTTACTTAACAATGACAAAGAGAAATAACAAAGATATAGAGTAATAGACACGAAGCTAAACAATCACATACAACATCTTCCGGAACAGTCCAGGGCTAAATAGGGGTGGCTCAGTAGACCGGTGAATCAGAGCGCCGGAAGGAGATATGACAGTCCCGATTAGTGTCCCGCTCCTTGAAAAGCGGCAGCTCTAGCCTTTAGCTCGGTGCGGATGTTGCCTGTAATCCATGGCTTCTGGTTGGGATATGTACGTACGTTCACTGTGGGGACGACGTTGTCGATGCACTTATTGATGAAGCCGGTGACTGAGGTGGTATACCCCTCAATGCCATTGGAAGAATCCCGGAAACATTTTCCAGTCTGTGCTAGCAAAACAGTCCTGTAGCGTAGCATCTGCGTCATCTGTCCACTTCCGTATTGAGCGAGTCACTGGTACTTCCTGCTTTAGTTTTTGTTTGTAAGCAGGAATCAGGAGGATAGAATTATGGTCAGATTTGCCAAATGGAGGGCAATTGAGAGCTTTGTACGAGTCTCTGTGTGTGGAGTAAAGGTGGTCTAGAGTTTTTTTTTCCCTCTGGTTGCAGATTTAACATGCTGGTAGAAATTAGATAGAACTGATTTAAGTTTCCCTGCATTAAAGTCCCCTGCCACTAGGAGCGCTGCCTCTGGATGAGCGTTTTCCTGTTTAGTTATGGCCTTATACAGCTCATTGAGTGCAATCTTAATGCCTGCATTGGTTTGTGGTGGTAAATAGATGGCTACGAAAAATATAGGTAGATGGTAGATAGTGTGGTCTACAGCTTATCATGAGGTACTCTACCTCAGGCGAGCAATACCTCGAGACTACCTTAATATTACACATCGCGCACCAGACAAATAGACCCACACCCCCACCCTTCGTCTTACCAGACTTATCTGTTCTGTCCTGCCGATGCACAGAAAACCCAGACAACTGTATGTTATCCATGTCGTTAGTCAGCCACGACTCGGTGGAACATAAGATATTACAGTTTTTAATGTCCCATTGGTAGGATAGTCTCGAAACGGAGCTCAGCCAGTTTATTCTCCAGTGATTGCATGTTGGCTAATAGAACGGATGGTAGAGGCCGACAAATTCTCACAAGGCACCCTGACAGTGTGTATGTTATGTGTGTTTGTACAATAGCAGGGGGTGTAAAGCCATAACATATACGTTTTTCCAGCAGCATACTAAGATCAATAATGTAAAAAGCCTCACTGAAGTCTAACAAAACAGCCCCCACAATCTTTTTATTATACATTTCTCTCAGCCAGTCATCAGTCACTTGTGTAGGTGCCATGCATGTTGAATGCCCTTCTCTATAAGCGTGCTGAAAGTGTGTTGTTAATATATCTACTGTAAAATAGCATTGTGTCTGGTCAAACAAATTTTTTCCCAAAAGTTTACTTAGGGTTGGTAACAGGCTGATTGGTCGGCTATTTGAGCCAGTAAAAGGGTGCTTTACTATTCTTGGGTAGCGGAATTACGTTTTCTTCCCTCCAGGCCTGAGAGCACACAATATTTTGTAAGATTGAAGAGATGGCAAATAGGAGTGGCAATATCGTCTCATCTCTTGGCATGTCCAGCCCATTCATTGTATCAGCCAATCATGTCTAGCGGGAAGGTTCCTGTCTTTTTCCGTGGCTAAACCAATACTAGGCTCGTAATTTAACAATTATATTCGGATTTGCAGATGGAATACAAGTTTGTTATTAAACTCTTAAAGATCAGACCCTTTTTTTCAATTTTCACCTAAAATGACAAACCTGAAGCAAGGATATGCATATTCTGGATATCATTTGAAAGGAAACACTTTGAAGTTTGTGGAAATGTCAAATTAATGTAGGAGAATATAACACATTAGATCTGGTAAAAGATAATACAAACAAAAAAACATGCATTTTCTATTTTTTGTTTTGTTGCATCATCTTTGAAACGCAAGAGAAAGGCCAGACAGTGATGTAGGATTCTAGATGTAATTTAGATGTTGTCCACCAGATGGCAGCAGTGTGTGTGCAAAGCTTCGGACTGATCCAGTGAATAATTACATCACTACACAATATTTTGTATGAAGTCTGCCAGGAGTTTTCCCAAATGTGCCGAAATGGTTTTCAAGTACATAACTATAGAGAACGTACAAAAATGCTGACCTGGAGACCCATGGGGCGGCGCACAATTGTCCCAGCGTCGTCTAGGGTAGGTTAGGGGAGGGAATGGCCGGCAGGGATGCAGCTCAGTTGGTAGAGCATGGCGTTTGCAACGCCAGGGTTGTGGGTTCGATTCCCATGGGGGGGTATGAATTAATAAATAATAATAATGTATGCACTCACTAACTGTAAGTCGCTCTGGATAAGAGCGTCTGCTAAATGACTAAAATGTAAGTGTGTGTGTGGAGAGTCGGTGTAGTATGTGTGGGTAGAGTCCAGTGTAGTATGTGTGGGTGGAGTCCAGTGTAGTATGTGTGGGTAGAGTCCAGTGTAGTATGTGTGGGTGGAGTCCAGTGTAGTATGTGTGGGTAGAGTCCAGTGTAGTATGTGTGGGTGGAGTCCAGTGTAGTATGTGTGGGTAGAGTCCAGTGTAGTATGTGTGGGTAGAGTCCAGTGTGGGTAGAGTCCAGTGTAGTATGTGTGGGTAGAGTCCAGTGTAGTATGTGTGGGTAGAGTCCACTGTAGTATGTGTGGGTGGAGTCCAGTGTAGTATGTGTGGGTGGAGTCCAGTGTAGTATGTGTGGGTAGAGTCCAGTGTAGTATGTGTGGGTAGAGTCCAGTGTAGTATGTGTGGGTAGAGTCCAGTGTGGGTAGAGTCCAGTGTAGTATGTGTGGGTAGAGTCCAGTGTGAGTATGTGTGGGGTAGAGTCCAGTGTAGTATGTGTGGGTAGAGTCCGTGTAGTATGTGTGGGGTAGAGTCCAGTGGGGTAGAGTCCATGTAGTATGTGTTGGGTAGAGTCCAGTGTATATGTGTGGGTAGAGTCCAGTGTAGTATGTGTGGGTAGAGTCCAGTGTGGGTAGAGTCCAGTGTTAGTATGTGTGGGTAGAGTCCAGTGTAGTATGTGGTGGGTGGAGTCCAGTGTAGTATGTGTGGGTAGAGTCCAGTGTAGTAGTAGTGTGGGTAGAGTCCAGTGTAGTATGTGTGGGTAGAGTCCAGTGTAGTATGGTGGTGGGTAGAGTCCAGTGTAGTATGTGTGGGGTAGCAGGTCCAGTGTAGTATGTGTGGGTTAGAGTCCCAGTATGTGTGGGTAGAGGTCCAGTGTTTATGGTAGTATGTGTGGGTAGAGTCCATTGTGGGTAGAGTCCCAGTGGTAGTATGTGTGGGTAGAGTCCAGTGTAGTATTTGTGGGTGGAGTCCAGTGTAGTATGTGTGGGTAGAGTCCAGTGTAGTATGTGTGGGTAGAGTCCAGTGTAGTATGTGTGGGTAGAGTCCAGTGTAGTATGTGTGGGTAGAGTCCAGTGTAGTATGTGTGGGTAGAGTCCAGTGTAGTATGTGTGGGTAGAGTCCCAGTGTAGTATGTGTGGGTAGAAGTCCAGTGTGGGTAGATTCCAGTGTCGTATGTGTGGGGAGAGTCCAGTGTAGTATGTGTGGGTAGAGTCCAGTGTAGTATGTGTGGGTAGAGTCCAGTGTGGGTAGAGTCCAGTGTAGTATGTGTGGGTAGAGTCCAGTGTAGTATGTGTGGGTGGAGTCCAGTGTAGTATGTGTGGGTGGAGTCCAGTGTAGTATGTGTGGGTGGAGTCCAGTGTAGTATGTGTGGGTAGAGTCCAGTGTGGGTAGAGTCCAGTGTAGTATGTGTGGGTAGAGTCCAGTGTAGTATGTGTGGGTAGAGTCCAGTGTAGTATGTGTGGGTAGAGACCAGTGTGGGTAGAGTCCAGTGTGGGTAGAGTCCAGTGTAGTATGTGTGGGTAGAGTCCAGTGTAGTATGTGTGGGTAGAGTCCAGTGTAGTATGTGTGGGTGGAGTCCAGTGTAGTATGTGTGGGTAGAGTCCAGTGTAGTATGTGTGGGTAGAGTCCAGTGTGGGTAGAGTCCAGTGTAGTATGTGTGGGTGGAGTCCAGTGAGTGTGCAAGAGAATCAGTGCAAATAAAAGGGGCCCAATGCGAGAAGGCAGGGTAGCCATTTAAATAACTGTTCAGCAGTCTTATGATTTACATATAAGTCATTTAGCAGACGCTCTTATCCAGAGCGACTTACAGTCAGTGAGTGCATACATTATTTTTTTATACTGTCCCCCTGTGGGAATCGAACCCACAACCCTGGCAATGCAAACGCCATGCTCTACCAACTGAGCAACATCCCTGCCGGCCATTCCCTACCCTGGGCCAATTGTGCGCCGCCCCATGGGTCTCCCGGTCGCGGCCGGCTACGACAGAGCCTGGATTCGAACCAGGATATCTAGTGGCGCAGCTAGCACTGCGATGCAGTGCCTTAGACCACTGCGCCACTCGGGAGCTTGAGGGTAGAAGTTATTCAGGAGTCTTTTGGACCTAGACTTGGCGCTCTGGCACCGCTTGCTGTGCGGTAGCAGAGAGAACAATCTCTGATTTGGGTGGCTGGAGTCTTTGACAATTCTTAGGGCCTTCCTCTGACACCGCCTGGTATAGAGGTCCTGGATGGCAGGGAGCTCAGCCCCAGTGATGTACTGGGCCGTATTCACTACCCTCTGTAACGCCTTGGAGTCGGATGTCAAGCAGTTGCCCTACCAAGCGGTGATGAAGCAAGTCAAGATGCTCTCAATGGTTCAGCTGTATAACTTTTTGAGGATCTGAGGGCCCATGACAAATCCTTTTAGACTCCTGATTGGGAAGAGGTTGTTGTGCCCTCTTCCCGACTGTGTTGGTGTGTTTGGACCATGATAGGTCCTTAGTGGTGTGGACACAGAGGAACTTGAAGCTCTGGACCCGCTCCACTACAGCCCCGTCGATGTGAATGGGAGAGTGCTCAGCCCTCCATTTCCTGTAGTCCACAATCAGCTCCTTTGTCTTGCTGACGTTGAGGGAGAGGTCTCTGACCTCCTCCCTATAGGCTGTCTCATCGTCGTAGTCAATAAACAGTATTCTCACGTAGGTGTTCCTTTTGTCCAGGTTGGAAAGGGCAATGTGGAGTGCAATAGAGATTGCGTCATCTGTGGATCTGTTGGGGCGGTATGCGAATTGGAGTCGATCCAGGGTGTCTGGGATGATGGTGCTGATGTGAGCCATTACCAGGCTTTCAAATCATTTCATGGCTACAGATGTGAGTGCTACGGGGCAATAGTCATTTAGAAATGTTACCTTGGTGTTCTTAGGCACAGGGACTATGGTGGTCTGCTTGAAACATGTAGGTATTACAGACCGGGTCAGGGAGAGTCAGGGTTAGTAAGATGGTTAGTTAGGGTTAGTAAGATGGTTAGTAAGGGTTAGTTAGGGTTAGTAAGATGGTTAGTAAGGGTTAGTAAGATGGTTAGTAAGGGTTAGTTAGGGTTTGCAAGATGGTTAGTAAGGGTTAGTAAGATGTTTAGTTAGGGTTAGTAAGGGTTAGTTAGGGTTAGTTAGGGTTAGTTTGGGTTAGTAAGATGGTTAGTAAGGGTTAGTTAGGGTTAGTAAGATGATTAGTAAGATGGTTAGTAAGTGTTAGTAAGATGGTTAGTTAGTGTTAGTTAGGGTTAGTTAGGGTTAGTTAGGGTTAGTAAGATGGTTAGTAAGGGTTAGTTAGGGTTAGTAAGATGGTTAGTTAGGGTTAGTAAGATGGTTAGTTAGGGTTAGTAAGATGGTTAGTAATGATTAGTTAGTGTTAGTAAGGGAGATAGCAAGGCCTTCTGTGAGGCCACAGTTTCACATCCAGTCAGCTAGGAAGGAAGGATCCATCCAGTCAGCTAGGAAGGAAGGATCCATCCAGTCAGCTAGGAAGGAAGGATCCATCCAGTCAGCTGGGAAGGAAGGATCCATCCAGTCAGCTGGGAAGGACGGATCCATCCAGTCAGCTAGGAAGGAAGGATCCATCCAGTCAGCTAGGAAGGAAGGATCCCTCCAGTCAGCAAGGAAGGAAGGATCCATCCAGTCAGCTAGGAAGGAAGGATCCATCCAGTCAGCTAGGAGGAAGGATCCATCCAGTCAGTAGGAAGGAAGGATCCCTCCCAGTCAGAAGGAAGGAAGGATCCCATCCAGTCAGCTAGGAAGGAAGGATCCATCCAGTCAGCTAGGAAGGAAGGATCCCTCCAGTCAGCTGGGAAGGAAGGATCCATCCAGTCAGCTAGGAAGGAAGGATCCATCCAGTCAGCTAGGAAGGAAGGATCCATCCAGTCAGCTAGGAAGGAAGGATCCCTCCAGTCAGCTGGGAAGGACGGATCCATCCAGTCAGCTAGGAAGGAAGGATCCATCCAGTTAGCTAGGAAGGAAGGATCCCTCCAGTCAGCTGGGAAGGACAGATCCATCCAGTCAGCTAGGAAGGAAGGATCCATCCAGTCAGCTAGGAAGGACGGATCCATCCAGTCAGCTAGGAAGGACGGATCCATCCAGTCAGCTAGGAAGGACGGATCCATCCAGTCAGCTAGGAAGGACGGATCAAGGACCGCTACTTTATTGCCCCGGTTATTGCTAGAAAGACTAATGTGTGTTTGTACAAAAAAAAGTTGTAAAACATTTGCAGGATTACAAATGACAAGATTCCATCACTTTTATATGTGTTTCTGTATTGTATTTATGAAAGGATGGACAGATGTAATGTACTTGGTAAGATATAATCAAAATTAAAAGAAATGTTAATGGAAAAGTTAGCTAAACAAATGGGTAAATGTTTTGATAATAATTCTTACTGTGGAAAACAAACGTTTGACAAACCCCCAAGTTACCATGCCCAACCCCGTCCCAATTCAGAGCCCCCAAATCCCACGGGCCCTCCAAAAAAGGGGAGGGGGAAAAGCATTTTTTTTGGGACGGGCCTTTGTTTTTTGGAGCCCCGCCTAGCATTTTAAAAGAGAGACACAGGGGAAGTATTACTTCCCTTTTCCCTGAATAAAGTCTTTCCAAAAAATTTTTTTTTGGGAAGGGGGAGGGGAAAAAAGGAAAGGGGAGCGAAAGGAGCGGAGAGGGGAGCGGGAGGGGAGCGGAGGAGAGGAGAGAGGGAAAAAGAGGAAAAGAGAGGGGAAGAAGGGGGAAAAGGGGAAAAGGAAAAGAGGGAAGGAGAGAGGGGAAAGGAGGGAGGAGAGAGAGAAAAAAGAGAGAAAAGGGAAGGGGAGAGAAAAGAGAGGGGAAAAAGGAGAGGAGAGAAAGAGAGAGAGAAAGGGGAAAAGAGAGGGGAAAGGGGAGAGAAAAGGAAAAGAGAGAGAGAGAAGAGAGGGGGGACAACAAAAGAACAGAGAAAAGGGGGAAGAGAAAAGAAAAGGAAAAAAGAAGAAAGAAAAGAGGAAATAAAAAAAAAGGAAAAAAAAAAATTTTAAACCAAAAGAAAAAAATTAAAAAAAGTCCGCTATTTTCCCCTCTCTCGCTCTCTCTCTCTCCTCTCTTTTTCTTCCTCTGTTTCCCTCCTCCTCCCTCCTTCTCCCTCCTCCTCCCTCCTTCTCTACTCGTTAAAAACCCTCCCGGCCTAGCTTCCTTGCATGTCAGTCGATCATCGCTTCAACTTGACATCCTGACCCGAACATTACATTTATTGATCTTCATTTTATTTGGATGTAAGGAGCTCTTTGCTCTTTTAAATTAATCCAGGTTAATAAGGCCTAGACCTCCGCCCCCCCCCCCCCAGCATGAATAGGGCTCTCTGTTAGTCTCATCCTATCCAGGGCCCCAGCCGGCTGCGGCTCGGCCACCCAGCTTCATGGGAATCTGCAGTGAATTACAAAATCTGTCAATGGTAGGGAGAAGAGGGCGAGGAATTGAGGGGACGGAGTGAGCGGCCGGGCCGGTGTAGATATGCCGTGTCGCTCTACCTGTAAAAGAAGTACTCTTTTGTCCATTATCTCCCCTGTCGGTCGGCTTACCTAGACAGGGTCAAGCTGGAGGTCAATAGCATGGCCAGCAGGCCGCTTCATGACTGACTGGCTGGGTGAGGGGGGGCGCGAGGGTGAGGGTGGTGAGGTTGTTAACAGAGAGGCTGCAGAGAGAGAGAGAGAGAGAGGGGAGCTATTGTTAACAGAGAGGCTGCAGAGAGAGAGAGATAGAGGGGAAGAGAGAGATTTCATCCTCCCATGCCACTCTTCAGGAAATAGATATTTAAAAGTGTAGCTTGATATATGTAGAGAGAGAGAGAGAGAGAGAGAGAGAAAGAGAGAGATAGACAGAGAGAGAGAGAGGTAGTAAAAGTGCTTTAGCAGCCAGTCAGTCAGCCAGTCAGCCAGTCAGCCAGTCAGTCAGCCAGTCAGCCAGTCAATCAGCCAGTCAGCCAGTCAATCAGCCAATCAGCCAGTCAGTCACCAGTCAACCAGTCAGCCAGTCAGTCAGCCAGTCTGTCAGTCAGTCAGTCACCAAATTTGCCTGTGCATGTCAATCGCTCCCTCCATAATAACACAAATAGTAGAAATCATTGTAAAATTGTAGGAAAGTTTGGCTGTCTTGCCAAGGTAATAACAACATTTTATTCAGACAGGATCAGCATTCTTTTTCTTAATCCTCTAGCCGCTGCTTGCTGTGAGTCAAAAGAAAGGTATTTCTGTTTGTGTAGTTTTAAGACGAGCAAATGGAAAGACAACAACATATTTTAAATGTTAGGCTACATACTTTATGATTTGGATTAATTGCTGAAGAAAAACATGAATTAAATATTATGATTCATGATGTTTAATGTTAAACGACAGATGCCTTTCACGTGCGTGCGTGTGTAACATAATTTGTATGATTCCACTGCGGCTTGTTCTAGATCATCTTTAGGTAGAAGAAAAGAGGAAGTGTTTTGAGGCAGTGTTTTGAGGCAGTGTTTTGAGGCAGTGTTTTGACATGCTGCCCCTGTTTAGTCAGAGAGATTTGAATAGTGTTTGAGCAGCATGTAAATAAACTGTGTGTGTGTGTGTGTCTGTGTGTGTGTGTGTGTGTGTCTGTGTGTGTGTGTGTGTGTGTGTGTGTGTGTGTGTGTGTCTGTGTCTGTGTGTGTGTGTGTGTGTGTGTGTGTGTGTGTGTGTGTGTGTGTGTGTGTGTGTGTGTGTGTGTGTGTGTGTGTGTGTGTGTGTGTGTGTGTATGTATGTGGGTGTGCTTGTGTTCATGTTCTGAGAAGAACACGAAGAGACATGACAGGTGCTACTGCTGTGTACCTACCTGTCCAGGTAGACCCCCTCCAGGTGAGTGTCTACTCACAAAGATCCACTCTCTATGTTACTGTTTATCTTTCCCCAGGTAATACATTCACATTTAGTTGGATCATTTTTGTCTTTGGATTCTGTAAGGGGTGAGTGGGAGAGAGAGATGAATGAGAGAGGACACTGAGGAGAGGAGAGGATTAGCCTTATTTGACTGGATATTTTCAAACCAGTCAAGCATTTGTCAACAACCCCAACAACCGAAACAGACAGCTTTACGTTTGTTCTACCCAGCGCAAACCTGACTGCTAATTAAACAATACTGAACCGCTTACTGCACTGTGTGTGTATGTGTGTGTGTGTGTGTGTGTGTGTGTGTGTGTGTGTGTGTGTGTGTGTTGTCCAAAACTGATGATTTATTTCTGCAAACAAAGCAAACACAAATGTATTGTAGGGAGTCGAGTCACTCAGAAGAAACATCATCACGTTAAATACAACCATGCCTGCCGCTCGGCCAGGGAGCTCCAACCAAACACTAACTCTGGTTCCAAATGGCACCCTGTTCCCTACATAGTACACTCCATTTGACCAGAGTCCGGTGGGCCCCGGTCAAAAGTAGAGCACTACATAGGGAATAGGGTGCCATTTGGAACGCAGCCAAACGCTACGCTAATCGTGCATTGGTCTATTCATGACGTAGCCCCTTTACGCCCTTCAGCCCTCCGTTCTTGGAAAACTATGATGTCACTGCATTCACTGACTGCCTCAGGAGAGTGGAGGGAGGGAGGGTAGGAGATATAGAGGGAGGGAGGGAGGGAGGGAGGGAGGGAGGGAGGGAGGGAGGGAGGGAGGGAGGGAGGGAGGGAGGGAGGGAGGGAGGGATGGAAGGGAACATGTTGGCCAAGCAGATCACCTGCTGCTCAACCAAAATAGGACACAACTTGAGATTCAATTTTATCTGCGGGCTGGCTGGGGCCGGGTAGGGCTGGGGGCTAATGAGTCTCAAATGACACCCTACATCAGGGCTCTCCAACCATGTTCCTGGAGAGCTACCGTCCTGTAGGTTTTCACTCCAACACTAATTTAGCACACTTGATTCTAATAATTAGCTGGTTGATAAACTGAATCTAGGTTAGTTACAACTGGGATTGGCGAGAGAACCTACAGGAAGGTTGGAGAGCCCTGCCCTACATTTGCCCAGAACCCTATGGAACCTGGTCAAATGAAGTGCACTACACAGGGCAGGGTTCTTCAATTCCGGTCCTGGAGGGCCGAAACACCTCTGTTTTTTCATCCTCTCCTTCTAATCAGGGGCTAATTCAGACCTGGGACACCAGGTGAGTGCAATTAACTACCAGGTAGAAATAAAAAACAGAAGTGTTTCGGCAATCCAGGACCGGAATTGAAGAACCCTGACATAGGGAATAGGTTGCATTTTGGACTAAGAGACAGGGGCGACAGCGTCAGGACAGGGGTGCAGTGACTGACGATGACTGATGATGATTATCCTCCTATACCTCTCTACGTTCCACACATTATCCAAAACATGACATCATCCCAAACACAACAACAAAGAAAATCAAGACAGAAAACACAGAAACAGAATATATTTTCCATGGAAAAGCCCCTTCCTTCTCACTAAAGTGTGTGTTGTTGAAATCTCCTGCCTGTCATTGACCAGACACAGATTCACTTAATCTGTTGTAACCCTAGATTAAAGAACATAATCAAAAGATTACGACTCAAATAATCACAACGTGCAATAAACAAAATATTGTAGAGAGAGAAACGAAAGGAAAAATATATTAATGTGAATACTACAGAGGGTGCGTCGCAAATGGCACCCTAATCCCTACTCAGTGCACTACCTTTGACAAGAGCCCTATGGACCCTGGTCAAGAGTAGTGCACTATATAGGGAATAGGGTGCCATTTGAGATACAACCTTTTCAGATTGAGTCCCTTCCCTTGCATTCATATTCTTACTCCATCCTGCATTCAATTTACGACGCACTCCACTGCCATATTAAAACAGAATAAACCAAAAACAAATAATTGTTTTTGTTTCTTCCCTGGAAGTGTAGCTCTTTGAAATACAAACCAGACGCTCTCATACTTCAATGTTGGCACTGTGAAATCTAAAGTGACAAAGCTTCACTTGTCCCTTCTCTCTTCCTCAGGCCCATTCTCCCTCTCTCCTCTAAACTGCTACCCAGTGCAGATGTTTCAGTTATTTACCATATGGAAAATATACTGGTGCTTTTTTTTCTGCTGCTTAATGCGTGGTGGCGTCTCAGTGCTGTAATTAGGGTGTTCCATGAAGACATGTTAGCTCTAGAAGGTCCTGTTACATCTAACCTCAACCCCAGGTCCTCCACAGACATAATACACAACCCTCCATAGAGAGACACAATATACAAACCTCCGTATAGAGACATGATACATAACCCTCCATATAGAGAGACCGAAGGCTAATTCCATCAGCACATCCATACAGATATTTTTGGAACAATCAACCCCTGCTTTCTAAAAAACACATTGTCTGAGTCCCAAATGACACCCAGTTTACCAGCTCACCCTGCACTATTAGCTCAAACATAAATATCACTGTCATGTCTACCTCTATAAGTCTCCCAGTAAAGCAATGAAAACAATCACGAATCCCAGAAAAGTGCAAACAATTTGTTAAAAATTAACATATGTACTCTTAAGAAACAAGGTTCATGAAATCGATAACTTGCTAGTAACAGATGACATTCATATACTAACTATCTCTGAAACTCACTTAGATAATACCTTTGATGATACAGTGGTAGCAATACATGGTTACAACATCTATAGAATAGACAGAAATGCCAATGGGGGTGGTGTTGCTGTTTATATTCAGAGTCCACATTCCATGGCTTAGAGAGGACTATGTCAAATACTGTTGAGGTAATATGGCTACAGGTTCACCTGCCTCACCTAAAGCTCATTCTTGTGGGGAAGCTTCTATAGACCACCAAGTGCTAACAGTCAGTATCTGGATAATATGCGTGAAATGCTTGATAATGTATGTGATATCAACAGAGAGGTATATTTTCTGGGTAATTTAAATATTGACTGTCTTTCATCAAGCTGCCCACTCAAGAAAAAGCTTCAAACTGTAACCGGTGCCTGCAACCTGGTTCAGGTTATCAGTCAACCTACCAGGGTAGTTACAAACAGTCACAGGAATGAAATCATCCACATGTATTGATCACACCTTTACTAATGCTGCAGAAATCTGCTCTAAAGCTGTATCCACATCCTTCGGATGTAGTGATCATAATATAGTAGCCGTATCTGGGAAAACCAAAGTTCCAAAAGCTGGTCCTAATATTGTGTATAAGAGGTCATAAATACATACAATACATGTTGTAGTGATCCTATGTTGAAGATGTAAATAATATTTTCTGGTCTGTGGTGTGTAATGAGGTCTGTGGTGTGTAATGAGGTCTGTGGTGTGTAATGAGGTCTTGCGGTGTGTAATGAGGTCTGCGGGGGTTGTGTGTAATGAGGTCGTGTGTTGTGTGTTGTAATGAGGTCTGTGGTGTGTAATGAGGTCTGCAGTGTGTAATGAGGTCTGCGGTGTGTAATGAGGTCTGCGGTGTGTAATGAGGTCTGCGGTGTGTAATGAGGTCTGCAGTGTGTAATGAGGTCTGCGTTGTGTAATGAGGTCTTTGGTGTGTAATGAGTATGCTGTGTGTTGTAATGAGGTCTGTGGTGTGTATAATGAGGTCGTGTGTTGTAATGAGGTCTGTGGTGTGTAATGAGGTCTGCGGTGTGTAATAAGGTCTGCGTGTGTAATGAGGTCTGTGGTGTGTAATAGAGGTCTGTGGTGTGTAATGAGGTTCGTGGTGTGTAATGAGGTCTGCTGGTGTGTAATGATGTCTGTGGTGTGTAATGAGGTCTGTGGTGTGTAATGAGGTCTGGCGGTTATGTAATGAGGTCTGCGGTATGTAATGAGGTCTGTGGTGTGTAATGAGGTCTGTGGTGTGTAATGAGGTCTGTGGTGTGTAATGAGGAACAACCAGACGCTGCGCTTGACACATTTATGAAATTGCTTATTCCAGTTACTAATAAGCAATGACTGTAAAAACTGTTAAATGCCAATGGATTGATGAGGAATTTAAAAATGGAATGGTTGAGAGGGATGAGGCAAAAAGATTGGCAAATAAGTCTGGCTGCACAGCCGAATGGCAAACGTACTGTAAATTGAGAAATTGTGACCAAACTAAACAAAAAGCAGAAGAAACTGTATTATGAAACAAAGATAAATTGTTTAAAGAATAATAGTAAAAAGCTTTGGAGCAGCTTAAATGACATTTTGGGCAAAAAGGCAAACTCGACTACATCATTCATTAAATCAGATGGCTCATTCATCACAAAACCCACTGATATTGACAACTACTTTAATGATTTTTCTATTGGCAAGATTAGTAAATTTAGGCATGACAACAACAAATTCTGAACCTACACACTCAACATAACTGACCAAATTATGAAAGGCAAGCATTGTACTTTTGAATTCCGTAAAGTGAGTGTGGAAGAGGTGAAATAATTATTGTTGTCTATCAATAATGACAAGCCACCTGGATCTGACAACTTGGATGGAAAATTACTGGGGCATGATAGCGGACGATATTGCCACTCCTATTTGCCATCTCTTCAATCTAAGCCTACTAGAAAGTGTGTGCCCTCAGGTCTGGAGGGAAGCAAACGTCATTCCGCTACCCAAGAATAGCAAAGCACCCTTTACTGGCTCAAATAGCCAACCAATCAGCATGTTACCAACCCTTAGTAAACCTTTGGAAAAAATGGTGTTTGACCAGATACAATGCTATTTGACAGTAAACAAATTAACAACAGACTTTCAGCATGCTTAAATGGAAGGGCATTCAACATGTACGGCAGACATTAATAATAATACGATTGTGGGAGCTGTTTTGTTAGGCTTCAGTGCAGCTTTTGACATTAGATCAGAATCTGCTGCTGGAAAACGTATGTGTTATGGCTTTACATCCCCTGCTATATTGTGCATCGAGAGTTACCTGTCTAACAGAACACAGAGGGTGTTCTTTAATGGAAGCCTCTCCAACATAATCCAGGTAGAGTCAGGCATTCCACAGGGCAGCTGTCTAGGCCCCTTACTTTTTTCAATATTTACTAATGACCTGCCATTGGCTTTGAGTAAAGCCAGTGTGTCTATGTATGCTGATGACTCAACACTATACACGTCAGCTACCACAGCGACGGAAATCACTGCAACACTTAACAAAGAGCTGCAGGCAGTTTCAGAGTGGATGGCAAGAAATAAGCTTGTACCTAAATATTTCTAAAACTAAAATCATTGTATTTGGGATAAATCATTCACTAAACCCTAAACCTCAACTAAATGTTGTAATGAATAATATGGAAATTGAACAAGTTCAGGAGACTAAACTGCTTTGTGTAACCCTGGATTGTAAACTGTCATGGTCAAAACATATTGATGCAACGGTAGCTAAAATGGGGAGAGGTCTGTCCATAATAAAATGCTTCTCTGCTTTTTTGACATTGCTATCAACAAGGCAGATCCTATAGGCCCTAGTTTTGTCACACTTGGACTACTGTCCAGACATAGGCAAATTACAAATGGCCCAGAACAGAGCAGCACGGCTGCCCTTAAATCTACATGGAGAGACAACATTAATAATATGCATGTCAAACTCTCCTGGCTCAAAGTAGTGGAGAGATTGACTGCATCACTGCTTGTCTTTCTGAGAGGTATTGACATGTTGAAATCATTGAGCTGTCTGTTCAAACAGCTAACCCACAGCTCAGACACCCATGCATTCCCCACAAGACATGCCACCGGAGGTCTCTTCACAGTCCACAAGGCCAGAACAGACTACGGGAGGCTCACAGTACTACATAGAGCCATGAACTCTATTCCACATCAAGTAACTCAGTCAAGCAGTAGAATCAGATTAAAGAAACAGATAAAACTACACCTTATGGAACAGCGGGGAATGTGAAGGGACCCCCACACACAGGCTAACACACATACATTTGAATCTAATATTGTTATTTTGCTGTATTATTGATTTTGTATTGTAGATATGTTATGGTAGATCAGTGTGTAATAATGTGTTGTGTTATGTATTGTTTTATTGTAATGCAATTGTGATTGGACCCCAGGAAGAGTAGCTGTTGCCTTGGCAGCAGCTAATGGGGATCCGGAATAAAATACAAAAAACTACAAATATAGTGCAGTACTTTTGACCAGAGCCCTATGGAACCTCATCAAAAATAGTGCACAATATAAGGAATACGGTGCCATTTGGGAAACTAAAAAACACCAAGCTAGCACACATCCATCACACACTGAAAGGTTGCAACATTTCCTTCCAACACAATAACCAGTCTCTTATGTAAGAACCATATTGTGTGTGAAAAGGTCTGTTGAGGTTGTTTGAGTTTTTTGGTCACTGTTTGGATCAGGGTTGTATTGACAGAGGCCTATAGCCTGCAGGCTACTCTGTTACTGATATGGCTGAGCTAAATGGGTGACAGTGACACAGAAATGTCACCTGGACTTTGCAGGACCCTTCTCCTCTCTGAAGCAGGACCCTTCTGCTCTCTGAAGCAGGACCCTTCTCCTCTCTGAAGCATGATCCTTCTCTCCAGCTTTTCTCTCTGAAGCGTGTTGTTGTCTGTCTCCGTTTCCTCATTGTTATTAAGTACCTTGTATCCTTTCCCCTGGTCTTAGCGCTGATGATGACAATGGGAGCATCCCAAATGGCACCCTATTCCCTAAACAGTGCACTACTTTTGACCATGGCTGTATGGGCATTATATAGGGGATAGGGAACTATTTGGGATGCAGTCATTGCTTTCCAAATCCCAATCATGAACATTCCTGCAAGCAGACCAGCCAACCGCTTTTCATGTAAGGACAAACTACACAGTGAATACCTTCTAATAGCGCATATCAATTGCTATTAAAAAAAGATGGAGGGACTTTGAGAGAGAGAGAGAGGAGTTGGAGAGCTAAACCAGGGGGTCTGATTGTCCCTCTAGATTCTCTAACAGGCCTAGTAAACCCTACCATGTGAGTGATTTGCCCCAGATGGAAGCATGTATGCGTTATGTAATCGGATTACTTTTATGAGTAACAGAGTTAAAGTAATGTGTTACTTTTAAAATTGGGTAATATTATTACAGTTACATTGTCAAGCAACTTTGTCAAACTGATTCAAATATTTTTAGTCAGATCCTAATTGGTATGTCGAATTGTGTGTTCCTTTTGATGGCATAGAAGGCCCTTCTTGCCTTGTCTCTCAGGTCATTCACAGCTTTGTGGAAGTTACCTGTGGCGCTGATGTTTAGGCCGAGGTATGTATCGTTTTTTGTGTGCTCTAGGGCAACAGTGTCTAGATGGAATTTGTATTTGTGGACCTGGCAACTGGACCTTTTTGGAACACCATTATTTTTGTCTTACTGAGATTTACTGTCAGGGCCCAGGTCTGACAGAATGTGTGCAGAAGATCTAGGTGCTGCTGTAGGCCCTCCTTGGTTGGGGACAGAAGCACCAGATCATCAGCAAACAGTAGACATTTGACTTCAGATTCTAGTAGGGTGAGGCCGGGTGCTGCAGACTGTTCTAGTGCCCTCACCAATTCGTTGATATATATGTTGAAGAGGCTGGGGCTCAAGCTGCATCCCTGTCTCACCCCACGGCCCTGTGGAAAGAAATGTGTGTGTTTTTTGCCAATTCTAACTGCACACTTGTTGTTTGTGTACATGGATTTTTTAATGTTGTATGTTTTTCCCCCAACAACACTTTCCATCAATTTGTATAGCAGAACCTCATGCCAAATTGAGTCAAAAGCTTTTTTTGAAATCAACAAAGCATGAGAGACT
>LR778259.1:34021771-34104641 GCA_902810595.1 Coregonus sp. 'balchen'
AAAGGGGGGAAACCCCAAAAAAAACCCCAAACCCGTGGCTTTCGTTTTGAGGTCAAAATCCAAATCCCCAACCTGAAATGTTAGGTGGGGTGTGGGAAATTTTTGGGGTTTGTGTGTGTGGTTTGTGTGTGGTGTATGTTCCCCTGGGATGCTCCATAGGGACCAGTCAAATTACCCGGGGTTTTTGTGCACCGTAGGGGGCCAGTAAATTACCGGTGTAGCTACCGTAGTGGGCAGTTTAAATCCCCTGGGTTTGAGTACCGTAGTGGGCCATAACTTACCCGGTTTAGTACCATAGTGGGCCATTTTAACTTTTACCTGGTTGGTTACCGTAGTGGGCCAGTAACATTACCCTGGAGATACCATAGGGTCCAGTCAATTTTTCCCCTGGTGTAGACCGTGGGGCCATTAACATTACCGGGGTAGCACCGAGGGGGCCAGTCAACATTCCCCGGGGTAGCTCCCGGTGGGCCGGGTTAACTTTACCCCGGTGTAGCTCCCGTGGGGGGCCCATTTAACATTCCCCTGGGTAGCCCCTTTTAGGGGCCCAGTTAAAATTACCCTGGTGTAGCTCCCGTAGGGGGGCCCGGGTAAATTTCCCCTGGTTAGTACGTAGTGGGCCAGTCAAAATTCCCCGGTGAGCCCCGTATGGGCCAGTAAATTTTCCCCGGTTTTGTAGCTCCCGTAGGGGGCCCCAGTTAACTTTACCCTGGTGTAGTCCCTTTTGTGGGCCAGTCTTTTGGTGACAGTACGGGCCATGCTAAAGCGGTGCACAATGACACTTCTCCAGGCTCAAATACATGAGAAACAATTTAACCCATTAAAAAGGAAAACCCTCCCCTAGCTTTGCCCAAAAACCCCCCAATTCAAAGTTCCCCCCCTGGTTTAGAGCAAGGCATTGGAATGAAGTTTTCCCAAATAGTTTTAAGCCCCCTTGGGAATAGTCCTCACTCAAGGTAAAAAATAGGTTTTATGTGGCCCAAAGCCTAAATGGCTTCCATTCCCATGTAGTACACTGGTCAAAAAGTGCACTAACGGGGGAAAAGGGTGCCATTTGAGAATCAGACCAGTAAAGTTTTAAAGAGTTAAAGTAAAAGTAATCAATGGCATAGTGTACGTGCAGATGAAAAAAAAACAACCAAGGTGGTTTTCATCATGTATTTTTCTTAGTCTTGGTAAATGGCCTCAGGTTGCAGTGGCAGGCGAAATACTGGGGGCACAGGATGTTTTGGGGTGTTTTGGCGTTGTTGCTCGTGCAGGCATCACGACATGAAACACCCAAAAACCCCACACACACACCCAAAACACACACACCAACACCCCCCACACACACTCCCACAGCCCTTTTGGGTTTTGGCCCCTCCCCGACCCCGACAGGCCAAGCGGACCCCCGAGAAGGAGAGTGATGGTTGTGTTTTTTGAAAATGGTGTCAAGGAATCGGTGGGAGGAACCTTACAACGTTCTAGAACTTTAAGAAACATTCCAAACCCCCAAAAACCCGGGGCACTCAGTCTCAGTAACAGCCCAGGAGAAAAGTTTTGGTTTACGGGAGAAAAAAGAAAGGGCTGGCCCCGACCCCCTACCAAAACCCCAAAACCTCATTAAAATTTAACCACTTCTCCGTTCTTCCTTTTACAGGAGAGAGAGGGAGAAAGGAGGGGAGGGGGAAAAGGGGAGAGAGGAAAAGAGGGAAAAGGAGCCCCCCCGGGAAACCCGGGAAAACCCCCGTACCAAAAAAACCCCCCTTTTCTCTCCCCTTTCCTTTTCCCCCTTTTCTCTCTCGGGTCCCCCTAATTTTCTCGCCCCCTCTCCCCTCTCTCTTCTATTTTCTCTCTCTCCCCTTCCCCTCCCCCTCTCCTCTCTCTCTCTTTTTGTCTTGATCCTCTCTTTGTTGGGCATTTTCTTTTTTAGGTTTAATTTATAAAGAAACTTAAAAAGATGTTTTCATAATAATTCATTTTAGCATTTAGGGAGATGAAAAAAACTCTTTAGCAGAAATGAGTGAATTTAAATTTTTTATTTTGGGCCCCATGGGAAACGAACCCACAAACCTTGGGGGGTTTTTAAAACACCCTGCTTTTACCAAAATGAGGTACAGGGGCTCAATCTAATAGGTTTACGGATTTCCGTATTTAAAAAGATAGGTATTTTTTCCAAATTTAAAAAAGAAACTACCTTGAACAGAGTCTTCCTTCACTTCATAGTTACCTTTAACAGAGCCTTCCTTCACATCATAGTTACCTTAAACAGAGCCTTCCTTCACTTCATAGTTACCAAGTAACAGAGCCTTGCTTCACTTCATATATACCTTAAACAGAGCCTTCCTTCACTTCATAGTTACCAAGTAACAGCCATAATTCACATCATAGTTACCAAGTAACAGAGCCTTCCTTCACTTCATAGTTACCAAGTAACAGAGCCTTCCTTCACTTCATAGATACCTTAAACAGAACCTTCCTTCACTTCATTGATACCTTAAACAGAGCCTTCCTTCACTTCATAGACACCTTAAAAAGAGCCTTCCTTCACTTCATAGATACCTTAAACAGAGCTTTCCTTCACTTCATAGATACCTTAAACAGAGCCTTCCTTCACTTCATAGTTACCTTAAACAGAGCCTTCCTTCACTTCATAGATACCTTAAACAGAGCCTTCCTTCACATCATAGATATGTTAAACAGAGCCTTCCTTCACTTCATAGATACCTTTAACAGAGCCTTCCTTCACTTCATAGATACCTTAAACAGAATCTTCCTTTACTTCATAGCTACCTTAAACAGAGCCTTTCTCCACTTCACAGATACCTTAAACAGAGCCTTCCTTCACTTCATATTTTCCATAAACAGAAACTCCCTTCACTTCATAGTTACCTTAAACAGAGCCTTCCTTTACTTCAT
Source organism: Coregonus sp. 'balchen' (assembly GCA_902810595.1). Taxonomy (NCBI): domain Eukaryota; kingdom Metazoa; phylum Chordata; class Actinopteri; order Salmoniformes; family Salmonidae; genus Coregonus; species Coregonus sp. 'balchen'. Next base: position 34,024,670 of record LR778259.1, read on the forward strand.
AGCTACCTTAAACAGAGCCTTCCTTTACTTAATAGTTACCTTAAACAAAGCCTTCCTTCAATTCATAGATACCTTAAAAAGAGCCTTCATTCACATCACAGTTACCAAGTAACAGAGCCTTCCTTCACTTCATAGTTACCTTAAACAGAGCCTTCCTTCACATCATAGTTACCTTAAACTGAGCCTTCCTTCACATCATAGTTACCTTAAACAGAGCCTTCCTTCACATCATAGTTACCTTAAACAGAGCCTTCCTTTACTTCATAGATACCTTAAACAGAGCCTTCCATCACTTCATAGATACCTTAAACAGAGCCTTCCTTCATGTCATAGATATGTTAAACAGAGCCTTCCTTCACTTCATAGATACCTTAAACAGAGCCTTCCCTCACTTCATAGATACCTTAAACAGAGCCTTCCTTTACTTCATAGCTACCTTAAACATAGCCTTCCTTCACTTCATAGTTACCTTAAACAGAGCCTTCCTTCACTTCATAGTTACCTTAAACAGAGCCTTCCTTCACTTCATAGATACATTAAACAGAGCCTTCCTTCACTTCATAGTTACCTTAAACAGAGCCTTCCTTCACTTCATAGATACCTTAAACAGAGCCTTCCTTCACTTCATAGTTACCTTAAAGAGAGCCTTCCTTCACTTCATAGTTACCTTTAAACAGAGCCATTCCTTCACATCATAGTTACCTTAAACGAGCCTTCCTTCACATCATAGTTACCTTAACAGAGCCTTCCTTCACATCATAGTTACCTAAACAGAGCCTTCCTTCACTTCATAGATACCTTAAACAGAGCCTTCCATCACTTCATAGATACCTTAAACAGAGCCTTCCTTCATGTCATAGATATGTTAAACAGAGCCTTCCTTCACTTCATAGATACCTTAAACAGAGCCTTCCTCACTTCATAGATACCTTAAACAGAGCCTTCCTTTACTTCATAGCTACCTTAAACATAGCCTTCCCTTCACTTCATAGTTACCTTAAACAGAGCCTTCCTTCCACTTCATAGTTACCTTAAACAGAGCCTTCCTTCACTTCATAGATACATTAAACAGAGCCTTCCTTCACTTCATAGTTACCTTAAACAGAGCCTTCCTTCACTTCATAGATACCTTAAACAGAGCCTTCCTTCACTTCATAGTTACCTTAAAGAGAGCCTTCCTTCACTTCATAGTTACCTTAAACAGAGCCTTCCTTCACATCATAGTTACCTTAAACAGAGCCTTCCTTCACATCATAGTTACCTTAAACAGAGCCTTCCTTCACTTCATAGATACCTTAAACAGAGCCTTCCTTCACTTCATAGTTACCTTAAACAGAGCCTTCCTTTACTTCATAGATACCATAAAACAGAGCCTTCCATCACTTCATAGATACCTTAAACAGAGCCTTCCTTCATGTCATAGATATGTTAAACAGAGCCTTCCTTCACTTCATAGATACCTTAAACAGAGCCTTCCCTCACTTCATAGATACCTTAAACAGAGCCTTCCTTTACTTCATAGCTACCTTAAACATAGCCTTCCTTCACTTCATAGTACCTTAAACAGAGCCTTCCTTCACTTCATAGTTACCTTAAACAGAGCCTTCCTTCACTTCATAGATACATTAAACAGAGCCTTCCTTCACTTCATAGTTACCTTAAACAGAGCCTTCCTTCACTTCATAGATACCTTAAACAGAGGCCTTCCTTCACTTCATAGTTACCTTAAAGAGAGCCTTCCTTCACTTCATAGTTACCTTAAACAGAGCCTTCCTTCACATCATAGTTACCTTAAACAGAGCCTTCCTTCACTTCATAGATACCTTAAACAGAGCCTTCCCTCACTTCATAGATACCTTAAACAGAGCCTTCCTTTACTGCATAGCTACCTTAAACATAGCCTTCCTTCACTTCATAGTTACCTTAAACAGAGCCTTCCTTCACTTCATAGTTACCTTAAACAGAGCCTTCCTTCACTTCATAGATACATTAAACAGAGCCTTCCTTCACTTCATAGTTACCTTAAACAGAGCCTTCCTTCACTTCATAGATACCTTAAACAGAGCCTTCCTTCACTTCATAGTTACCTTAAAGAGAGCCTTCCTTCACTTCATAGTTACCTTAAACAGAGCCTTCCTTCACATCATAGTTACCTTAAACAGAGCCTTCCTTCACATCATAGATACCTTAAAAAGAGCCTTCATTCACATCACAGTTACCAAGTAACAGAGCCTTCCTTCACTTCATAGTTACCTTAAACAGAGCCTTCCTTCACATCATAGTTACCTTAAACTGAGCCTTCCTTCACATCATAGTTACCTTAAACAGAGCCTTCCTTCACATCATAGTTACCTTAAACAGAGCCTTCCTTTACTTCATAGATACCTTAAACAGAGCCTTCCATCACTTCATAGATACCTTAAACAGAGCCTTCCTTCATGTCATAGATATGTTAAACAGAGCCTTCCTTCACTTCATAGATACCTTAAACAGAGCCTTCCCTCACTTCATAGATACCTTAAACAGAGCCTTCCTTTACTTCATAGCTACCTTAAACATAGCCTTCCTTCACTTCATAGTTACCTTAAACAGAGCCTTCCTTCACTTCATAGTTACCTTAAACAGAAGCCTTCCTTCACTTCCATAGATACATTAAACAGAGCCTTCCTTCACTCATAGTACCTTAAAACAGAGCCTTCCTTCACTTCATAGGATACCTTAAACAGAGCCTTCCTTCACTTCATAGTTACCTTAAAGAGAGCCTTCCTTCACTTCATAGTTTACCTTAAACAGAGCCTCCTTCACATCATAGTTACCTTAAACAGAGCCTTCCTTCACATCATAGTTACCTTAAACAGAGCCTTCCTTCACTTCATAGTTACCTTAAACAGAGCCTTCCTTCACATCATAGTTACCTTAAACAGAGCCTTCCTTTACTTCATAGATACCTTAAACAGAGCCTTCCATCACTTCATAGATACCTTAAACAGAGCCTTCCTTCATGTCATAGATATGTTAAACAGAGCCTTCCTTCACTTCATAGATACCTTAAACAGAGCCTTCCCTCACTTCATAGATACCTTAAACAGAGCCTTCCTTTACTTCATAGCTACCTTAAACATAGCCTTCCTTCACTTCATAGTTACCTTAAACAGAGCCTTCCTTCACTTCATAGTTACCTTAAACAGAGCCTTCCTTCACTTCATAGTTACCTTAAACAGAGCCTTCCTTCACTTCATAGATACCTTAAACAGAGCCTTCCTTCACTTCATAGTTACCTTAAAGAGAGCCTTCCTTCACTTCATAGTTACCTTAAACAGAGCCTTCCTTCACATCATAGTTACCTTAAACAGAGCCTTCCTTCACATCATAGTTACCTTAAACAGAGCCTTCCTTCACTTCATAGATACCTTAAACAGAGCCTTCCTTCACTTCATAGTTACCTTAAACAGAGCCTTCCTTCACTTCATAGATACCTTAAAAAGAGCTTTCCTTCACTTCATAGTTACCAAGTAACAGCCTTACTTCACATCATAGTTACCAAGTAACAGAGCCTTCCTTCACTTCATAGTTACCAAGTAACAGAGCCTTCCTTCAAATAATAGTTACCTTAAACACAGCCTTCCTTTACATCATAGTTACCTTAAACAGATCCTTCCTTCACTTCATAGATACCTTAAACAGAGCTTTCCTTCACTTCATAGATACCTTAAACAGAGCCTTCCTTCACTTCATAGATACCTTAAACAGAACCTTCCTTTTCTTCATAGCTACCTTAAACAGAGCCTTTCTTCACTTCATAGATACCTTAAACAGAGCCTTCCTTCACTTCATATTTTTTCCTTAAACAGAGCCTTCCTTCACTTCATAGTTACCTTAAACAGAGCCTTCCTTTACTTCATAGCTTTTTTAAACAGAGCCTTCCTTCACTTCATAGTTACCTTAAACAGAGGCCTTTCCTTTACTTCATAGCTTTTTTAAACAGAGCCTTCCTTCACTTCATAGTTACCTTAAACAGAGCCTTCCTTTACTTCATAGCTTTTTTAAACAGAGCCTTCCTTCACTTCATAGTTACCTTAAACAGAGCCTTCCTTCACTTCATAGATACATTAAACAGAGCCTTCCTTCACTTCATAGTTACCTTAAACAGAGCCTTCCTTCACTTCATAGATACCTTAAACAGAGCCTTCCTTCACTTCATAGTTACCTTAAAGAGAGCCTTCCTTCACTTCATAGTTACCTTAAACAGAGCCTTCCTTCACATCATAGTTACCTTAAACAGAGCCTTCCTTCACATCATAGTTACCTTAAACAGAGCCTTCCTTCACTTCATAGATACCTTAAACAGAGCCTTCCTTCACTTCATAGTTACCTTAAACAGAGCCTTCCTTTACTTCATATATACCTTAAACAGAGCCTTCCATCACTTCATAGATACCTTAAACAGAGCCTTCCTTCATGTCATAGATATGTTAAACAGAGCCTTCCTTCACTTCATAGATACCTTAAACAGAGCCTTCCTCACCTTCATAGATACCTTAAACAGAGCCTTCCTTTACTCATAGCTACCTTAAACATAGCCTTCCTTCACTTCATAGTTACCTTAAACAGGAGCCTTCCTTCACTTCATAGTTACCTTAAACAGAGCCTTCCTTCACTTCATAGATACATTAAACAGAGCCTACCTTCACTTCATAGTTACCTTAAAACAGAGCCTTCCTTCACTTCATAGATACCTTAAAAGAGCCTTCCCTTCACTTCATAGTTACCTTAAAGAGAGCCTTCCCTTCACTTCATAGTACCTTAACAGAGCCTTCCTTCACATCATAGTTACCTTAAACAGAGCCTTCCTTTACTTCATAGATACCTTAAACAGAGCCTTCCATCACTTCATAGATACCTTAAACAGAGCCTTCCTTCATGTCATAGATATGTTAAACAGAGCCTTCCTTCACTTCATAGATACCTTAAACAGAGCCTTCCCTCACTTCATAGATACCTTAAACAGAGCCTTCCTTTACTTCATAGCTACCTTAAACATAGCCTTCCTTCACTTCATAGTTACCTTAAACAGAGCCTTCCTTCACTTCATAGTTACCTTAAACAGAGCCTTCCTTCACTTCATAGATACATTAAACAGAGCCTTCCTTCACTTCATAGTTACCTTAAACAGAGCCTTCCTTCACTTCATAGATACCTTAAACAGAGCCTTCCTTCACTTCATAGTTACCTTAAAGAGAGCCTTCCTTCACTTCATAGTTACCTTAAACAGAGCCTTCCTTCACATCATAGTTACCTTAAACAGAGCCTTCCTTCACATCATAGTTACCTTAAACAGAGCCTTCCTTCACTTCATAGATACCTTAAACAGAGCCTTCCTTCACTTCATAGTTACCTTAAACAGAGCCTTCCTTCACTTCATAGATACCTTAAAAAGAGCTTTCCTTCACTTCATAGTTACCAAGTAACAGCCTTACTTCACATCATAGTTACCAAGTAACAGAGCCTTCCTTCACTTCATAGTTACCAAGTAACAGAGCCTTCCTTCAAATAATAGTTACCTTAAACACAGCCTTCCTTTACATCATAGTTACCTTAAACAGATCCTTCCTTCACTTCATAGATACCTTAAACAGAGCTTTCCTTCACTTCATAGATACCTTAAACAGAGCCTTCCTTCACTTCATAGATACCTTAAACAGAACCTTCCTTTTCTTCATAGCTACCTTAAACAGAGCCTTTCTTCACTTCATAGATACCTTAAACAGAGCCTTCCTTCACTTCATATTTTTTCCTTAAACAGAGCCTTCCTTCACTTCATAGTTACCTTAAACAGAGCCTTCCTTTACTTCATAGCTTTTTTAAACAGAGCCTTCCTTCACTTCATAGTTACCTTAAACAGAGCCTTCCTTTACTTCATAGCTTTTTTAAACAGAGCCTTCCTTCACTTCATAGTTACCTTAAACAGAGCCTTCCTTTACTTCATAGCCTTTTTTAAACAGAGCCTTCCTTCACTTCATAGTTACCTAAACAGAGCCTTCCTTCACTTCATAGATACATTAAACAGAGCCTTCCTTCACTTCATAGTTACCTTAAACAGAGCCTTCCTTCACTTCATAGATACCTTAAACAGAGCCTTCCTTCACTTCATAGTTACCTTAAAGAGAGCCTTCCTTCACTTCAATAGTACCTTAAACAGAGCCTTCCCTTCACTCATAGTTACCTTAAACAGAGCCTTCCTTCAATCATAGGTTACCTTTAAACAGAGCCTTCCTTCACTTCATAGATACCTTAAACAGAGCCTTCTTCACTTCATAGTTACCTTAAACAGAGCCTTCCTTTACTTCATATATACCTTAAACAGAGCCTTCCATCACTTCATAGATACCTTAAACAGAGCCTTCTTCATGTCATAGATATGTTAAACAGAGCCTTCCTTCACTTCATAGATACCTTAAACAGAGCCTTCCCTCACTTCATAGATACCTTAAACAGAGCCTTCCTTTACTTCATAGCTACCTTAACACATAGCCTTCCTTCACTTCATAGTTACCTTAAAACAGAGCCTTCCTTCACTTCATAGTTACCCTTAAACAGAGCCTTCCTTCACTTCATAGATACATTAAACAGAGCCTTCCTTCACTTCATAGTTACCTTTAAACAGAGCCTTCCTTCACTTCATAGATACCTTAAACAGAGCCTTCCTTCACTTCATAGTACCTTAAAGAGAGCCTTCCTTCACTTCATAGTTACCTTAAACAGAGCCTTTCCTTCACATCATAGTTACCTTAAACAGAGCCTTCTTCACTTCATAGATACCTTAAACAGAGCCTTCCTCACTTCATAGATACCTTAAAACAGAGCCTTCCTTTACTTCATAGCTACCTTAAACATAGCCTTCCTTCACTTCATAGTTACCTTAAACAGAGCCTTCCTTCACTTCATAGACCTTAAAACAGAGCCTTCCTTCACTTCATAGAACATTAAACAGAGCCTCCTTCACTCATAGTACTTAAACAGAGCCTTCCTCACTTCATAGATACTTAAAACAGAGCCTTCCTTCACTTCATAGTACCTTAAAGAGAGCCTTCCTTCACTTTCATAGATACCTTAAACAGAGCCTTCTTCACATTCATCTTTCCCAAGTAACAGCCTTACTTCAACATCATAGTTTCCAAGTAACCGAGCCGTCCCTTCACTTCATAGTACCAATTACAGACCTTCCTTCACACATAAGTTTTAACCTTAACAACCTTCCTTCACTTCATATAGACACCTTAAAAAAGCCTCCTTCCTTCATAGATAACCGGTAAACAGAGTACTTTCCTTCCTTCATAGATAACCTTAAACAGAGCCTTCCTTCACTTCCTAGTTTAACCCTTAAACATTATCTTCTTCACTTCATAGTTACCGGTTAGCAGAGCCATCCTTCACTTCATAAATCCCTTAACAGAAGCCTTCCTTCCTTCTAGATACCTTAAAACAGAGCCTTCCTTTCACTTCATAGCTACCTTAACCAGAGCATTTCTTCACTTCATAATACGTTAAACGGATCCTTCCTTCACTTCAATATTTTCCTTAAACAGAGCCTTCCTTTCAATACTTCATATTTACCTTAAACAGTGCCTTCTTTACTTCTAGATACCTTCAAACCTACCTTCCTTCACTTCATAGTTATCCTTACACATAGCCTTTCGCTTTACTCCATAGTTACTTAACAAGCCTTCCTCAATTCATAATTACCTTTAACAGAGCTTCCTTCACATCACAGTTACCAAGTAACTGAGCCTTCCTTCACATAACAGTACCAAAGTAACAGGCCTTCCTTCACATCATAGTTTACCAAGTAACCAGAGCCTTCCTTCACACCATAATTTACCAAGTAACATACCTTCCTTCACATCATATTACCAATACAAGAGCCGTCCTTCACATCATATTATTCCTTAAACCAAGCCTTCCTTCACAATCATAGTTACCGGGGTGGTTAAACAACAAAGCCTTCCTTCACATCATAATTTACCGTTAAACATAGCCTTCCTTTACAATCTAGTTAACCTTAAACAGAGACTATTCCTTCACTTCATAGGATACCTTAAACAGAGCCTTCCTTTACATCATAGTTGTACTTAACAATCCCCTTCCTTCACATCATAGTTTACCAAGTACACAGAGTCCCTTCCCTTCACATCATAGTTTACCAATTAACGAGCCTTCCTTTCACTTCATAGTTTCCAAGTGACAGAGCCTTCCTTCCTCAAGTCACCTTAAAAATTTTCAAAAATTTTTCCCTTAAAACTTCCCCTTAAAAAACCCCCCAAAATTCCTTTTTCCTTAAAAAACCTTAAAGGTTCCTTAAACCTAACCAACCTTCCAAAATTTTTCCTTAAACAGCCTCCTTTTCAATTATTAAACCAACCCCTTCCCTAATTTTCCTTAAACAGAGCCTTCCTTCCTTCATAGATACCTTAAAGAGCCTTTCCCTTACTTCATATACCTTAAACAGAGCCTCCTTAACTTATGTACCTTAAACAACCTTCCTCCTTCATATTCCTAAACCAACCTCCTTCATCTTTCATTAAACAGAGCTCCTTCACATCATAAGTTAACCAAAAGAACTTTCTTCACTTCCTAAAAAACTTAAAACCTTCCTTTTCATATTCCTAAAAACTTCCTTCAATTCATTTACCTTAAACAGACCTTCCTTCCTCTTTACCTTAACCCTTCTTTCATTAACTTAAACCCCTTCCCATTCAAATACTTAAACAGAGCCTCCTTCACTTCATAACCTTAAAAAGCCTTTTTACTTATATACCTTAAACAGAGCCTTCCCTTACTTCTATTTCTTAAAGTTCCTTCACTTTATTTTTTAAAAGCCTTTTCATTTTTACCTTAAACAGACCTTCCTTTTTTCTTATAAACCTTAAAAAGCCTTTCCTTCCTTTATTCCTAAACAGGCCTTCCTTTATTTATTACCAAACAAGCCCTTCCATTTAATACCTTAACCCCTTCCTTATCACTTAAATGACCCACTCCTGAAAAAACCTCTTTTCATTACCTAAAAGTTCCTTACCAATTCTTAACAACAATTTTTACTATTCCTTACATTCCTGTACCTAACCTAAACGTCCTTTCCCTTTTTTATTAAACAGACCTTCCTTACTTTACCTTAAACAGACCCTTCCCTTTTCCTTAAAAGGCCTTCCTTCATCATAGTTACCTAAAAGCTCCTTCCATCATAGTTACCTTAACAGACCTTCCTTACTTCCTTACCCAAAAAGAGCCTTCCTTCCATCATGTACCTAAAAAGAGCCTTCCTTCCTTTATAGTTACTTAAAAAGCCCTTTCCCAATCATAGTTTACCTTAAAAGCCTTCCTTCAATTCAAATATTAAAAAGGTCATACCCCATTTTTAAGTAACGACCCCCTTCTTCTTTTCCTTAAAAAAACCCTTTCCCTTCATCAAGTTCCCAAACGACCTTCCTTCCATAGTTACATTAACAACCTTCCTTCACATCAATTTAAAATAACAACCCTTTATTATAATACCTAAACAAGCCTTCCACACTTCCAATACCTAAACAGGCCTTCCTTCAATAATATTTAAACCGGCCTTCCTCTCATAAACCTTAAAACCCCCCCCTCATAACCAAAAAGAGCCTTCCTTCTTTAGTTATAAAAAGCCTCCTTCCTTCATATTACCTTAAACAAGCCTTCCTTCACTCATTTACCTTAAACAGAGCCTTCCTTCCTTTATAGTACCTTAAAAAGCCTTTCCTTTTTAAGTTACTTAAACAACCCTTCCACTCATAGATACCTTAAAAAGCCCCCTTTTTCACTTCATGTACCTTAAAGACCCTTCCTTCCTTCATTATTTTCCCTTTAAAAAGAGCTTCCCCTTACATATAGTTACCTTAAACGGCCTTCCTTCAATTGTTACCTTAACAGAGCCTCCTTCCTTTACCTTCACCTTTTCCTTAAAAACCTTCTCAACCCTAGTTACCTTAAAAGGGCCCTTTTACCACTTATAGAACCTTAAACAGAGCCTTCCTTTTTCATAGAACCTTAAAAGACCTTCTCATTTAAAAATTTTTAAAAAGGCCTTCCTTTACTTCATAACTTAAACAAGCCTTCCCCCCTTCATAGTTACCTTAAAAAGGGCCTTCCTTTTATTAACAACCTCCTTCCTTATTCCTATAAAACCCCTTCCTTCTAGTTTTAAACAGCCTTCCTTCCTTCATAGATACCTTAAACAGAGCCTTCCTTCACTTATATATTTAAACCTAAAACCTTCCTTCATATAGTACCTTAACCAAACCCTTCCCTTTAATCATAGTTACCTTAAAACCTTCCCTTTCTTTATTACCTTAACCCAAACCCTTTTTCTCATTTCCTTAAAGGCCTTCCCCTCTTAAAAACAATTCCTTATTCAATACCAAAACCTTCCTTTCAAGAACCTTAAACAGAGCCTTCCTTCACTTCATATTTTAAACAGAGCCTTTCCCTTTACTTATAGATCCTTAAACAGAGCTTCCTTCACTTCATAGTTCCCAACAGGCCTTCCCTTTTAACATATCTTAAAAAAACCCCCCCCTTCTTATTCTAAAAACTTCCCCCTCCCAAAAAGTTTCCCTTACCAAATTTCCTTAAAAACCCTTTTTCAAAAATTTCCTCCCTTACAGATCCTTAAAAAAACCCCTTTTCATTTATTTACCAAACAGAGCCTTCCTTCACATATTACCTTAAAAAAACCTTCCTTCTTCATTTACCTTTAAAAAGAGCCTTCCTTCACTTATTACCTTAAAAAGCCTTCCTTACTTAAATTTTTCCTTAAAACCTCCTTCATCATATTCCTTAAAAGCTTCCTTAAAACTTCAATTTTTTTAAAAAAAGGCCTTCCTTCACTTAATGTTCCTTAAAAAAGACCTTCTTTACTTCATTACCTAAACAACCTTCCTTCACTTCATAGTACCTTAAAACCCCTTCCTTTATATTCCCTTTAAAAAGCCTTTCCTTCTTAATTCCTTACAAAGCTTCCTTCAACATAGTTCCTTAACAAGCCTTTTCACTCAATACTTAACACCCCCTTTTCAAATTCCTTAAACAGCCTTCCCTTCCTTTCATAGATACCTTAAACAGAGCTTTTTCACCTTACTTCATAGTACCAAACACCTTCTTCATTTATTAAAAAGGGTCCTTCCTTAAATAAAAACTTAAACTTTCCCTTCCTAACGCCACCTTAAAAACAGCCTTCCCTTTACATTTCCTTAAACAAGTTCCTTCACTTAAGTTTCCCTTTAAAAAGAGCCTTCCTTATTTTACCTTAAACAACTTCTTTAATAGCCTTACCCAACCTTTTAAAAAACCCCCTTTTCCCTTACTTTATAGATATTAACAACCCCTTTCCCTTTATTCATTACCTTAAAAAGAGCCTTCCTTCACTTCAAGATACCTTAAACTGCCTTCCTTTACTTATTACCTAAACAGCCTTCCTTCCCTCAAGTTACCTAAAAAGGTTTCTTCATTATTTACCAAAACCCTTCTTACCTTATTAAAAACCTTAAAAACCTTAAAACCAAAGTTCCCTTAAACCCTTTCCTCCTAAAACCTTAAAACCTTTCCCCTTAAAGAACCTTACACTTTTAACTTAAAAACCTTCCCCCAATCCTTACCTCCTTACCTAAACAAAGGGCCCTTCCTTACTTTATTACCTTAAAAAACCTCCCTTTACCTTTTCCAAAAAGAACTTCCTTCAATTTAACAACCTTCCAATTCTATTTTTCCCTTTAAAAACCCCTTTTTCTTCAAAAATTTCCTATACTTAAAACGGGCCCTTCCCCTTTATAATCCAAACAACCTTCCTCACTTTCCCTAAAACAGAGCCTTTCCCTTTACATCATAGTTTACCTTAAACAGACCTTCCTTCAATTCATAAACAACCTTAAAAACCTTCCTTCACTAAAATTCCATTTCTTTCCTCCCAAAAAGACCTTTAAACAGAGCCTCCTTCATTTTAATTACCTTAAACACTTCCTTCACTTCTATTTCTTAACAACCCCTTCTTCATAAAATTAAAAACCCCTTCTTCATATTTCCCTTAACAACCTTCCTTAAATTTATACTACCTTTAAAAAGCTTTTTTCACTTCATGATACGTTTCCAGAGCCTTCTTCACTTATTTTCCTTAACCAGACCTTTTCCTTCTTTTACCTTAAACAGCCTTCCTTTTTCCCTAGAACCTTAAAGACCTTCCTTCACTTCAAGTTACCTAAACAGAGCCTTCCTTAACAGTTACCCTTAACAGAGCCTTCCTTCAATTCATAGTACCTTAACAGAGCCTTCCTTCATTCCCCTTATTCCTACCACCTTCCTTACTAATACAAACCTTCCTTACATTCATAGAAAAACAGAGCCCTTCCTTAACCATTTTCAAGACTCCTTCTTAATCTTAAAGCCTTTACAAAACCTTTCCATACTTTTTTAAACAGGCCCTAAACCTTTCCTTAAAAAACCTCCCAACCTTTTACCTAAACCTTAAACCCAAATTACCAAGTTACCAAATTCCAAAATTCAAAAAATACCCCTTCAACTTTCCCAAACAAGTCCTTACAATTCACCTTAAACAAACCTCCTTCACTCATAATCCTTAAACAGATTTTCCCTTTACTTCATAGACCTTAAAAAGAGCCTTCCTTCCCCCATAATTTCCTAAACAGAGCCTTTTACTTTATAACCTTAAAGAGCTCCTTCCTTAATTAAAACAGAACCCTTCTTCCTAACCTTAAACAACCTTCCCACTTCATAGATATTAAACAAGCCTTTTCCTTATAGAAACCAAAGCTTCCTCTTCATTAGAACCTTAAAAGAACTTTTTTCTTCTAACCCAAAGCCTTCCTTCTCATTACCTTAAACAAGCCTTCCTTCATTCTTAAATTTTATAAAACCCCTTTCCCCCTCATGTAAACCCTTACCCTTTTACCCTTTTCAACCTTAAAAATTTACCTTAAAATTTACCCCTTAAACAGAGCCCCTTCAACATTTTCCCAAAATTCATTTTCATTCAAATACCAAAAAAACCCCCTTCACTATTACCTTAAACACCCCCCCTTTTAATTACACCTTAAACTAGCCTTCCTTAAAAGTTCCTTAAAATAACCCCTTAAATCATTTACCTAACCTTCTTCTATTAAACCCAAAAAAGCCTTCCTCACTTTATTCCCTTTAAAAAGACCTTCCTTCACTTTAATTTTTAAACAGAGCCTTCCCTTTTACTCATATTACCTTAAACAGACCTTCCTTACATTCATAGAACTAAACCACCTTCCCTTTTTTTCCAAAAACTACCTTAACCCCCTTCCTTCACTTTTAAATATTTAAAACCTTCCTTATTATCCTTAACAAGCCCCCTTTTTCCCAATCTTAAACCAACCTCCTTCACTTCATAGTTTCCTTAAACAAGCCCCTTAAATTTCCTTACTTCCTTTAAATACCAACTAAACGGGCCTTCTTCATTTGTACCTAACAACCTTCCTTCACTTATTACCTTAAAAACCTTCTTACTTTTTAAACCAAGAACGCCTTCACTTTCCCCTTAAAAGAGCCTTCCTTCACTTCATAGTTACCTAAACAGAGCCTTCCTCAATTTATATTACCCTTAACAGCCTTCTTCATTCATAGTATATAAAAACCCCCTTCCTATATACCAAGTAACCCTTTAACTTAAAAAAGTTCCAATTAAACCTTTCCCCTTCCTTTCTCTTTAAAAAGGGCCCCCTTAATCATTTACCAACGAACCTTCTTCACTTTTAACTTAAAAAAGCCTTCCTTCTTAACCGTAAACAAATCCTTCCTTATTATAGATACCTTAAACAGAGCCTTCCTTCACTTCATATTACCTTTAAAAATCTTTCCTTCACTTCATATTACCTTAAACAGAGCCCTTCCTTCTTTATAAAAAAGCCTTCCTCACTTCAGTTACCTAAAAGAGCCTCCTTACTTCAATTTCCTTTAAAAAGAGCTTTTTTCACCTTTACGTTAAAGGGCCTTCCCTTTACCTTCAAAAATTTCCTTTTAAAACTCCTTACCAAGTTCCTTAAACCCTTTCTTAAAAGCCCCCTTTCCAAGTTCCTTAAAATTTTTACTTCAATTCCTTCCTTCTTCATTTTAAACAGGCCTTCCTTCAATTCATTACCTTAAAAAGCCTTCCTACATTCTAGTAACTTAAAAATTCCTTCACATAACTTAAAAAACGACCTTCCTTCAATCATTACCAAGTAACAGCTTCCTTCACCATAGTTACCAAAAACAGGCCTTCCTCCAACATAGTTACCAACAAACCTTCTTCCAAAATTAACAAAGACCCTTCCTTCACAATAACACCTTCACCTTTCCTTAAAAAATTCCTCTAAAAACCTTTTAAAAAAATTTTTCTTAATTCTTAAACAGACCTTCACTTCAATCCTTAAAAGAGCCTTTCCTTAATTTATAAACAGGCCTTCCTTCACATCATTTACCAATAACGAGCCTTCTTCACTTAACCAAACAGAGTTCCTTTTCATAGTTTCCCAAATTTTTCCAAGTAACCAAAACCCCCCTCATAATCACCTTAAAAAAACCTTCCCTTTACTTCATAAACCTTAAAAAAGGCCTTCCTTCACTTATAAACCTTAAAAGAGCCTTCCTTACTTAAAATTTTAAAAGCTTTCCCACTTTTAAAATCCTTAAAACCGCCTTCCTTCCCATAATACCTTAAAAAAAGCCTTCCTTCCTTTATTTATTAAAAAGCCTTCCTTCACTCATATTTTAAAGGCCTTCCTTCACTTTTTACCTTTAACAAAACCCCTTTCCCAACTTATAGTAACAAACCCTTTCCCATTCAACCAACAGAGCCTTTTCCACTTCACAGATACCTTAAACAAACCTTCCTTCACTTTTATTTTTAAAAAGAGCTTCCTTACTTCATGTACCTAAACAACCTTCCTATATCTAAAGCTACTTAAACAACCTTCCCTTAATTTCCTTAAAAAAGCCCTTCCCCAATATTTTTTAAACACCTTTATCAATCAAGTCCTAAAACCTTCCTTCACTTTTTAATATTACCTTAAACAGACCTTCCTTAAAATTATTTTACCTTAAACAGGCCTCCTTCATCATAGTTCCTTAAACAAACCTTCCTTACTTAATTAAAAAAGCCTTCCTACTTAGTTTCCTAAACAGAGCCCCTTCCTTTATAGTTTAAAAGAGCCTTCCTTCTTCATGTTACCTTAACAGAGCCTTCCTTCACTTAATAAATTAAACAGGCCTTCCTTATTCATATACCTTAAACAAGCCTTCCTTCACTTCATTTCCTTAAACAGACCCTCCTTCACTTCATAGTTACCTTAAAACAGAGCCTTCATGCACTTTCATAGATACCTTAAAAAAGAGCCTGCCTTCAAACTTTTTGGTACCTTAAACAGAGCCTTCTTAACTTTCATAGGTACCTAAAACAGAGCCTCATGTCAATTATAGTACCAAGTAAACAGCCTTACTTAACATCATAGTTACCAAGTATAGAGCATTCCTCACTTCATAGTTACCAAGTAAACAGGCTCTTCACATCATAGTTACCTTAAACAGGCGGGGATTCCTTTACCTCATAGATCCCTTAACAGAGCTACATCACTTCATAGAATACCTGAAACGACGACCTTTCCTTCATTTAATAGTTACTTAAACAGAATATTCCTTCACTTCATAGTTACCTTAAACAGAGACATCCTTCACTTCATAGATACCTTAAACATAGCCTTCCTTCACTTCATAGATACCTTAAACAGAGCCTTCCTTTTCTTCATAGCTACCTTAAACAGAGCCTTTCCTCACTTCATAGATACCTTAAACAGAGCCTTCCTTCACTTCATATTTTTTCCTTAAACAGAGCCTTCCTTCACTTCATAGTCACCTTAAACAGAGCCTTCCTTTACTTCATAGCTTTTTTAAACTTGTATTTATTTTATTTTTATTTCACCTTTATTTAACCAGGTAAACCAGTTGAGAACAGGTTCTCATTTACAACTGCGACCTGGCCAAGATAAAGCAAAGCAGTGCAATAAAAACAACACAGAGTTACATATGGGGTAAAAAAACATAAAGTCAAAAATACAACAGAAAATATATATACAGTGTGTGCAAATGTAGCAAGTTATGGAGGTAAGGCAATAAATAGGCTATAGTGCAGAATAATTACAATAGTATTAACACTGGAATGCTAGATGTGCAAGAGATTATGTGCAAATAGAGATACTGGGGTGCAAAAGAGCAAAATAAATAACAATATAGGGATGAGGTAGTTGGGTGGGCTAATTTCAGATGGGCTGTGTACAGGTGCAGTGATCGGTAAGGTGCTCTGACAACTGATGCTTAAAGTTATTGAGGGAGATAAGAGTCTCCAGCTTCAGAGATTTTTGCAATTCGTTCCAGTCATTGGCAGCAGAGAACTGGAAGGAATGGCGGCCAAAGGAGGTGTTGGCTTTGGGAATGACCAGTGAGATATACCTGCTGGAGCGCAGACTACGGGTGGGTGCTGCTATGGTGACCAATGAGCTAAGATAAGGCGGGGATTTGCCTAGCAGTGATTTATAGATGGCCTGGAGCCAGTGGGTTTGACGACGAACATGTAGTGAGGACCAGCCAACAAGAGCGTACAGGTCACAGTGGTGGGTAGTGTATGGGGCTTTGGAGACAAAACGGATGGCACTGTGATAGACTACATCCAATTTGCTGAGTAGAGTGTTGGAGGCTATTTTGTAAATGACATCGCCGAAGTCAAGGATCGGTAGGATAGTCAGTTTTACGAGGGCATGTTTGGCAGCATGAGTGAAGGAGGCTTTGTTGCGAAATAGGAAGCCGATTCTAGATTTAACTTTGGATTGGAGATTCTTTATGTGAGTCTGGAAGTTGAGTTTACAGTCTAACCAGACACCTAGGTATTTGTAGTTGTCCACATACTCTAGGTCAGACCCGTCGAGAGTGGTGATTCTAGTCGGGTGGGCGGGTGCCAGCAGCGTTCGATTGAAAAGCATGCATTTAGTTTTACTAGTGTTTAAGAGCAGTTGGAGGCTACTGAAGGATTGTTGTATGGCATTGAAGCTCGTTTGGAGGTTTGTTAACACAGTGTCCAATGAAGGGCCAGATGTATACAAAATGGTGTCGTCTGCGTAGAGGTGGATCTGAGAGTCACCAGCAGCAAGAGCGACATCATTGATATACACGGAGAAAAGTGTCGGCCCAAGAATTGAACCCTGTGGCACCCCCATAGAGACTGCCATAGGTCCAGACAACAGGCCCTCCGATTTGACACACTGAACTCTATCTGAGAAGTAGTTGGTGAACCAGGCGAGGCAGTCATTTGAGAAACCAAGGCTATTTAGTCTGCCAATAAGAATGCGGTGGTTGACAGAGTCGAAAGCCTTGGCCAGGTCGATGAAGACGGCTGCACAGTACTGTCTATTATCAATCGCGGTTATAATATCGTTTATGACCTTGAGCGTGGCTGAAGTGCACCCGTGACCAGCTCGGAAACCGGATTGCATAGCGGAGAAGGTACGGTGGTATTCGAAATGGTCGGTGATCTGTTTGTTAACTTGGCTTTCAAATACTTTCGAAAGGCAGGGCAGGATGGATATAGGTCTGTAGCAGTTTGGATCTAGAGTGTCACCCCCTTTGAAGAGGGGGATGACCGCGGCAGCTTTCCAATCTCTGGGGATCTCAGACGTTATGAAAGAGAGGTTGAACAGACTAGTAATAGGGGTTGCGACAATTTCGGCGGCTAGTTTTAGAAAGAAAGGGTCCAGATTGTCTAGCCCAGCTGATTTGTAGGGGTCCAGATTTTGCAGCGCTTTCAAAACATCAGCTGTCTGAATTTGTGTGAAGGAGAAGCGGGGGGGGCATGGGCAAGTTGCAGCAGAGGGTGCAGAGTTGGTGGCCGGGTTAGTGGTAGCCAGATGGAAAGCATGGCCAGCTGTAGCAAAATGCTTGTTGAAATTCTCGATTATTGTAGATTTATCGGTGGTGATAGTGTTTCCTAGCCTCAGTGCAGTGGGCAGCTGGGAGGAAGTGCTCTTATTCTCCATGGACTTTACAGTGTCCCAAAACTTTTTGGAGTTAGTGCTACAGGATGCACATTTCTGTTTGAAAAAGTTAGCCTTTGCTTTCCTGACTGCTTGTGTATATTGGTTCCTAACTTCCCTGAAAAGTTGCATATCGCGGGGGCTATTTGATGCTAATGCTGTACGCCACATGATGTTTTTGTGCTGGTCAAGGGCAGTCAAGTCTGAGGAGAACCAGGGGCTATATCGGTTCTTAGTTCTGTATTTTTTGAATGGGGCATGTTTATTTAAGATTGAGAGGAAATTACTTTTAAGGAACAACCAGGCATCCTCTACTGACGGAATGAGATCTATATCCATCCAGGATACCTGGGCCAGGTCAATTAGGAAGGCATGCTCGCTAAAGTGTTTTAGGGAGCGTTTGACAGTGATGAGGGGTGGTCGTTTGACCGCGGACCCGTTACGGACGCAGGCAATAAGGCAGTGATCGCTGAGATCCTGGTTGAAGACAGCTGAGGTGTATTTAGAGGGTATGTTAGTCAGGATGATATCTATGAGGGTACCCATGTTTACGGATTTAGGGTTGTACCTGGTAGGTTCGTTGATAAGTTGCGTGAGGTTGAGGGCATCTAGCTTGGATTGTAGGATGGCTGGGGTATTAAGCATATCCCAATTTAGGTCACCAAGCAGTACAAACTCTGAGGATAAATGGGGGGCAATCAATTCACATATGGTGTCCAGGGCACAGCTGGGGGCTGAGGGGGGTCTGTAGCAAGCGGCAACAGTGAGAGACTTATTTCTGGAAAGGTGGATTTTTAGAAGTAGAAGCTCAAACTGTTTGGGCACAGACCTGGATAGTATGATAGAGCTCTGCAGGCTATCTCTACAGTAGATTGCAACTCCACCCCCTTTGGCAGTTCTATCTAGACGGAAAATGTTATAGTTGGGGATGGAAATTTCAGAATTTTTGGTGGCCTTCCTGAGCCAGGATTCAGACACTGCTAGAACATCAGGGTTGGCAGAGTGTGCTAACGCAGTGAATAACTCAAACTTAGGAAGTAGACTTCTGATATTTATGTGCAAGAAACCAAGACTTTTGCGATTACAGAAGTCATCAAATGATAGCGCCTGGGGAGTAGGAGTGATACTGAGGGCTGCAGGGCCTGGGTTAGCCTCTACATCACCAGAGGAACAGAGGAGGACTAGAATAAGGACACGGCTAAAGGCTTTAAGAACTGGTCTTCTAGTGCGTTGGGTACATAGAATAAAGGGGGCAGATTTCCGGGTGTTATAGAAAAGATTCAGGGCATTATGTACAGACAAGGATATGGAAGGATATGAGTAAAGTGGAGGTAAACCTAAGCGTTGGGTAACAATGAAAGAGATAGCATCGCTGGAGGCATCAATTGAGTCGGTCTCTGCGTGTATAGGGGGTGGGACAAAGGAGCTATCTAAGGCAGGTTTAGCTAGGCTGGGGGGTCTACAGTGAAATAGTACAATTAGAAATAACCGAAACAACAATAAACTAACCATGTTTGGGCTGAGGCTAAACATAAACAGGATGTAGTACCGTAAAAAGGAACAGTCCAGCAGACATCAGCTGTATAGCTGAGTTATCATAAGGTCCGGTGGTAAACTAGTGAGTAAGAGGCCACGGCTAGCGTGTGCTAGCGGGCCGGGGCTAGCAGATGGATGGAATCTTCGTGGTTAACGTCGTAACCACATCAGACGATTTCGTCGGCAGACCAGTCGTGTAGGATCGGCGGGGCTCCGTGTCAACACTAGGTGGTCCCGTCCGGTTGACAGAGAGGTAGATAGCCGGGAGATGGGCCTAGCTCAGGATGATTAGCCAGACCACAGCGTCCGTTTTGTTGTAGCTAGCTGATAGCGATGAATCCAGAGTTAAAGGTCCAGTGATTCAGTGATTCCGGCGGAAAAACTGATATGTTCTGGGTCGATAACGCGCTGTGCAGACTGGCCGAATATCCGGTGATTAATGTCCAGTGATTAAAATTAATCCCGCAGAAAAAATCCAATGTTCTGGGTGAAATACCGCTAGCTGAGGCTAATAGCAAGTAGCTAGTTAGCTGGCTAGCTGGCTAGCTAGTTTCAACTGGAGATTCTAGATTCTAGATAAAGGTAAGTCAATAATAGAATCCGTTCCACATTGAGTGAGGCGGGTTGCAGGAAAGTATATTTTGTAGAAGGATGAAAAGTCTGATATGGAAATATGTACGAAAAATACAGAAAAATAGGGTATTTACAGGCTATTTACAAACATACGATAAAAACACAACTGCACTACTACGCCATCTTGGAAAACAGAAGCATCTTGGAAAACAGAGCCTTCCTTCCCTTCATAGTTACCTTAAACAGAGCCTTCCTTTACTTCATAGCTTTTTTAAACAGAGCCTTCCTTCACTTCATAGTTATCTTAAACAGAGCCTTCCTTTACTTCATAGCTTTTTTAAACAGAGCCTTCCTTCACTTCATAGTTATCTTAAACAGAGCCTTCCTTCACATCATAGTTACCTTAAACAGAGCCTTCCTTCACATCATAGTTACCTTAAACAGAGCCTTCCTTTACATCATAGTTACCTTAAACAGAGCCTTCCTTCACTTCATAGATACCTTAAACAGAGCTTTCCTTCACTTCATAGATGCCTGAAACAGAGCCTTCCTTCACTTCATAGTTACCTTAAACAGAGCCTTCCTTCACATCATAGTTACCTTAAACAGAGACTTCCTTCACATCATAGTTACCTTAAACAAAGCCTTCCTTCACATCATAGTTACCTTAAACAGAGCCTTCCTTCACTTCATAGATACCTTAAACAGAGCCTTCCTTCACTTCATAGTTACCTTAAACAGAGCCTTCCTTCACTTCATAGATACCTTAAACAGAGCCTTCCTTCACTTCATAGTTACCTTAAACAGAGCCTTCCTTCACTTCATAGATACCTTAAACAGAGCCTTCCTTCACTTCATAGTTACCTTAAACAGAGCCTTCCTTCACTTCATAGTTACCTTAAACAGAGCCTTCATTCACATCATAGTTAACTTAAACAGAGCCTTCCTTCACTTCATAGTTACCTTAAACAGAGCCTTCCTTCACTTCATAGATACCTTAAACAGAGCCTTCCTTCACTTCATAGATACCTTAAACAGAGCCATCCTTCACTTCATAGTTACCTTAAACAGAGCCTTCCTTCACATCATAGTTACCTTAAACAGAGCCTTCCTTCACATCATAGTTACCTTAAACAGAGGCTTCCTTCACTTCATAGATACCTTAAACAGAGCCTTCCTTCACTTCATAGTTACCTTAAACAGAGCCTTCCTTCACTTCATAGATACCTTAAACAGAGCCTTCCTTCACTTCATAGTTACCAAGTAACAGAGCCTTCCTTCACATCATAGTTACCTTAAACAGAGCCTTCCTTTACATCATAGTTACCTTAAACAGAGACTTCCTTCAATCATAGATACCTTAAACAGAGCCTTCCTTTACATCATAGTTACCTTAAACAGAGCCTTTATTCAAATCATAGTTACCAAGTAACAGAGCCTTCCTTCACATCATAGTTACCAAGTAACAGAGCCTCCCTTCACTTCATAGTTACCAAGTAACAGAGCCTTCCTTCACATGATAGTCACCTTAAACAGATCCTTCCTTCACTTCATAGATACCTTAAACAGAGCCTTCCTTCACTTCATAGACACCTTAAAAAGAGCCTTCCTTCACTTCATAGATACCTTAAACAGAGCTTTCCTTCACTTCATAGATACCTTAAACAGAGCCTTCCTTCACTTCATAGTTACCTTAAACAGAGCCTTCCTTCACTTCATAGATACCTTAAACAGAGCCTTCCTTCACATCATAGATATGTTAAACAGAGCCTTCCTTCACTTCATAGATACCTTTAACAGAGCCTTCCTTCACTTCATAGATACCTTAAACAGAATCTTCCTTTTCTTCATAGCAACCTTAAAAAGAGCCTTTCTCCACTTCACAGATACCTTAAACAGAGCCTTCCTTCAATTCATATTTTCCATAAACAGAAACTTCCTTCACTTCATAGTAACCTTAAACAGAGCCTTCCTTTACTTCATAGCTACCTTAAACAGAGCCTTCCTTTACTTAATAGTTACCTTAAACAGAGCCTTCCTTCAATTCATAGATATCTTAAACAGAGCCTTCATTCACATCACAGTTACCAAGTAACAGAGCCTTCCTTCACTTCATAGTTACCTTAAACAGATCCTTCCTTCACATCATAGTTACCTTAAACTGAGCCTTCCTTCACATCATAGTTACCTTAAACAGAGCCTTCCTTCACATCATAGTTACCTTAAACAGAGCCTTCCTTTACTTCATAGATACCTTAAACAGAGCCTTCCATCACTTCATAGATACCTTAAACAGAGCCTTCCTTCACTTAATAGATATGTTAAACAGAGCCTTCCTTCACTTCATAGATACCTTAAACAGAGCCTTCCTTCACTTCATAGATACCTTAAACAGAGCCTTCCTTTACTTCATAGCTACCTTAAACAGAGCCTTCCTTCACTTCATAGTTACCTTAAATAGAGCCTTCCTTCACATCATAGTTACCTTAAACAGAGCCTTCCTTCGCTTCATAGATACCTTAAACAGAGCCTTCCTTCACTTCATAGTTACCTTAAACAGAGCCTTCCTTCACTTCATAGATACCTTAAACAGAGCCTTCCTTCACTTCATAGTTACCTTAAACAGAGCCTTCCTTCACTTCATAGTTACCTTAAACAGAGCCTTCATTCACTTCATAGTTACCAAGTAACAGCCTTAATTCACATCATAGTTACCAAGTATAGCGCCTTCCTTCACTTCATAGTTACCAAGTAACAGAGCCTTCCTTCACATCATAGTTACCTTAAACAGAACCTTCATTCACTTCATAGACACCTTAAAAAGAGCCTTCCTTCACTTCATAGATACCTTAAACAGACCTTTCCTTCACTTCATAGATACCTTAAACAGAGCCTTCCTTCACTTCATAGTTACCTTAAACAGAATCTTCCTTCACTTCATAGTTACCTTAAACAGAGACATCCTTCACTTCATAGATACCTTAAACATAGCCTTCCTTCACTTCATAGATACCTTAAACAGAGCCTTTCTTTTCTTCATAGCTACCTTAAACAGAGCCTTTCCTCACTTCATAGATACCTTAAACAGAGCATTCATTCACTTCATATTTTTTCCTTAAACAGAGCCTTCCTTCACTTCATAGTTACCTTAAACAGAGCCTTCCTTTACTTCATAGCTTTTTTAAACAGAGCCTTACTTCACTTCATAGTTACCTTAAACAGAGCCTTCCTTTACTTCATAGCTTTTTTAAACAGAGCCTTCCTTCACTTCATAGTTACCTTAAACAGAGCCTTCCTTTACTTCATAGCTTTTTTAAACAGAGCCTTCATTCACTTCATAGTTACCTTAAACAGAGCCTTCCTTCACATCATAGATACCTTAAACAGAGCCTTCATTAACTTCATAGTTACCTTAAACAGAGCCTTCATTCACATCATAGTTAACTTAAACAGAGCCTTCCTTCACTTCATAGATACCTTAAACAGAGCCTTCCTTCACTTCATAGATACCTTAAACAGAGCCTTCATTCACTTCATAGATACCTTAAACAGAGCCTTCCTTCACATCATATTTACCTTAAACAGAGGCTTCCTTCACTTCATAGATACCTTAAACAGAGCCTTCCTTCACTTCATAGTTACCTTAAACAGAGCCTTCCTTCACTTCATAGATACCTTAAACAGAGCCTTCCTTCACTTCATAGTTACCAAGTAACAGCCTTACTTCACATCATAGTTACCAAGTAACAGAGCCTTCCTTCACTTCATAGTTACCAAGTAACAGAGCCTTCCTTCACATCATAGTTACCTTAAACAGAACCTTCCTTCACTTCATAGACACCTTAAAAAGAGCCTTCCTTCACTTCATAGATACCGTAAACAGAGTACTTTCCTTCACTTCATAGATACCTTAAACAGAGCCTTCCTTCACTTCATAGTTACCTTAAACAGTATCTTCCTTCACTTCATAGTTACCTTAAACAGAGCCATCCTTCACTTCATAGATACCTTAAACAGAGCCTTCCTTCACTTCATAGATACCTTAAACAGAGCCTTCCTTTACTTCATAGCTACCTTAAACAGAGCCTTTCTTCACTTCATAGATACGTTAAACAGAGCCTTCCTTCACTTCATATTTTCCTTAAACAGAGCCTTCCTTCACTTCATAGTTACCTTACACAGAGCCTTCCTTTACTTCATAGCTTTTTTAAACAGAGCCTTCCTTCACTTCATAGTTACCTTAAACAGAGCCTTCCTTCACATCATAGTTACCTTAAACAGAGCCTTCCTTTACATCATAGTTACCTTAAACAGAGCCTTCCTTCACTTCATAGATACCTTAAACAGAGCCTTCCTTCACTTCATAGTTACCTTAAACAGAGCCTTCCTTTACTTCATAGTTACCTTAAACAGAGCCTTCCTTCAATTCATAGATACCTTTAAATGAGCCTTCCTTCACATCACAGTTACCAAGTAACAGAGCCTTCCTTCACATCACAGTTACCAAGTAACAGAGCCTTCCTTCACATCATAGTTACCAAGTAACAGAGCCTTCCTTCACATCATAGTTACCAAGTAACAGAGCCTTCCTTCACATCATAGTTACCAAGTAACAGAGCCTTCCTTCACTTCATAGTTACCAAGTAACAGAGCCTTCCTTCATATCATAGTTACCTTAAACAGAGCCTTCCTTCACTTCATAGTTACCAAATAACAGAGCCTTCCTTCACATCATAGTTACCAATTAACAGAGCCTTCCTTCACATCATGGTTACCAAGTAACAGAGCCTTCCTTCACATCATAGTTACCAAGTAACATAGCCTTCCTTCACTTCATAGTTACAAAGTAACAGAGCCTTCCTTCACATCATAGTTACCAAGTAACAGAGCCTTCCTTCACATCATAGTTACCAAGTAACAGCCTTCCTTCACATCATAGTTACCAAGTAACAGAGCCTTCCTTCACATCATAGTTACCAAGTAACAGAGCCTTCCTTCACATCATAGTTACCAACTAACAGAGCCTTCCTTCACATCATAGTTACCAAGTAACAGAGCCTTCCTTCACATCATAGTTACCAAGTAACAAAGCCTTCCTTCACATCATAGTTACCTTAAACAGAGCCTTCCTTCACTTCATCGTTACCAAGTAACAGCCTTCCTTCACATCATAGTTACCATGTAACAGAGCCTTCCTTCACATCATAGTTACCAAGTAACAGAGCCTTCCTTCACTTCATAGTTACCAATTAACAGAGCCTTCCTTCACTTCATAGTTACCAAGTAACAGAGCCTTCCTTCACATCATAGTTACCAAGTAACAGCCTTCCTTCACATCATAGTTACCAAGTAACAGAGCCTTCCTTTACATCATAGTTACCAAGTAACAGAGCCTTCCTTCACTTCATAGTTACCAAGTAACAGAGCCTTCCTTCACTTCATAGTTACCAAGTAACAGAGCCTTCCTTCACATAATAGTTACCAAGTAACAGAGCATTCCTTCACTTCATAGTTACCAAGTAACAGCCTTCCTTCACATCATAGTAACCAAGTAACATAGCCTTCCTTCACATCATAGTTACCAAGTAACAGAGCCTTCCTTCACTTCATAGTTACCAAGTAACAGAGCCTTCCTTCACATCATAGTTACCAAGTAACAGAGCCTTTCTTCACTTCATAGTTACCAAGTTACCTTCTCTTTTCACACATGCATTGACCATCCATTAAACTATCCTTGTTCTTGTAAAATATGAAGCTAAGGATGTGTCCGTAATAGCGCTCTATTCCCTATATAGTGCACTACTTTTGACTAGAGCCCCATAGGGAATAGGGTGCCATGTTGTACTCATACTATATTTAAAACATGTAACATATTCTACATGATATGAGATCTTTTCCCTCCTAGGGGTTAAAGGTTTAAGGATGAAACAGTGGTTTGCGTCCCAAATGACAACCTATTTCCTGTGTGTGTGAGCTGAGTAGAGCAGGTCTCCTGTGGAGCGCAACACAGATCACGTTAGCAGAGCTACCTCTACTTACTAAACAGTACTACTCACTAAACAGTACTACTCACTAAACAGTACTACTCACTAAACAATACTACAGCTACTTATTAAACAGTACTACTCACTAAACAGTACTACTCACTAAACAGTACTACTCACTAAACAGTACTACTCACTAAACGGTACTACTCACTAAACAATACTACTCACTAAACAATACTACCTCTACTCACAGAGAAACACAGATAAACACGGATCACAACACTATTGTGTTGAAAGTCTACTAATACCGCCTACAGACAGACACACACATGGGCTCACAAGCGTGGGAAAGGAAGTGAACTGGCTGATGGGTAACTACATGGAGTCAATATGGAGACAGTAGAAAGTGTCATGTACTATAAGGTGTATTGTAGTCAAGTGTTGGTTCACTATAACACAAATACATTTCAGGTTATGGAGTAGCACATGGAATATCAGAATGACTTTGGGGTTCTAGAATATGAGCACTCCAAATACTTAAATGTTAGGCCAATGTGCTAGACTGAAGAAAAAAAAAAGTCTGTTAGTTAAGTCTGAAGAAACATAAGCTATCTGATTTTCTCAAGGTCCCAGTCTGCTGTAATGAATAAGGAAACGTGATCATTTAAATATTTTCACATTGGCCTTGGATCAGTGTTGGAGAACTGCCAGAAAGATCTCAATGTTGGTATGTATCCCAAATAGTACCCTATTCCTTTTTCAAGTGTACTAGTTTTGCCCAGTTCCTATAGGGCTCTAGTAAAATATAGCACACTATATGGAATAGAGTGCCATTTGTGACAGAAACTTGGATTCATGTTCAGTGTTTTTAGCCTCTTGCACTACACAGGACACCCCATGCTCAGGCCACATCAAATCAAATCAAATCTAATCTCATTTTATTGGCCACATGCGCCGAATACAACAGGTGCAGACATTACAGTGAAATGCTTACTTACAAGCCCTTAACCAACAGTGCATTTATTTTTTAATAAAAAGGTAAAATAAAACAACAACAAAAAAGTGTTGAGAAAAAAAAAGAGCAGAAGTAAAATAAAATAACAGTAGGGAGGCTATATATACAGGGGGGTACCGGTGCAGAGTCAATGTGCGGGGGCACCGGCTAGTTGAGGTAGTTGAAGTAATATGTACATGTGGGTAGAGTTAAAGTGACTATGCATAAATAATTAACTGAGTAGCAGCAGCGTAAAAGGATGGGGTGGGGGTGCAAATAGTCCGGGTAGCCATGATTAGATGTTCAGGAGTCTTATGGCTTGGGGGTAGAAGCTGTTGAGAAGTCTTTTGGACCTAGACTTTGCACTCCGGTACCGCTTGCCATGCGGTAGCATAGAGAACAGTCTATGACTAGGGTGGCTGGAGTCTTTGACAATTTTGAGGGCCTTCCTCTGACACCGCCTGTTATAGAGGTCCTGGATGGCAGGAAGCTTGGCCCCAGTGATGTACTGGGCCGTACGCACTACCCTCTGTAGTGCCTTGCGGTCGGAGGCCAAGCAGTTGCCATACCAGGCGGTGATGCAACCAGTCAGGATGCTCTCGATGGTGCAGCTGTAGAATTTTTTGAAGATCTGAGGACCCATGCCAAATCTTTTCAGTCTCCTGAGGGGGAATAGGCTTTGTCGTGCCCTCTTCACGACTGTATTGGTGTGTTTGGACCATGATAGTTCGTTGGTGATGTGGACACCAAGGAACTTGAAGATCTCAACCTGTTCCACTACAGCCCCGTCAATGAGAATGGGGGCGTGCTCAGTCCTCTTTTTTTTCCTGTAGTCCACAATCATCTCCTTTGTCTTGGTCACGTTGAGGGAGAGGTTGTTATCCTGGCACCACACGGCCAGGTCTCTGACCTCCTCCCTATGGGCTGTCTCATTGTTGTCGGTGATCAGGCCTACCACTGTTGTGTCGTCGGCAAACTTAATGATGGTGTTGGAGTCGTGCCTGGCCATGCAGTCATGGGTGAACAGGGAGTACAGGAGGGGACTGAGCACGCACCCCTGAGGGGCCCCCGTGTTGAGGATCAGTGTGGCAGATGTGTTGTTACCTACCCTTACTACCTGGGGGCGGCCCGTCAGGAAGTCCAGGATCCAGTTGCAGAGGGAGGTGTTTAGTCTCAGGATCCTTAGCTTAGTGATGAGCTTTGAGGGCACTATGGTGTTGAATGCTGAGCTGTAGTCAATGAATAGCATTCTCACGTAGGTGTTCCTCTTGTCCAGGTGGGAAAGGGCAGTGTGGAGTGCAATAGAGATTGCTTCATCTGTGGATCTGTTGGGGCGGTATGCAAATTGGAGTGGGTCTAGGGTTTCTGGGATAATGGTGTTGATGTGAGCCATGACCAGCCTTTCAAAGCACTTCATGGCTACAGACGTCAGTGCTACGGGTCGGTAGTCATTTATGCAGGTTATCTTAGAGTCCTTGGGCACGGGGACTATGGTGGTCTGCTTGAAACATGTTGGTATTACAGACTCAGTCAGGGACATGTTGAAAATGTCAGTGAAGACACTTGCCAGTTGGTCAGCACATGCTCGGAGTACACGTCCTGGTAATCCGCCTGGCCCTGCGGCCTTGTGAATGTTGACCTGCTTAAAAGTCTTACTCACATCGGCTACGGAGAGCGTGATCACATAGTCATTTGGAACAGCTGGTGCTCTCATGCATGCTTCAGTGTTGCTTGCCTCGAAGCGAGCATAGAAGTGGTTTAGCTCGTCTGGTAGGCTTGTGTCACTGGGCAGCTCGTGGCTGTGCTTCCCTTTGTAGTCTGTAATAGTTTTCAAGCCCTGCCACATCCGACGAGCATCAGAGCCGGTGTAGTACGATTCAATCTTAGTCCTGTATTGACTCTTTGCCTGTTTGATGGTTCGTCGGAGGGCATAGCAGGATTTCTTATAAGCGTCCGGGTTAGAGTCCCGCTCCTTGAAAGTGGCAGCTCTACCCTTTAGCTCAGTGCGGATGTTTCCTGTAATCCATGGCTTCCGGTTGGGGTATGTACGTACGGTCACTGTGGGGACGAAATCATCTATGCACTTATTGATGAAGCCAGTGACTGATGTGGTGTACTCCTCAATGCTATCTGAAGAATCCCGGAACATGTTCCAGTCTGTGCTAGCAAAACAGTCCTGTAGCTTAGCATCTGCGTCATCTGACCACTTTTTTATTAACCGAGTCACTGGTGCTTCCTGCTTTAGTTTTTGCTTATAAGCAGGAATCAGGAGGGTAGAATTATGGTCAGATTTGCCAAATGGAGGGCGAGGGAGAGCTTTGTATGCGTCTCTGTGTGTGGAGTAAAGGTGGTCTTGAGTTTTCTTTCCTCTGGTTGCACATTTAACATGCTGGTAGAAATTAGGTAGAATGGATTTAAGTTTCCCTGCATTAAAGTCCCCGGCCACTAGGAGCGCTGCCTCTGGATGAGCGTTTTCCTGTTGACTTATGGCCTTATACAGCTCATTCAGTGCAATCTTAATGCCAGCATTGGTTTGTGGTGGTAAATAGACAGCTATGAAAAATATAGATGAAAACTCTCTTGGTAAATAGTGTGGTCTACAGCTTATCATGAGATACTCTACCTCAGGCGGGCAAAACCTTGAGACTTCCTTAGTATTTGATTTTGTGCACCAGCAGTTGTTTACAAATATACACAGACCGCCACCCCTTGTCTTACCGGAGTCAGCCGTTCTATCCTGCCGATGTAGCGTATAGCCCGCTAGCTGTATGTTATCCATGTCGTCGTTCAGCCACGACTCTGTGAAACATAAGATGTTACAGTTTTTAATGTCCCGTTGGTAGGATAACCGTAATCTTAGGTCATCCAATTTATTTTCCAATGATTGAAGATTGGCTAATAGGATTGATGGGAGCGGCAGTTTACTCGCTCGCCGTCGGATCCTTACAAGGCACCCGACCTACGTCCACGATATCTCCGTCTCTTCCTCATGCGAATGACGGGGATTTGGGCCTTGTCGGGTGTCTGTAGGATATCCTTCGTGGCCGCCTCGTTGAAGAAAAATGATTTGTCCAATACGAGGTGAGTAATCGCTGTCCTGATATCCAGAAGCTCTTTTTGGTTATAAGAGACGATGGCAGAAACATTATGTACAAAATAAATTACAAATAACGCGGAAAAACACACATAATAGTACAATTGGTTTGAGGGCTGTAAAACGGCAGCCATCTTCTCCGGCGCCATTCCATTACCTTCAGTCAATTCAGTGTTTTTATGTGGTTGTACATTCAAAAAACGCCAACATCGTCAAAAGTACTTTCAAACTATGAAGAAGGAAGATTAGGAAGCAGAATGATGAGGACCATTTTATTAAGAATTAAATATGTAAAAAAGTAAAGTTCTCCATTGTTACATGCACAAGTGGTGTTGTGATGAAGCAGTTTGTGTGTGTTTGTGTGTGTGTGTGTGTGTGTGTGTGTGTGTGTGTGTGTGTGTGTGTGTGTGTGTGTGTGTGTGTGTGTGTGTGTAAAAGTAGTGTTGATGAAGCACTTCAGTCTGTTACAAATTATGTGGTTTCAATATCTTCCCGTCTCACTGCATTCAACATTATTTCCCCCAAATAAAGTCTGAGCCCTGTTGTGGAACCACAACAGGCCAGACCAGCATTTTAGATCAAACGTAATGACGCCTCTCTAAATATTGACGTGTTCTGATATTCAGACAGAAACCTCTAAACATTGACGTGTTCTGATATTCAGACAGAAACCTGTACAAAGCAGAATATGATAATAATTATATGTCCCGGGGCATCGAACTAGCTGCCTGAGAAACCGCTAACAAGTCTGCTTCCTTCCGAAACACCAACCAGTCCACCTCCTCCAAGTAAAAGTCTTTGAGCTGTGCCAGCCAGTCACATAAAGAAGATGTGATAACTAATATAGTCTTGGCTCTCTCTGCCAATACCCTGCAGTCACTGCCTAGGCTATTGTTTCTGATCTCCTTTTTGAAGCCTGGGAAAAATATCAAAGTGTTACAGCTCTGACAGGGCTTTGAACAGTCAGCTATTGGAACCCTGACAACACAACCTTAGACAACAGGGGAGAGAGAGGGGAGTGGGAGTGGGAGAGGAAGAATGGAGGGGAGATAGGTGGGAGGTAGGGGTGATGTGTCAGCCTTGTATGTTCTCTCTTTTCTTTGTCGTACCCCTTTTCTTATGATAGTAGTTTCAGCTCTTTGTGTGTGGGGGTTTCAGCCCTTGTGTGTGGGGGTTTCAGCCCTTGTGTGTGGGGGTTTCAGCCCTTGTGTGTGGGGGTTTCAGCCCTTGTGTGTGGGGGTTATGTGAACACCCTGTTCTTAGAAAGGGGGAGAAGAGGGGGATAGAGGGAGAGAGGGGAGATAGGCAGAGAGAGGGGGAGACCGGGGCTAAAGAGGAGCGTGGCGAGACGGGGAGAAGGGGGTAGGTGGGGGAGATTTGGCGGGTCCTCCTGGCCCCAGTTTAAGGTCTTGCTCTTCCCCCTTACCTCTTTCCCAGTCAGTTGTTCCTTTACAACAACAAAGGCAGCATCTACCTCAGGAAGCCAAGCTAGGAGCGGGTGGCTCACAAGTCCTGGCACATGAACACTGGGATGACTGCGAGACAGCAGAGATACACATGCACTAGCAAAGACATCAGACCAACACATCACGCGCCCCACCGCCTGCGCTCCCCCAGTAACTGCCCCCACTCCCCCTTACCTTCCCTCTGCCCCCAGCGCCACCTTCCCCACCGCGGCACCACACCACATACACACGGAATTGGGTGTCTGGCCTGTGTCAGAAGGTGGAATCACTCTGCTCTATATAGTACAATGGAGGGGTGCAGGACCAGGGCCGGGGTGAATGCCACACACTTCCAATCATCCCATTTCCAGAAGGAATGAGCCTGTCAACCTGGTCTCCACTATGTAACAGGGAGAGAGAGCGATAGAGAGATAGCGCGAGGAGAGAGAGAGAGAGAGATAGAGAGAGCCTCTCTCTCTCTATCCTTCTCTCCTCTCCGCTCTCTCTCTCTCTCGAGCGATGTCCTGGCATTTCTCTGCTCAGTCTCTGCTTCCCTCGCCTAGCTCCTCCTATCCAACGCCTGGAATGAATAAATGAGATCACATAAAAATATGCAACCTCCTATCATCCCCAGCACAACTTATCATACCCAGCACACCTTTTCAGAGACAACATAGGATTTAGGAGATCAGTCTTCTCCAGATGAAACATTTATATGGATGACTTTCATGGATAAATGTGATTGAACTATTATTAAAGGTGTGAGAATTAATTCATCTTAAATGATGTCATCAGATGTTTTTTTGGAGAGAGAGAGAGAGAGAGAGAGAGAGAGGAGAGAGAGAGAGAGAGAGAGAGAGAGAGAGAGAGAGAGAGATTGTTGTTGTTGGAACAGAGCAGGTGGAGCTCCTTCCCTCCTATTGGGTAGTAATTACACTTGGCAGCTTCTACACACTACATCCTTCCACTGCTCCATCTCGCTCTCCCTGGCAGCACAGCAACTCACTCTTCCTCTCTCTCTCTCTCTCCTCTCTCTCTCTCTCTCTCCTCTCTCTTCTCTCCTCTCCTCTCTCTTCTCTCCTCTCTCTCTCCTCTCCGCCTCTCCTTCTCTCCTCTCCTACTGCGCATCTCGTCTCCTCCCCTCCTCCCATTGTCGGTCTCTCATCTCTCTCGTCGTCTCTCCCTGGCTCTCCTTGGCCTCGTTCTTGATTCAATCCGCAGTCATCCGTCTCTCGTACTTCTACCAACTCGCGCTTATCTGAATCATAACCCTACAACAGTTCTGGCGTTCGGGTGCCATCTAGGTCGTCGTTCAGGGGGGGGGGAAGGAATTTAAAAAGCGGTAGCGGCTCGCTACCAGATAAATGGGGAAGAACAGAGGGAGAGAGGAAAAGGCTTCTTCTCGCCTCTAAGTCCGCCGTACACCTACCCGAACACAGAGAAGAGCAATCGGGAAGGGGGTCATCGTCTCTGATAACTGTTCTCAACTCGAAGCGTACCAATCAAAACAGGTCCCTCTCTGCATCCCACTGGATCGGGTCCAGTCTGCGGTTCTGGACTCCTCTCGGTGCACGTCTCTAGAGTCCCAAATCGACTCGCGGGCGCCCATCCATCATCATCATCTCAATCCCTCTCCGTGCTCTCATCCTCAAAGAAAACTCTCTCTCACAATCTGCCCCTCGTCTACTCGGGGAACGAAAACACTCTCTAACACCTATCTCTCCAGTCCGTGCCGAAGTGGGAGGGGCTAAGCAGAGAGCAGGTCATCCCGCCAGCTCTCACGGACGGCGTCTCTCTCAGTCCTCTCTCGAATCGCTCGTCCCACGTCGGTCTCTCCTCTGCTTCTCGTAGTCCGCAGAAATCCTGATACGCACATCTCTGCTCGGATGGCCCGTCGTCTGCATCCTCTAACGTACGGTCCTCTCCGCTTCCCATGGGCGATGTCTCGCTCTCTCCGACAGGGTCGGCACATGCATCTAACACCGAATGACGTCACACTCTCGGCACTCGTCTCACTCTAAACCTCCTCCATTTTCCCCCCTCTCAGAAGACTCTCTCTGGCACTCAAGCAGGGATCAATCTCTCTCACCCAGACTGCACATCATCTCTCGCTTCTTCCCGTCTCTCTCTACTCCTCCACCCTCGAATAATCGTCCTCGTCCCACCTCAAGGGGGGGTGAGGGGGGGGCCAGTCTGCAAAACTCCGTTCTGATCTTCACAAATCTCTCGTCTCTCGTCTCTCGTGCGGTGCATCTCTCCTTCTCATCCTCTCTCTCTCAAAATGCCCTTTTATCTGAAATGTTTCAGCTAAGAGCCGCTCTCTCTGTTCCGTTCCGTGACAGGAACCCTTGTGAATCCCAAATGGCACCCTATGCTTTTTGATTTTTTTTTGGGGTGTAGATCAGCTTAATATTGCAGATAGATTGTAAACTTCCATCATGTAATTGTCTTTTCATCACTTACAATCCCCCTGTTTTAATTATATATAATATATACATACACACACTATATACGCTATATATATCATATATATATATATATATATATATTATATTATATATATATATATATATATATTATATATATATATATATAAAATATATACACCTACATCTACCAATACATACCCATACACACCAACATACATACTACATACATACATACATACATACATACATCTACATACATACATACTACACATACATATCTTTAAAAATAATTATTCCCCTTTATTACTTTCCAACCCCACCACCCTTTTTCCCTACTTGGAGTAACTAGTGACCGCAACTGCTTTGGCCTCTCCGACTTCCAGCTTATTACCTACTATCTACTTTTTATGGACAAACGTCATAATTTTACAATAATAATATTTTGTTTGTTTTTTTTTTTTTCCTCCTTAACTCCTCTACTCTCAAACCTCTCCGATCATTTTCATGATGTCCATCCGGTTTGCTTCTATATGCCATATCTTTTTAACTGTGCTCTTTCACAAAAGCTCCCAACCTACAACCTATATACGTATTATGGACACAGTATGCTTACATTATTAGTTGTCTTGTTATTATTTGTTGTTAGTTTTTATTAGTCCCATCCTTCAATTCCATTCAACACCTCCCATCTATCTTTTAACACCATCCATATAGGATTTCTATTTGCCATACAGTGAGGGAAAAAAGTATTTGATCCCCTGCTGATTTTCTACGTTTGCCCACTGACAAAGACATGATCAGTCTATAATTGTAATGGTAGGTTTATTTGAACAGTGAGAGACAGAATAACAACAAAAAAATCCAGAAAAACGCATGTCAAAAATGTTAGAAATTGATTTGCATTTTAATGAGGGAAATAAGTATTTAACCCCTCTGCAAAACATGACTTAGTACTTGGTGGCAAAACCCTTGTTGGAAATCACAGAGGTCAGACGTTTCTTGTAGTTGCCCACTAGGTTTGCACACATCTCAGGAAGGATTTTGTTCCACTCCTCTTTGCAGATCTTCTCCAAGTCATTAAGGTTTCGAGGCTGACGTTTGGCAACTCGAATCTTCAGCTGCCTCCACAGATTTTCTATGGGATTAAGGTCTGGAGACTGGCTAGGCCACTCCAGGACCTTAATGTGCCTCTTCTTGAGCCACTCCTTTGTTGCCTTGGCCGTGTGTTTTGGGTCATTGTCATGCTGGAATACCCATCCACAACCCATTTTCAATACCCTGGCTGAGGGAAGGAGGTTCTCACCCAAGATTTGACGGTACATGGCCCCCGTCCATCGTCCCTTTGATGTGGTGAAGTTGTCCTGTCCCCTTAGCAGAAAAACACCCCCAAAGCATAATGTTTCCACCTCCATGTTTGATGGTGGGGATGGTGTTCTTGGGGTCATAGGCAGCATTCCTCCTCCTCCAAACACGGCGAGTTGAGTTGATGCCAAAGAGCTCAATTTTGGTCTCATCTGATCACAACACTTTCACCCAGATATCCTCTGAATCATTCAGATGTTCATTGGCAAACTTCAGACAGCCCTGTATATGTGCTTTCTTGAGCAGGGGGACCTTGCGGGCACTGCAGGATTTCAGTCCTTCACGGCGTAGTGTGTTACCAATTGTTTTCTTGGTGACTATGGTCCCAGCTGCCTTGAGATCATTGACAAGATCCTCCCGTGTAGTTCTGGGCTGATTCCTCACTGTTCTCATGATCATTGCAACTCCACGAGGTGAGATCTTGCATGGAGCCCCAGGCATAGGGAGATAGACAGTTATTTTGTGTTTCTTCCATTTGCGAATAATCGCACCAACTGTTGTCACCTTCTCACCAAGCTGCTTGGCGATGGTCTTTTAGCCCATTCCAGCCTTGTGTAGGTCTACAATCTTGTCCCTGACATCCTTGGAGAACTCTTTGGTCTTGGCCATGGTGGAGAGTTTGGAATCTGATTGATTGATTGCTTCTGTGGACAGGTGTCTTTTGTACAGGTAACAAGCTGAGATTAGGAGCACTCCCTTTAAGAGTGTGCTCCTAATTTCAGCTCATTACCTGTATAAAAGACACCTGGGAGCCAGAAATCTTTCTGATTGAGAGGGGGTCAAATACTTATTTCCCTCATTAAAATGCAAATCAATTTATAACATTTTTGAAATGTTTTTTTCTGGATTTTTGTTGTTGTTATTCTGTCTCTCACTGTTCAAATAAACCTACCATTAAAATTATAGACTGATCATTTATTTGTCAGTGGGCAAACGTACAAAATCAGCAGGGGATCAAATACTTTTTTCCCTCACTGTATGTATTTCAACTGTACTTTGATGTCTTACAAAAGTTCTGAACCTTTCTTTTCTCATTGCTTCTACAGATTGTGAATTGAAAATAATTTTTTTTGCTAAAACGTGTTATTATGTTATTGATCGATTGACTATGACTTTTCAGATCACCCAGTAGTGCTATCTGCAAGGTTAACTCCAGGTAAATATTGCAATCCTTTAGCCATTCCTGGACCTGTGTCCAAAAACAAGCTACAAATGGACAGTACAAAAACAAATGATCTAATGATTCTGTCTCTTCACAGAAAAATCTGCAGAGCTGGGAAGATTGTATCCCCCATATAAATAACATTCTATTGGTAGCAAGAATTGTATATAATAATTTAAATTGAAAGATTCTAAGTTTTGAATACGGTGTCGTTTTGCGTGTCAGTTCATAAACACTATGCCATGGGATCGGTACGTCAAAAATCTCTTCCCAACTATTTCGCAATCTATATGGGACGGCTGTCAATCCTTTGGTCCTTAAATTAAACTGATATACTTTTGTATTTATCTCAGTTTTCCTTAACCAATTATGTTCTTTAATGCAAGGCCGACAGACAAGTTCCTTACTTTCTCCCCCTTCCACTTTCCTCTTCCATTTTTGCGGTAAGGTTGCAATTATTTGGTTGCAATTTTGGATAAAGAAGACATTTCCATATGTTTTTGTTAGCTGCATGTGCGACATAACTCCACCGGTCCTACCGATGACATCATTTTACGAAGATTATACCCTTTTTTGGCACCCTATGCTTTATATAACGCAGTACACTTGACCTGCGCCCATAGGGCCCCAGAAAGAAAATAGTGCACTTCATAGGGAATAGGGTGCAATTTGGGACATAAACCCTTTAACTGCTGCAAGAGTTTAAATCATGTCTTCATGAATCTAGAGGTGGTTTATAAGTAGGAAGGTGTTGTGCGATGTAAAATATAAAGGGAATGTATGTGTGCTGCATGTTGATTGACCATATGTGTTATGATGCATTATGTAAGGGTATGGTAGTTATGGTTACCCAGCTAGCCTGATGGTTTAGCCTTCAATATCAAAGCTATAGTATTTATGGTGTAAAACACACACTTCATAATACATGAAGAAGTGACTCCTCTCCTGTGTATCTCTCTAATTGAAGCGTTAATTTTTGACAAGAAGAGTCACAAAACTCACCAAAAAAAAAAAAAGGGGCACGCCTCACGTTGGTGTCCGCTTCTCTTTAATGTGATCAGCAAATTTATCAGAGCTTCAAAGGATATCTACAAACATGCCAGAAACAAAGGGGCTATGGAATAGAATGGAGAGAGAAAACACCACATTCAACTCAGTCTACAACTGTTCCTGAATCAGCTTTGAGAGACTTCATATTTTCCTGGGTTTAAATTTGTTTTCCTCGTTGCCTCTCTTCTGAGAGACGTGGGGAGCTCATAAAGGGGTCTGGGGAGAAGAGGATAAGCGGAAAGAAGCAGAGGAGGAGAGGAGGAGGAGACTGGAAGAGAAGAGAGGAGGGTGATGTAATTTGCTCTTAGCGGTCAGGCACCCAGTCTGTGTGTGTCTTTGTGTGTGCGTGTGTGTGTGTGTGTGTGTGTGTGTGTATGTGTGTGTGTGCTGCCATGATGCCCCTGTGGTGGGTGAGTTAGAGAGAGGAACGAATGGAAGACTTGACAGAGACTAATTGCCTTCATTAATCAGGTTAGCGGAGCCCAACTCTGAGGTAAACTGATTGAAATCCTCTTACCTGTCAGGCAGCCAACCATTGTGCCTGAGGAGGAGAGGAGGGGGGTTAGAAGCAGGAAATGACGCTTTAGCTACAAATAAACCATGTCTTTGTCTAGACAAATCTCTTTTCAGCCCATAATGCTCTCTGAAATGTGTTAATGTCATGTAAAGTCTTTCAGAGAGAGAGATGGGGGGGGGGGATGGGGGGGGGTATGGCTCTGGAAGAAAGGCCCTTTTCCGGCATAATCGTCCCAAATCAAATTATTCCCCCTTGGCCCAGCTGCTAGTGGTGTCGTAGAGGATAGAGGGAAGAGAGAAGAGGAGAGAGAGGGGAGAGAGAGAGGTAAGAGAGAGAGGCGATTTAGTAGATAGAAGAGGAGAGATAGAAAAGGGGAGAGGAGAGATAAAGGCGAGGGGATGAGGAGGAGAGAGAAGAAGAGACGAGCTATTAGAATGGAGAGATGCGTCCCAAATGCACCCTATTCCCCTTTTTATGCACTGCTTACATATCCTTTTGCTCTGGTCAAAAGCAGTGCCATTTGGAACGGAACAGGGTTCCATTTGGGACCAGGCAGGGGCCTTGGCCAATGCGCGGTTTGGCAAAGGGGCCGTTAGTCACCTGAGGCCCCGTCTTTATCTACGCCGCTAACCCTGAAACAACAGGGGACCGTTACGTTTACCTGAGGCCCGTCATTTCTACGCCACTATACCACTGAAACAGACAGGGGACGTTACTTCACTGAGGCCCTGTCTAATCTACGCCCTTACCACGAAACAGACGGGGACCGTTACGTTACACTGAGGCCTGTCTAATTTTACCCGCCACTATAAAACCACTGAAACAGACAGGGGACCGTTGCATTACACTGAGGCCGTCTAATCTCTACGCCCATATACCACTGAACAGAAAAGGGGACCGTTACATTACAAATGAGGCCCTTCTAATCTACGCACTTAATACCCTGAAACAGGGCAGGGACCGTTACGTTACACTGAGGCCTTCTAATCTACGCCACTATACCACTGAAACAGACGGGACCGTTACTTACCTGAGCCTTTTCTATCTACTCCACTATAAACCACCCGAAAACAGCATTTTTACGTCCCCTAGGCCTGTAATCTACGGGACTTACCACTTAAAAAAGACGGGGACCTTTCTTTTACACGAGCCCGTCTATCTACGCCACTATAAAACCTAAACAGCAGGGGACCGTTTACCCAACCCTGGCCTGTCTAATCTACCCACCCCTTTTACCACTTGAAAAAGACGGGGACCGTTACGTTACCTGCCGCTGTCTATCTACCCCCCAAAACCACAAAGCGGGACTTAGTCACCTGAGGCCTGTGAATTACGCCCCTTACTTAAAACATGAGTCCCTCCACTACCCCTTCTAATCCCACTATAACCACTGAAAAGACAGGGCCGTTACGTCACACTGAGGCCCGTCTAATAACGCAGTTCTAATACCCACTTAAACAGACCCGGGACCAGGTTACCCCCCGTCTATTAAACATACCACTGAAACACCGGGACCGTTACTTTCCCCTTTATGCCTGTTTCTAATCTCGCCACTAACCACTGAACAGACAGGACCTTACGTACACTGAGGCCTGTCTAATCTAAAGCCACTATACCACTGAAACAGACAGGGGACCGTTACGTCACACTGAGGCCTGTCTAATCTACGCCACTATAACCACTGAAACCAGACAGGGGACCGTTACGTTACATTTAGGCCCGTCTAATCTACGCCATATACCACTGAACAGACAGGGGACCTTTTCGTTACACTGAGGCCTGTCCCAATCTATCCCACTAAAACCACTGAAACAGACAGGGACCTTACGTTACACTGAGGCCTGTCTAAAATCTACGCCACATATAAAACCCCTGAAAACAGACAGGGGACCGTTACGTTACACTGAGGGCCCGTCTTTTAATCTACGCCACTATACCACTGAAACGACAGGGGACCGTTACGTTACACTGGGCCTGTCTAACTCATAACTGGAAAATTCTTTCATAGCCCTTAAACCCCACTAAACCCCGAACAGGGGACCGTTACGTCACACTGAGGCCCTGTCTAATCTAAAGCCCCTTATAACCACTGAAACAGACAGGGGCCGTTCTCACACTGAGGCCTGTCTAATACCCCATAAAAAAACCACTGAAACCAAAACAGGGACCGTTAGTTACACTGAGGCCTGTCTAATCTACGCCATATAACCACTGAAACAGACAGGGGACCGTTACGTTCAATGAGGCTGTCTAATCTACCACTAACCACGAAAACAGACAAGGGACTTACGTACAGAGCCTGTCTAATCTACCCACTAACCATGAAACAGACAGGGGACCGTACTTACACTAGCCTGTCTATCTACGCCACTATACCACTGAAACAACGGGACCTTACGCACACTGAGGGCCCGTCTAATCTACGCCACTATACCACTGAAACAGACGGGACCGTTACGTCACCTGAGGCCTCTTCTAATCTACGCCACTATACCACTGAAAAAAGACAGGGGACCGTTTTCGTCACACTGAGGGGCCCGTCTAATCTACGCCACTATACCACTGAAAAAGACAGGGGACCGTTACGTTACACTGAGGCCTGTCCCAATCTAAAGCCACTATAACCTGAAACAGACAGGGACCCTTACGTCACACTGAGGCCTGTCTAATCTACGCCACTATAACCACTGAAACAAAACAGGGGGACCGTTACGTCACAAATTTAGGCCTGTCTAATCTACGCCCCTAAACCACTGAAACAGACAGGGGACCGTTACGTCCACTGAGGCCCGTCTATCTCCGCCCTATACCACTGAAACAACAGGGGACCGTTACGTTACACTGAGGCCTGTTTTTATCTACTGCCACTATAAACCCCTGAAACAGACAGGGACCGTTTACGTTACACTGAAGGCCTGTCTAATCTACGCCCTATACCCCTGAAACCAGACAGGGGACCGTTACGTTACACTTTAGCCTGTCTAATCTAAAGCCACTATACCCACGAAACAGACAGGGGACCGTTACGTCACCCTGAGGCCTGTCTAATCTACGCCACTATAAAACCCCTGAAACAGACAGGGGACCGTTACGTCACACTGAGGCCTGTCTAATCTAAACGCCACATACCCCTAAAACAAGGGACCGTTTCGTCAACTGAGGCCTGT
Organism: Coregonus sp. 'balchen'; assembly: GCA_902810595.1. Classification (NCBI taxonomy): domain Eukaryota; kingdom Metazoa; phylum Chordata; class Actinopteri; order Salmoniformes; family Salmonidae; genus Coregonus; species Coregonus sp. 'balchen'. The sequence continues at coordinate 34,066,096 of LR778259.1, forward strand.
CTAACTAAACGCCACTATACCACTGAAACAGACAGGGGACCGTTACCCTCACACTGAGGCCTTCTAATACTACGCCACTATACCACTGAACAGACAGGGACCGTTACGTCACCTGAGGCCTTCTAATCTAACGCCACTATACCACTGAAACAACAGGGACCTTACGTTACACTGAGCCTGCAATCAAAGCCACTAAACACCACTGAACAGACAGGGGACCGTTAACTTAAACTGAGCCTGTCAATCTACGCCCTTAACCACTGAAAACAACAGGGGAAACCCTTACGTACCTGAGGCCTGTCTAATCTTTCGCACTATACCACTGAAACAGACAGGACCTTACGTTACACTGAGGCCTCTATCTACGCCCTATAAAACAACCTAAACAGCGGGACCGTTGATTACACTGAGGCCTGTCTAATCTACGCCACTATACCACTGAACAGACAGGGACCGTTACGTCACCTGAGGCCTGTCTAATCTACCCACTATACCACTGAAACAACTGGGACCCTTACGTTACACTGAGGCCTGTCTAATCTACCCACTATAACCCACTGAAACAACAGGGGACCGTTTCGTCACACTGAGGCCTGTCTAAATCTACGCCACTTATAACCACATGAAACAGACAGGGACCGTTACGTCACACTGAGGCCTGTCTAATCTACGCCACTATACCACTGAAACAGACAGGGGACCGTTACGTCACACTGAGGCCTGTCTAATCTACGCCACTATACCACTGAAACAGACAGGGGACCGTTACGTTACACTGAGGCCTGTCTAATCTACGCCACTATACCACTGAAACAGACAGGGGACCGTTCTTACACTGAGGCCCGCAATCTACGCCCTATACCACTGAAACAAAACAGGGAAACCGTTACGTCACCTGAGGCCTCTAATCTACGCCACTATACCACTGAAACAACGGGACCGTTAGTCACACTGAGGCCCGCTAATCTACCGCCACTATCCACTGAAACAACAGGGGACCGTTACGTTACCTGAGCCTGTCTAATCTTACGCCACTATACCACTGAAACAGACAGGGACCGTTACGTTACTGAGGCCTGTCTAATCTACGCCACTATACCACTGAAACAGACAGGGGACCGTTACGTTACACTGAGGCCTGTCTAATCTACGCCACTATACCACTGAAACAGACAGGACCGGTAGTACGTCAAGTAGGCCTCCAATCCAAACTTTTCCCAACAACCCCCCTGTACAACATAAACTACTCCCTCTGGTGCTAATCCGCCCCCAGGGAAAAACGGGGGTTAACTCCAAACCCGTGCCAGTGTAATCCCCACTAATTCTTGGGGAAAGCAGGACCGTTAAATCCGCAAGAGCCTTTAATCTATTATAACTTTTAAAGTACAGGGGCACTTTTTTTCAGTAACTGTGCGTTTGTAATATCTCTTTGGCAGAACTGCAAGTACAGGAGCGCCGTTGCTGTTAACGTGAATGTTTTAATTTTTTTACGGATTTTAAAAAACCCACTTTCAACGGCCTGTTAAAAATCCCATGACAAAGACCGGGAAAATTAAAAAATGGGCCTGTCAATAACCACTATATACTGAACTACGGCCTTACGTAAAATGAGCCTTCTAATCTCAAAAACCCACTATAAAACAGACAACTTCTACCTTTATGGTCCGTCTAATTACCCATTAATAACAAACATAAACTCACTTCCTCCCCAAAACTAAAAGAGACCAACCCTTCGAACATAACTACCTTCTTTATATATCACTTGCTATTACCCTACTATAATACATAATACATAAAAAAAAAAAAAAAAACGGGCCTATAAAAATATTTTAACTTTCTATTATAAATATAGGATTCCTATGTCACATTTACTTACTTACTTAACTATACTAAATTACTAAAATAAGCATACCACGACAGCAGGCCTGTGAGACTCAAGGTCAGGCCCTCGCAATGTACGAAACTTTTAGCCCAGAACCCTGTAGCCGCATTGTACTATCCCTCTGGTGCAGAAGTGCGCCGCAGTAAAAACAGAAACTCCTGAGTAATGTCCATGATAATCATTGAGATAGATGCTATCTATTCAAGTCACGTACCTCAAGTAACACATACTCAAGCATTAACTAGTTACAGTACTACTTTTTATGATTGACTATGTCACTGTGCAATGTTAGTAGCAGCACAGGTAGTCTAACTATATAACAGAATTGTACTATACTGTTGCAATGTCAGTAGTCCTCTTATTGCTTGATATATACGTTCTATAAAGTATATAGCAGGTAGTCTCTTTGTATGCTATGTAACTTGCGAATGTTGTATTAGTAATTTTGTTTCTACTGTACTTAACATCACTATAAAACTTATATATTGCAATAACTTGATATAGTCTATACTAGTACTATAAATGTCTCTACTGTATACTATTCATAACTATGAATGTCTATGTACTATACATACTTATATTATATGTCCTACTGTATTAAATAACTATAAACTGCATACTATACTATATAACTATAATATGTCCACTGTACTATACTTCAGAACTATATATACTTAACTATATATGTCTCTACTGTACTATACTATACTATACTACTTATATACTATAGAGATGTCTCTACTTAACTATAATACTATAACTATATATACTATGACTATACTATACTATACTATACTATACATACTAAATAGTCTCTACTGTACTATACTATACTATACTAATATATATCATAGTCTATACTATACTATATACTATACATACTATAAACTATATAATGTCACTACTGTACTATACTATACTATATACTATATACTAATATATATGTCTATTACTATAATACTATACTATACTATACTATACTATACTATATACTCTACTATCTATACTATTACTATACTATACTATAGAGATGTCTCTACTGTTAACTATACTATATATTATTATTATTATCTATATATTACTTATATCTAGTACTATGATTTCTACTATATATACTATATATATTTCTCTACTGTACTATACTATATAACTATAGAGATGTCTCTACTGTACTATACTATATAACTATAGAGATGTCTCTACTGTACTATACTATAGAACTATAGATATGTCTCACTGTACTATACTATACTATAACTATACTAGATATCTATATATACTTTAATAACTACTTAACTAAGAGATGTCTCTACTGTACTATACTATACTATACTATACTATAATATACTATATAACTATAGAGATGTCTCTACTGTATATACTATACTATACTATACTATACACTATACTATAACTATAAGATGTCTTACTGTATACTATACTATACTATAATATACTATATATACTAAACTATAGAGTGCTCTACTGATACATACTATACATATTCTATATACTTATATAACTATTAACTATAATTTATAATATATACTATAAATATATATTACTATCTCTATGCTATAACTACTATACTATACTGTACTATACTATACTATACTATACTATACTATATAACTATAGAGATGTCTCTACTGTACTATACTATACTATTATATTATTATTATTATTATTATTATTATATACTGTATTATATACTTATACTATACTATACTATACTATACTATATAACTATAGAGATGTCTTTACTGTACTCTACTACTGAACTATAGAGATGTACCTAATGTACTATACTATAGAACTATAAATATATCTTTACTGGACTATACTAAACTATACAAGAGAGATATCTCTACTGCACTTTACTATACTACTTAACTATAGAGATGTCTCTACTGTATAATACTATACTATACTATAATATACTGTACTATACTACTTAACTATAGAGATGTCTCTACTGTATAATACTATACTATACTATAATATACTGTACTATACTACTTAACTATAGAGATGTCTCTACTGTATAATACTATACTATACTATAATATACTGTACTATACTACTTAACTATAGAGATGTCTCTACTGTATAATACTATACTATATTATAATATACTGTACTATACTACTTAACTATAGAGATGTCTCTACTGTATAATACTATACTATAATATATTGTACTATACTACTTAACTATAGAGATGTCTCGACTGTATAATACTATACTATACTATAATATACTGTACTATACTACTTAACTATAGAGATGTCTCTACTGTATAAGACTATACTATACTATACTATACTATACTATACTATACTATACTATACTATACTATACTGTAGTGTACTATACTGTACTGTACTATACTATTGAACTATAGCACTGTCTCTATTGTACTAACACTATACTATACTATAGAGAATACTGTACTATACTATACTACATACCTATATTGATGTCTCTACTGTATAATACTATGCAATACTATACTGTACTATACAATGGAACTATAGAGATGTGTCTACTGTACTATAATATCCTATAGAACTAATGAGATGTGTCTACTGTACTATACTATCCTATAGAACTAATGAGATGTGTCTACTGTACTATACTATCCTATAGAACTAATGAGATGTGTCTACTGTACTATAATATCCTATAGAACTAATGAGATGTGTCTACTGTACTATACTATCCTATAGAACTAATGAGATGTGTCTACTGTACTATAATATCCTATAGAACTAATGAGATGTGTCTACTGTACTATAATATCCTATAGAACTAATGAGATGTGTCTACTGTACTATAATATCCTATAGAACTAATGAGATGTGTCTACTGTACTATACTATCCTATAGAACTAATGAGATGTGTCTACTGTACTATAATATCCTATAGAACTAATGAGATGTGTCTACTGTACTATAATATCCTATAGAACTATAGAGATGTGTCTACTGTACTATAATATCCTATAGAACTATAGAGATGTGTCTACTGTACTATACTATCCTATAGAACTAATGAGATGTGTCTACTGTACTATAATATCCTATAGAACTAATGAGATGTGTCTACTGTACTATAATATCCTATAGAACTAATGAGATGTGTCTACTGTACTATACTATCCTATAGAACTAATGAGATGTGTCTACTGTACTATACTATCCTATAGAACTAATGAGATGTGTCTACTGTACTATAATATCCTATAGAACTAATGAGATGTGTCTACTGTACTATAATATCCTATAGAACTAATGAGATGTGTCTACTGTACTATAATATCCTATAGAACTAATGAGATGTGTCTACTGTACTATAATATCCTATAGAACTAATGAGATGTGTCTACTGTACTATAATATCCTATAGAACTAATGAGATGTGTCTACTGTACTATAATATCCTATAGAACTAATGAGATGTGTCTACTGTACTATAATATCCTATAGAAACTAATGAGATGTGTCTACTGTACTATACTATCCTATAGAACTAATGAGATGTGTCTACTGTACTATAATATCCTATAGAACTAATGAGATGTGTCTACTGTACTATAATATCCTATAGAACTAATGAGATGTGTCTACTGTACTATAATATCCTATAGAACTAATGAGATGTGTCTACTGTACTATACTATCCTATAGAACTAATGAGATGTGTCTACTGTACTATAATATCCTATAGAACTAATGAGATGTGTCCTACTGTACTATAATATCCTATAGAACTAAAGAGATGTGTCTACTGTACTATACTATAGAACTATAGAGATGTATCTACTGTACTATACTATCCTATAGAACTAATGAGATGTGTCTACTGTACTATAATATCCTATGAACTAATGAGATGTGTCTACTGTACTATACTATCCTATAGAACTATGAGATGTGTCTACTGTACTATACTATCCTATAGAACTAATGAGATGTGTCTACTGTATATACTATCCTAGAGAACTAATGAGAGTGTGTCTACTGTACTTAATATCCTATAGAACTAATGAGATGTGTCTACTGTAACTATACTATCCTATAGAACTAATGAGATGTGTCTACTGTACTATAATATCCTATAGAACTAATGAAATGTGTCTACTGTACTATAATATCCTATAGAACTAATGAGATGTGTCTACTGTACTATAATATCCTATAGAACTAATGAGATGTGTCTACTGTACTATAATATCCTATAGAACTAATGAGATGTGTCTACTGTACTATACTATCCTATAGAACTAATGAGATGTGTCTACTGTACTATAATATCCTATAGAACTAATGAGATGTGTCTACTGTACTATAATATCCTATAGAACTATAGAGATGTGTCTACTGTACTATAATATCCTATAGAACTATAGAGATGTGTCTACTGTACTATACTATCCTATAGAACTAATGAGATGTGTCTACTGTACTATAATATCCTATAGAACTAATGAGATGTGTCTACTGTACTATAATATCCTATAGAACTAATGAGATGTGTCTACTGTACATAATATCCTATAGAACTAATGAGATGTGTCTACTGTACTATACTATCCTATAGAACTAATGAGATGTGTCTACTGTACTATAATATCCTATAGAACTAATGAGATGTGTCTACTGTACTATAATATCCTATAGAACTAATGAGATGTGTCTACTGTACTATAATATCCTATAGAACTATAGAGATGTCTATGTCTCATTGTATGTGCATCAGTGGCGTTCAGTTCCGTTTAAAATGAGGGAGGACAAAACATTTTTCATGAGCATGGCCTTATTTCTATTACAGCATATTGGATGGCTCTCATTCATATTCCATTCACCCAGTTCAATGCAACATTGATAGGTTTAGGCTACTACGTGATACTAGAATTGTATTTTCCCTATACCCATCATGAGGTTGCTACAACCTAGCCTATGAATGAAAGATTACAATGTAGGTGCACACAGGTTGAGAGACAAATGTGAGTTGACAGATAGTGACATTCAATACCGCCTTGCACACTCTTGCCTGCATCTCGCTAATATAGGGTGTAATCATTAGTCCAACAGTTGCAAACAAGAGTTTATATTGGACAAATTCAGGTATGTTTATCCCCATTTTGTTCAGTTTGCTTCCGTTTAAGAATCGTTTTTCAACAGAATCGCTGGAATGAATACATCCCTGATCACGCGTAAACAGAGTTCACTCTCATAACAGCCACGTTGTAATTATTCTCTTCCCTTCGTTTGTGGACTTCAATGCACAACACATCAGCTGTATGTGACCAGGTGAAAAAACCTTTCCAAGCCAAACCATGTCATAACTGCTACACACAGCCTACATCATTGTCACCATATTAGCTAAAGTAACATCATAGTCAGCATAGCTAATAGAAGTAACGTGTTAGTAAATCCGCTACAATCATGCAGTAATGTTAGTGTACAGTCAGTAAGCAGTTACACCGGTGGGCCCCGGTGGCAATACATTTATAAAACCAAAAGCTTACCTTGACTTGGAAGAGTTCCAGTGTTGTGTTGAATAGCCATAGCCAGCTAGCTAACATAGCATCCCTTTGTTTGAGCAGGGTCTTTCAGTAGGCTAAGATAGCTGCATTTGCTAGCTAAGTAGGTGAAACTGAAAGCAAAAAAAAAAAAGACTAAATCTCTCTCTTTCTTGATTTCTCTCTTGCTTCTCCTTAATTTTGGAAGAAATTCGTTCAAAACTGTTCAATTGTTGTATTTCTCTCTCTTCGGGTCAACTACTAACCACATTGTATGCACTTCAGTTCTAGCTAGCTGTTGCTTATGCTTTCAGTACTAGATTCTGCAAGAGCTCTGATAGGCTGGAGAACGTCCTCCGGAAGTTGTCATAATTACTGTGTAAGTCTGTAGAAGGGGGTGAGAACCATGAGCCTCCTAGGTTTTGTTTTGAAGTCAATGTACCCAGAGGAGGACGGAAGCTAGCTGTCCTCTGGCTACACCATGGTGCTACCCTACAGAGTGCTGTTGAGGCTACTGAAGACCTCCTTTGCAAAATAGTGTGTTTTAATCAGTTATTTGGTGAAGTGAATATATTTTGTATAGTTTTATCTAAAAAGTATAACTATTTAAATGTTTTACAAATTTTATTTTTATGAAATTCATTGAGGAGGATTGTCCTCCCCTTCCTCCTCTGAGGAGCCTCCACTGATGTGCATGCGTTTTTGTGTGTGGAGTGTGATGTGTGTGTATATTGTGTGTGTGTGTGTGTGTGTGTGTGTGGTGTGTGTGTGTGTGTTTGTGCTTGTGTGTGTGTGTGTTGTGTGGATAGCCGTTTCGCAGCACCATGACAACGGCAGGTCCATCCACCATCTCTCTCTCTCTCTCTCTCTCTCTCCTCTCTCTCTCTCCTCTCTCTCTCTAATTGTCTGTGACCGTAATGTGAGACAGGAGGAGCGCTTTTCACACGGCAATCACTTCTACACTGTCCCCCTGCCTGCTACTCCTGAATACCATGGAAGGACATCGGTGTGTGAGTGGTTGTATGCCAGTGTGTGTGTGAGTGTCTGTGTGTGTTTGTGCCTCTGCGTGTGTGAGTGTGTGTGCGGCGCGACATACAAAAACCAATGACCTTTCCTTTCATTCTAGTTCTTCCCTCTCCTTCACTAGTTGTATTAATGGTTTAAGGAAAGGTTGTCTTTTTTACTAGTAACCTTCACTAGATCCTCCCACAACCTTTTTAACTAGTAACCTTAACTAGATCCTCCCACAACCTTTTTACTAGTAACCTTGATATTTACTCAGAGAATAAAGATGTCATGGCAACGGACAAAGAGAAGACATGATATTTACTCAGAGAACAAAGATGTCATGGTAACGGACAAAGAGAAGACATGATAATTACTCAGAGAATAAAGATGGCTTGGTAACTGAAAAGAGTATAGGTGTTAGTAGATTTAAATAATCTCAAACCTTTTCGGAACCCTGTTGAGATAGCAAAACACACACACACTTGGCTGTTATCTAACCCCCTGAGCTTCCTCTCTCCGAGTCAGACGAACACAGCCCCAGGGATTGACAGCAGACATTTTTCAGGAGATGAAAATGTAATTTAAGGTTCAGGAATTCATTTTTTTCGCCAGAGGTGTGGGAGTAGCAGAAGTGTGTGTTTTCCGAACTTCCTGAACAGCACTTGTCACCACGGTAGCCAGCGAGGGTCTTAGTCCCAAATGGCAACCTATTTCCTGTATAGTGCACTACTCCCATAGGCCGCTGGTCAAAAGTAGAGCACTATGCAGGGAACGGGGTGACATTTAGGATGCAGACAGTGTTCCCCACCTGTGTGTGTGTGTGTGTGTGTGTGTGTTTTTTTTAAAATAATCAGATCACTAGGATTTTGTCTGGCTCATCACGAATTGTGTGAGGGGTAGGAATGGGTGGATTTCTCCATCCCTTTCTCTGGCCGTTGTATTGGGCAGTTCAATGGTGACAAATGTCTCAGTCCCTGGAGCAAAAATGTTGTGCTATCCAAGAGCACGAGGACATGACATCAATAAGCTGCTTCCAAACATTTTATACCTGCATCAGGAAATTGAGTCTATCACAGTTCATGTGGGATTCAATGGCATTATGAAGGGCAGCTCAGAACAGCTGAATATGGATTTAAAGAACTGATTGGGTCTCCTCTTGACTCCAACAAACGGCCCATAATATCTGGCCCTTTGCCCTCCCTAAATCATGGCATTGAACATTTCAGCAGACTTTTAGCCCTCCATAAATGGCTACGAGACTATTGCAGCTTTGTGAAGATGAAGACAGCTTGTCTGTGGAAATGTTGGTTATTAGGATATTAAATTATTGCATCTGAGCTCCTAGAGTGAGAGGCTTTCCTTTTCTTTTTCAAGTGTTTTACGCCGTCAGCCAGCACCTCGCCTAAATAGGTGTGCGTTTCTTTCGCCTTTAGCTTTGTGGGTGTAACATTTATTGACAAATTTGATACCTTCTGGAAACAAAGCTTGTTTCATAAGGAGGATGGGATCCACCCAAATCATTTGGGTTCCTGGATCCTTTCACAGCATTATAAGGCTGCATTGAGACAATGACTTATCAATGACCCAAGCCCAGCTCAGTTAATCCCTACCATTGTGTTGCTGAGTTGTCATAATGCTTCAGCAAATGTACATTGTCCCAGGGGCATTGGAAGACACAAAGTAAGTAACCTAATGTATGTCCCTGATCCTACAGCTATTGTATGCAGTAATCATGTGCCTATGAACCAGAGTTACACTGTTAGCACTGAGGTGGTGTGCCCTAGCAGGAAGTCCACTGTGTGCAGCTCACCCTGCACTAACATAAATAACATGAGAATGTCTACTTCTGCTAAGCTTCCCAGTAAAGCTATGAAAACAATCAAGCATACCAGAAAAGTGCTAAAAATAGCCCATGTTAACATATGTAGCTTAAGAAACAAGATTCATGAAATCAATAATTTGCTAGTGACAGATGGCATTCATATTTCGACAATCTCTGAAACTCACATAGATAATACCTTTGATGATACAGTGGTAGTAGCAGTACATGGTTATACCATCTACAGAAAATACAGAAATGCCAAAGGTGGAGGTGTTGCTGTTTATATTCAGAACCACATTCCTGTAAAGCTTAGAGAGGATCTCATGTTAAATACTGTTGAAGTAATATGACTACAGGTTCATCTGCCTCACCTAAAGCCCATTCTTGTGGGAAGCTTCTATAGAACACCAAGTGCTAACAGTCAGTATCTGGATAATATGTGTGAAATGCTTGATAATGTATGTGATATTAACAGAGAGGTATATTTTCTGGGTGATTTAAATTTTGACTGGCTTCCATCAAGATGCCCACTCCAAAAAAAGTTTCAAACTGTAACTAGTGCCTGTAACCTGGTTCAGGATATCAGTCAACCTACCAGGGTAGTTGCAAACAGCACAGGAAATAAATTTGCTTTAAAGCCGTATCCAAATCCATCTAGGAAAACCAAAGTTCCAAAGGCTGGGGCTAACCTGGGGGCTGGACTTCCTGACGGCCCGCCCCCAGGTGGTAAGGGTAGGTAACAACACATCTGCCACACTGATCCTCAACACGGGGGCCCCTCAGGGGTGCGTGCTCAGTCCCCTCCTGTACTCTCTGTTCACCCATGACTGCATGGCCAGGCACGACTCCAAAAACATCATTAAGTTTGCCGACGACACAACAGTGGTAGGCCTGATCACAGACAATGATGAGACAGCCTATAGGGAGGAGGTCAGAGATCTGGCCGTGTGGTGCCAGGACAACAACCTCTCCCTCAACGTGACCAAGACAAAGGAGATGATTGTGGACTACAGGAAAAAAAAGAGGACTGAGCACGCCCCCATTCTCATCGACGGGGGTGTAGTGGAACAGGTTGAGAGCTTCAAGTTCCTTGGTGTCCACATCACCAACGAACTATCATGGTCCAAACACACCAAGACAGTCGTGAAGAGGGCACGACAAAGCCTATTCCCCCTCAGGAGACTAAAAAGATTTGGCATGGGTCCTCAGATCCTCAAAAAATTCTACAGCTGCACCATCGAGAGCATCCTGACTGGTTGCATCACCGCCTGGTATGGCAACTGCTTGGCCTCCGACCGCAAGGCACTACAGAGGGTAGTGCGTACGGCCCAGTACATCACTGGGGCAAAGCTTCCTGCCATCCAGGACCTCTATACCAGGCGGTGTCAGAGGAAGGCCCTCAAAATTGTCAAAGACTCCAGCCACCCTAGTCATAGACTGTTCTCTCTGCTACCGCACGGCAAGCGGTACCGGAGTGCCAAGTCTAGGTCCAAAAGACTTCTCAACAGCTTCTACCCCCAAGCCATAAGACTCCTGAACAGCTAATCATGGCTACCCGGACTATTTGCACTGCCCCCCCACCCCATCCTTTTTACGCTGCTGCTACTCTGTTAAGTATTTATGCATAGTCACTTTAACTCTACCCACATGTACATATTACCTCAACTACCTCAACTAGCCGGTGCCCCCGCACATTGACTCTGCAACGGTACCCCCCTGTATATATAGCCTCCCTACTGTCACTTTATTTTACTTCTGCTCTTTTTTTCTCAACACTTTTTTTGTTGTTGTTTTATTCTTACTTTTTTTGTTTAAAATAAATGCACTGTTGGTTAAGGGCTGTAAGTAAGCATTTCACTGTAATGTCTGCACCTCTTGTATTCGGCGCATGTGACCAATAACATTTGATTTGATTTGATTTGATATAGTGTATAAGAGGTCATATCATATAATACGTTTTGTAGTGAGTCCTATGTTATTGATGTAAAGAATATTTGTTGGTCTGTGCTGTGTAATGAGGAGCAACCAGACACTGCACTTGACACTTTTATGAAATTGCTTTTTCCAATTACTAATAAGCATGCACCCATTAAGAAAATGACTGTAAAAACTGTTAAATCCCCATGGATTGATGGGAATTGAAAAATTGGATGGTTGAGAGGGATGAGGCAAAGATAACTAAATCAGATGGCTCAGATGGCTCATTCATTACAAAACCCACTGATTTTGCCAATTACTTTAATGATTTTTCATTGGAAAGATTAGCAAACTTAGGCATTACATGCCAGCAACAAACGCTGAAACTACACATCCATTAAGAAAATGACCTGTAAAAACTGTTAAATCCCTGTGTATTGATGAGGAATTGAAAAAGTGTATGTTTGAGAGGGATGAGGCAAAAATAATGGCAAATAAGTCTGGCTTCACAACCGATTGGCAAACGTACTGCAAATTGAGAAATCATGTGACTAAACTAAATAAAATAAGAAGAAACTATACAATGAAAGAAAGATAAATAATGTAATAATAATAATATAATAATAAATGGTAAATGATATAGAGAATGATAGTAAAACCCTTTAGAGCTTGGCATTATAATGGGGATCCATAATAAACGCCAGGAAGAGTAGCTGCTGCCTTGGCATTATAATGGGGATCCATAATAAACCCCAGGAAGAGTAGCTGCTGCCTTGGCATTATAATGGGGATCCATAATAAACCCCAGGAAGAGTATCTGCTGCCTTGGCATTATAATGGGGATCCATAATAAACCCCAGGAAGAGTAGCTGCTGCCTTGGCATTATAATGGGGATCCACAATAAACCCCAGGAAGAGTAGCTGCTGCCTTGGCAGGAACTAATGGGGATCCATAATAAACCCCAGGAAGAGTAGCTGCTGCCTTTGCAGGAACTAATGGGGATCCATAATAAACCCCAGGAAGAGTAGCTGCTGCCTTGGCAGGAACTAATGGGGATTCACAATAAACCCCAGGAAGAGTATCTGCTGCCTTGGCAGGAACTAATGGGGATCCATAATAAACCCCAGGAAGAGTAGCTGCTGCCTTGGCAGGAACTAATGGGGATTCACAATAAACCCCAGGAAGAGTATCTGCTGCCTTGGCAGGAACTAATGGGGATCCATAATAAACCCCAGGAAGAGTAGCCGCTGCCTTGGCAGGAACTAATGGGGATCCATAATAAACCCCAGGAAGAGTAGCTGCTGCCTTGGCAGGAACTAATGGGGATCCATAATAAACCCCAGGATGAGTAGCTGCTGCCTTGGCAGGAACTAATGGTGATCCATAATAAACCCCAGGATGAGTAGCTGCTGCCTTGGCAGGAACTAATGGGGATCCATAATAAACCCCAGGAAGAGTAGCTGCTGCCTTGGGAGGAACTAATGGGGATCCATAATAAACCCCAGGAAGAGTAGCTGCTGCCTTGGCAGGAACTAATGGGGATCCATAATAAACCCCAGGAAGAGTAGCTGCTGCCTTGGCAAGAACTAATGGGGATCCATAATAAACCCCAGGATGAGTAGCTGCTGCCTTGGCAGGAACTAATGGGGATCCATAATAAACCCCAGGAAGAGTAGCTGCTGCCTTGGCAGGAACTAATGGGGATCCACAATAAACCCCAGGAAGAGTAGCTGCTGCCTTGGCAGGAACTAATGGGGATCCATAATAATCCCCAGGAAGAGTAGCTGCTGCCTTGGCATTATAATGGGGATCCATAATAAACCCCAGGAAGAGTATCTGCTGCCTTGGCAGGAACTAATGGGGATCCATAGTAAACCCCAGGAAGAGTAGCTGCTGCCTTGGCAGGAACTAATGGGGATCCATAATAAACCCCAGGAAGAGTATCTGCTGCCTTGGCATTATAATGGGGATCCATAATAAACCCAGGAAGAGTAGCTGCTGCCTTGGCATTATAATGGGGATCCACAATTAACCCCAGGAAGAGTATCTGCTGCCTTGGCAGGAACTAATGGGGATCCATAATAAACCCCAGGAAGAAATCTGCTGCCTTGGCATTATAATGGGGATCCATAATAAACCCCAGGAAGAGTAGCTGCTGCCTTGGCAGGAACTAATGGGGATCCATAGTAAACCCCAGGAAGAGTAGCTGCTGCCTTGGCAGGAACTAATGGGGATCCATAATAAACCCCAGGAAGAGTATCTGCTGCCTTGGCAGGAACTAATGGGGATCCATAATAAACCCCAGGAAGAGTATCTGCTGCCTTAGCATTATAATGGGGATCCATAATAAACCCCAGGAAGAGTATCTGCTGCCTTGGCATTATAATGGGGATCCATAGTAAATACACATACAAAATCATGAGGCTGTGACTTCATCCTGGATTTGTAGAGAATGAGAAATGTCAACAAGTGGTTGTTTAGTGCAAGAGGTTGGGGTGGTGTGTGTGTGTGTGTTTCAAGCTTCCTGAAAACACACACACACACACACACACGCATGCACACACACACACATACACACACACGTTCTCGCGAAACTACCACACAATAGGCCTGGAAGGCTTTGTCAGGAGCAATATCCCTCTGGTACGGTGTGCTCTGATGTGAGTTGTCAGCCGGCGCTTTAGTACAAGTCATGAACCAACTGAATCAATGAACAATCGTCAACTCTGTCATTGCCTTAGTTCAGTGGCTCTGTCGATCCAGAGAGTGAATCATGAATTACGGATTATGGTCAGGATCATTTGTCCTCATTCAACAATACAGCAGCGTTCTTAAAGAGGTACAGTAATCCACGGTTTACCAAAACAGTGGCGGGGTTTCCACTTTGTTGTCGTTTGAACTGCAGTTTGCCCCTTCAAATCCTGGTTATTTTGAGCAACATGATGTGCTTTTGTTCCAGCCCAGCACTTACACATCAACTACGTTAACAAATCAACCAATCATCAAGCCCTTGATAAGTTCAATCAGGTGTGTTATTAGTAACGGTTTGAGACAAAAGCCAGAACACCCTGTGTGTCCCCAGGAACCCAGGTTTCCTTTTCCCCCGGGAGCAAGAGCAGGTACACAAAGCCCTCCTTTAAGGGTTGAGAGAGAGAGAGAGAGAGAGAGAGAGAGAGAGAGAGAGAGAGAGAGAGAGAGAGAGAGAGAGAGAGAGAGAGAGAGAGAGAGAGAGAGAGGATGAAACACAGCCGCTAATTTGTAACAGATTTGTGCCTTCGCTGATTGCCATATTCCCAGACGAAATGTCACTTACCACTCTGCTGTCCTCCATCTGCCTGTCAAAGCCTTTGTAATCCCCCAGAAGACTGCAGTCACAGTCACCCAGGATAGACTGGTAATAACCTGTGTCCCAAATGGCACCCTATTCCCTATACAGTGCACTACTTTTGACCAGAGAATGGCACCCTATTCCCTATATAGTGCACTACTTTTGACCGGAGCCCAAGCATAAGCAATAAATAGGGAATAGAGTTCCATTTGGGTCCTCTCTATTCCACTGCGTCCATTGTCATTCAGTCGTCCCCCCTCAGACCTTTCTTGGGACGTGAGGCTGTTTTTATTAACTGGACAACATCAGCTTTATTAAACTGGCTGAGAGGCCTGTGGGTGTGTTGGCCTGCCAGAGGGGGGATGAGGGGAGGAGAGGGGGGGGGGGGTTGGCCCGGGTCCGAGACCTAACGGGGGCGAGACGGACCAATTAACACCACACAGGGAGGTCTGAGGAGGCCTCAGGTCTCAGCCTGCCACTCACACACACAGGGCCTCTAAATAGTGTGTCCATTTAGACCACAGACACACAGGGCCTCTAAATAGTGTGTCCATTTAGACCACAGACACACAGGTGCAGAGAAAGAGGGAGAGTTGGAGGGTGATTGGATGGTGATTGGAGGGTGAGTTGGAGGGTGATTGGAGAGAGAGTTTGAGGGTGAGTTGAAGGGTGAATGGAGGGTGAGATGGAGGGTGAGATGGAGGGTGAGTTGGCGTGTGATTGGAGGGTGAGTTGGAGGGTGAGTTGGAGGGTGAGTTGAAGAGTGAATGGAGGGTGAGATGGAGGGTGATTGGAGGGTGATTGGAGGGTGTTGGAGGGTGATTGGAGGGTGTTGGAGGGTGATTGCAGGGTGAGTTGGAGGGTGCCTGGAGGGTGAGTTGGAGGGTGCCTGGAGGGTAAGTTGAAGGGTGATTGGAGAGTGAGTTGGAGAGTGATTGGAGGGTGAGTTGGAGGGTGAAAGGAGGGAGATTGGAAGGTGAGTGGAGGGGAATAGGAGAGTGAGCTGGAGGATGATTTGAGGGTGAGTTGGCGTGTGAGTTGGAGGGTGATTGGAGGGTTATTGAAGGGTGATTGGAGGGTGAGTTAGACTGTGATTGGAGGGTGAGTTGAGGTTAATTGGAAGTTGATTTGGAAAGTGAATGGAGGGTGATTGGAGGGTGAGTTTGAGGATGATTGGAGGGTGTGTTGGAGGGTGAATTGGAGGTTGAGTTGGAAGGAGATTGGAACGTGAGTTGGAGGGTGAGTTGTAGGGTGATTGGAGGGTAATTGGAGGGTGAGTTGGAGAGTGATTTGAGGGTGATTGTTGGGTTACTGGAGAGTGATTAAAGGGTAAATGGAGGTTGAGTTTGAGAGTGATTTGAGGGTGGTTGTAGGGTGATTGGAGGATGAGTTGGAGGGTGATTGGAAGGTGAGTTGGAGGGTGTGATTCAGAGTGAATTTGAGGGTGAGTTTGAGGGTGATTAGAGCAGTGTGTTGGAGCTTGAGTTGGAGGGTGAGTTGGAGGGTTAGTTGGAGGGTGAGTTGGAGGGTGGTTGTAGGGTTATTGGAGGGTGATTGTAGGGTGAGTTGGAGTGTGAATTGGTGGTTGAGTTGGAAGGAGATTGGAGGATGAGTTGGAAAGTGAGTTGGAGGTTGAGTTGGAGGGTGATTTGAGGATCAGTTGGAGGGTGATTGGACGGTGATTTGAGGGTAAGTTGGAGGGTGATTGAATGGTGATTGGATGGTGAGTATGAGGGTTATTAGAGGGTGATAGGAGTGTGAGTTAGATGGTAACTTGGAAGGTGAATTGGAGGGTTAGTTGGAGGTTGATTGAAGGGTGAGATGGAGGGTGTGTTGGAGGGTGAGTTGGAGGGTGAATTGGAGGTTGAGTTGGAAGGAGATTGGAGGGTGAGTTGGAGAGTGAGTTGGAGGGTGAGTTGGAGGGTGATTGGAGTGTGATTGGAGGGTGAGTTGGAGGGTGAGTTGGAGGGTGAGTTGGAGGGTGATTGAAGTGTGATTGGAGGGTTATTCAAGCATGAGTTGGAGCGTGAGTTGGAGGATGAGTTGTAGGTTGATTGGAGGGTGATTTTAGGGTTATTGCTGGTTGATTTGAGGGTCAGTTGGAGGGTGAGTTGGAGGTTGAGTTGGAGGGTGAGTTGGAGGTTGAGTTGGAGGGTGATTGGAGGGTGAGTTGGAGGGTGATTGGAGGTTGAGTTCGAGGGTGATTTGGAGGGTGATCTTTAGGATGATTGGAGGGTGAGTTGGACAGTGAGTTGGAGAGTGATTGGAGGATTATTGGAGGGAGAGTTGGAGGGTGATTGGAGGGTGAGTTGCTGGGTAATTGGTATGTGAGTTGGATGGTGATTCGAGGGTGTGTTTTAATGTGACTGGAGGGTTATTGGATGTTGTTGGAGGGTGGTTGGAGGGTGGTTCGAGGGTAAGTTGGAGGGTGATTGAATGGTGAGTTGGAGGGTGAGTTGGAGGGTGATTGCAGGGTGAGTTGGAAGGTGAATGGAGGGTGATTTGAGGGTGGTTGGAGGGTGATTGAAGGTGATTGGATTGTGAGTTGGAGGGTGATTGGAGGGTGAATGGAGGGTGAGTTGAATGGTGAATTGGAGAGTGAGTTGGAGGATGAATGGATGGTGAGTTTCAGGGTGAGTTGGAGGGTGATTGGAGGGTGATTGGAGAATGATTGGAGGTTGAGTTGGAGGGTGAGTTGGGCGGTGAGTTGAAGGGTGATTGGTGGTTGGTTGGAGTGTGAGTTGAAGGCAGGTAGCTCAGTGGTTAAGAGCGTTGTGCCAGTAACCGAAAGGTCGCTGGTTCTAATCCCCGAGCCGACTAGGTGAATAATCTGTCGATGTGCCCTTGAGCAAGGTACTTAACCCTAATTGCTCCTGTAAGTCGCTCTGGATAAGAGCATCTGCTAAATGACTAAAATGTAAATGTAAGGGTGATTGGTGGTTGGTTGGAGTGTGGGTGTGGCTTTGGGGTCAAATGTAAAATGTCTGTGTCCGAAATGGCACCGTACCTCCCACTAATAACAATAACCTGGCTATATACACGGGTCAATGTGCAGGGGTACGATAACTTGGCTATATACACGGGTCAATGTGCAGGTGTACGATAACTTGGCTATATACACGGGTCAATGTGCAGGGGTACGATAACTTGGCTATATACACGGGTCAATGTGCAGGGGTACGATAACTTGGCTATATACACGGGTCAATATGCAGGGGTACGATAACTTGGCTATATACACGGGTCAATGTGCAGGGGTACGATAACTTGGCTATATACACGGGTCAATGTGCAGGGGTACGATAACTTTGCTATATACACGGGTCAATGTGCAGGGGTACGATAACTTGGCTATATACACTGGTCAATGTGCAGGGGTACGATAACTTGGCTATATACACGGGTCAATGTGCAGGGGTATGATAACTTGGCTATATACATGGGTCAATGTGCAGGGGTACGATAACCTGGCTATATACACTGGTCAATGTGCAGGGGTACGATAACTTGGCTATATACACGGGTCGATGTGCAGGGGTACGATAACTTGGCTATATACATGGGTCAATGTGCAGGGGTATGATAACTTGGCTATATACACGGGTCAATGTGCAGGGGTACGATAACCTGGCTATATACACTGGTCAATGTGCAGGGGTACGATAACTTGGCTATATACACAGGTCAATGTGCAGGGGTACGATAACTTGGCTATATACACGGGTCAATGTGCAGGGGTACGATAACTTGGCTATATACACGGGTCAATGTGCAGGGGTACGATAACTTGGCTATATACACGGGTCAATGTGCAGGGGTACGATAACTTGGCTATATACACCGGTCAATGTGCAGGTGTACGATAACTTGGCTATATACACGGGTCAATGTGCAGGGGTACGATAACTTTTCTATATACACGGGTCAATGTGCAGGGGTACGATAACTTGGCTATATACACCGGTCAATGTGCAGGGGTACGATAACTTGGCTATATACACGGGTCAATGTGCAGGGGTACGATAACTTGGCTATATACACCGGTCAATGTGCAGGGGTACGATAACTTGGCTATATACACGGGTCAATGTGCAGGGGTACGATAACTTTGCTATATACACGGGTCAATGTGCAGGGGTACGATAACTTGGCTATATACACTGGTCAATGTGCAGGGGTACGATAACTTGGCTATATACACGGGTCAATGTGCAGGGGTATGATAACTTGGCTATATACATGGGTCAATGTGCAGGGGTACGATAACCTGGCTATATACACTGGTCAATGTGCAGCGGTACGATAACTTGGCTATATACACGGGTCGATGTGCAGGGGTACGATAACTTGGCTATATACATGGGTCAATGTGCAGGGGTACGATAACTTGGCTATATACACGGGTCAATGTGCAGGGGTACGATAACCTGGCTATATACACTGGTCAATGTGCAGGGGTACGATAACTTGGCTATATACACAGGTCAATGTGCAGGGGTACGATAACTTGGCTATATACACGGGTCAATGTGCAGGGGTACGATAACTTGGCTATATACACCGGTCAATGTGCAGGGGTACGATAACTTGGCTATATACACCGGTCAATGTGCAGGGGTACGATAACTTGGCTATGTTCACGGGTCAATGAGCAGGTGTACGATGTAATTAAGGTAGGTATGGATAAAGTGACTAGGCAACAGGATAGATAATAAACAGTATCAGCAGCGTATGTGATAGGTCAAAAGAGATTAGTACAAAAAGGGTCAATGCAGATAGTCCGGGTAGCTATTGGTTAACTATTTAAATAACTATTTAGCAGTCTTATGGATTGGGGGTAGAAGCTGTTCAGGGTCTTGTTGGTTCCAGACTTGGTGCAATGATACCGCCTTCCGTGCTTTAGCAGAGAGAACAGTCTTGGGTGGCTGGAGTTTTTGAAAATGTTATGGCCTTCCTCTGATAGAGGTCATAGATGGCAGGGAGCTCAGCCCCGGTAATGTACTGGTCCATACACACTACCCTCTGTAGTGCCTTGTGGTCGGAGAGTGATTTGAGGATGGGTGTCGGGTTATTGGAGGGTGATTGGAGGGTAAATGGAGGGTGAGTTAGACTGTGATTGTAGGGTGAGTTGGAGGGTGATTGGGGGGTGATTTGGAAAGTGAATGGAGGGTGAGTTGGAGGGTGAGTTGGAGGGTAAGTTGGAGGGTGATTGGAGGGTGAGTTGGAGGGTAAGTTGGAGGGTGATTGGAGGTTGAGTTGGAGGGTGAGTTTGATGTTGATTGTAGGGTGATTGGAGGGTGAGTTTGAGGGTGATTGGAGGGTGTGTTGGAGGGTGAATTGGAGGTTGAGTTGGAAGGAGATTGGAAGGTGAGTTGGAGGGTGATTGGAGGATAATTGGAGGGTGAGTCGGAGAGTTATTTTAAGGTGGTTGTTGGGTTACTGGAGGGTGATTAGAGGGTCAATGGAGGGTGAGTTTGAGAGTGATTTGAGGGTGGTTGTAGGGTGATTGGAAGGTGAGTTGGAGGGTGAGATTCAGTGTGAATTTGAGGGTGAGTTGGAGGGTGATTGGAGGGTGATTGGAAGGTGATTGCAGGGTGATTGGAGCGTGAGTTGGAGGGTGATTAGAGCGTGTGTTGGAGCTTGAGTTGGAGGTTGGATTGGAGGTTGAGTTGGAAGGAGATTGGAGGGTGAGTTGGAGAGTGAGTTGGAGGGTGAGTTGGAGGGGGACTGGAGTGTGATTGGAGGGTAATTGGAGGTTTAGTTGGAGAGTGATTTGAGGGTGGTTGTAGGGTTATTGGAGGGTGATTTGAGGATCAGTTGGAGGATAATTGGAAGGTGAGTTGGAGGGTGAGTTGGAGGTTGAGTTTGAGGGTAAGTTGGAGGGTGATTGGAAGGCCTTCCGTGCTTTAGCAGAGAAAACAGTCTTGGGTGGCTGGAGTTTTTGAACATTTTATGGCCTTCCTCTGATAGAGCTCATAGATGGTCAGCCCCGGTGATGTACTGGTCCATACGCACTACCCTCTGTAGGGCCTTGTGGTCGGATGCCAAGCAGTTGCCACACCAGGCGGTGATGCAACCAGTCAAGATGCTCTCAATTAGGGCTTTGGTGGTCATAACATTTTGTTAGCCGGATATTGTCGTGCAAAAGACTACCGGTCTCACGGTTATTGACCATTAATTAACATAAACAAGTTTAGCATCTGTAGGCCTCGATGCTGAACAAGCCACTGATGCACCTTTGGAACATCTACATCAATTGAATATACACCATCACAATAAATCCATTATTTATTTTAGGTACGTCGAAAGAAACATTATGATATGAAGAAAATGTGGCTACGTTGAAAGTAAACGTGATCATTTGAAACAGATCCGATACCATAGATTTAGAGTTGTGAATGATACAAACCTTAGAATGTCTTAGAAATGAAAACATATTATGGGCTGCATGATGCGACTATAGGCTATTGATGATTTGAGAACGTCACAAGAAAAGCTTGCGCTCTGTTCCTCGCCTCAGGCTGCATACGCTGTTCTCTCATCAAGTAATCAGATTTTCACCCATCAGACTATTCTAAATTTAATCTTGTCTTTACTAATATGTAAAATTAGTTTAGATTTAGAATGGCCCATTATCAAATGGGCAGGAACAGGGGCAGGGGAAAAAGGCTTGTCATCTGTATGCACTCGAATAGTGAATGAAGGCCGCTTTCCCGCCTGTTAGTTTTTCAATCATGCAACCCGGTTATTTCACTCCGTGCATCAACCACTGTTTGAGGAGCATGCAGCCACTCGCTGCACGACAGGTGATATTCCGTCTAAACTCTGTATGCCATGGGCTCTCCAACCCTGTTCCTGAAGCTACCCAGTGCTTAATTTGGGAAACCAAGTGAACAGTCAATAGTAACATGTTTTCATAACGAAACGTGTTTCATTAAACTGCGCGCTTGTGAAAGGAATTAAGGAGAGAGGAGAAGATGGGAACGCACAGAGGTCAGATATATGAAAATATAAAAAATGCCCTATTACTAGGCAATTCAAAATCAAATACAAATTCACTATAATTGTAGGTTAACTCTGTAAACTGCCCTGCATAATCAATTAACCAACAGCATGGCCTAGGCCTTCTCTCCCAGACTCATGGATATTTACATTTACATTTACGTCATTTAGCAGACGCTCTTATCCAGAGCGACTTACAGGAGCAATTAGGGTTAAGTGCCTTGCTCAAAGGCACATCGACAGATTTTTCACCTAGTCGGCTCGGGGATCAGAACCAGCGACCTTTCGGTTACTGGCACAACGCTCTTAACCACTAGGCTACCAGCCGAGTAGCCCGAGAGTTTGGAGCGCGGCATAAGGTAACCAGTCCATCCAGTATGCATAATAATAATACTTCTGGAGTATAGGCTAGACAAATTATGTACTAAAGACATCTTAAAATCACCTTAGAAAGTGCTGTCCATTTCGTTGTGTTAAGTTTTGAAACAACATCCACAATGACCATGTTTTACACTCAGTTTCTGTTGTTGAAGTTCTTTCTTCAAATTATTATTCAATCACGGTGAGGTGAGTTTTAAAAGCATGATACTGTTTTGATGACAAGTGTTTGATGTGATTTTTGATTGCATTTGCATTGATGTCAGAGTGGTTAGAGGGACAATAGAGCCCTGAGTACCAGGCCATTAGGACCTGATGGATAGAGGGACAATAGAGCCCTGAGTACCAGGCCATTAGAACCCGATGGTTAGAGGGACAATAGAGCCCTGAGTACCAGGCCATTAGGACCTGATGGTTAGAGGGACAATAGAGACCTGAGTACCAGGCCATTAGGACCTGATGGATAGAGGGACAATAGAGCCCTGAGTACCAGGCCATTAGAACCCGATGGTTAGAGGGACAATAGAGCCCTGAGTACCAGGCCATTAGGACCTGATGGTTAGAGGGACAATAGAGCCCTGAGTACCAGGCCATTAGGACCCGATGGTTAGAGGGACAATAGAGCCCTGAGTACCAGGCCATTAGGACCTGATGGTTAGAGGGACAATAGAGTGCTGAGTACCAGGCCATTAGGACCTGATGGTTAGAGGGACAATAGAGTGCTGAGTACCAGGCCATTAGGACCCAATGGTTAGAGGGACAATAGAGCCCTGAGTACCAGACAATTAGGACCTGATGGTTAGAGGGACAATAGAGCCCTGAGTACCAGGCCATTAGGACCCGATGGTTAGAGGGACAATAGAGCCCTGAGTACCAGGCCATTAGGACCTGATGGTTAGAGGGACAATAGAGTGCTGAGTACCAGGCCATTAGGACCTGATGGTTAGAGGGACAATAGAGTGCTGAGTACCAGGCCATTAGGACCCAATGGTTAGAGGGACAATAGAGCCCTGAGTACCAGACAATTAGGACCTGATGGTTAGAGGGACAATAGAGCCCTGAGTACCAGGCCATTAGGACCTGATGGTTAGAGGGACAATAGAGCCCTGAGTACCAGGCCATTAGGACCTGATGGTTAGAGGGACAATAGAGCTCTGAGTACCAGGCCATTAGGACCTGATGGTTAGAGGGACAATAGAGCCCTGAGTACCAGGCCATTAGGACCTGATGGTTAGAGGGACAATAGAGCCCTGAGTACCAGGCCATTAGGACCTGATGGTTAGAGGGACAATAGAGCCCTGAGTACCAGGCCATTAGGACCTGATGGTTAGAGGGACAATAGAGCGCTGAGCACCAGGCCATTAGGACCTGATGATTAGAGGGACAATAGAGCCCTGAGTACCAGGCCATTAGGACCCGATGGTTAGAGGGACAATAGAGCCCTGAGTACCATTAGTGACCTGATGGTTGTTAGTTAGTAAGTTGTCCAGAGTGTCCAGAGTGCATAAAAGGAGATTACCTTGACTCAGCGGTCACATGGAATTTGTCTTGCGGTTATGACTGCCGGTGTGGCGGTATGGTGCAGCTGTAGAACCTTTTGAGGATATGAGGGCCCGTGCCAAATCTTTTCAGCCTCCTGAGGGGGAAGAGGTGGGTGAACAGGGAGCCGTGGGTGAACAGGGAGTACAGGAGGGGACTAAGCACACACCCCTGAGTGGCCCCCGTGTTGAGGGTCAGCGTGGTGGATGTGTTCTTGCCTACCCTCACCACCTGGGGGCGGCCCATCAGGAAGTCCAGGATCCAGTTGCAGAGGGAGGTGTTCAGTCCTAGGGTCATTAGCTTAGTAATGAGCTTGGTGGTCACTATGGTGTTGAATACTGAGCTGTAGTCAATCATCAGCATTCTCAAGTAGGTGTTCCAATTGTCCAGGTGGGAGAGGGCAGTTTGGAGTGCAATAGAGCTTGCATCATCTGTGGATCTGTTGGGGCGGTATGCGAATTAGCCAACGTTCAATCATTAGCCAACGTTCAATCATTTGAAAATAAATTGGATGACTTAAGATTACGGTTATCCTACCAACGGGACATTAAAAACTGTAATATCTTATGTTTCACCGAGTCGTGGCTGAACGACGACATGGATATCATACAGCTAGCGGGCTATACGCTACATCAGCAGGATAGAACGGCTGACTCCGGTAAGACAAGGGGTGGCGGTCTGTGTATATTTGTAAACAACAGCTGGTGCACAAAATCAAATACTAAGGAAGTCTCAAGGTTTTGCTCGCCTGAGGTAGAGTATCTTATGATAAGCTATAGACCACACTATTTACCAAGAGAGTTTTCATCTATATTTTTCATAGCTGTCTATTTACCACCACAAACCAATGCTGGCATTAAGATTGCACTGAATGAGTTGTACAAGGCCATAATACAACAGGAAAACGCTCATCCAGATGCAGCGCTCCTAGTGGCCGGGGACTTTAATGCAGGGAAAATCCGTTCTACCTAATTTCTACCAGCATGTTAAATGTGCAACCAGAGGAAAAAAAACTCTAGACCACCTTTACTCCACACACAGAGACACATACAAAGCTCTCCCTCGCCCTCCATTTGGCAAATCTGACCATAACTCTATCCTCCTGATTCCTGCATATAAGCAAAAACTAAAGCAGGAAGCACCAGTGTCTCGGTTAATAAAAAAGTGGTCAGATGACGCAGATGCTAAGCTACAGGACTGTTTTGCTAGCACAGACTGGAACATGTTCCGGGATTCTTCAGACAGCATTGAGGAGTACACCACATCAGTCACTGGCTTCATCAATAAGTGCATCGAAGATGTCGTCCCCACAGTGACCATACGTACATACCCCAACCAGAAGCCATGGATTACAGGAAACATCCGCACTGAGCTAAAAGGTAGAGCTGCCGCTTTCAAGGAACGGGACTCTAACCCGGACACTTATAAGAAATCCCGCTATGACCTCCGACGAACCATCAAACAGGCAAAGAGTCAATACAGGACTAAGATTGAATCGTACTACACTGGCTCTGACGCTCGTCGGATGTGGCAGGGCCTGAAAACTATTACAGACTACAAAGGGAAGCACAGCCGCGAGCTGCCCAGTGACACAAGCCTACCAGACGAGCTAAACCACCTCTATGCTCGCTTCGAGGCAAGCAACACTGAAGCATGCATGAGAGCACCAGCTGTTCGGATGACTATGTGATCACGCTCTCCGTAGCCGATGTGAGTAAGACTTTTAAGCAGGTCAACATTCACAAGGCCGCAGGGCCAGACGGATTACCAGGACGTGTACTCCGAGCATGTGCTGACCAACTGGCAAGTGTCTTCACTGACATTTTCAACATGTCCCTGACTGAGTCTGTAATAATGTTTCAAGCAGACCACCATAGTCCCCGTGCCCAAGGACTCTAAGCTAACCTGCCTAAATGACTACCGACCCGTAGCACTGACGTCTGTAGCCATGAAGTGCTTTGAAAGGCTGGTCATGGCTCACATCAACAGCATTTTCCCAGAAACCCTAGACCCACTCCAATTTGCATACCGCCCCAACAGATCCACAGATGATGCAATCTCTATTGCACTCCACACTGCCCTTTCCCACCTGGACAAGAGGAACACCTACGTGAGAATGCTATTCATTGACTACAGCTCAGCATTCAACACCATAGTGCCCTCTAAGCTCATCACTAAGCTAAGGATCCTGGGACTAAACACCTCCCTCTGCAACTGGATCCTGGACTTCCTGACGGGCCGCCCCCAGGTGGTAAGGGTAGGTAACAACACATCTGCCACACTGATCCTCAACACGGGGGCCCCTCAGGGGTGCGTGCTCAGTCCCCTCCTGTACTCTCTGTTCACCCATGGCTGCGTGGCCAGGCACGACTCCAACACCATCAGTAAGTTTGCCGACGACACAACAGTGGCAGGCCTGATCACCGACATCGATGAGACAACCTATAGGGAGGAGGTCAGAGACCTGGCCGTGTGGTGCCAGGACAACAACCTCTCCCTCAACGTGACCAAGACAAAGGAGATGATTGTGGACTACAGGAAAAAAAAGAGGACTGAGCACGCCCCCATTCTCATCGACGGGGCTGTAGTGGAACAGGTTGAGAGCTTCAAGTTCCTTGGTGTCCACATCACCAACAAACTATCATGGTCCAAACACACCAAGACAGTCGTGAAGAGGGCACGACAAAGCCTATTCCCCCTCAGGAGACTGAAAAGATTTGGCATGGGTCCTCAGATCCTCAAAAAATTCTACAGCTGCACCATCGAGAGCATCCTGACTGGTTGCATCACCGCCTGGTATGGCAACTGCTTGGCCTCCGACCACAAGGCACTACAGAGGGTAGTGCGTACGGCCCAGTACATCACTGGGGCCAAGCTTCCTGCCATCCAGGACCTCTATACCAGGCGGTGTCAGAGGAAGGCCCTCAAAATTGTCAAAGACTCCAGCCACCCTAGTCATAGACTGTTCTCTCTGCTACCGCACGGCAAGCGGTACCGGAGTGCCAAGTCTAGGTCCAAAAGACTTCTCAACAGCTTCTACCCCCAAGCCATAAGACTCCTGAACAGCTAATCATGGCTACCCGGACTATTTGCACTGCCCCCCCCCCACCCCATCCTTTTTACGCTGCTGCTACTCTGTTAATTATTTATGCATAGTCACTTTAACTCTACCCACATGTACATATTACCTCAACTACCTCAACTAGCCGGTGCCCCCGCACATTGACTCTGCAACGGTACCCCCCTGTATATATAGCCTCCCTACTATCACTTTATTTTACTTCTGCTCTTTTTTTTCTCAACACTTTTTTTGTTGTTGTTTTATTTTTACTTTTTTTGTTAAAAATAAATGCACTGTTGGTTAAGGGCTGTAAGTAAGCATTTCACTGTAATGTCTGCACCTGTTGTATTCGGCGCATGTGACCAATACAATTTGATTTGATTTGATTTGATTTTAATTGGAGTGGGCACAGGGTGTCTAGGTTGATGGTGTTGATGTCAACCATGACCAGCCTTTCAAAGATTTTCATGGCTACAGATGTGAGTGCTACGGAGCGATAGTCATTTAGAAAGGTTACCTTGGTGTTCTTGGGCACAGGGACTATGGTGGTCTGCTTGAAACATGTAGGTATTACAGACAGGGTCAGGGAGAGGTTGAAAATGTCAAGACCAGTGGCGGGAGGGAGGACATTTATTTTTAATGAGCATGGCCTTATTTCTATAACTTTCATATTCCGTTCACCCAGTTCGATGTAACATTGATAGGTTTAGGCTACTACATGATACTTGAATTTTCCCTGTACCCATCATGAGGTTGCTACAACCTGGCCTATGAATGAAAGTTTACAACGTAGGTGCACCCAGGTCGAGAGAAAGATTTGAGGTGACAGACAGTGACACATTCAATACGGCCTTGCACACTCTTGCCTGCATCTAGCTGATCTAGGGTGTAATCATTAGTCCAAAAGTTGCAAATGGGAGTTTCTATTGGACAAATTCAGCTTTGTTTATCCATTTGCTTCCGTTTATGAAACATTTTTAATTGGCAGAATATATATTTCACCCCTGATCACACGCAAACAGTTCACTTTTATAGCCACATACAAACAGGTCGTTGTATTCCTTCTAGCATCTCCTCCTCTCACCTTGTCCCTTCGCTTGTGGACTTCAATGAACAACACATCAGCTGTCTGTGACCAGGCAAAAAAAAACTTTCCAAGCCAAACCTTCATATCATAACCGCTAACCTCTACACGCATCCAACATCGTTGTCACCATATTAGCTAAAGTGACGTCAAAGTCAACATAGCTAATAGAACTAACGCGTTAGTAAACCCGCTACAATCCAGCAGTACAGTGTACAGTCAGTAAGCAGTTTAGCAGTTACACCGGTGGGCCCCAGTGGCTATAAATTAGTAAAACCAAAAGCTTACCTTGACTTGGAAGAGTTACAGTGTTGGATAGTCATAGCCAGCTAGCTAACATAGCCTCCCGCTGTTTAAGCCAGGTGTTTGAGTAGGCTAAACTGGCAAGCTACATTTTCTAGCTAATTAAGTACTCCTTCAATTTTGAAGAAATTAATTTGTTCAAAACTGTTGAACTATTGTCTTTGTCTCTCTTTGAGTGAACTGCTCACCACATGTTATGCAATACAATCCACATTTCATACACTGCAGTGCTAGCTAGCTGTAGCTTATGCTTTCAGTACTAGATTCATTCTCTGATCCTTTGATTGGGTGGACAACATGTCAGTCCATGCTGCAGAAGCTCTGATAGGTTGGAGGACATTCTCAGGAAGGGGGTGAGAACTATGAGCCTCCTAGGTTTTGTGTTGAAGTCAATGTACCCAGAGGAGGACGGAAGCTAGCTGTCCTCCGGCTACATCATGGTGCTACCATACAGAGTACTGTTGAGGCTACTGTAGACCTTCAACAGTGTGTTTTAATCAGTTATTTGGTGACATGTGAATATATTTTGCATAGTTTAATCTAAAAAGGGTGCATTTTTGTAAAAAAAACATATGAAATTCACTGAGGAGGATGGTCCTCCCCTTCCCCCTCTGAGGAGCCTCCACTGGTGAAGACACTTGCCAGCTGGTTAGTGCATGCTCTGAGAACACGTCCTTGTAATCTGTCTGGCCCCGCGGCCTTGTGAATGGAACTTGTTTAAAGGTCTTACTCACATCGGCTACAGAGAGCGAGAGAGGCGCCTGTAGAAGGCCACAACGCAAGTGTTGGCTCTAGAAACAGACTCAGAACACTCTAGAAACACTCCTCAGAACACTCTAGAAACAGACTCAGAACACTCTAGAAACACTTCTCAGAACACTCTAGAAACAGACTCAGAACACTCTAGAAACAGACTCAGAACACTGTAGAAACCCTCCTAAGACTCATTTTATTTACATTTTAGTCATTTAGCAGACGCTTTTATGCAGAGCGACTTATAGAAATGAGTGCATACATTTTCGGTACTGGTCCCCCCGTGGGAATCGAACCAAAAATCCCTGGCATTGCAAGCACCATGCTCTACCAATTGAGCCACACAGGCCTCCTAATGCTCTACCAACTGGGACCACAGGGCTCCTAATGACAGGACAGGCCCAATAGATGTGGGATTGTGAGGAATGGTGTAGACTTTTGTACATTATGTTTTCTTATTTTGTTACCATTATTTAACTAGGCACGTCAGTTAAGAACAAATTCTTATTTACAATGACAGCCTACACCGGCCAAACCCAGACGATGCTGGGCCAATTGTGCGCCGCACTATGGGACTCCCAATCATGGCCGGTTGTGATACAGCCTGGAATCGAAACAGGGGGTCTGTAGTGACGCCTCAAGCACTGAGATGCAGTGCCTTAGACCGCTTGTGTTTTTGTTTGTGTTTGTGTGTTTGTGTGTGTGTGTGTGTGTGTGCGTGTGTGTGTGTGTGTGTGTGTGTGTGTGTGTGTGTGTGTGTGTGTGTGTGTGTGTGAGAGAGAGAGAGTGTGTGTGTATTTTTGTGTGAGAGTGTTTGTGTGTGTGTGTGTGTGCGTGTGTGCGTGTGTGCGTGTGTGTGCATGTGTGTGTGTGTGTGTGTGTGTGAGAGAGAGAGAGTGTGTGTGTGTTTTTGTGTGAGAGTGTTTGTGTGTGTGTGTGTGCATGTGTGTGTGTGTGTGTGTGTGTGTGTGTGCACACGTGTGTGTGTGTGTGTGTGTGTGTGTTTATGTTTGAGTTGCTCAGTGGAAGTGGCCTTGTAGTATGGTAATGGCTGAGTGTCCTCAAACAAAGACCACTCCACTACACATACAGTATGTTGTCCTGAAATAGACTTCAGAGGAACAGAAAGCTCTGTCAGGACTACCAGACTACTGTGGAGGAACATGGGGGACATCCTCCATCTAAAGGACACCAATAACTGCCAGCCTCACACACATCTGTCTCCTCCAAGATTATGAGTGTGCGAGTGTGTGTGTGTATATGTGCGTGCGTGTGCGTGCACGTGTGTGTGTGTGTGTGTGTGTGTGTTGCATTGCTAACCCTTGCTGATCCCGGCATGTCTGAGCCCTCTCCACAGCTCCATTAACAAACACTCTGGGCCCCACAGAATTTTTTTAAAGACCAATCAAGATGTCACAGTCGGAGCGCGGCCGGAGCCTGCTCCAGAATGTCCTGCTGCCTACATGAGAAAAGTACAGATGAGAAATTAGAAACAAGGAGCGTTCCTCAAACACTATTTCCTGAGGAGTGGTAATAATCACTGAGTGCCAGTGAGTTTTTCTGTGTATCCCCTCTAGCACAACAACATCATTAGAGCCTGCCAATGACTGACATGTTGTTTCGTTATTATGTTCCTGGCGTTGAGCAATACGTCTTCACTGTCAGGGTTTATGGTGAGAAGCCATTTTTTGAAGAATCCTTTTCTGTGTCTCCCTCTCTCTCTCTCTCTCCCTCTCTCTCTTCCTCTCTCTCCTTATGTCTCTCCCTCCCTTTCTCTCCCTCCCTCTCTCCTTATGTCTCTCCCTCCTCCTCTTCTATGTCTCTCCCTCCTTATGTCTCTCTCTCTCCCCCTCTCTCTCCTTATGTCTCTCCCTCTCTCTTCTTATGTTCTCTCCCCTCTCTCTCTCTCCTTTCTCCCTCCCTCTTTCTTATGTCTCCCTCCTCTCTCCCTCCTCTCCTACCTTCTCTTCTCTCCTCCCTCCCCCCTCTCTCTTCTCTCTTCTTATGTCTTCCTCCTCTTCTCTCTGTCCTCTTCTCTCTTCTTATGTCTCTCCCTCTCTCTTCCTCCCTCTCTCTCCTCGCTCTCCTTATGTCTCCTCCCTCTCTCTTCTTATGTCTCTCCCTCCTCTCTCTCTCCCCTTATGTCTTCCTCTCTCTTCTTATGTCTCCTCCCTCCCTCTCTCTCTCTCTCTCTCCTTATGTCTCTCCCCCTCCCTCTCTCCCTCTCTCTCCGTGCTCAGAGTTCAGACGTGTGGGTGTGATGTGCATGTAATACAATATTTGTTCAATTGTGATGCACCGTCGGAGGGCCCATGAAGTTACATCTGCATGAAATCAATGTCTGGGCAGGGCCGTAAATCAAACACGGCGTTGTTTAGTATTCACATACAGTTTTATGGGGACTTGAGGTGGGGGTGGTTTGCGGGGATGTCCCGGACCAGGCTGGCAGGGCAGGTCTGTCCACTAGGGCAACCCATTCCAAATGTAGTACACTACTTTTGACCAGAGACCACAGGTGTGTCAATAAATACATGTTTTTCCCTTCTGTTGATGTTAACAATAATCAATGTGGACTGAATCTCCTGTAATACTGCAGGCTAATCAATGTGGACTGACTCTCCTGTAATACTGCAGGCTAATCAATGTGGACTGAATCTCCTGTAATACTGCAGGCTAATCAATGTGGACTGAATCTCCTGTAATACTGCAGGCTAATCAATGTGGACTGACTCTCCTGTAATACTGCAGGCTAATCAATGTGGACTGACTCTCCTGTAATACTGCAGGCTAATCAATGTGGACTGACTCTCCTGTAATACTGCAGGCTAATCAATGTGGACTGAATCTCCTGTAATACTGCAGGCTAATCAATGTGGACTGAATCTCCTGTAATACTGCAGGCTAATCAGTGTGGACTGACTCTCCTGCAATACTGCAGGCTAATCAATGTGGACTGACTCTCATGTAATATTGCAGGCTAATCAATGTGGACTGACTCTCCTGTAATACTGCAGGCTAATCAATGTGGACTGAATCTCCTGTAATACTGCAGGCTAATCAATGTGGACTGACTCTCCTGTAATACTGCAGGCTAATCAATGTGGACTGACTCTCATGTAATATTGCAGGCTAATCAATGTGGACTGACTCTCCTGTAATACTGCAGGCTAATCAATGTGGACTGACTCTCCTGTAATACTGCAGGCTAATCAATGTGGACTGACTCTCCTGTAATACTGCAGGCTAATCAATGTGGACTGAATCTCCTGTAATACTGCAGGCTAATCAATGTGGACTGACTCTCCTGTAATACTGCAGGCTAATCAATGTGGACTGACTCTCATGTAATATTGCCAGGCTAATCAATGTGGACTGACTCTCCTGTAATACTGCAGGCTAATCAATGTGGACTGAATCTCCTGTAATACTGCAGGCTAATCAATGTGGACTGAATCTCCTGTAATACTGCAGGCTAATCAATGTGGACTGACTCTCCTGTAATACTGCAGGCTAATCAATGTGGACTGAATCTCCTGTAATACTGCAGGCTAATCAATGTGGACTGAATCTCCTGTAATACTGCAGGCTAATCAATGTGGACTGAATCTCCTGTAATACTGCAGGCTAATCATTGTGGACTGAATCTCCTGTAATACTGCAGGCTAATCAATGTGGACTGACTCTCCTGTAATACTGCAGGCTAATCAGTGTGGACTGACTCTCCTGTAATACTGCAGGCTAATCAATGTGGACTGACTCTCATGTAATATTGCAGGCTAATCAATGTGGACTGACTCTCCTTTAATACTGCAGGCTAATCAATGTGGACTGAATCTCCTGTAATACTGCAGGCTATCAATGTGGACTGACTCTCCTGTAATACTGCAGGCTAATCAATGTGGACTGAATCTCCTGTAATACTGCAGGCTAATCAATGTGGACTGAATCTCCTGTAATACTGCAGGCTAATCAATGTGGACTGAATCTCCTGTATACTGCAGGCTAATCATTGTGGACTGAATCTCCTGTAATACTGCAGGCTAATCAATGTGGACTGACTCTCCTGTAATACTGCAGGCTAATCAATGTGGACTGACTCTCCTGTAATACTGCAGGCTAATCACTGTGGACTGACTCTCATGTAATATTGCAGGCTAATCAATGTGGACTGACTCTCCTTTAATACTGCAGGCTAATCAATGTGGACTGAATCTCCTGTAATACTGCAGGCTAATCAATGTGGACTGACTCTCCTGTAATACTGCAGGCTAATCAATGTGGACTGAATCTCCTGTAATACTGCAGGCTAATCAATGTGGACTGAATCTCCTGTAATACTGCAGGCTAATCAATGTGGACTGAATCTCCAGTAATACTGCAGGCTAATCATTGTGGACTGAATCTCCTGTAATACTGCAGGCTAATCAATGTGGACTGACTCTCCTGTAATACTGCAGGCTAATCAATGTGGACTGACTCTCCTGTAATACTGCAGGGTAATCAATGTGGACTGACTCTCATGTAATATTGCAGGCTAATCAATGTGGACTGACTCTCCTGTAATACTGCAGGCTAATCAATGTGGACTGAATCTCCTGTAATACTGCAGGCTAATCAATGTGGACTGACTCTCATGTAATATTGCAGGCTAATCAATGTGGACTGACTCTCCTGTAATACTGCAGGCTAATCAATGTGGACTGAATCTCCTGTAATACTGCAGGCTAATCAATGTGGACTGAATCTCCTGTAATACTGCAGGCTAATCAATGTGGACTGACTCTCCTGTAATACTGCAGGCTAATCAATGTGGACTGAATCTCCTGTTATACTGCAGGCTAATCAATGTGGACTGAATCTCCTGTAATACTGCAGGCTAATCAATGTGGACTCAATCTCCTGTAATACTGCAGGCTAATCAATGTAGACTGACTCTCCTGTAATATTGCAGGCTAATCAATTTGGACTGACTCTCCTGTAATACTGCAGGCTAATCAATGTGGACTGACACTCCTGTAATACTGCAGGCTAATCAATGTAGACTGAATCTCCTGTAATACTGCAGGCTAATCAATGTGGACTGAATCTCCTGTAATACTGCAGGCTAATCAATGTAGACTGACTCTCCTGTAATATTGCAGGCTAATCAATGTGGACTGACTCTCCTGTAATACTGCAGGCTAATCAATGTAGACTGACTCTCCTGTAATATTGCAGGCTAATCAATTTGGACTGACTCTCCTGTAATACTGCAGGCTAATCAATGTGGACTGACTCTCCTGTAATACTGCAGGCTAATCAATCTCCCTCCCCTCTGATGATTCCCAGTCAGAGCTTACCACGGGTGTTACCAGCTTGGTTCTGTCCCAAATGACACCCTGTTCCCTATATAGTCCACTACTTTGAACAAGGCCCATGGACTACATAGGGAATAGCCTGCCCTTTGGGATGCAGCCATGGTCTGTGGTGTTACCAACCCCTGTCACTAACCCAGCCAGGAAGCAGGTAGAACATGAATCAGCTAGAAACAGGATCCTCCGTGGGTCTGGACCAAACAACATCACACCACCACCACTTTAATCAGCTAGAAACAGGATCCTCCGTGGGTCTGGACCAAACAACATCACACCAACCACCACTTTAATCAGCTAGAAACAGGATCCTCCGTGGGTCTGGACCAAACAACATCACACCACCACCACTTTAATCAGCTAGAAACAGGATCCTCCGTGGGTCTGGACCAAACAACATCACACCCACCACCACTTTAATCAGCTAGAAACAGATCCTCCCTGGGTCTGGACCAAACAACATCACACCCACCACCACTTTAATCAGCTAGAAACAGGATCCTCCGTGGGTCTGGACCAAACAACATCACACCACCACCACTTTAATCAGCTAGAAACAGGATCCTCCCTGGGTCTGGACCAAACAACATCACACCCACCACCACTTTAATCAGCTAGAAACAGGATCCTCCGTGGGTCTGGACCAAACAAACACAATCACACCACCACCACTTTAATCAGCTAGAAACAGGATCCTCCGTGGGTCTGGACCAAACAACATCCACACCACCACCACTTGAAATCAGCTAAAAACAGGATCCTCCGTGGGTCTGGACCAAACAACATCACACCCACCACCACTTTAATCAGCTAGAAACAGGATCCTCCGTGGGTCAGGACCAAACAACATCACACCACCACCACTTTAATCAGCTAGAAACAGGATCCTCCGTGGGTCAGGACCAAAACAACATCACACCCACCACCACTTTAAATCAGCTAGAAAACAGGATCCTCCGTGGGTCCTGGACCAAACAACATCACACCAACCACCACTTTAATCAGCTAGAAACAGGAATCCTCCGTGGGTCAGGACCAAACAACATCACACCACCACCACTTTAATCAGCTAGAAAACAGATCCCTCCGTGGGTCAGGACCAAACAACATCACACCACCAACCACTTTAATCACTAGAAACAGGATCCTCCTGGGTCTGGACCAACACATCACACCACCACCACTTTAATCAGCTAGAAACAGGATCCTCCCTGGGTCTGGACCAAACAACATCACACCAACCACCACTTTAATCAGCTAGAAACAGATCCTCCGTGGGTCCGGACCAAACAAACATCACACACCACCACTTTAAATCAGCTAGAAACAGGATCCCTCCGTGGGTCTGGACCAAACAACTCACACCACCACCACTTTAATCAGCTAGAAACAGGATCCTCCGTGGGTCTGGACCAAAACAACATCACAACCACCACCACTTTAAATCAGCCTTAGAAACAGGATCCTCCGTGTGTCTGGACCAAACAACATCACACCCACCACCAACTTTAATCAGCTAGAAACAGGATCCTCCGTGGGTCTGGACCAACACAACATCACACCACCACCACTTTAATCAGCTAGAAACAGGATCCTCCCGTGGGTCTGGACCAAACAACATCACACACCACCACCACTTTAAATCAGCTAGAAACAGGATCCTCCTTGGGTCTGGACCAAAACAACATCACACCCACCACCACTTTAATCAGCTAGAAAACAGGAATCCCTCCGTGGGTCCTGGACCAAACAACATCACACCACCACCACTTTAATCAGCTAGAAACAGCATCCTCCGTGGGTCTGGACCAAACAACATCACACCACCACCACTTTAATCAGCTAGAAACAGAATCCTCCGTGGGTCAGGACCAAACAACATCACACCACCACCACTTTAATCAGCTAGAAACAGGATCCTCCGTGGGTCTGGACCAAACAACATCACACCACCACCACTTTAATCAGCTAGAAACAGGATCCTCCGTGGGTCAGGACCAAACAACATCACACCACCGCCCTAACCATACACCTAACACACCACCACCCTAATCACATACCATAAATCCACACAATGCCTGTCCTGCTGGTGTCAAATGGCTAATGGAGATATAATGGCTATTTTTATTTCTGAATATCTGGCATGGTGGTTCCACTCTTCCTGCGTAACTAGCATGGCTTTGGTATGATACAACACACTATGATAACAGCTAATCAGTGTCCCATAGACTTCTCACATGTTCCACTGAGACAGAGTGGGACTCTGGATAATAGTAAATTAGACGTTTTTATAATTCCATCAGGTCGCAAAAGAAGCCCCCAACTCTTCTCTCGTTGAGGGTCTTTGAGGTCCTGGCCAAGCATTTACAATAATAACACCAGCTAGCCTAGTGAAGAGAAAGTCTGGTCTGGACGGCGGAGCGGAGCATGAAACCACCTCTAGCCACGGACGGCTGAGTTAGTTTAAATTACACATGAACAATATTTACGAGGCTGACTTTATGTTGTGGTCAAAACTAAGACAGCCCAGCATGTAAAACAAGTATCCAGGACAGGGGAGAACAGAAAGCCCCCACCACTCCTCCCGACCCACTTCCCAAAACCACATAGGATAATTAAGCATGCATTTATATTCTACATTTTAGTCATTTAGCAGACGCTCTTATCCAGAGCGACTTACAGTTAGTGAGTGCGTACATTTTTCATTATTTGGGACAGACTCTTAACGTTTATACCTGCCGTTAACATGCCGTCCTTCATCCTGATCTTGACCTGATTTCGTCTGTTTACACTTATTACATCTGATCACAGTCAGATAACAAACTGTGGGCACAATCAGAATGTGGACAAGATCCGGACCAAAGGCTGTATGTTAGAACCAGGTATAAACAGGGCCTCTGAGTGATGGCCTCTTCTCCCTCCTCTGTCCACACATCCTTCTACCTCAGAGACCAGGGGAACCGGGAACCGGGATATTGGATCGACAGTGCCGTTATACTACAGAGACCAGGGGAACCGGTAACCGGGATATTGGATCGACAGTGCCGTTATACTACAGAGACCAGGGGAACCGGTAAACCGGGATATTGGACCGACAGTGCCGTTATACTACAGAGACCAGGGGAACCGGTAACCGGGATATTGGACCGACACTGCCGTTATACTACAGAGACCAGGGGAACCGGGATATTGGATCGACAGTGCCGTTATACTACAGAGACCAGGGGAACCGGTAACCGGGATATTGGATCGACAGTGCCGTTATACTACAGAGGCCAGGGGAACCGGTAACCGGGATATTGGATCGACAGTGCCGTTATACTACAGAGACCAGGGGAACCGGTAACCGGGATATTGGACCGACAGTGCCGTTATACTACAGAGACCAGGGGAACCGGTAACCAGGATATTGGATCGACAATGCCGTTATACTACAGAGACCAGGGGAACCGGTAACCAGGATATTAGACCGACAGGGCCGTTAACCACAGGAAGGTACCAACACAATGTCCTTCTAATGCACTTCTCCCTACTTCACTTCCCAGCAGCTGAAAGTGATCGCCTGATTGGGAAACCCAATGACCCATTC